>CM076983.1:28222044-28297044 GCA_039105355.1 Benthosema pterotum | reverse complement strand
ATAAACATCGCGAGCCTGGTCTTGCTATGCTGTTGTAAGTAATGCGGGGTCGCGCAATATAGCTGCAAGCAGCTCAGGCAATAAGCACTCAGAACAATATGCACAAATAAGCCGTATAAACATGGAAGCCTGAACTTGAGAAATACATCATGCAATTGTGGGAGCAGGTCAGGGTTCTTGAAGACTCACGCATTGTATTGTCAGTAGCCGGACTTGAACCCACAACCTTTAGTTCCAAAGCAAATTATTGTGTCTGGATATCTATCTAGCCAGTAGTAGAGTGCTACTGTACTACTGACAAAGATATCTAGACACAATAATTTGCGATTAGATTCCAAGATGGTGGGGTCAGAGGTCAATAGTCAGAATACAAGGAGACACATAAGTGAATATACCGTAAATTCTCTAATATAGTCCTCCTTTCTATTATTTACCGTCCTCCTATTATTTTCCCGGAACGGCGTTGGATTTAACGTATATTTTCCGGCCTCCTTGTATTAGCGGTATTTTTTTTTTGTTTTTTATTTTCTGCGAGTGTGGGATTATGCGATGCGCAGTTCAATTCTCGCTTCTCCTCCTCCTCCTCCTCCTCCTCCTCCTCCTCCTCCTCCTCCTCCCGATTCTGCTCGCCCTTTTTTCTCTCTATAAACCACTGGTTTTAAACCAGTGGTCCGGGGACCACTGGTGGTCCTTTTAGATCTGTAGCTCTTGAGATCGTAAAAATGAACACAAATGGACCCGCGAGGGTCCATTTTTACAGAGCGCACCATCGCATTCCAATGCACTTACTGTTAGTGTGAGCGAGATGTGTACACCAATGAAGTACGGTAATCCATCCATATCTTGTTATAATCCCGGTCAATCTTCCGTTATCCATTATATCGACTGACTGACTGACTGACTGACTGACTGACTGCCTGCCAACCATTCCTAAACATCAACTATATACCGTACGATAACTTTTTACTTTCACTTGACACAGGGCGGATTGGCACATATTTCCCCAGCTGGTTGTTGGTTAACCAGATGTAACTCTTTGAGAGAAAACTCCCTGTAGCCTACTCCAGATGGCCAATCCGCCCCTGGCTTCATAGCCTTGTGTTGAAGCGTCAAACCTATATACAGACGCCATCTAGTGGTCTTACAAAAAACAGCAATATTTTAGACTATTGCAATGATTTAAGATTATTGGAGTATACAATATGTTTTTATTCATTATGATTGGATTGAAACATTGTAATATAGGCCTCTCTTCTTATAGCAGCCTCCCTTCCAATACACGCCTGGTATAAAAATCGGTTAAGTAAATAAAAGCCCCGGATTATAAAAGAGGATTTACGGTAAGTTACGTTTCTGACGGTTCATGAGTTCTGAGTGTTTAAATCGCAGTGCGGCGGGGATGTTAAGCACAGAAAACAAGCAGCACCAACTTGCAAACGGCAGCGGCGTCAAAGATGAAACAAGGAGACGAAAAAAAATACACTTGTGGTTATCATGCCTTTAAACCATTTTGACCTGACAATACAGATTCTAAAAAACATTCGCTCCGAAATAACATATAATATTCATATAAGATTAGCACTGCGTTTTCCTGATTTCCTCAAAAATAGCAGGTGTTCACGGCTCATAGCGTGCCACTCACTCTGTGGCGTGCAATGAGCCGTGTGGGTTATAAACGGTCCCCCCGACGGATCTCCGTGATTGTTCGTGGACGCCCGGGGGAGACGTGCACGGACCCCAAAAATCCCATAGCCTGTAAGGACGGCTCGGACAAGAGTGCCATGGCAACGGGGCTGGAACACACGTTGTCCACACAAGACAGACACCGCTATCAAACAATGGAGTGGTTCCACCACTCAAAAACATATATGAATTCTGTCGTAACATACCGCACAATGTTTCCATCCCGAGAGCAATGACACAAAGGCACACATCTACGCACGCACGTCTACGCACGTCTACGCGCACACACACACACACACACACACACACACACACACACACACACACACACACACACACCACACACACACACACACACACACACACACACCACACACACACACACACTCAGACTCTCTCCTCCCACCGCCCCCTGTCTAGCTAGAGCTGCCAGGCACACACCCATAACTCAAGCGTCTGTTGTGTATTTATTTACTGGGTCTCTCGTCGTAATTTACGAGGCAATCCATACAAACAACAAATTCTCTAACAACAACAACTCGCCTCTGGGAAATCCCCTCTCTCTCTCTTTCTCCCTCCCTCTCTATCTCTCTCTCGCCCGAGGGGCGTGAAGAAGGCGGATGTAGCAATAGCAGACATACTGGGACACAGTGGGAGGTATTATGACTAAACAATAACAAGGATTCTGTTGGGTGTTTTTTTTGCTGATTTTAACACAATTGGGCCCACGTTGACAAGCCTAGCGCCGAACCAAAAGCGGAATCGGATTTGTTTAAAGGTGAACCCCACCCATTTTCAACATTTTGCAAATGGCCCAACATTTCGCCATTGCCATGGCGACGTTGGGCCACTTCCTGCCTATCAGCTAACAACATAGTGGACACACAGTGGAGGGATTGCTTCCACACTAAAATGCCAAATTGCATCATATTGAAGAAACGGCGTGCGTGCGTGCGTTTCTTCATATTGAGAAAATCAGCTTCAATCTGGCCACCGATTGCCGGAATATGCTCAGGTATGCACTGAAATACTGTGCCCTTGCAGCAATGCGCGTGCACCCCCGTATTTTGGACATTATTTACTAGAGAAGGATCCCGCATTAGCCAAAGATGCTAATTCGGTTAACATCGACCACGATTAAAGTGGATTAATCAATGGCATAAACAGGTACATCTTTACATTTACAGCATCAGTAAACAACCTTGTTTACAAACTCGTTTTATCGTCCTTGGGGTCTTAAGGAGTTAAATGGCCATTCAAACATGGTCACCCGCCCAGGGGGTCCTTTTGGAGGGGTTCAAGGTGGTCCCCCAGATGCAATTGGTGACTAATTCAGAGGTTAACATTTTTAATTTTTTTTTTCAAATTTTCATTGTGCGTTCAGCCAGCGGTTGTCAACCTTTTCAGGCGTGGACCTCCACAATGATCACATCTGAGTAAGTAGCACATGGCGTGTCAAACTAGGGGGGTTTCGTGACTCTGCAGTGCATTAGCTTTGCATGAGAAACACTCCTTGGGCTTAAAAACGGTCATCACAAAACACGGGATGAGGTCATCCCATGTGGGCACATTTGCAGGGCCTACTTTAAGCCCTAGGAGTGTTTTTGGTGAAAAAGGTATTTGGTTCAGAATCACAAAAAAATAATAGTTTGACACATCACATGCAAGGGTAAACCATGTTTGTAGAGGTTTGGGTTGTGTAGTCGCCTTGCCATGATGTACAGTAACTACGACTAAAAAAATAAATAAAAAATAATAAATAATATATATATATATATATATATATATATATATATAATATATATTATATATATATATATATATATATATATATATATATATATATAGCCCCGCAAATTAGAAAATGAATAATTCAAAATGTGCTCTTCATTCAGACAAAACGGGTGTCAAAAGTCGAAACCACAAAAACAAACACAACGTTGATTCAGGCCCCAAACGTGTGGTTTATTTTTATCATAAAAATGCTAACTTCTTGTTGTATTGTCCATTGTATTATGTTCAAATAGTAGAATCAACAGGAAGTTGACATTTTTATGAAAAACTAAAACCATGTGAGTTGTGGTGATGCTCCAACGTTGAGTTTGTGTATGTACTAAAAGTGTGGCCGAGAGCTGTTTTGGTGATCAATGTAAGTCAATGAGAGGCAAATTTGGAATTATTAATTTGTAATCACCTGGATAAGTAGTTCTTACTAGTGGTGCACCTGATACATCGGCCCACATATTATTTTGGCAGGTATTTGCTGTTATCGGCCAAGATTGGTATTGGCAAATACAACTGACATTAACCGATGGAAAGGCAGTAGCCAAAGTTTGTCTGTTGTTAATAAGCAGACATTTTTTTACTGACTATGTTGGTGTGTTGGTCTGCTGAAGTCTAGGATGATCATTGTTACTTTGAGCATCTTTCTCACAACCATGACAGAGCCCGGGGAGCAACTCTTTGTGTTTTTGGTTTCATTGCTCATTCAGTTAAACTTCTGTTTTGTTTTTTGGGGTGGGGGGTGTGGGGCGTGGTATTATTTTCCGTAGTTCTGGTTAAAACGAGATGAGGGGCGTTGTGTGTGTGTGTGTGTGTGTGTGTGTGTGTGTGTGGTGTGTGTCCTACCTAGCCCGGGCAGGGACAGCCAGAGCAGCAGAGCCACGGGGAGGACACGATGACGCAACCTCGGCTTCTTCATCCATCCTCCTCCTCCTCCTCTGGCGCCTCTACAGCACTCCCTGCAAGGAAACGGTGAGGAAGAGACGATGTTAGTTCCTCAACACAACCAGCACAACACGCCGGCGAACATCCTCGGCATATCCGCAGTTGCTGCAGATCTGCGCGTCCATCAAACACATCAAACATAGTTCCGACGGCCGCCACTGCCTGGGACCTTAAAGGCATAGTAAGTGATTTGGATGATTTAAAAAAAAACACTCTGGCATGATGTGCACATGCACGCGCTATACAGTGAGCGGAAGTACAACATGCCAAGAACACATACACTGAGGCCCACCCCCACTGTTTTGTTTTCTCAAAATCGAGCCTGAAATTGTGGACAAAGACAAAATAAATCTTTAGTTCTGGGGTCTGTAGGGGCTAAAATGTCATCAAATGGTGGTCCGTGGCTCAAATTCAAAAGTAAATAGTGGGCCCTGGTATGAAAAATGTTGAAAACCACTGCTTTAAAACGGTGTCTATAACCCATGCAAGGCACAAACCTGCACATCAGGGGCGATTAGGGGATTCAGTGCCTTGCTCAAGGACACTAACTCCAAGGGGAAGGGGTTGCTGCACGGGGTTCAAACCCCCGGCGCAAGGTTTGCAACCTTGCGCCTATTCCCATCCGCCCACCCTAGCCCTGAGCCATCTCCGTACAGCGGCCCTGTAACGGCGTGCATGATGATTCCAATGGGAATGGTCTCTGTTCCAAATAAGACTGGTGGTGTCAAGGACTTGTCCTCAAAGAGTCCCAGAGGCCTGGGCTCTGGGGGCTGCTTTGTATGCAGAGGCCATGTTAAAAAATGTAGTCATAAATATGCTTAATATTTAATCTGACTCAAAGCAGGAGGCAATCTCACTGAGTGATGTCGACGCTAAGTGGTGTCAAACTGAATGACATGACAAAGCACAACTAGACATCCCCCACCGGACGCTACGCACGCAGAGAGAGAGAGCAAAAAAAGAGAGAGAGAGAGAGAGAGAGAGAGAGAGAGAGAGAGAGAGAGAGAGAGAGAGAGATCTATACTGCATGACTGTATGGAGATTGATTTCCAAATTGTTCTCTCATGTGAGCTGTATAATCAGTTCCATGATGGGACCCTTCATCTCTGGCCGTGCATGCCTGCACGCGCACGTGAGTACACTCGTGCCTCGGGCGGGAACCTTGTTATGTCGAAAAGTGTTACAACGAAAAAGTTACGAAAAGTGTCAACCTTTCTGTAAGCCCCGCCCCTCTCCCAAGTGTCCAACCCCATGGATTGGACACTTTCCAGCCCAGGCTCCTTCTACATTCCAGTGTAAATAAAAAAAATGGGCATTACATGTTAAATACTGGTTCATGTTTAGAACCAGACCTTCAAAATGTCATAGACCTTTCAAAAATGAGCTATATAAAGACAATTACGTCACACCGCCCGGATCAAGAAGCAGCGCATTTACACATGGACATATAAGGTTTACAAGGACATACAAAGATGGTACACGCTATACATATAAGTGTATGTGTACATCACATTCAGCCATTCACAGAGGTTTGCACCCTCCTTTATGAGCAGCAAAGCCCCCGTGGCTTATTTCTAAACCCATGCTATTAGTGCGCTGATTAGGTTTTAAAACGAGTAAATACACACACCTTGTGTGCGTATGTATGCTCAAGGATGTCACCTTGACCGCGATTGGTTCTGTAATCAACCTCAACCGTGTTTGGTGGAACATGCAGATGGGCCAGGGATCGAACAGGAGGACGTGATCGAGCATTGTTTTTTGCTCTGGCCCACTGGTTTTAAACCAGTGGTCTGGGGCCCACCAGTGGTCCTTGAGAGGATTCCAGGTGGTCCCCAGCTAAAAAGATGGGCGGTTAATCAAACAAACTCTCATATATCTGTAACCCCTTAGATCGTAAAATTCTCAAGTGTTAAATGTCTGCATTACTTAATGTTCAAGAATCTACATACTGTAATTACAAAATGTAGACGAATAGGCCTTTGGGTAAGCCCCTCCCCAAACTGCTATGGTCCAATTACAGCTAAGCATAACATATGGGTTGTCGGTAACACTTTACAATATGGGATAGACAAACCTCTCCATCAATAGCTTTCCTATATGATAAAAAAAATAAATAAAATGTCTCACAGACATCTTCCCACTGCATAGGGCATGCCTTGTTGATTTTGAAGGTTTGGTTCCAAAAATGAACAAGTATTTATAGAGTAAAATCCTTGATATTTACATTGGAATGAATGAGCCTGGCTGGAAAGTGTCCTAGCCTAGGGTGGACAAGAGGACAGGGCTTACTAAAGGTCTATTGTTACTTTGAACATTTAGGTAGTTATCTATACGAAATTTGAAAATTTGAAACAAACTTGAAAATCCTTAGTTTGGGGTCAGGGACTAAACTCAACATCCCAAGTCAATCAATGGTGGTCCGTGGCTAAAATACAGAAAAAAATAGTGAGTCATGGTATGGAAAAAGGTTGAAAACCCCTTTCCTGGTGGTCTAAAAGTGTGATTTATGAAAGCAATAATCCACAAGAGGGAGCAGGTTGCCGTGGATTTTATCCCGGAGAGGTGTAGGTGGGTGTTCTACTGTCCCCTGGATAAAATCCACGGTAACCTGCGACCTCGAGTGCTTTTAAAACGATTACAATTTTTCAACATGAAAAGTACCAATTCAAAAATATCAACAGCAGCACAATGTTGTCTGTAAGTTACCCAGTTAAAGAAAGGAGTCCCCAGCTACAAGGAACTATGAAAGTAGCTGAGAAAAAAAACCTGCCAAAAACAGTGAAAACATGTGACTAAGATGAATTAAGTGATTTGTCCAAATGACTAAAAGGTGACTAAAACGCAAACGCATCTCGTCCAAAAGACTGAATGCCTGTCCAAAACAAAACTGCGTTAAATTTGCTCTTAATGCCCTTAAGTCCTAAGAGCATTGACTACATTGATTATTTACACTGCAAAACAAATCAAATCAATATGCTTATTTCCATGAACAATACGATATGATACAAATGCTAGGATTTGATATTTGCTGTGTAGATATATATACTGTGTATATATATATTTACAGTTACTGTATTGTTACATCTTTTATTTTGATTAGCCGTGCCAATATAGTGGTTTAAGCATGGCTATTTCTTTCATTGTAATTCTGCAAAAAAGCCTATATCCTTCTCAATATTGCATTGCACTTCTAGCTTCATAGACATTGCATTGCATTGCACTTCTAGCTTTATAGATGTCACAATAGTCTGACATGTCATTGTCAAACCATTGTGTATTTGTACGCTCTGGGCAGCGACGATAATTTGCGTCTATCATCTACCGGTATCTAATCTAAACACAGGCATTGTGCCGTTTGACATGCGTATCTGAAGGGAGTGGTTAGATTAGTTTGGTGTCAGCCACACAATAAACTGTTTATTCAGTGCGTCCTTGTGAATAAGACGTGCTGCGTGGGATTGAGGTGAAGATGGCGATGGAGTCACTCGTGCGAGCGATTGGAGGGTTAAATGATAGCCAGTTGCCTTGCACGCAGTGTGATCTTTATCGTAGAATGCTGTACTTGAGCTCAGGGTTGTATGCACGCACGTACACTCACGCACACCAGGGGCGGATCTAGGCATGGGCATGGGGGGCAATGCCCCCTAAATGCCCTGACTTCCCCACCAAACATGACGGCATGGAAACAACTCAGAATTCAAATATATTTCAAATTAAAGTGCTTATAATTAAAATGATTTGAAACACTATATATGCTACTAAGTGCAATTGTTACCACTAAACCAGCAGCATTTCTTCATTGAAACCATCATATCACGTGTCTGTCGCAACTTCAACAACAACTGATGTTGTTATTGATGCTTTTCTTGTCTAAAATAAGCCCAGTAACCGAAAATGGTATGTCGCTTCGCGCCACGGGCGATGAAGTCGCACCCATACCATTTTCTCCTGCCCCCCCAATCGGGAAATGTTACATCCGCCCCTGACGCGCGCACGCACACACACACACACACACACACACACACACACACACACACACACACACACACACACACACACACACACACACACACACACACACACACACACACACACACACACACACACACACACACACACGTACGTGCACACGTGTGATGGTTTTTTGATTATGCCTGCTCACATGCTTCACTAGCATCCCAGAGATCATTGCAAAAATAGGCTGCATCAATTAGTGACACTTGGTGCTTGTAGCGCCTTAATTAAACTCACTTTCAATTGGCGTACCTAAAAAAAAGACGGCAAGGTCGAAATCCCTCGTTATTATTACTGCTGGGAATTAAATAAAAAATAAGCAATCAAGCTTAGAAGAAATAACGCGCAATGATGTGTGATCTTTTTTCTATGGATCCTTGAACGAGAGAGAGAGAGAGAGAGAGAGAGAGAGAGAGAGAGAGAGAGACCATAATATGGTCTTTACAAAAAATACTGTGAAACTTACATGAACTTTTCCATATTATGGAAAAGTTCATGTAAGTTTCACAGTATTTTTTGTAAAGTGAAATATATATAAAACACATATGTTTGTATGTCATATATAATTGTTAAATTACACAATTATAAGATCGTAGTATTTTAGTCATAGGTTTTACTGAGGTTATGTTTAGGGTTAGGGGTTAGGTTGCGGTCGTGGCTGACTGTGTAGAATGGTCGTGGCTGTTATGCAAAACGGTTATTAAACCGTCACGACGGCCGAAATAGATTTCTCTCTCTCGAAAGAATTCGAGACAGAGAGAGGGAGAGTGTGTGTGTGTGTGTGTGTGTGTGTGTGTGTGTGTGTGTGTGTGTGTGTGTGTGTGTGTGTGTGTGTGTGTGTGTGTGTGTGCGCAAACGTGTGCAAGTGTGTGTGCACGGCTGCGCGTGCGTGAGCATGTGTGAGTGCATGTGCGCGGTCAATAAAGCTTCAAGGAGCTGATTGCCAAACGACGTCATCACCATCGATTCCACTCGTCGATGTGTCCGGTCAACAGCCCTGCTGAGCTGCGTGTTCCCCTCTCGCCTGGAGAGCCAATCAGATCGCTCCTCCTTCAGCGGTCGGGGAGGCGCAGTAGAGCCACTAAGGAGGAACGAAGGTCCAGACAGTCTGAGATCGAGTGGGTTTTTTTCCTCCTGGTTTGGTCAAATTCGCTGGATCACACTGACCATAGCATCAGCGCCCCCCGAACTTGCAAATTTGTCCGTCGATGCACGCCGCGGGGCTTTGGTTTGGGTGGAGAAAAATAAAACTACTCGAAAGTTTGTATTTTTTGCCTCCCCCCCACACACACACACACACACACACACCCACCCTAAAAAAACAAGGGGGTGAAACCATTCGCCTACCTTCAATGCTTACATCTTGACAATTTTTGGGGGGGGGGGAAATAGTGCGTTACTGACATCTGACAAAATGTATCTACAGAATAGGGGGCTGTCTTACTGACACCAACATGTAGTCCAGGAAGTAAAGTTGATGATCAGAGAGACTGATCAGTTGATTGATCAGAGACACTGGGCTCACTGCTAAAATCTAAAATATCTAAAACCACATATTACTGTACACACACACACAAAGACCACCATTTTTGTAAATCTTCTAGATAACATTAACATGTATTATTTTTGCAAGAAATGGTGAAATGTCCCTTTAATAAGTCCCAAAATTAGGACAGAACATCGGCGGCATGGACATTACACATGCACATTCAAAGGTAATGTCAAGACGTGTCGGCCCGTAAACCAATGAACAGCTTAGAGAAGGAAAGGCCATGGTCATGTGACCGGGCGGTGCCGCCATGACGCTTTCATGAACACTGGGAAAAAGGGAATAGCCGCACTCTCTTGTGTAAAAGTTCAAGTTTGTTTATTTCATGAAGACACAGCGGTAAGTCTGTCTGAAGCGAACGCGCCGAGGCAACGCGTTCAGACAACAGGTTGGTTTCAGGGTGGACTGCTGCGGTGTCTTCATGAAATAAACAAACGTGAACTTTATACGAGAGTGGGCAGCTATTCCCTTGCCTCCTTTGATCTTCAAGATTCTACACCCCATCGGCTACTGACTCCCCGAGTAGAGCGCGCATTCACCTATATCGCAGTCAGTGTCAAAATATTACTTAAAAGCAATTCATTACTTATTACTCTAAAAAAGAAATAAAGTTCCAAAACTTATTAGTCCCTCTCTGCCAAAGTAACTAGTTACTTATTACTGTATTGTCCTGAACATAAGACGACCCCCATTTTCAAGATTCACTTTTCAAGACTCACAATTGAATGTCACATAATACACTCCCCAAATATCAGAGGACTCAATTTTTCCGAAAATTTCCATTTCCGTCTTATATTCAGGCCAATAGGGTACTTATTACTTGTATCATTCTCACCAAAGTCTTGGTTTGCCTGAGGCCCTTCCTTCAGCATTCGACACTGAGGACTGTAGACAAGTGTGTGTGTGTTTGCATGTCCACTCTAGAGTCTAGATCTAGACCAGGTCAACAGCCTGCAAAGCCACTGAAATTAGTTACTGAAGTTAGTAACTAGTTGCTTAACATGAAGTAATCGTATTACCGGATGTAACGCATCACAACATTTTGCAATGTTCCGCTAGATTCGATACTCAACCAAAATATCCAAATACACAAACAAGGGACTTAATTCCTTATGCTCATATGCCACCAAAAATGAACGCCCTTCCAACAGTCATTAAAAAATGTGAATCTGTTGACTCCTTCAGGTTTTTTTTTTCAGACTTGTTGTAGTTGTGCTGCAATTCACCAAGTTCTCAGTTTTGTAGCAGTGTGTACTTGACTTGTACTCTAACTCTCATTTCTTTAACCCTAAAAACAAATAAAAACAACATTCATTCAGGTGTTCACGGCTCATAGCGCGCCACAGAGTGGCACGCTATGAGCCGTGAACGCCTGCTATTTTTCAGGCAAAATTAAAACACCACCAGTACAGTACAGGATGGTTTAAATACAGAGAGGAGAGGAGACGAGACAGGTTGCATGAGAGCAGCCAGAACAGTGACAGACAGACAGACAGACAGACAGACAGACAGACAGACAGACAGACAGACAGACAGAGAGTTAAAGAAAAACAGACAAAGGACAGGGCATAAAGAAGGAAGGTGCCTCCTTCCTGCCTTATTCTCTGTCTACTGTAGGCTATAAGTTTCTATAAAACAAAGACCTTGGTCTCCCCTGAACTACCGCTCATATTTTATTTAGGTCTCTGCTCCGCCTAATGCCCATCCATCAATCTCTCTCTCTCTCTCTCTCTCTCTCTCTCTCTCTCTCTCTCTCTCTCTCTCTCTCTCTCTCTCTCTCTCTCTCTCTCTCTCTCTCTCTCTCTCTCTCTCTCTCTCTCTCTCTCTCTCTCTCTCTCTCTCTCTCTCTCTCTCTCTGTCTGTCTGTCTGTCTGTCTGTCTGTCTGTCTGTCTGTCTACACACTCACACACTCACACACTCACACACTCACACACACACACACACACACACACACACACACACACACACACACACACACACACACACACACACACACACACACACACACACACACACACAGACTTCCATAAACACACAGAAAGCTTATCGCGGGGGCTGACACCTGAGTTCACCCAGTCATTGTGTGTCATGTGTGTGTGTGTGTGTGTGTGTGTGTGTGTGTGTGTGTGTGTGTGTGTGTGTGTGTGTGTGTATGTGTGTGTGTGTGTGTGTGTGTGTGTGTGCACGTGCACGTGCACGTGCGTGTGTAGAGATAAGGCACGGTTCTGCGTTATCAGCTCAGCCGCGGATTAAGACAATGCGGAGGAAACGCGACAAGACTCCTGTATAGTTAATGAGCGTGTGTCCGTCTCCCGTTTACATCGGAAAGGCCATCGCCAATGCATGACACGTGCGTCTCACAGATACGCGCACACACGCATACACACACACACGCACACCATGCCACCACAGCCCCCGTGCAGGAAAAATGTTCACTGGTTGCCATTTCTCTCTGACGAAAACTAAATGGGAAACCAAATGAAATCTGAATGGAAACTAAATAGAAAACTAAATGAAATCTAAACGGAAAACTGAATGTAAATTAAATAGAAAACTAAATGAAATCTAAATGGAAAACTGAATGTTATCTACTGTAAATGGAAAACTGAATGTAATCTAACTGAAAACTAATGAAACCTAACTGGAAAACTACATGAAATCTAAATAGAAAACTAAGTGAAATATAAATGGAAAACTAAGGGAAATCTAAATGGAAAACTGAACAAAACCTAAGTTACGACGGCTAAAATTATAACTAAGTGTAGTAAAAATTCCGTCAACAAATAAAAAGTAAAACTAAACTGTTCGGAGGGCACTATATAGGGAACAAGAGATCTGTTATAAGTAATTTAACGGGTGGTTGCATACCTAAAATAAAATCAACTATAGATTAAGGGAAATGTCCCTTATGGGAATACTTTCCAAAACATCAACACACAAAAAGAAATGCAGACTGTCTGCTAAAGGGTATGTGTGTCTGTAGCTAATCTCTCAAAGCTAGCCATCAATCAGTGCCAAGCTAAACTTTTTATGAGTTATACTTTTATGGTTGAAATATTACATATTTTAGTTGATCTGGCTTTGATCTAGTGGAGACCTTGGCAGGCATATCTAGACATTCCATGAAAAATGCAGGGCAAAGTCCTTGGTTTTGTGATGAAGTATAATGTTTTTTTTTTCCTTCCACGATTTTTGAAACTATTTTTGTAAAACCATTTTTTTCACCCCGTGTCAATTATCTAATGTAATCGTGTGCGCTACGCTTCCTATGCCAACATGGGGGGAGGGTAGCATCCTTCTATGCATGAGGAGTCCAAGGCTTCCCTGGTTGGACTTAGCGTGTGGAAGGAACACGTTACTCACACCAGTTCCTGTGCTCTCCATCAGGCGGAGGCACATGGGAAGAACATGTGGAAGGAGGGTATCTACCCTACGGAAAGTCATCTTACAGACTTACAAGGTGACTTTCCGTAGACTGTGATGTTGACCGTAGACCCACATCGGAGCCACGCCATTCACCAAATGCGGACCTCCCCCAACCCCAAATCCCGCTATTAAGTAAGCTCCAAAAAGAGGATTAAAGCCGAGATAAGACCTGATGAGTTTGTGTCCCAACTTTTAATGAACACCAATTCCTTCATCGAACTGTACAAACATAATGAACACCAACTCCTTCATCTAACTGTACAAATATGCCCCGCTCTCCTCTCCTCTCCTCTTCTCTCCTCTCCTCTCCTCTCCAACACGGTCACCCCTCATGGCACGACACACAATGGAGGCAGGAAACTTTAAATATTTATGATGGATGATTATACTGGGGCTGGAACTCCATGCAGTTAAGTCTATATAATACTACACAGGGATGGGGGGGGGCACTGCAGCTCAATTAATCTGCCTGCGTACGTCTTATCCACTTGCACATGCACTGGATGCACGCAGTTCCTGACATTAAAAGGAAACTTGCTTCTTTGTCTGGACATTTGTCGTCAGAATCCACCCCCACCCCACCCCTCGCCCAACACCGATCTCTGGGCTGTGTGTGTGTCCAGCAAACAGGGGTTGCCACGTCCGTTTATTACAAGGGACTTTTTTGGACTCTAAACGTCCAAATACTTCCTTAATGTCAACAAAGTCCACTCCCACGACACCAGAGGGGAGTTTGACAAACCCAGATTCGGCACACCATCAAAACATGCAAATCCCTTGACTCCTTCAAAACCACTCTCAAAGGGCACCTATACTGCATGGACGGCTGGGATTCGTAACTGGCCACCGTTCATTCCATTCATTCATTCATTCATTCATTCATTCATTCATTCATTCATTCATTCATTCATTCATTCATCCATCCATCTATTCTGTATTCTATTGCAATTCATTGTGTTGTGCTTCTGAATATACAGTAAGTGGGTATGTCTTGTTGTGGCGGATTTTAGTACACGCGAGCATTCGGGAGGCAAAAGCTATCTTTGGTAAATAATATTGGCTGGTATTCTCGAACGCTATAGTGTAGCCAATGCTTCTCATTGGCTGCATGGCAGCCAAGCCAATCAGGTCTGGGGCCTGATGTGTAGGCCAAAAGCCTACACCACCAGACCTGGGCCTGGGCTTATCAATAATTATCCATAATAATTAAAACCCTGCAATTCAAAAAGTCCAGAAATCACCTGACCCCCCAATTAAAAATGTTACTGTATTCCCCTGCTTTGTCTGCGGCGTAATCGTCTTTATATGAATTATTTTCCAAAAGTTTATGAGAAAAATGAATGGAAATCTGTTTCAGGAACAGGGGCGAAGTGATGAGGGGACGGGACTGCGCAGCTGTATAGCAGCGTGTGTTCGATAGGAAGTGAAGGGTAAGGGCGACAGAAACAGAAGGCCGGGATATCACACCTGACAACTCTGTGTCCGGAGTCTTAGTTTCACCGCATGGTTCTGAGCTTCAAAAGGGCAATATTTAAATGTCCTTTCATAATGGAAATTTGCCAACTCAGTCTTCATTTTGTAGACTAAAAGACTAAGTTGACTATAAGGTTGTTGTTTTTCAGAAGACTAAACAGTACCGACAAAATGTTGAAAACTCCACTGTGCTACAACAGTCGGTTCTCCTTTAGGGCTTATTGTCCGAGGCCTGGTCACTTATCTTTCTCACAAAATCTGGCAACGCGGCACAGTATGTAAATGGGAGACATAGAGAGAGCGAGAGAAAGAGAGAGAGAGAGAGAGAGAGAGAGGGAGAGAGAGAGAGAAAGAGAGAGAAGGGGAGAGGAGAGATAGGGTCAGCGAACATGGCTCTGGACAGCGGAGGGAAAGAAAGGCAGCGATTCATTTGAATGGCATCTGGACGGCAGCCCGCTTAAAAAGCCTCCTCCGCCCGCCACTCACTCTCAGAGAGCGCTCACACAGACATTTTGTGTCCTTAAAGCAGCCCCGCCCTCCCCCCTTCTCCTCCCCCGGGAGATTAGACGTTGGCGCCGAGTCCCTTCCTCCTGGAGATAGCCGGCTGCTCCTCCTCGCATCAAACAATGACATCCCAGGAATGAGATTAAAAGAAGGGGTGGAAAAAAAAACCTGTATTATGATTATCTTTATTGATCTCCGTGGGAAATTGGTCCTGTCAGCGCATAATAATAGCAAAGGGAACAGGGTCAAGGGTGTTGAGAACCAGAGAGAGAGAGATTTGACAGGAGATCCTATCCACCATTTCAACAGAATGTGACGGCCAGAAATATAATAAAACATCCAGACATGACAAGTAAAGAGAAAAGCCGGCCAGCGATTTCAGTGTTAACCTTTGGAGTCAATTCTCTTGAGGTGTTCACTTTACGGTGTTGAAAGGACCCCTTAATGAGACAAATGTGCCCACAAGAGACTTTTTTTTTCACCCCACGATTTTGTAACCCATTTTTCACCCAGTGCCAATTCCTATTGTGATCTTGGGCTCTACACACCCTCCGCCAACCTGGTGGAGGCAGCGGACTGGCCTCATGCTTCCTTCAATGCATGAGGAGTTCAAGCTACCAGCTTTTCACCTGGCAGGGGGGAGGAGTTTCCCTGGTTAGTGGTTGGACGTAGTAGCAGTATAGATCCCAGGATTACAGCATGTTTTTGTGAGGGTGTCTACCAGTTCTGTGAGGGTGTCTACCCTATAGGGGACATACAAAGAACATACAAACTCCATACAGAAAGGCCCTTTCGCCAACCCCGCCTTGGGTATGGGAACTGATGACGCAGAGGAGGGGACACGCCGCCAGCACCTTTTAGCTGTGAGGCGACGGCACTGTCCACTGTGCCACTGTGCCTCCTTCAAGATTAATTTTATCCAAAACAAGTATTTGGTAATGACATTTAGTTACAATACTGTATCAATATCAAAAAATCAATATCTGATTGACCTTTTGTCATACCAGTTAATATCGGTATCGGCAAATATACTGTATCAGTATCCTGTACATACTTTCACTATCCTGTCACTATCATGTCATAATGTGCATCATCCATAGCCACTACCCTATACTTTTGGGCATATTACAGGAACGTGTTCTAGATGTTCTAAACGATTTCAAAGATTTAGATCAATATTTGTGACAAGTATATGAAACATGAAGTGAAAGAAGATAAGTTATTCCGTAGGAGCACGGAGCACGGCACACACACACACACACACACACACACACACACACACACACACACACACACACACACACACACACACACACACACACACACACAGGCGAGATGCATCAGCAGGCTGACTCAGTGACAGACCATTTGTCTGCATAAGCATATTTGCTAACCATGACATGATGACGATTGTCTTACTGTAGCCTACTGCATCAGTGGGACTGACTGTTACTGTATGCACTATGTTGATATGAGATCTACGGTCCAAAACATTGCGCTCGTTGTGTCATGGGTCGTAACGATCCCAGTTGGCTTTGAGCAATGCTTACAGATCATTGGAAACATACTTTACGACAGGGGTTTTCAACCAGTGGGGGCTAAAATGTCATCATGGTGGTCCGTGGCTCAAATGGGAAGTGGTTAAGGACTTAAGAGACAAACAAACAAATCGTGAAGGCACGGCAGACACGAACGGACAAACCACAGACCTCCTTTCCTTAACCCTGACCACGGAATGCACTTACCAGAGCCTTATAGTGGAAGAGTTGGGATATTCATGTACGCGGAAGCAGAGCGGAGCAGCCCAGTCACGTGGTTCGTTACGTGACTATACAGAGCCTCTCTGAGCCCTAGCTGCAGTCGGAAATACATTGTTTTCAACTTATGTCAACACACTACTGACATAGTGGAGGGATAATATATAGGAAAAATGCATTGAAATAGGTGAATTTGAACAACATCCCATTGCCCCATTCTAAGCTGATTTTGGGGTAAGGGAACCAGCCACAAACAAGATAAGAAGGGCTTGTGGGGTGAAATACTCCTTCAAGGGGGTCATTTTAGAACCACTAGCACCAGTTAGACTCCTAATCTGCCATAGTGTCATAATCAAATAACTCCTGTACACTATTCTGGAGAAAACCTGGGAGGGATCGGGTGTTATGAGCAAGTCTAGACATCTATTTGAAGAAATACCCTCCTCAATGTCAATTGTAAGTTGCTTTAATGACAATGATGAAGAAGCCCTGCAGTGCAAACAAAAAGGCATAACCTAAAGTGAGCAGGCTGATAAAAAATAAAGAAAAAAATAAACAAAATAAAGTAACAAAAATCACAACATACTGAAATATAACAATAAACTAAATAAAGTACAAACTTACAGGTATTAGGTGAAATACTCCCCAAACATTAGAAGGTGCAGCTCAGAATGTCAACATGGCATTTCATCGCAACAGAAATGGCTATTTCAATATTGAGATGCTTGTGAACGCAGCCAGCCGGCCTGTTATGTCCAGCACTGGAATCTGTTCTTGAGAGACCCCCAGCCTGACACAATACAATGAGACAAAGTATACACCAGGGCGGATATAGGCATGGGCATGGGGGGGCAATGCCTCCCTAAATGCCCTGACTGCCCCACCAAACATGATGGCATGCAAACAACCCAAATTTCGAGATATTTTCAAATTAAAGTGCTTATATTTAAGATGATTTGAAACACTACTACTGCTACTAACTAATTACAGTTGTGGCACCAAGAAAAAACAACAACATTTCATCATTCGAAACAGAAAACTCTCAGACTCAGACCTTTAGCTTTATGCATGCTGTGTGTCTGTTGCAACTTCAACAACAACTGATGTTATTATTGATGTTTACTTGCCCAATAAAAGTCCTGTAACGTAATATAATGGTATGGGGGGTGTGGCCACCCCATACCATTTTCTCCAACGGGGAATTGTTCAGGCCTGGTATACACTTTTTTTTTTCTTGTGTGTGAAACAACAGCTCTACAAAGACACACACACGCACGCACGCACGCACGCACGCACGCACTCTGTCTTTAAGTCTGTAATAGGCAGACCACGATTTCCCGTACTTTGGTATTATCGCGGCGTAGAAAGCCACGGTATTGATACCGTGAGATATTTGATATTCTGACAGTATTTTAATAGTGTTGGACGATCTCCAAACCAATACAAAAGGCCAAAATCTGCGCTGTTTACATCCAAATAATGTCACTATTTTCGGTTCGACACGGATGTGTAACGAAGTATAATCAGAGTTTTTCATGGACAGCTGTGACCAATATGCTCTGCCTTTAGAGGTGATTGTGGGATGAGTCTAAGGAGCAGGTTTCTATAGCTCACCACTTATGATGTGACATACTAGCACACAACTCGTGGCATGTCTTTCATTCGAGAAGTGATGATCCTCCAACAAGGAGGACAATCATTACTGGATAATATTTTTACGTGTATATAACACACACACACACACGTGTGTGCGCAACGCACTTGAGCTTGTAGATCAGTTGTTTTTTGCTATATTTGAATTTGACACCAAGATCTTAATAATATACTAATAGATGTTGGTAACATGTTTTCCCACTTGTTCCACCCAGTTTAGATCCGGTCGCCCCAACCACACTGTGTTTTAAAAGAACAACAAAAAAGACGTAATCTCTCCCATCGTTGCCCTACTACACAGACGCAACTGGAAACCCACCTTTTATCCTTTGGTTAAAGTGGCTCCACAATATACAGCAGCTCATTTGCATACTGTATTTCACAAGTCAGGTATGCATTACTACTTTTTTTTTTACTTGAGAGCTCCATCAATCAGAGTTGCTCTATATTAAAGCAGTGGCTTTCAACACCTGGTCCAGGGACCATTCATCATTCTTGAGGGGTCTCCAGGTGGTCCCCAGCTGACTGACAGAATGTTGGCAACAAAATGGACCCTCACCCTTACTGTTAAAGACAAGAGTGTCGTGAATATTACAAACTTTTTAATGTTAATTAATGTTAATTTAATTAGTGTTAATCCTGTGTGCAATGATGTCTTCCCTTTGTAATAGAGTGACATCATAGTGATTATCATACAACTACAGCTGTGGGCGTGGCTTCAGTTCAGGTGGATCTCCACCCATCCCCACCACATCCCCAGAGAAGCTCTCCAGTGTTGAAGCTGTGGGCCCTAGTGGTAAAAAGTGGAAGTGCAGCCCTATAGTTGAAGTGAATGGACTTAATGACACAGGTGTCATGGCGGCACACATGTGGACACCAAAATTTGGTGGGCAGAAGTAGCCTACAATGTGATTCTATGGGGTAGGAAACCCTACTTCCGGCAGTCTCCCGGGTGCTTCAAAACGCCACTGAGCAACTTGCATTGAAATGAACAGCAAGGGGGCGGGACTATCACTCCCGTTCACTCTCTATATTTTATTACTCTATGGTACTCTACGATCACCACCCACCAGGCAAACCAGGCATACTTAATGAACCGGTGGGGGGGTTACCACATAAAAACGACATTTTAACAAATACTGTACACTTTTTTTTTATGGAAGACAACTTTCTTCCTCCAACTTTCAGCTAGTGTTTTTCCTCTCAGAGTGCAGCAGACTGGGCGCCTAGTTTCTTGAGACGCAACTACATTTGTCATTGAACAATATATATTATTTTTAAAATGATTCCCTTGGTTCCAAGGGTATATCTGTTGTAGAATCAGAAACAAGTTTCCGCCAGAGGGATGGGATCTGTGGAAATAGAACCATGAGCCTCAGTGCCCAATCCATCAAAACAGAGAATATGTTGTTCTCTTTCTTATTTCCATGTTCGCCCACATGCAGCATAGTCTACGGCAGTGGTTTTCATACCAAGGCCCACTATTTATTCAGCATTTGAGTCACGGACCACCATTTGATAACATTTTAGCACCACAGACCCCCAAAACTATTTTTTTCTTTTGCTTTTGTCCGCAATTGCAGGCTGGATTTGGGAAACCAAACAGTCATACAAACATACAGATCAAAATGACCACTAATCTTCTAGATTCTCTACTTGTGTAGACTTGGGCTAATTCACATGATCAATATTACAACTCTTGAGAGTGTAAACATGACATGGATGCTTGCGGGTCCATTTGGTTTCATGTTTACACTCTCACACACTCAATAAAGTCCCCCTATTATGTGTTCCCAAGAAATCGAGCTCTGTAAAAACATCATTACCATGGCGAAACCCTCTAGATGTCATTAGCAAGATGCGTTTCGCCATTTTAGAAGGCAAAACATGCACCATGTCATCATGCTTTATGTGTATGCTGCTTTATGTCATGTGTCTAACTAGGGGGTTTTCATGATGCTGAATCCATTCCAAGACAAAAACTGACTAAGCACATGCATGATGCATGTTTTTGGCGCAAGGAATGTTTTTTGAGAGAAAACTAATCCTTGGAATGGATCTAGCATCATAAAAAAAAAACCTAGTTAGACACATGACATGCTACATAAAGCATGATGACATGTTGCATGTTTTGCCTTCTATATGTTGTTACTGGTACACCGACTTTGACCTGTTTTTTTATGAGGTTTCCCACACGAGTTGAATGGCAACATTTTAACAACATGTTATTAGACTCCATTAGAAACACATTGGTGAAGAATAGACCTTTCAGTCCCTAGGGTAGGACACTTACCAGCCACGGCTCATTCATTCCAATGTAAATATCATGGACATTAAACATTAAATACTGGTTCATTTTTGGAACCAGACCTTCAAAAATCTCTTCCAAAAAGGCATGCCCTATGCAGTGGAAAAAATGTGTGTGTGAGACTTATTTTTTAAAACAATGTTTTATCATATAGGAAAGCTATTGGTGGAGAGGTTTGTCTATCACATGTTAAGCTTAGCTGCGATTGGACGACAGACATTTGGGGAGTGGCTCACTGAAAGGTCTATTGTCTCGATTTCTCGAGACGATGTAGTTCCCAGATTTCCATAACTTTCCCTTAGTAAGACGAGTGTTTCTGCACTCGCTCCATTATGTCATAACAAACTGTGCTGTGTGGTTTTGTTGTGAGACTTTGGAGAGGGTTGGACAATTGCAGCCAGGACAGATTTAGGCTAGATAGACATATCATTATGTCGCCTGGTTGAAAAGTGCGAGACCCAAAACAACAACAATGAAGAAATCCCAATTTTCTTTTTTTAGGCAGTGTGTGTCACTGGGAAGCTATAACTATAAGACACTGGTTTTCAGCCAGTGGTCCGGGGACCACCAGTGGTCCTTCAGAGGGTTCCAGGTGGTCCCCAGGCTAAGTTGGTTAACCAGATGAAAAGTTGGTTCACCAGATGTAACTCTTGAGAGCATAAACATGAAACCAAATGGACCCTTGCGGGTCCATTTGGTTTCATCTTTACACTCTTGAATAGACTTGGATAGACTTGGGCTATTCATCATGTGAATTAGCTCAAGTCTACACAACTAGAGAATGTAGAAGATTAATGGTCATTTATGATCTGTATGTTTGACTGTTTTGTTTCCCAATTAAATCCATATTGTGGACAAAAGCAAAAGAAATCTTTAGTTTTGGGGTCTGTGGGGCTAAAACTAAAATGGTCTATGAGGCTAAAACTAAAATGGTGGTCCGTGGCTCGAATGCTGAATAAACAGTTGGCTATGGTATCAAAAAGGTTGAAAACCACTGGTATAAGTTCACTACACTGCCTGCCTGCCTGCCCCACCCCCTTTCTGCTGCTCAGTTCATTGGTGCCTGCTCTTCCTGATGTCAGCGAGGGACATTTGGTGTCACACACACACACACGCACACGCACACACACACGCACACGCACACACACACACACACACACACGCGCGCACACACACACACACACACAGTGTAACAAAAAGAAACACAGCTGAGAGGTATCACACACACACAAATCTCTCCTTCTTTCCCTCTCACTCACAATGAATCGTATTCCTCCCTGCCAAAAGTAACTATTTACTTATTACTTAAAAAATATAAATATTACTTTTTTCACCCCCAGTAATTCCATCTTTTCCACCAAAAGTCTTACGTTCCATAAGTCTAGGTCTAGACCGGATCAACATCCTGCATCGTTTCTGTATCTGCTCTGGATTCTAGATCTAGACCCACAGCCTGCATCGTTTCCATATAGACTCTATTTAGTCTAGATCTGGACCAACAGCCTGCATCGTTTCCATATAGACTCTATTTAGTCTAGATCTAGACCAACAGCCTGCATCGTTTCCATATAGACTCTATAGAGTCTAGATCTAGACCAACAGCCTGCATCGTTTCCATATAGACTCTATTTAGTCTAGATCTGGACCAACAGCCTGCATCGTTTCCATATAGACTCTATTTAGTCTAGATCTAGACCAACAGCCTGCATCGTTTCCATATAGACTCTATAGAGTCTAGATCTAGACCAACAGCCTGCATCGTTTCCATATAGACTCTATAGAGTCTAGATCTAGACCAACAGCCTGCATCGTTTCCATATAGACTCTATAGAGTCTAGATCTGGACCAACAGCCTGCATCGTTTCCATATAGACTCTATAGAGTCTAGATCTAGACCAACAGCCTGCATCGTTTCCATATAGACTCTATAGAGTCTAGATCTAGACCAACAGCCTGCATCGTTTCCATATAGACTCTAGAGTCTGCAAAGCAACTTGACCTCAACCCAGTCTAACATTATCAATAAACACTTAGACGTACAGTTCCACCGCGGCTTGTTATTATCGTAATATATGATTTCTGCAAAACATTAAATGTAATATATATTGTTATATGTCAATTTAAAAGGGATGGGGGTACTGTTTCGCAGGAAAAATGCCGTCACAAACATCTGATTGGTCCTCGATTAAAAGGACCAATCAGAATGCGACTCAAAGTGCAATAGATGCAGTACTGGCAGTGACCACCAGTCAACGTTATCTAGTACACCTAACAAAAAGAGGAATATTAATATTAACGTCACTAGTTACTGGAAAACGTAATAGCATTAGACAGGGGCTTTTACTTTGAAGGGTTAGGGTTAGTTTGTCATCCTTATCCTCGACACAAGTTTGTTCGTTTGGTTCCAAATGAATAATAAGGGTAACAATAATAACAATAATAATAATAATAAAACAGGAGAGGTTGTTCTTTATAACTCTACCATTGTTGGCTGGAGGATGGTGCTTTTTTTCTTTCTGAAACATTTCCAAACGTCAACCCTTTTTTTGGAACACGCAACATGTTTTCTACTGTACAGAGACAGAGAGGGAACCTCAGGGGTTGTGTAACACACACACACGCGCGCACACACACACACACACACACACACACACACACACACACACACACACACACACACACACACACACACACACACACACACACACACACACACACACACACACACACACACAGAGAGCAGGCTGAGGCTATGCCACTCACTCACTCACACTCAAACAAGACTCTCTTTGAGCAACTTATACCAATAGACTTGGCTGGGAGCGCAATAAAGCGTTTTTTTCCCCCTCACCGTCAAGTCCACATATGTAAGGAAAAGCAGATTGTAAACATATGGACCCAGAGAGAGAGAGAAGAGAGAGAGAGAGAGAGAGAGAGAGAGAGCCTGGCCCACTATAATGGAACGCACATTTTTCCCCCTTACATCTTATTCCCAGTTTAAGAAGAAGTTTAAGAACTTGGACTTGGGAGAGAGAGAGAGAGAGAGAGAGAGAGAGAGAGAGAGAGAGAGAGAGAGAGAGAGAGAGAGAAGGGAAAAATAAAGGGTGGGGAGGGGGAAAAAGAAGAATGATCTATTCTATAGAGGCCATGTCTGTGGCTTGTTCTCACTCACTTTCACCCAGAATGAATGGGTGGACCATTTAACCTACATACAGTATATAGGCCTATATAGAGAGATGAGATCAGGAGTCTTCACCAACACAGCCCAGCCCCAGGGAAGACCCCTCCAAACTGAAACGAAATCTCCCCCAAAAAGTCTCCCCATCGACAACACCACTGTGATCAGGAGGTTTTCAACAGGTGGTCCGGGACCACTAGTCCCTGAGAGGATTCCAGGTGGTCCCCAGCTAAAAGATGGACAGTTGGTAACCAAATGGAGCCTTATAGATGTAATATGAAACATACTCTCTCGAGAGTTAAATTAGGATTTAAAAATATGAATTGCCTCACTTTCAAGAATCTGCACAATTAGGAAACTTAGAATAATATGGTTATTTTTGTTATTTATCTCTCCCAAATTGTAGACAAAAACCTCAAAATCTCTCTCTCTCAACCGTGACATGGTATCAAATTCTAAAGGTGCTACAGAGCACTTTAAAGGAGAATTCCACCCATTTTCCTGAGAGGATACAAATGTGAACCAAATGGATCCTAGTGGGTCCATTTGGTTTCATTTGTACCCTCTCAGGAAAAATGGGTCTGATAGAAAAAAAGGTTGTGTTTCACCATGTTAATGACTTTTTTCAGACCTCCAAATTTCTAGGAAACACAGAATGGGGGAAGCTTTTCGTCATGACCACACACCATCTCTAAGGTACATTTATGGCATACAGTGAAAATGGGTGGAATGCCCCTTTAATGACAGACTCTCCATGATTCCACTAGTGTGTGGGTGACGCCAGGCCATCAAGATACTGAATCACAGGTATACTGTACTTACCCTAGTCAAAAAATCCTATCCTATAGGATTCCAATAGAAAAATCCTACCAGATATTGGAACAATCCTATTAGATTTCCAATAAGAATCCAATAGGATTCCAATAGAATCCTATTGGATTTCCCCCAAAATCCTATAGGAATCCTACAAGAAAATCCTATACCCTATTTCACCATGTTAATGATTTTTTTTTCCAGACCTCCATTTTTAGGAAATACAGAATTGGGGGAACTTTTTCATCATGTCCACACAACATCTCTAAGGTATATTAATGACATTAAAATGCTGAAAATGGGTGGAGTACCCCTTTAAGACTTACAGATCTATAAGGGTCCATTTGGTAACACCAACTGTCCATCATTTAGCTGCATGGGGACCACCTGGAATCCTCTCAGGGACCACTGGTTGAAAACCACTGTTAGCCTATAACATAACATTAGATATTTCACAACTTACATGATCTCAGTGGAGAGGCAGCAGTGGTTGGTGGTCCGCCCGGACGATCATTCCCTCTTCTGGATCCACTCGATCTGTGTATGGTGATCCCCAACACTGACTCCTCCAAACTCCAGGGATAAGTAAGGGGAAAAGTTAGTAGTAACTTTCTGAAGCTTTCCCACAACGCTGTACAACTTTTCTCTTGTTGTTGTCGTTTCTTCCTCTCTCTCGAACGGAGAGAACTAAAACACAGTAAGAAAAGAAAGTTCCAACTCAGCAAAGCAGCAGCAGCAGCAGTATCACTCCCTGATCGGTCCCTCGATCGCGGACAGCTCCCGTTCTCTCTGTGTGTCTATGTGTGTGTGTGTGTGTGTGTGTGTGTGTGTGTGTGTGTGTGTGTGTGTGTGTGTGTGTGTGTGTGTGTGTGTGTGTGTGTGTGTGTGTGTGTGTGTGTGTGTGTGTGTGTGTGTGTGCGTGTGTCAGCCGGCAGCAGAGTCAGACAATAAAGTTCTTTCAACAACACTGACTGTAACGATCGGATAGTTGACTTTCAGACGGACTTGTCTTATCCACTCGGAAGAAAAGAAAAAGTAGCAAACGAGCAAAGTTAAGATATAAGTTTGTGCCTGGTGTTTTTATGAACCTGTTGATCGTGCACAGCACAGCTGTGGGCCTAGTGTTCTGCTGCTGGTTCACTCTGAGCATCTGGCTGAGGCTCCACCTCCGGTATAAATCCAGAAGGTGGCGGAGGAGGTGAAGCAAGTGGCCGCTGGCCTTCTTGATCATCCGTTTCTGACTGCGCTGCCACTTTCTCTTCATCCTCTTCGTCCGCCGGCGTCACTAATGGTGGTGGTCGTGTCGCTCCGAGTCCGACTGCGGTATCACCAGTTGCAGAAAATAACTGCTGTAGTTGTTCTGCAGCTGCAATAGTAACATCCATATTTTCACCACCACCTCCATCTTCCACCACGTCCACGATGGTGGACTGGTGATGAGCAGCAGCCTCATGGCTGCCTTGGGCTTGGCCTGACGCTGCTGCTAGCCCCTCACCCTCGGCTTCTTGTTCGACTTCAGTGTCATTACTGGCACTGCTTTTGAAAAAACTGGTAATTGCAGGAACTCTAGACAGTAGTTCTGCTTGCCTCGTTTGTTTTTCTTTTTTCTTAGTTCTTTTAGCTGCTCCACTTGGCCCCTTGCCGTACTCCATTTTTGTCAAAATGCTAAATTAGCAGTAGCACTGTTTGATTGTTGTCAGTGATGCTATTTGCTATTATGACCTGTGACCTGGTTGCACCTGTGTGATTGGTCCCCTGTTACTGTTAGTGCAGCAGCCAGCAAGCCTAACCATTTAACCATTTGTAGCCCAGGCCACAAGCTTCAGTTTCTTGAAAAATAGAAAAAAATAAAAAATAAACCACTCACCATTCATTATATATAGATAGATAGATAGATAGATAGATAGATAGATAGATAGATAGATAGATAGATAGATAGATAGATAGATAGATAGATAGATAGATAGATAGATAGATAGATAGATAGATATACAGTGTGTGTGTGTGTGTGTGTGTGTGTGTGTGTGTGTGTGTGTGTGTGTGTGTGTGTGTGTGTGTGTGTGTGTGTGTGTGTGTGTGTGTGTGTGTGTGTGTGTGTGTGTGTACATTGTGTAACCCCTTAGCAGTCACTGTTTAAGGCCCCTGGCTTAACCTTTTTTGCAGGGTCCCCCGGGCACTTCATCTCCCGTGGGCCAACCCTTGTACTTGAGTCTCTGCCACGGTGCCACTGTGGCAGAGACTCAAGTACAAGGGCCCCAGGCATGGTCTACTGGTCTCGTCGTGGGCCATGAGACCAGTAGACCACGCCTGGCAGGGGCCCTTTTACTTGAGCCTCTGCCGCAAGACTGCCTCAAGACTCCACCTGGGGCCCTTTTACTTGAGCCTCTGCCGCAAGACTGCCTCAAGACTCCACCTGGGGCCCTTTTACTTGAGCCTCTGCCGCAAGACTGCCGCAAGACTCCACCTGGGGCCCTTTTACTTGAGCCTCTGCCGCAAGACTGTGGCTTGTATTTGCACTTCCGCCGCAAGACAACGCCTTCGCAGTCGCGCGGAGGCTCAAGCTCAGGGGCCCCCCTAGCTCAGGGGCCCCTGGGCCTGGGCCCAACGTGCCCGTTGGATAAGCCTCCCTTGGCTGTGGCTGGCTGCTGTGATGATGATGATGATGATGATGATGATGATGATGATGATGATGATGATGATGATGATGCAGGGCCGGATCTAGGCATGGGCAATTGGGCATGGAGGGGGGGGCTCAAAATCGAGGAAAAATGTGCATATTATTAAAAAAAAAAAAAAAAAAAAACTTTAAAAATTACTGTAAGTTGGGAAAAAATACCCCAAACATCTGGAGAAAAAAAGGGCGTGTGCAGGGAAACAAACGCACATTTTGTGATATCACTGAGCATCATGAAGCTACTGAAGGACCCTCCCACCTCAGATATCAGCAACATTATGAAAATTGCAAAAATATAATCGTCCGGGTAAAAAACACCCATGTTTAGTGATCTAGGGTTAAAAAGATTTGAAAACATATATTATTTATGCTTACTTGCCTTTGTCCTGTACATGATATAAATCGTGTGGGTCACTTAAAAGATACATCGCTAGATGCAACTGGGACTTATTCTCAGTGATGTATCCCCTGGTCATTGGGGTTTCGGGTCTCGCAATATCATACCCCTCACTCAGGCGACCCAGCCAGGGTTGATCAAGTCCTGACTTACGTCCCAGTAGCTACCCTCGGTCAGTCCACTAGGGAAAGATCCAATGTCACACAATCCACTGCTCCAGAACTATTCTGATGGTACTGGGAAACCCAAAATCTGGCACATGGAAGGATTAGGCTCTGTGGGTTGACTCCTGTCCAGACCCCGCCTACGTCTCACCAGGTCTGCTCCTGCTCTCACCAGGCACACGACCTGTGCGTTGTACCAGACTAGTCCCAGCACCAGACATTTCATTCGGGAGCAGTAAATCATAATGGCCCTCCTAAAGGTCTCACCAAGGGTTGTTGGGCTATAGTAACTAGGCTTATGCTGTGTCCAACACAATAACACACAATAACACAAATGTCATATTTTGTATGTGAAAAGGGTGATGTGTGCTTCTGTGTGCGTGCGCGCGCGCGCGTGTGTGTGTGTGTGTGTGTGTGTGTGTGTGTCTTTCCATTTTTTTTCATCAGGTTCATTGCAAATGCAGGGAATAGGGTGTTTTACTTTGAAGTTGAAGTTTTGAAGTAAAAATTGTCTGAGTGTGTTCCTGCCTGGTCATTTTATCGTCTATACTCGGTATTATGTGAACATGCCAGACAGTTACCAGAGAAAAAAAGACAGGCATTTTTGATGAATCTGTCATGGTTAAAATGGAGTTTTAAGTTATAATGGGTTTGTATAGGAAGGAGGCGGGGCAGCTAAAATTAATCTCAAATATCTAAATACGGAATGAGCTTATAAACTGACTGGGGCGGTCACAGACCGTCATGAAAAAAGAAAAAAAAAACTATTAAATCCTACTCATCACTGCTACAAAATGCCTACACAAAAAATACCATTTCACTACTCAATTGCTATTTGAATTGAATCATGTAGTGATTTCACTACTGATCACTAATTAATCACTTTTTGTTTCTTTCTACACAAACCCGAAATAGGGTTTGTGTAGAATGGGGGGAACTTTTTTATCGTGTCCACACAGCATCTCTGTAGTAAAATGTTGAAAATGTCCCTTTGTCTAGTATGTCTGGTCATAACATAATAAACTCTGGCCCGTACTTCACTATTGTCGCTCAACTGACAGGCTTGAGTCCAATGAGTTCATTTGTATGTCGACCGGGGCGACGAGATGTTCCTGTTTGATAAAGGTCTGCGCAGGGAGAGAGAGGAAGAGACCAACGCATTTGCATGATCACAGTTCCCCATACTGTAGGGGCGAGCCTCTGATTCATTCTCTCTCTCTCTCTCTCTCTCTCTCTCTCTCTCTCTCTCTCTCTCTCTCTCTCTCTCTCTCTCTCTCTGAGGTACTGCAGTTGAGGGCAATCGCACTAAAGTATATTAGAGATGAAGTTCAATGTTTAAACGTGTGTGTGTGTGTGGTGTGTGTGTATTCCAGAAGTTAGTGTCGAAGGCTCCAACCATGCCTTACATGATCTCTGTTACCATGTGTAAGAATGCGTAGGTGAATGTGATGCACAATGTATATCTAAAGCTGCTTGGATAAAGGCGCTACATAAATGCATTGGATGTTGAATGATTGGATGTTGTTCCAACAAGCCTAAACTGTTGTTTTGTATTGTTTTTTTTCCCGAGACCAATCAGAGGTCTCGACAGTATTTCGACCTTCATAAGCCACGCCCACTCGTGGAGATGATAGGCTCCCTGCCAAACGCAGTGGCAGAGTTGGCGTTGGAACTTCAATGTAGAAACGGTGTCTGGTACACCAGGCTAATCCCAGAGTACATTCCCCCTGCTCTCCCCTCTGCCACTCTCCTCTTCAATCACTCAAGTCGAAACTCTTGTCACATGAGGTGCCCGTTTTTTAAGACATATTTTGACCTGAAAATGATTAAAAGAATTGTGCCACAAGTAATGCTGATAATGCCCTAAGTAATTAATGCTAATAATGTTATGTAATGCTAAGAATTGTTAATAATGTTAATAATGCTAAGTAATGCTAAGTATTCTTAATAATACCCTGTAGTGTGTGGTGTGTTGTAGTGTTGGTCAATATTACTTAGGAAAGTAACTTCTTTACTTTACTCGTTACCCCTTAGACAAAGTAATATCATTACTTTACTTATTACTGGAATCAAAGAGTAATATATTACATATTACGTTATTACTTTCCCAAGTACTCAACTCCTACATTTGAAAAAATAGAGATGTACAACATAATCTGTTTAGCGAGCTCTTTCTAGAACTGAATTCAATTTATTGGAATAATAATAGTCTCTTTGCCTCTTTGACTTTTTAAACTTTCACAATTGTTTTCAAAGACAGTTGACAGTTTAAAAATAAATACAAAATATAGCAGCAAGCGATTTGTAGTGTACATAACTGTGTGCAGGATGCTGCGTGTGGACTGGATCTACAATCTAGTGCACATCTCTGTTGTTACAGTACCTGTCGATAGCTTGTAAATCTGTTCTATTTTTGCATGTAACAAAAAGCTCATTTTAAAAAGTAACTTGGCGTTACTTGCAAAGTAATGCGTTACTTATTACCCATTTTTGCAGAGTAATCTCGTTACTTTACTTTTTGGAGCAAAAGTAATAATATTACAGTAATATGTAATCTAAAATTAGTTACTGCCCAACACTGGTTGTAATGTGTAGAAAAAATGCGTTTGGGAGCTACTAACATAACCACATTAGAAAACAACCTGTGCTAATGCTAACTATATTTAACTTTATTTTTTGGGGCGTATTATTATCATTGGGTTCCTGGTATAACCCAATAATTTGATGACCGATGGAGTTTCCTATTACCTGTTGGGCACGTTGTCTAAGATGGCCCTCTCCGAGGTTTAAAAAACACCCTGTCACAGTTCACTTTGTCGGTATACCCAGAGCCATATAGTAGGAGAGTCAGGAAAAAGTCATTAAAGCTGGATTAAATATCTGAGTCCAACACATTTCTGCATACTCCTACTGCTACTCCTACCCCCAGCTGCGGACTCGCAGACAGTCTCACGAGATGCCCCAAATCGCAAGAATGTCAGTTGTTAACAGTTGTGTAAATGGGGTGCTGTTGCACCCCATTCACACGCATCCTAACTCTCCCACCATAAGGCTCTGGGTATACCTTGCTTCCTTCTTACATGTCTAGTGGAAAGGGGACAGCTAGCTGCCCAAATCGGTGTTATTCCAAAAACCCCGTTTTAATAAACACACTCATGACATCATGCGGAATTATTGTTGTTCCTTCATTTCGGAGCGTTGCTAACACGTTACGCAGCAGAAGAGAGGCGGACGGCGGAACGATCGGTGTTAAATGTATGAGCGGTCTGTTTCAATAAACACGGTTACGACATGGTGTCGCAGCAGACGCTACATTTAGTGCTCGCAGTATAAAGTACTGAATGTGAGCATTTTTTCCACCTCTGTGCTGCTATTATAAGAGCTGGTGTGAGTGGAGTCCCCGACCTGGACAGGTAAGATGCCTGTGGAAAAATGACTCGTCATTATTTTTATTTATTTTCTCATGTTTAGGACAATTATTAACACGCCGCGTGCCGAACTAGAGGAACCCAAGTTCAGGGTTTTAACTGTTCTCCGCTCAACGCCAAGCTATGACATGTGCGCTAATCGGTTACCTTCTTTAATTCACATTTCGTTTGGGATGCAAATGGGCGGCGGCCATTTTGAAATGTTTTTTGCACCTGCACCCATTCTCTGCGGTGCATTCGATCGGTATTATCTTAGATTCTTGACCCCTCAATGTACATGTTTCTGGCAGATGGGGCGTTTTCACTTGGGGAGAAGGTACCAAACGTCCAGAACGGCAACCGATCGAGACACCACACGCACGATTCATCCGGATGCATAACATCCGGTTTCGGAGATCTGGCACTTCAAAATAAGGGCTACAATGGGGGGGGGGGCCTTGGCACGATATTTAGCAAGGCACGCTGTGACTTAATGTTTTTTTATCTCATGGGGCCACCATTTTACTGTGCCTGTCACATGGTCTCACAGTGATGACGTCACAGTAGATCGCTCCGCAGTAGAAGTAATGGGAATGCATCAAACATATACATATTATGCCCACCGAATAGTTCATCCCCTCTGTTTTACAGTCTTTTATGTCACCAGTGGGGACTCAGGGGTTGACACTAAGGTCTCCGAGGCACTTGCCCATCGGGCAAGTGCAAGTCAGGTTCTACTTGCCCTCAGGTCATGGTCACTTGCCCCCCAGGTTCCAGGTGGTCCCCAGTTAAGTTGGTTAACCAGATGGAACTCTTGAGAACGTAAAAATGAAACCAAATGGACCCTTGCGGGTCCATTTGGTTTCATTTTTACACTCTGAAGAGTTAAAATTCATCATCTTAATTATCCCAAGTCTACACAACTAGAGAATGTAGAAGATTAATGGTCATTTTGATCTGTATGTTTGACTGTTTTGTTTCCCAAATCCAGCCTGGAATTGTGGACAGCGTGCAATGACTGCCTTCAAGACAAATTTATCTTGTGTTGTGTTACAGTGCACTAAGTTGCACACTTGCCCGATCGGGCAACCAGGTAGCAGTCTTCACTTGCCCCACCATTTTTTTTTTACTTGCCCCGGGCAAGCGGGCAAGTGTTAGTGTCAACCCCTGGGACTCCATTGTCATAAACAGAACAGTGTATATACGTCGATGCCTTACGTTGCATTACTGGGTAATCATGGAATATTCCATTAGCTGCACTATACTACAAGTCTTCTGTGACGTCATCACTGTGGGACCATGTGACAGGCACAGTGAAATGGCGGCTCCTAAGGGATAAAAACATCAACTATTTTTAAAGTAATGAGCTAATTCCATGTGTTTTAAAAGTTCAATTCTAGTTATAGAGGGCAAGTGTGATGTATTTATCCATATTTGCCTCATTAGACAGGGATCCTTTTAAAACACCAAAAGGGTTCTGGTATAGAGAATGTGTTAAAAATAGTAATATAGGCCTAATATTAGCACCAGTGTCCTTCAGACTGCAAGATGTTCCCTTCTAATCTCATGGTTGTCAGAGGAAATGTTTTTAGATTTGTTTTTAATGAACTGTGTGACAACAATTTCACAAAATCTCTAACACTTTATTTGAACTTGCATGGAAAACATTATGTATAATTGCAAACAGCTTAAATGTGTCCACAATGGATGACAATTCATTATAGGCTACTTATTAGTATTGTTGAAAAAACAAATCAAACTTGCTGGTGTGTGAAATGCTTATGCAGCGTGCGTGTGAGTGAGTCAGAGAGAGAGAGAGAGAGAGAGAGAGAGAGAGAGAGAGAGAGAGAGAGAGAGAGAGAGAGAGAGAGAGAGACGGTGCATCCAGAAGCGACTTGGCAGGCTGTATATTCTCCTGCTGGCTCCTGCTGTTTCATATGGTGTAAAGGAGGCGCCATATTTCGCCTACGGCCCCCGACAAAATGGCCCCTTTCCCGACAAGGCAAGGAAAGGTGATGTAACACAGTGGTAAACATACCCCTGTCCCAGCTTTATTGGAACTTGTTGCAGGAATCAAATCCAAAAATGAGCGAATATTACAAAAACATGTCCGTATCTTGTCTTTGTGATGTATTTTTATTCAATTGAACATAGGCTGAAGAGGATGGAAGTCGTTGCATTCTGTTTTTGCTTACATTTTAGTGTAAACTTTTCGTCACCTGGCATGTTTTTAGGGTTGGTCTATAGCTTTAGTCGACTAAATATCACACGATTTGACTCGACTGATTCTACAAGTCAATTTAATAGTGGATTAAATATGATGTGATTGTACAATAGACCTTTAGTTAAGCCCCTCCCCAAACTGCTATGGTCCAATCACAGCTAAGCATAACATGTGCTTACAAACCTCTCCCTCCTATTTTTTTATTTTTTTTTAATAAATGTCTCACACACATTTTTCCACTGCATAGGGCATGCCTTGTTGATGGATTTGGAAGAGATTTTGAAGGTCTGGTTCCAAAAATGAACGACTATTTATTGTGTAAAGTCCATGATATTTACATTGGAATGAATGAGCCCGGCTGGAAAGTGTCCTAGGGTGGACGAGAGGGCGGGGCTTACCCAAAGGTCTATTGCGGACAATAGACGATCTACAAGTAGTATGAAGTAGATCTGCTATTTTCAGCATGCGACCAAGTGTAATGTGTGTCTGTCTCCGGGGAAACAGCTGCAGCATCAAAGTAAGAAGAGACGTAGAAAAAGGCAAAGAAAATATTGCTGTAGGATGGGTTTTCGACCACTGGTGGACCACCAGTGGACCCTGAGAGGATTCCAGGTGGTCCCCAGGATAGATGATGGAAAGTTGGTTAACCAGATCTAACTCTTTGAGAGCGTAAAAATGAAACCAAATGGACCCTTGCAGGTCCATTTGGTTTCATGTTTACACTCTCAAGAGTTAAAATATTCACCATCTAAATTAGCCCAAGCCTACACAACTAGAGAATGTGGAAGATTAATGGTCATTTTGATCTGTATGTTTGACTGTTTTGTTTTCTCCAAAATCCAGCCTGGAATTGTGGACAAAAGCAAAAGAAATCTTTAGTTTTGGGGGGCTAAAATGTCATCAAATGGTGGTCTGTGGCTCAAATTCTGAAAAAATAGTGGACCCTGGTATGACAAAGTTTGAAAACCACTGCTATAGGTTATTGATTTTGGGCTAAAAAAAAGTTGCCTATATTACCTTTAACATGGTCTCTCTAACAGTGTCTACCACTTGGACCAACTTACACTGTAATCATCTACAACACATTTCACACATTAATTCTCGAACTTTGTCAGATACGTCAGAGCTCTCGATTAAAGAGGTACGACGAGCCACTTTAGCAAATCATTAGCCACCTGATTTGAGTGTGTATTTTTTAGCGCATTTGAAGAGTGTATCGAAGCGGAGAGACACTCTGAAAGGTCCAATCGTGTCGGGAGATTAAATGGACAGCATTTATATGGCACTTATAAGTCTAGACAGTCCAAACCACTGCAAAGCACTTTAAAAATGTCTGTCCCGTTCACCCCTTCACACGCAGCGTCGCGTCCCCTTTTCTACGTGAGTACACCGATGTGACACATAGAAGATAGAGGGCAATGCTTTTCTGATTTCCCCCAGATTTCCATGTGTTTATGAGGTGACAGTACTTCTTTAGAGTCCTCAGTGTGGCCGCTGTGTGCAACGACTAATGTCTTCCCCTTTGTACTTTAGGGTTTCTCCCTGGAGACCGACAAAGTGTCAAGTGACAAAACTCTTACCGGGAAGTGCATGCGGAAAAAGCATGGCAGTGGATGGGAGCCCACCGGACGGCTTGTAAACAAACATTATTTATGAATGATTGCGATCACTGGCGGACTGGAGCCCCAAATCAGGCCGGGGAATCATACACCAGTCAGGCCACTAACATGAAAGTTTCCGAGTTAAATGATTAATTAATTTCTGATCTTAATGTTTTGTGATTGCAACTTTGGCCACACTTACCAACTATTTTGTGCATCAAAAATTATGAATACAGCCTCATTACTTTGTAAAAACAATGGTGCTCAAACTGGATGGTACTGTATGTGTATCCCTTCTGGCTGGCCTGGCTGATTTGGGAAATGATTTCTTTTTGTAGCATAGAAACGCTGCACCGGTATGTACTACGTTGGCTGGGTCTGGCCTGCCCTGGACTTTCTCAAACTAAATAAATACAACAACAATAAATCAAATAATAAATAAATAAAATTGGCCTGTGATTGTGACCTGTGATTGTGACCTTTTTTAATATGATCGGTTCAGGAATATAAAAGAAGAAACATGTGGAAGGTTTGCCACCGTCATGACTGTCATGGTGCAGCCCGGTCACGTGACCAAATGGCGTTGGTGTTGTTTGCTTTGTGCTTATTCCTACAGTAGGACACTGAAAACCTGACAGTCGAACGTGCCAATGGCAATGTCAATATCCAGGTTTTCAATGAATAAAGTGTGCTTGTAGATTGGCTTGTAGCCAATCTACAAGCACACTATGGCTCACTATGGTTACATTGCAAGCCTGTAGATTGTCCATTGAGGATTTGTCCATTTTTATTTTTAGTCAGTCAGTGAGTCAGAGAGTTTGTCACAGTCAGAATCAGCCAGTCAGTCAACCAGTCAGTCAGTCAGTCAGTCAGTCAGTCAGTCAGTCAGTCAGTCAGTCAGTCAGTCAGTCAGTCAGTCAGTCAGTCAGTCAGTCAGTCAGTCAGTCAGTCAGTCAGTCAGTCAGTCAGTCAGAGTCAGAATCAGAGTCAGTCAGTCAGTGGCATACATAATAAACCCTGATGAAAATATTATACTCACAGAACAGCAGAGGCAAAGGCCTCCATACTTAAGGATGACCAGACGGAAGGACTCGTCTTTATAGGGCCGTCCTCCTCTAATAAAGACACGTCTTTAGGCTGTAGTGATTGAGGCATTTACTGACTGATCGATGAGCTGATCTCCTCCAGCACTTCAGGGACACAAGCAGATAATTCAAACCAGAGCCTTCTAGTGGGAGAGTTAGGATATTTGTGTACCCGGAACCAGGGCCCGGAAGCAGAGCGCAGCAGCCAGATCACGTGACTATACAGAGCCTCTTTGAGTCCTATCTGAGGATAACGGTGATAATAAGTCTATGATAACGCTCACTACTCCTGCAGTCTCGTGAGACGTATACCATACCGCGAGACTTTGCTGGTCCCTATTAAATCCCATTCATTTCATCGACCTCCGGCTTGAGAGTGGACTCACAGAGCCCCTCCATGCTCCTTCAGCAGCGCGATCGCCCTGGCGCATAGGAGTGAACGAGAATATCCTAACTCTCCCACTAGAAGGCTCTGGTTCAAACGTTTGACTTTGTTGTGTGTGCGTGTGTTTGTGTGTGTGTGTGTGTGTGTGTGTGTGTGTGTGTGTGTGTGTGTGTGTGTGTGTGTGTGGGTGTGTGTGTGGGTGTGTGAGAGAGAGGAGACTGAGGTTCTCTCTCCAGTGTGTGTGAGGATGCCTGCGATCAGACAGAACCTTGGTTCTCATCATGGGGTCTGATTGATTGAGATGAACCCTTATGGGGGATAATAAAAGTGAATGACCAACACTGTTTTTTTTTACGATGACTTATTGTTTTCACAAAAAATGTACTCACTGTATTGCTAATCCTATTATGTAATATGCATGACTAGTTTGTTGCCAGAAATTGGAGGAAAAAACATTGATGTCTTGATATGACTTGGCATACTGTGTGTGTGTCGGTGTCAGTTGCTTGGACATGCTTCAGGCCTTAGCAGGGGTGGATCTAGGCATGGGCGGGCAATGCCCCCCTAAATGCCCTGACTTTCCCCAATTTCATCATTCGAAAAAAAACTTTGAGTCAGACCTTTAGCTTAATGCATGCTGTGTGCCTGTTGCAACGTCAACAACAACTGATGTTATTGTTGATGCTGCCTAATAAAAGTGTAACCACATACACACACACACACACACACACACACACACACACACACACACACACACACACACACACACACACACACACACACACACACACACACTGGGAAAAGTTACATCCGCCCCTGGGCCTCAGTAAAAATGTATTAGTATTGTGAACTACAACTGTGTCCTTCCTAATACAACGTAGATAACAAAGGAAGACGATCCTGAATCACCCCTGTCTGTCAAATGGAATACAAATATTCAATACATCTCCTCTTTGTTTCGTTGGCACTCCCTCTCATTTTGAAATGCATTCATTCTTTTTACGTTTACTGAGTTTTTTTTTTGTTGTCTAAATAGTACTACAGCGTGATGCTGTGTTATTCAAAAGCAGTAACCTCAGTAAAACACTGAGGTTTTTCATATTTAGTCGACTAAGACTATAGACCATTTCAGGAGAATAAATACGACTAAGACCAAATGGAGTGTTATTTAAAAACGACTAAGGCTAAATAATTATTCGGGAAAAAGAAATAACACTGTAATCAAAAAGTCCAAAGAGTAAATCCGAACTTGCTGTCACACTGGTCAAATGCACACTGGTTCTATCTTAATCCCTAACGCTCCTGTGTCAAAACGCTGTGTGTCTAGTTGAGATTCTATGCAGATCCACTCACCTTTCCTTATAAAATCACCTCCTCAGCTCTTAAGTTTTTGCACGTGGAATTATATTAAGAGCCCACTGGCCATGTGTGTGTGTGTGTGTGTGTGTGTGTGTGTGTGTGTGTGTGTGTGTGTGTGTGTGTGTGTGTGTGTGTGTGTGTGTGTGTGTGTGTGTGTGTGTGTGTGTGTGTGTGTCTGCCTGTGTGTTTATTAGTTTAACATTTCAGTGTCAGACAATGGCATTAAAGGTCATTTATTTCACGTGCAGTTATAGGGTGGGGGGAGTTATTTTAACATTTAAATATCAGGCAATGTCACCAACTACTGTGGGATAAATAAACCAGGGAGGACAGCTAGGTGACCTTTGTTGTAGTGCTTTGGGGGACTAAAGAGCCGACACACTCCCGCCAGAAATTCCATGTATCTTAGAACTGGTCCTCACTAATGTACCTGCTAAAATACCACTATTTGTTCTGCTCAGTCTGTGTCTCACAGGAGGGCTGTGGGCAGTTCAGAAACCCGTGAATCCAAACTAATAGAAAATGCTGGCTTTCTACTCATGAAAAGTTGCAACGCAAAAATGGAAGCCGTCATTCTCCCGATAATACATAAGAATACAAAATAAATCGTGCTATTTTATCAGGTGCGTTGTATTAGTGAGCACCTGTTATATGAAGACTCGTTAAACGTTTCAACATGCAAGCATCTCACGTTGGCTGCCTCTGCCCTTCCCACATGGGTATAGGTCATGTACGCCATATTTACTAACACGCCACATGCATGATGCAACGACGTGCCTTATCATCCCAGCCACGTCCATCCATAAGCAAAATGCCAGGCATAGAAGGACCAGTGCGTGCTCCAACTTCCTCATTCTCTGTCTAAATTGGCCGTGGGCACGGTGCCAGTTCCTCATTAGGTCAGTCTCTGACTGTTTGTCGGTTCTATGCATCATTACTCCCTGTCCCCTCAGCTATGCATTCCTCTAATGACAACAACCACCCTCATACCAATTTAAAAGGATCCCTGGCTAATAAGACAAATACTGTATGGCTTAAAACACTATATTTGCCTTCTATACATGCATTAATACATGCAGATAAAAAACACCTTGATAATTTATTTCTTTCATAAATAGAGAATCTTTCACTCAATAGGAAGTGCTCCTGCAGCATTTTAACTATTGAGAGTGTAAACATGAAACGGGTCGATTTGGTTTCATGTTTACGCTCTCAAAGAGTTACATCTGGTTAACCAACTTTCCACCATTTAGCCTGGGGACCACCTGGAACCCTCTCAAAGACCACTGGTTGAAAACCACTGATATTACCTTTCATTGGGTGGGCAGGATGCACGTTTGGGTGGGCCCCCCTCTAGATCCGGCTCTGGAGAGAGACAGAGACAGAGAGTGAGACAGAGAGAGAGAGACAGAGAGAGACAGAGACATAGATAGAGAGAGAGAGAGAGAGAGAGAGAGAGAGAGAGAGAGAGAGAGAGACAGAGAGAGAGATGGGACTGTAAAGACGAAAGGGGAAAGAGAACATAAAATGTAATTATTCAGAACGGATGTCTTCGGTGCTGGACAGTGACCCGGCGGTACATTGACTTTATTACGCCATACTGTAAGTCAATCAATTCTCTCTGCCTCTGGGCCTGGACTTCACTTCAGCATTATTAGTATTTATGACAGAAAACCTCCTACTACATTTTGACTCCACTACAGTCCTAGGAAAGGGAAACAGTACGGCGTACTCAAAGAGGCTCATTTTGTACCTCATCAAAACCACCAATGACAAATGTCCGTGTTTGGCATAGAAGCTTAAAAGCATCAATAAACTGCCGTGCTGGAGTTTCGCTAATGTTCAAGGTTTGTTTATTTTGTCTCCCGAAGGAGAAATTTGTCTCGAATCCGCAAGATCACCCACTGCAGCATACAAATGCACACAAACACGCACACACACACACACACACACTGCAGGGTCCGCAGGCGAAATCTACAAGGTCAGCACAGTGGCGTTTTTAGGCAATTTGGAAGCAAGGGGAGGCTTCAGGGAAAACCTCCTGTGACATCATACCTATGACAGGCACAGTAAAATGGCGCCCCCTAAGAGATAAAAATATGAACTATTGTTTAAACTAAAGAACATAATCTATGTGTTTTAAATGTTCAATTCCAGTTATAGAGACAAGTATAATGTATTTATCCATATGAGGCTTTTTAGCCTGGCATCCTTTTAAAGCATATCTGGTGGTCGCCCCAAGCTTGTAGATCAGATATTTTTTGGAAAAAGGTACATAAAGCGCAAACAAACTAGGCCTTAGAGCATCATTCCAGTTTACCAGCATAGCAGCATTCTAACGAGCAGAGATAGAAGCCACAAAGAAGTCACCGCATTAAAACTATATGGGACGTGTTTTACTGCAGAGGTCGGGGGGAGCGCTTTGAAGTGCAACTCTTTCCTCCTGTCCTGTTCCTCCATTCCTTCCGTCTGTCCACCCCGCAGAGTTCATTAGAGGTCCGACATAAAAATACCTCCTACGTGTCCTTCCAGTCCAAACCCATGAACCACGACAGACGCTTTTCTTTATGCGTGTCAACGACAGCCACGGGTCTGCTTTAATCCATTTAACTCCATTTTGATGCTCTAAAGCTCTAAGCTCATAGAGCTATGAGCTTGTAGGTCTGATATTTTTGAAAAAGTGAAAATGTGGCACAAATCTTTAAATAATTTTTCAGTTCAGACTGGGTTAATTTATTTAACCCAGTTTGATTCTACAGGTTTTTTTTTTTAAATAGATGTTTCAAATCAAGGACCCCCAAAATCAGCTGTATACATGACCCCCATCTTAAAAAATGTGTAGTTCCAGATATCCTTTCAGAAGCAAAGTATTGTAACTTGAAGGTAATATAGGCAACTACTACTGCCGCTCAGGGGTAGAGTCCTGTAAAAAAAAAAAAAAAAAAAAAAAAATGAAGTCGCACCCATACCATTTTTGGTTACAGGACTTTTATCAGGCAATTAGCATCAATAATAAGATCAGTTGTTGTTGAAGTTGCAACAGACACGCAGGATGCATAAATCTAAAGGTCTGACTCAGACACATGATCACCAGATTGGGGCGATCACCAGATATGCATTAAAAGGATCCCCGGCTAATAAGCCTCATATGGATAAATACATTATACTTGTCCTCTATAACTAGAATTGAAAAATGATGAAATGCTGTTGGTTTAGTGGTGAGACGATTGTAGTTAGTTAGTAGCAGTAGTAGTGTTTCAAATAATTTTAAAGCACTTTAATTTGAAATATCTTTGAACTTTGGGTTGTTTTGCATGCCATCATGTTTGGTGGGGCAGTCAGGGCATTTAGGGTGGCATTGCCCCCCTATAGCCATGCCTAGATCCGCCCCTGGGCAGTAGCACGCTGTGAGCTTAAAGATCCGCTATTTCTTTCTTTCTTTTTTCTGCACATCATAATGCTTAGGGCACCAAAAGGTAGACTGCAGGGAAGATCATCTCCTCTCCTCAAACACACTGAAACAGGATAAAATGTTCTAAATGGAGAGGTTGTACTTCTGCCCTCTGGGAAAAGATAAAAACAAATCATCAGAAGTGGGAAGAACATGGTTTAAAAAAATCGTTTGTACCAGCGTGAAACTAAGATGTCGAACGAGACTCTGAAACAGTGGTGCCTGTGAAAGAGTAGATTATCCACCCTGCGGACAGTAATGTTGTATCTCCCTCTCTCTCTTATGTGTTTTGCTTGTCACTGATTTATTCATGCTGTGTGTGCCTGCACCTGGGCTGAAAGACCAAGATAAATTTCCGTCGTGGACAAGTTCACCTTGACTAGGATATTTAAATGTTTTTTTCCCCTCATAATTAATGCCTTTCACCCCTCTATGTTGCTTCTACTTTGATGCTGCAGCTGTTTCCCTCAGACGGCCCAGAATGTTGTCAACAAATCATGAAAACGAAAACAGGTGAGGCAGCGTTTTAGCCAATCACAGTGCAGCAGTCTCCAGCAGATTCATAATGAGCCAATAGAGTGGACATGGGGTGAAGTCAGATTATTATTATTTTTTTTTTTAAATAAATCTGTTTACAAACATGGTGTTTGTACACACTAAAGTTGCCTCTATTAGCTTTAAGTAGAAGTAAGAACACTGCATTGTAGATGCACTGTACTAAGTTCTGTGTTTAAAATGTACAAAATGTTCCATTTGATGAGTACAAAATCTGTGCGGAACCTTTTGAACGTCATGACCTTGTAGATCGGCTATTTTCATGTTTTCCAATGAACAGATAAATTATGCTACCAAATGATTGTGCAATACCAAATGATTGTTTTCAACATTTTACCATGGTAAAATGTTGAAAAGGGTAAAATGTTGAAAAGGGCATTCAACCATGGGTTGTATTCCCTTTTAAGCCTATGGATGTTGTGTGGACATAATAAAAGGTTCCCCCCATTGTGTGTTTCCTAGAAATGGAGGTCTGAGAAAATCATTAATATGGTGAAACACAACTTGATGACATCATCACATTGTGTTTCACCCTAATGCTTTTCCTTTTAGAACCTTTTTTTCCTGAGAGTGTTCAAATGTGAACCAAATGAACCGTAGCGAGTCCATTTGGTTCCATTTATACACCCTCAGGAAAATGGGAAGAATTCCCCTTTAACTACAGTACTTGAATGTACTATAACTAACAAACCAACGTGATCAAACCAACACACCTGCAAGCTTGATGAGCCTGATTATCTCCATAGAATTCAAAATACATGTTTTCTTTCAATACAATAATGACCTATACTTGATCAAACTAGAGGTTGACATAAAATAATCTAAAAACATTGCAGATCTACTACAAGCTCAATTTGCGTTTTGCTTGTAGACATGAACCCTCTGACACACTTGGTCGCAGCATGCTTTTGCAGCAAAGGATCCAAGCACCGACCCAAATATTTAGCAGTTTGGGGAATTTGTTTAAAGGTGAAGTGCATCATAAATCAAACATATAATTATGAACTATTTGATTAATTGAACTTAATATTTACTGTAGCTCTACAGCAGAAGTATGTAACAGACACACAGTCTCGTATGAGCAGTTGTGCGCACTACACACTCCCAAACCTAAACATCGCATTTTTAGACATTAACCACATTTTAAAACATCTCTGGTGTAAACCATCGCATCATCCCTAGGGCACACGGAGGGAACATGTGAGAGTACCTACCCTAGAGAACACGGGAAGAACATGTGAGGTTACCTATAGGGGACATGGGGAGAACATGTGAGGGTACCTACCCTAGGGTACACGTGAGGGTACCTACCCAAGGGCACACGGGGGAGAACATGTGAGAGTACCCTAGGGGACACGGGGAGAACATGTGAGGGTACCTATAGGGGACAAGGGGAGAACATGTGAGGGTACCTACCCTAGGGGACACGAGGAGAACATGTGAGGGTACCTACCCTAGGGGACACAGGGAGAACATGTGAGAGTACTACCTATCCTAGGGGACACTGGGAGAACATGTGAGGGTACCTACCCTAGGGGACACGGGGAGAACATGTGAGAGTACCTACCCTAGGGGACACAGGGAGAACATGTGAGGGTACCTACCCTAGGGGACACAGGGAGAACATGTGAGGGTACCTACCCTAGGGGACACAGGGAGAACATGTGAGGGTACCTACCCTAGGGGACACGGGGAGAACATGTGAGGGTACCTACCCTAGGGGACATGGGGAGAACATGTGAGGGTACCTACCCTAGGGGACATTGGGGAGAACAGAACATGTGAGGGTACCTACCCTAGGGGACACGGGGAGAACATGTGAGGGTACCTACCTTAGGGGACACAGGGAGAACATGTGAGGGTACCTACCCTAGGGGACACAGGGAGAACATGTGAGGGTACCTACCCTAGGGGACACAGGGAGAACATGTGAGGGTACCTACCCTAGGGGACACGGGGAGAACATGTGAGGGTACCAACCCTAGGGGACACGGGGAGAACATGTGAGGGTACCTACCCTAGGGGACACGGGGAGAACATGTGAGGGTACCTACCTACCCCAGGAGCGCTCCGAGGAGGTTGTCAATGACATTAATCACACAAACACAGAAATCTAACCATTTCTGATTTATTTATTCAACTTGCATTCATTCACCTCAATTCTGTACAGAACTATTAGATTAGATTAGATAGATGTGTCTGCAATGCTTTACACACAGTGCCGGCGGCGGTGGGGGACATGGGAGTGTTGTCTGGACCAGTGATTCTCCACCGGTTGAATTTTAAGGAATGGACCCAAGGGGGTCCATTTTGTTCACGGACCGCCACTAGAGGTGGTCCTAATTTGGACGCTGCACGATTACCACAGGACAAGAGGGATGCATGCAAAACAAAGGTGCACAATGACTTAAAGGGGAATTGCACCTATTTTCATCATCTTACATAGCTACAGTATGTCGTATACTGTACCTTAGGAGAATACAAAGGTCTGTCCCCTAGAACTGGAAATAGGTGCAATTCTCCTTTAAATCAAGTTTTCATAAATGAGATGACAAACTACAAAACTACCGACAACAAAAAAGCGCCGGCTAAAAACTGAAGAAACTAAAAATAAACCAACAAAAATGTTCACTGCCATGTAGGTAATGAGGAGGTGACAAATCAAAATGATTTGAACCTCCAACAATTTCTCCCCCGGTAACCCACCAACCAATGATGATTCATAAAAAAACAAAAACAGAAAGAACAAAAAACGTTGACTATATCTTGTATATATACGTGCATACTGCAGAATAGAAGGCAGAAAGTCAGTATGGTGCGGTGTGGCGATACGCCGCCCTCAGTTGGTTGAAGTCTCCAGAGTTACAGAATCTTTCATGTCAAGGACCCCTAAATTGAGACTAATCAGACCCCTGTTTGGAAATATAAGGCTTTTTTAGGCTCTAGTGCCCCAGTTCACCTGACAAATGTGAATCAAATGGACCCGGTCGGGTCCATTTGGTCCATTCGGTTCACATTTGTACACTCTCAGGAAAATATTGGAACTGTCCTTCTTTTGTCCCTCTTTCAGGATGCAACAGACCTCCCGAGAGCTCATTTTTCGGACCAGAGATATTGTGTGCAGAGATGTTGATGTTGAATAGTTCTTGACCCTGGAGAAATCTAGGACAAAGAGACAGTTTTGACTTTCAAAGCACGATAAAAACAGAAGATGGGGAACTGATGACTTGACGTCAGATGTGCTGTTGTCAGCCAGTCAGCCATGTGGGTTAGTATTCGGACAGTTTCTTGGTCAATTAAACAACCAATCGAGTGAATGTATATGACAATGCATAGGAAAGGTTCCCAAAGTTTTTTCTTTCTCGTGTCAAGGACTCCCAAATGGACACCAATTAAAAGCCCCATGGACCCCACTTTTGAAGAGACGTGTCAGGGATGCCCTCATAAGAGAGGGTTACGGCTCTAGCAGCGATTCTCAACCTGTTTCAATTTCAAGGACCACCCCCTAAAGTCGGACATGCATTAGTCTACAGGCTCACCCATGTTTTGAGCTCAATAGACCTTTCAGTAAACCCCTCCCCAAATCACAGCTAAGTATAACGTGTGATAGACAAATCTCTCCACCAATAGTTTTCCTATATGATATAAAACATTATTTTAAAAAGATATGGCTTAAAGATTTTGCTGTTTCCAGCCAAACCGACGTACCCAGAGCCACACACACTTAGCCAGAGAGTCGCTCGCGTGCGGTTGTAAGCCGGCGGCAGGCTGTCAGTCAGTGAATCAGTGGGATCGCTTAAAGCAGTGAGCCAGTCTGTCAAGCGACGTCAGAGAGAGAGAGAGAGGGCTCTGACTGCAACACAGAGGCTGCCATTGTTGTGGAATAAAGCAGTCCCAACGATTCCAATCGCGGCCTCCCTCCTCCTCCTCCTCCTCCTCCTCCCCCATCAGCCAGAATGTCTGTCGTCACTCACTGTCACGTACACGTACATGCACGCGCACACGCACAGTGTTTGGCAGTGCACATCTGCATGGTCTGCGCTGAAAACACGTATGTGCGTGCGGTTGTGTGTGTGTGCGTGTGCACGCAAAAGGCTCATATGCATACAGCCACAGGCACACACACACACACACACACACACACACACACACACACACACACACACACACACACACACACACACACACACACACACACACACACACACACACACACACACACACACACACACACGCACACACACACACACTGCACTGGTGTGTGGCTTGTGACTGTGTGTGTGTGTGTGCAGTGATTGTGTGACCACTTCCTGGTCGTTGTCACACTTCCTCGTCTGAACTGATCGACGACAGATATGAGGAGAGAGAACACATGTTGGAGGGGGGGGGGGTACATTACAGATCCCCTCCTCCCTTCGTTCTTTGATTTTTTTCCCCCTAAATTGCTGGAGAAAAAAAAAAACAATCCCAAAGCAAAACTTACTTAGCATTGGTTAGCATTATTAGATAGCATTACTTTAGCCATTGAAAAATATCAGACCTACAAGCTCATAGCATGCCACAGAGTGGCGCCTATGAGCTTGTAGGTCTGATATTTTTGAGGCCTTTGTAGAATTGTTTCTTTCTTTCTTTCTTTCTTTCTTTCTTTCTTTCTTTCTTTCTTTCTTTCTTTCTTTCTTTCTTTCTTTCTTTCTTTCTTTCTTTCTTTCGTTGTAAGTGTTCCTAACAACGTGCTCGACGTTTGAGCACTTTTTTCTCCCAGATTCTTTTTCTTTTTTCAAATCCTGTAGAGGAAAGCATGGGCTATTTTGAACATTCGAATGGTGATTAAAAAAACTTAAATCTGGCATCTGGAATTTGGCAAACAGAGGTGTTATAGCGTGATGTGATGTGATATCCATCCCCACGACGCTTCTCTGCTCGATGAGCAATTCATGGGGGCTATCATGAAATGACAGTTAGGAACCAAATGGACCCCTTGTGGGTCTGCAACTCTGAGAGCATAGCGTACACACAGCACCAAACAGAATGACTTGCAGGTATGTTGATGTTGAAATTATTTTAGTAGTAGCCGACTATTGGTTTTATTGTTTTTTATTCGGTTGGAAAACAGATGGGGAGAGGGTGGGAGTGTTTGTGTTGGACAGAGCCTCAGTGTGGCTGCAGATGTCATGTGCAGCCTCTTCCAGAGAAGAGAGAGATGGAGACACTAGAACCTACTACAGAAAACATGTTTACTGCTGTGTGCTGTTACGCCAATTGTTTAGGTCTTGGGGGAGGGGGTCCCTGGCAGTATATATTTTCAAACAGAGGTGAGCAGTTGGTGAGAGGGCTTCATTTCCAGAGGAGGTTCGTTTATTAGGGGTGACAGTCGTTGGTGGTTTCCCGTTCATTCCTTGCCGGTGGTGAGCAGCTTGAGGGCTTTCTGCAGGTTCTGCACAGCCGTGGTCACGTCCTCGTACTGCAGGGCACTGCCGGCGTACTTGCAGTACTTCTGGGCACGCGTGAAGTCCTCAGGACTCAGACGCACGTCACCTGGAGAGAAAGAGAGAGAGATACCTTTAGGAAACCCTCCTACTCTTTTTTGAGTGGTGCTAGCCGCTCCTCGACACAGCAGTGTGTGTATACTGATTACGGAGAGAGGGAGGTAAAATCTACAATTAAATATGTGAGATTTCATCCAGAAATATACAAAGGTCTGAGGTCTGACATCTCCAAAGACATTGATCTCAGTCTCACACACAGGAAAAGAGAGCAAAATGTAATATAATATTTAGCTTTGAAGACAGGATACATAGTAGCCGAATACTTGAGCATGGTTACAGTGCTCGAGTAAACTAAGGAAAAGGTTAACTTGATATAGACTTGGTGAATAGTCGTGTGATTGGGAAGCACCACCATACAAATGCCTGGCTCCCAAGAGAAGACAGGATTATGCGCCCACTACACACAAAACAAGGTTGAGACTTAGATAGACTTCCTCATCCTGCCCTTCCTGCCCACTGTACCAGGACGTCAGAGACACATACTGACCTGCACCAATACATCAGAGACATATACAGTCCACTGTACCAACATATCAGAGATAGGAATCGTCCACTGTACCAAGATGCACAATCTTTCATAGCCTCACAATGCACTATTACTCAAATTATTAATGTAAGGCAGTCCTGTTGTTGTTGTTTATCTCAATTTCTCGACTTTGCTTTCTTCCCCTCTTGCTTCCACAATGCAAATGTAGGCTTTCTCCTGCCGATAAAGGTCCTTTGAATTGAATTGAAATTTGAATGAGGCGGAAAAAAGACAATGGGGGGGGGGGGGGGGGGGGGGGGGGGGGGGGGGGGGGGGGGGGGCGTGGAAAGAGAGAGGCAGAGAAAAGGAAAAGAGAGAGAGGAGAAAACCAAAAAAGAAAAAAAAAACAAGGAATAAAGAAATGAGAGAGGAGGGAAATGGTGAGTCAGAGGTGAGAGAGAGAGACAGAGAGAGAGCAATGTAAATTCTCAATGGTACCATTGAGTATGCATCCACTAAATGCTATCTAGTCCAAAGGTCACGCTGGAGAATGAGTTTTGGACGAACATGTTTCCTTTACGACTGCCTTGTTACAGTTATGCGTCCCACAACCCCAAAATAGACCAGACAAGCACGTACATGGACTTGTAGATCGCCTATTTTGGGTATAAACCCCTTTGAGAGACCACACTGAGAACCACAGCCACCCGAGTGGATGGTTTTACGATAGTGATGTGGTCCGAAAACAGTCAACGGTCAAGCTGTGGTGGCATCCATGTATTCCCGTGAGTAGGGTTCTGTAAGTAGGGGACAGTTCCTAGTTTCCAAGACTCTGAGTGTCCCACAAATTCAGACTCTGTCCCACATTGTGACTGACAGCCATCCGTGTTCAACATTTCCTGACTTGTTTTTGGCGGGAACACCTTTTGTTGATCTAAGCTTTATTAGCATAATTAGCATTACTTAGCATTATTATCATTACCTAGCATTATTTAGCATCATTATCATTACTTAGCATTATTGACAGCGCACAGATTCCAATGCGTCCCATAAACTCCTTACTCTAATGCTCTGAGAACCACCGTGGGTCGAAGGTTCCAGTGACAATGCATATTTAGCGCTGTGGTAAAATAAACAAAAACACTGTTTGACTGAAGTAAAAATGTACCTCTTTCGCAAGCAATAGTGTGTCTAAAACACATTAAAGTGATGCCTGTCATTTAATTTTTAAGACGAAAAAATAACAATATTTGAATTAAATTAAATGACTTACTGTACCGTTAAAGGTTCTTTTATTGTGTTTTTTTTATGTAGTTTTACTTAATTATTTATCATGTTAGCCAGAGATCCTTTTAATGGTAATATGGTCATATATTATAGCAACTATAAAAATTTGCTTGGTTCCTCTACTCCAACATTTCTAAAATCCACGTCCACCATTTTCTACGAGTGACTACTTTTGACTGTGCCGTTCAAATCAACTTGCGCCTTTTGAGGTCGCTATAAAAATTCCGCTCTATAGCATAACTTTGATTAAGAAATAACTTCTATTTTCCACGGCCGCACGTTGGTTTTGGCTTCACCACCCACCCCCCCCAACCGAAAAATCCGCCGCGCCGCGCTGTGCTTTGAGAAACGTCGCGGCAGTAATGTGGAGAATGCTGCTGAGCCGAAGTCAAGTGGATAAACACGCCAGTGTGGTCCTCTTAAGACCGATACCATCATAAATCAAGGGGGGACCGTAATGAATAATAAAAGTGTTGACACTTTATTGGTATCAAGGCTGGAAATTACAAGCTACAGTAGGTGGTCCCCGGAGGACATAAAAAACAGAACATGGTGGAGCCATGCGGATACCAATGTCCATGTACAGTGGTGAAAAAAAGTCTTAAAAGCTATTATAAGCAACCTTTTAGCCAAAAATATAAATCTATAGTGATTTTTTTTTTGCCTTTTTCGCTTCTACTTTGATGCTGCAGGTGTTTCCCTGTAGACAGACACTTGATTTGCCCTGCAGAAGGTCCAGAACTTTATTGTGGTCAACAAAATCATGTTGTGCAAACATTTGTGGGGCTCAGGACAAGGTGGTGCTAGTGTGTGTGTGTTTGGGGTGTGGGGGTTCTGGGGGGGTAATGCAGCGTTTCAGCCAATCGCAGCGCTGCAGTCTCCAGCAGTTTCATACTGAGCCAATAGAGTGGTGAGGTGAGGTGGAGCTAGATTCATACCTGTTTACAAACAGATTTTGTACCTGCTAGTTGCCTATATTACGTTTAAAGGAAAATTCCACACCAAAACACATTGGGCATCCATCTACCTTGATTTCTGTGAGATGATCCATAACGCCTTTGATTTCTATCATAGATGCCCCTTTTCTACATTTCACCCTGAGGTCCTCCTCCCTCCAATGGAGTTTGCATGGCTGCAGGTTGTCTTTATTCTAATGGGGGAGATATCTAAGATATCTTAATGACATTGTAAAATGTTAAAACTGGGTGGAATTCCCTTCTAAGTAAGTAAGTAATATTGCCCAACACTGGTTTAATCCACACACACTCACTCATCATCCTCTCCAGAGTTGGGGGTAATGAGTAACGAGTAACGAGTAAAGAGTAATATTACTACTTTTTCAGGTAACGAGTAGTGTAACGACACTACCTCCTAGAAAATAGTAATAATATTACAGTTACTTCTGCTAATATTACTTCGTTACTTTTGTCATGCTGCTGCGTTCAACAGTATTGCGTTGGTGAAGGGAGATGAGCTAATGCGACTTTAGTTCGATCAGAAAAAAGATGAGCAGCATCTTTTTATTAGGCAGACGTACAAAGACATCTGGTGTCAAAGCTGCGACATTGAGGCGTCAGAAACGTAGCGCTCGAAAGCTGTTTGTGCAGCTTGTTGTCCCTATTTATTGTCCCGATCCTCAATAGAAGTCTATGTAGAAAAGCCGCGCTTGGACTTGCCACTTAAAGAGAACGGAGTTGGCGCTAATGCTCTGCGTTGCTCTTACCTTGAACAGACTCCGGTGATTCTTTGTTGAGATTTGAATCTAAAAACTCTCAGGCCATGCTCACCCGATTGCAATAATTCCAACTGTGGTCCAAGTATATCCAAGGATATTTTCATTTGCCATATAAGTCATGCGTTTATAATATGTGTTTTATCACACAATAGCTGGGCTAAATGTCCACACTCGAAGCCTGTCTCGGCTGTCTGTCAGGGGATTTCCGATACACAGCTGTTCTAATTAACTCTGTTTGCACAGTATCATCAATTAAGCCACTGGAGCTATAAGCCCTCATATACTCAATATTAAATCAAAAAGATCTTATGCTTATGTATGTTTATCATAGATTTTTAAATTTTGCATTAAAACATAGTTGACAGACAGAACTGTAACCAAATAACAATCCACTGACTGAAATAACAGCCTACTGCAACTATGTAATCTATGGTAGGCTATGTTAATCATGTGTGGCATATAAATATTAATATATTTTAGTATTTTTTTTTCCAGGGTGGGATGTCTGTATTCATTCATCTAAATACATTTATCTAAATACATCCATCCATCTTCACCTGCTTATCCGTAGTCAGGTGGTGGGGGCAACAGTCACCCAATTGATGTTTGGCTGATTGGTGACTCTTGTTATTCTTCTTCTTTAGATTCAGCTCTAAAAGAAGCTGACAGATTGTGTAGTTGTAGCTACTTTCCTTTTTTTCAGGGATCTGGGTGCAAAAGTAATATAAAAAAGTAATATGTAATATACTACATATTACTTTTGCATCCAAGTAATAAGTAGTGTAATATTATTACTTTTCTAAAGGGGTAATAAGTAATAAGTAATATATTACTTTCCTAAGTAATATTCCCCAACACTGATCATCCTCTCTCCTCTCTCTCCCGCCCCATCTCCCCCTTCCTCCCTCCCAGTCTCCTGTCTGTCCCCGAGGGGAGTGGGAAAGGGGTGGATTACTTAACTCAAACCATACAGGCCGTGGGGCCCGACCCGTTCCCCTCGGCACGGTTCACTGGAGCCCATGCAGGCTCTCTCTGTCCTGTACGGACGGACGGACAGATGTCCTCAAGCTCACGTAAGAACCTGTAACGTTTTTTGTTTCTGCAGGTCAGTTTTTTTCCAACATGGCACTCTGCAGTGTCTCTGCTCTGTAGACAGTGTACACAACAGTAGGATCAGGGGCGTTTTATGCCATTAGGCAGACTAGGCAGCTGCCTGGGGGGTGGGGGGGGGGGCACCAGGGCGACCACCAGACATGTTTTAAAAAGAACACAGGCTAATAAGCCTCATATGGATAAATACATTATACTTGTCCTCTATAACTAGAATTGAACATTAAAAACACACATAATATGTCCATTTGGTAAGGGGGGGGGGGGCAATGCGCAATGCACAAGTATGCACTCTACTGAGTGCTGATCTCGTTGTCTCCACCGAAGGTGGGGACTATAAAACGCCCTCTGTCCGTGCACGTCCTGAGTCTGTCCGTCCCACGACTGTCTGTCCATGCACCACGGACAGACAGATCTGTCCGTCGCACGACTGTCTGTCCGTGCACGCAGCCTGTTCGTCATGATGTCATGACGACGTTATAGTTGATACACTAGTACCAGTGCACGTTCAAACCTGAGCCCAGACGGTGGAGACCTGGGTACAGGTCTCTAGGAGGACCCTGAGCTTGAGAAGCTTGAGATGACGTCATGATGAGGTCATAGGTATGAAGGTCATAGGTCATAGGTATAAAACGCCCTCTGTTCGTGCACGCAGACCGTCCGTCCCCCGAATCTGTCTGTCCCACGACTGTCTGTCCGTGCACGCAGCCCGTTCGTCATGACGTCATAACGACGTTATAGTTGATACACTAGTACTAGTACGTGTTCAAACCTGAGCCCAGATGGTGGAGACCTGGGTACAGGTCTCAGAAAGGGGAAAAAAGGTGACAGAAAGGGGAAAAAAGGAGGTGGCATCTTATGTATAGCAAGAATGATCTTTTTTCCAAAAGACATGAAAACATATTTTTCAGATTTTGAATACACAAGAGTGACATTGACGAAATATAAAACTAGAGTCGATATTATCACCCTGTATAGACCTCCGATTTTCAATTCTTCAGACTTCATTGACAAGCTTTCTCAACTTCTAGCAACACTAGAAATAAATGTTTTGACAATAATTCTCGGAGACTTCAACTACGACATATTAAGTGATCCAACTCACATTATTCTGAGCATCATGCTGAAATACGGATTCCATCAATTGGTTTCCACACCTACCACAGACTATGCCTCACTTCTAGACCATGTATATGTCAACAATTCCAACAAAGTTTCCACAGATGTGACGGATGCCTACTATTCGGACCATGATGTAATACATATAGAATTGGATTTATCAAAATAATGATAATAACGGCCTAGAACCATTTACTAGAAATAAATGTTTTGACAATAATTCTCGGAGACTTCAACTACAACATATTAAGTGATCGAACTGACATTATTCTGAACATCATGCTGAAATACGGATTTCATCAATTTGTTTCCACACCTACCACAGACTATGGCTCACTCCTAGACCATGTATATGTCAACAATTCCAACAAAGTTTCCACAGATGCCTACTATTCGGACCATGATGTAATACATATAGAATTGGATTTATCAAAATAATGATAACGGCCTAGAACCATTTTTTTTTTAGAAACTATTTTGAATTCTGCACTTGTCCAAACCTGACTCCAGACATTTTTTTTCTTGAACTCTTACATAAAATTTGAATGATTTTTTATTTCCAACTGATATGACGACGTCATAGTTGACACACTAGTCTGGTAATACACGTTCAATATTTTCATATTTTCATATTTTTATTTTTTATTTTTTTAGAAAATATTTTGAATTCTGCACTTGTCCAAACCTGACCCCAGATGTTTTTTTTTTCTTGAATTCTTCCATAGAATTTGAATGATTTTTTTTTATTTCCAACTGATATGAAATAGAAATTTCAAATTCAGAAAAGACATTAGTATTTTATCTCTACATAGGATATACCTGCTTTGATACTCTAACCTTTTTTTTTTTTTTTTTTTTTTTTAGAATAATATCATCAATTCTTAGCCTTTTTTCAGTTCTGAATAGTTGACACACTATTGCTAGTACACGTTCAAACCTGAGCCCTGACGGTGGAGACCTGTGCCCCGTAGGGGCACAATCTTGTTTACAAGTAAAGCGATCGGTTTGCAGTCGTAGAGCGGCCCTAGAAGTGCGGCTGATTGGCTAGCTTGGCGATGATGTAATGGTGATGTAATTACGAAATCAAGATTATGTCAAGAGTATGAGTATGTCTTTAAGGGACCTATAAGTATCTGGTCGCTCACTCTGCTGGTGCACAAGTAGGCCATTGACTACTTGTTTATTTTTTGTTTTTGTTGGGGTGTTTTGCCTTTATTGATAGCAATGACCGAAGATAGACTGGGAAGGAGAGAGAAGGGGAGAAACTTGCAGCAAAGGTCGTCATGAACGGGACTTGAACACACGGCACGTTGGCGTGAGACCAGGACCGCCAGGCCAGCGGGCGTTGGCCTTATTGTGCATAATTACTGAGATAATTGTCTCATTCAATGCGCTAAGAGCAACTCGGGGAACCAGCACTATGGCACTATGGTAGATCCACAGACCAGGAGATTTGCGCAGCATTATTGGGCCTTGATAAAAATAACAATTTTTTGGTTGGGGACCCCAAGAAATGCTCTGGGCATGTCTCAGGACCCCCCAAGTACAAACTGACCTTATTAAGCCATTTTGACCTGATAATATAGATTGTACAAGACATTCGCTATGAAAGAACATATACAGTGATAGTCAAACATTTGCACTGCGTTTTCATGATTTCCCCCAAATAGCCGGCACGGCTCATAGCGCGCCACTCTTAACCCTCGACCGCTATGCAACCCCCTGCAACCGTTATGCCAAACGGCTGCGACTGTCATGCAAAGCAGTCGTGGTCGCAAATCGATTTCGCACCTCCTGCTACTGAGATTATCATCCCAACTCCCTGAGTAGAGCATGCTTTTTCCCATAATGGCTCTGTTGTTGTAAACAAGTGAGGAAAATCGCACAAATGCAAACGGTTCAAACACACTTCTCTCTGATAAGCGCCTCGGCGGCGAAAGTGGTCGAAACGTTGCGTAATTTCACCATAATCACTACATTCATTCATTGTGTCCGTTTGTTTTTCTTCCACTAAGAAAGGGGAAAAAACGGCAAAGAGCCGGGAAAGACTGTAAAACATGCTGACGACAGATTCCCATGGAGCTAGTGTGTGTGTGTGTGTGTGTGTGTGTGTGTGTATGTGTGTGTGTGTGTGTGTGTGAGTGTGTGGGGGTGAGTGTGTGTGTGTGTGTGTGTGTGTGTGTGTGTGTGTGTGTGTGTGTGTGTGTGTGTGTGTGTGTGTGTGTGTGTGGTGAGTGAGTGAGTGAGTGTGTGTGTGTGTGTGTGTGTGTGGTGTGTGTGTGTGTGTGTGTGTGTGTGTGTGTGTGTGTATGTGTGTATGTGAGTGTGAGTGGAGAGAGAGAGAGAGAGAGAGAGAGAGAGAGAGAGAGAGAGAGAGAGAGAGAGAGAGAGAGAGAGAGAGAGAGCTACAACGGTGCTAGACAGTTCCACCATTATGACAGCATCTTGTTCGGGACATTTTTGAAAAAGTGCATGGCATTCAAAGATGGCAGAGCAGATGTCTGGCGTCAAGCCACATTGCTAAGCCTTGCTAGTACGGGACAGGGGGTCTCCAAGTGCGATCGGAACTGTACCATTACCTAGTGATAATATATGACCCGCAGACCAAAAACGGCCACTTTTTAAAGTGATTATTCGGGCCCCAAGATTGAACATTGAACGGGAGGGAAAAAAGAGTGCTGCATGCACTTTTACGCAACATTACGGGAAGGAGTTTCTAGACACGTCGTAGTCGCGCGGCCCCCTTGGCGCAACCGTTCTTTTATACCCACCCCCCCCCCTCAACTTTACCCCTTAAACCCAACCACGTACCCCCAACACACCGATACCCTCTCACTCCCGTCTCCACAACAGTCACTCCGTCTCCCGCTTGCTAACGGCTCCGTGGCTAACCGCTAACCGCTGGCGTTCCAGCCGCACCGCGGGGGCCTCGCCGTTAATGACAGGGTCCTGACGGCGGCGTTGGGCATGGTGGTGCTAATGATAGGCTAACGGTGGGCTGGAGACGCTCCACTGTTTAGACTAGCACCGCCGTCAGCGCTGGAAAATACACTCCATTGTTTCTACTTAAAGGAGAATTCCACACCAAAACACATTGGGCATCCACCTACTTTTACTGTGACATGATACATAATGCCCTTGATTTTTGTCGAAGATGCCCGCTTTTCTACATTTAACACTGAGGTCCTCCTCCCTCCAATGCAGTTTGCATTGCTGCAGGTTGTCTTTATTCTAATACGAGTATTTTAGTAACTCCAAACTTATTTTTTTTCACACATCACATTAGAATTTACACAATTATGACTTCCAGCTCATAAAACCCACCAAAACAGGATTTAAAAAAAGCAAAGAAATCACTATTTAACTTTGAATGGAATTGTGTATTATAATTTGTTAGAAAGGTGCTGTACATAGGACTGAAGTGGTTAGTGTATGTTTTGTAAAAATAGAAATCTACAAAGTAAGACAGGTACCTGAAAGTAACGCCGTCAAATAAAGGTAGCAGAGAAAAAGTGCCATTGACGATTGTGTGCGTGCGTGTGTGACTGCACACGTGTTGTAAACCCTCCGCTGACATCCCTCTTGTACACAGGTTTCTGTCTGTCCGACAGAAGCCTCATATACCCCAAAGTGTTACTTTGCTCTGGACAGCAGATAGATACCACGTTTACCTTACGGTCTCATGTAGTCTAAACAAGCAGGGGGACAGGAACCATTCCACTTCAGCAAGCTGAAGGATTCCCCCACACACACCTCTCCTAAGTGCACTAAATATGTCTCTTATAAAAGTAAAAAAAGAGGGAGGCCTTCTCCGATGGCTGGGCAAGGTCCCGTAATTAAAGTCTCCATTTCCATTAATGGCCACTTTTCTCTTTAAGTGCTCTGCTGCGCAAGCTCCTCTCTCTCTGGAGCTATTAACTACCACAAACGCGCCTGTCCACTGCCTCTGACTTTAAACAAAACTACCTGTAACTAGAGGGCTGGAGAGACAGTGGAGGAGGATCTACTGTCACCCAATGTCCTCACTATTCTAGTGGAGAAGAATGTCAGCTATATACTGTATAGAAAAAAAAATAAGCTGGGCTACAGGCTGTCCTGTGCCAGCTACATTAAAATAAAATTGCCTTAATTAACCTCTTAAACCTGTAGAACAACCCCCGTGCCCTTTCCACGGTCTGCTGAAACACTCTGCTGACACTCAGCTAACAACATTTCAGTCTTTGCCGGCTCCCTCTCTTTGAGAATGTTTGAGTGGTTACATCCCTGATGTATTCCCCATGAGTGTGGAGTTATTGATTTTTAACTTTTTTTTCTGAATTTAGGCTTTTCCACCAAAAAAAAGAGAGATCTAACCCCTTCACCTTTTGGTGGAAAACATATCTAGACATGAAATTATATATAATCTCTCAATTATATATAGTCCCTCAAGCTGATTTCTATAATGGCTGGAGCCTCAATTACCACCAGTCCTTGTCTTTTCCTTCTGGCTGTTTAGCTGCAGTACCACAATGTCCTGAGGTGGTGGGGGCGCTGATATGGAGAATATTTTATAGTAGAGTCATTATAATACTGATACTAGATAAAACCAGGCTTGTTTAAATTCCAACTTGGATAATCAATAATGGTTGACACAGCAAAGAAAGTGGAAATACAAATGTGGAACTGAAGACTGAAGGAGAGGAGGAATTATACAAAGCAGGGTGCACTGATGACATCATTATGAGGCCAAAATCACACAAGCTGTACCTGAGAGCAATAGACCTGCGCAGTGACGTCACCAGCCCTGTTCCACTAGTGGATTCCTCATTCATTTTCCTCATAGACTTTTCGAAAATGGTTAATAAAAACACGATTGCGCCGCGGCCAAAGCCAACTCGGGCTGTGACAAATCATGACAACAAACACAATATCCTCATATAATATATAATTAGGAAGAAGTAGAAAACGCCATGATACAAGACTTTTTGTTTCGTTTTTCATCTTACAAATGATTTGATTGTCCCAAAAGTGTGTGTGTGTCATCATGATTCGTCACGACTCGAGTTGGCTTTGTCCACGGCGTAATCGTCTTTATAAAATTTATTTTCGAAAAGTCTATGAGAAAAATGAATGAGGAATCCATTTCTGGAACAGGGGCGGTGACGTCACTGCGCAGGTCTATTTACATTAAAGCTCCTCTATGATATGATAGACTGTTTGTTCAAACTATATAATTTGTGGGGATAGAAAACACACATTGGGCACCAAAAACACATAAAAAATAAAACAATAAAAAAGTTGAATTTCATGTTATTCTCCCTTTAAGATTTGTTTCAATAAAAAGGTTACCCAGTATAGCTTTAACGCATTTTACGGTTTACTTTATTGGACTTACAGTCTACTAAAAAAAGAAAAGGGGAAAAAAACACCAATAATGTGTTTCCTTCGCATAATGTTTTCATGTGAAGCACATTGAATCGGCTATCTAAAAAAATACATGTACATACTTTGCCGTTTGACAACATAATAAGCTCATGCACCGCAAGCTTGTGGGCATCCTTACTTTTTGACAATAACAAAATGGCCAAAATACGCACAGCACAAGATGTTAATGAGATTTCCGTGCAGCATTGCTACTAATGAACATGTAAATGAACATTTTTAAAAAAGCTGTTGACACGGTGCCAGTCATTGAAGCTTGGAAGAAAGGAGTTGTGCTTGGATTTGTCACGCAAAAAATTAAATACATGAATAAATAACAAACCTAAAGAATAAAAAGCTCACTGCTCATGGTGTTCCAAATCACCCAAATCACTGAATGCCCCTTTACCAGTGAACAGTCAACAGTAAAGACTAGTTTACAGTTGTACATTGTTGCACATTTTTATTTTCCTTTTTTAATATAATGATATTAATTACTTGGTACGTAAACTACTAGTCACCAATACACTAGGCAACTAATCGACTGGTACAAATCACCAGGGAAAGCCAAAGTGAAAGCCCTAACATACACACAGCACAGCAGCACTTTAAACAACCATATGCAATTTCTATGCTGCTGGTATTTGCACTGTATTGCCTTCTTCAAATTCCACTATCACCGAAACTCCTTTCTATCCCAATGGAGAGGGACCCAAACTGCTATAAATGTTTAAGCTGGCCTACAGTATACACTGACCTGTGCCAGCTATAGTGAAAATAAAAGTGCCTTAATTAACCTCTTGAGACCTGTAGAACAAATCCTCCCTCCCCCCAAAAAAACTCTCTGCTGAAACTCTTGGTTCTTTGCTGACTGTTTAACTTATTTTACTCTTTTATTGTAACAAGTACTTCATTGTATTTACAGCATCATACAAAACACCAATAATGTGTTTCCTTTGCATAACATTTTAATGTGAAGCCACAGACAGACCCCACTCCTTAGACAGACTAGTATGCACCCACTGCACACAAACTGTGGTAGAAGCAGAGCTACAATTTCTAACCACCTGTCCCCTATACCAAGACATCAGACACCAAATGGACCATTTGGTTTCATTTTATGATCCCAAGAGTTACAGATCTATAAGGGTCCATTTAAAGGATGACTATCATAGGAGGAAAAATGGTGAAAAAAAGAGGGTTTTATCTCTGGCACCTGTCAACCAATTTCGCCTCAACTCACCAGCAAAAAAGCACTAGATTTTCAGCCAGGAGTTTGTTCATTAATTTTGGCGCTAGGGCGGTCTGGGGAAAAAAAAAAAGCTAAATATAGAGACAGATGCGCCGAGTTGGCCAAACTGACACAATGTGAAACTATGACCAATGATTAAACCCCCCCATACCTATTGGGAGAAATACAACAGTGTGCAATGTGCAAAGTTTGTTTTCACATTGAATCGCCCAATGCACATACTGTACATACTTTTGTCGTAGGACAAAAATAATAAGCTCATGCAAAATGGCCAAAAATAAGCACAGAGGAAGATGTTAATGAGATTCCCGGTACAGCAGTTTCTTGCTAGTAATGAGCAATTAACATTTTTCGAAACTTTTCTTTTTGGTGTAAAGACGACCCCATTCGTTTAAAGTTTGAAGAAAGGAGTTGTGCTGGGCTATCTTTCGCCAAAATAAATAATACAAACAAAAATAAAAGCTCTCCGGTCATGGTGTTCGTCGCTTTTTAATAGTTTTCTTAACTTACTCAAATTGGCGAAACTTTTTTCCCCTTGTTCATTGGCTGTAACACAGGCCCAGCCACATGGGTGCGGTCGGGTTCTGTGCCTTCAGATCTCACCCTAACGTTTGTCTGTTCCGCTGGGACTTTAATACATTTTCAGGGCGGCTGCCTTTCGATGTTCAACACATTATTACTTATTACTTAGCAGTATTAACAATACTTAACATTATTAACAATGCTTAACATCAGCACTACTTAGCGTTATCAGCATTTCTAACAATGCTAAGCATTAGCATTACCTAGCATTATTAACAATACTTAGCATTACCATTACTTTGTGTTATTAGCATTATTAACAATGCTAAGCATTAGCATTATTAACAATACTTTAATACTATAGCATACTAAACTATTTAGCATTAGCAGCACTTAGTGTTATTAGCATTATTAACAATACTTAACATTATTAATAATTCATAGCATTAGCATCACTTACTTATTACTTAATTATTACGCCTATTAACACTATTTATTATTAGCATTTATTGGCATTACTTCAGCTTGTAGGTGTGATAGTTGGAAAATGGTGAAAATGTGGTGGAAATATTTTTCTGGCCAAAAGGGCTTAAGTAGAGAAATATGTTTTTCACACTTTTAGATGGACATAACCAGCGAAAACGGTTGAAGTCCCTTCAACGGTGGTTATGTTTACAGTATACTCTATATGGGATTTGGGGGACTGTTCGCAGCTCCACTGCGTAATAAAGGCCCCTCTCCTCCTGGTTGGACGAAAGGCTTTTATCCCAAAGCCCCGAACTGAAACTAGGGTCTATTGACCTCATGGGGGCTCACTGGGGGACAGGGAGGAACTCCTTATACGCCCACACTTTTTGCCCCCTAGGAGGTTTGAGCTTTGAAATAGTTGGTGATGGTGTTACTGACTTGTTCTAGTGTTTAAGAATAATGCAATTATATTTTAACTCTGGAGAGTGTAAAACTAAACCAAATGGACCCGTAAGGGTCCATTTGGTTTCATTTTAAATGCTCTCAAGACAAGAGTTACAAATCTATAAAGGTGCCATATCATGTGATCTACCTGCATGGCCTGGGTGATATACTGGTAGATCACCCAGACCTTTTGGGCACCCCTGCCTTATATGGTCACCACACTCTATGGATTAGCCTTAAAAGAAGAAAAAAAATATTTGAATTGAAAGTGAAATCACTTACTATACCTTTAAGCATAACTCCTCCGGCCGCAGCCACCACCCCCCTCCCCTTCCCCCCCTTCCCCCCCATTCGGCTAGTGCGACGTACCAACCGCCGCCGCGCACGCGGCCGTTTATCCCGTCAGCAACCACAAACGCGTTAAAGCACACACGTAACTCGTTATACGGTGGTTTCTGTGTGCCGTAATGTGATTTTAGTTTGGTGCAGCGGGCGCAGAAATGAGAGAGAGAGAGGTGGGGGTGGGAGGAGGGGGGGTGGTTACAAAGTTTGTTAACTTTGTAAAAAACCCAACTATGTGTCTTTAGAAGTGAGATGTGCAAAAGCCGTATATGTGTGTGCGCATGTGTGCGCACGCGTGCGTGCGTCAAAGTGCCTCGTCACCCCTCTCGTAGCACTCGCTCCGCCGTGCCAAAACGTTTGCACTTAATGATGTGTAAAGTTACTGTAATCCTGCCTGTGTGTGTGTGGTTTCTCAATGTGTATGTGTGTGTGTGTGTGCGGACGCGAACGTGCATGCACGCACGCACACTTTCAAGTCCAACGCCGTGGAGAATTGCTAATGGGATATTCATGCCCCCACGGCGAAACTACATATTCATTCTATGCTGTGCAGAACAAAAGACTACATGTACAAGGACGAAAAAGAGAGAGAGAGAGAGAGAGAGAGAGAGAAGAAAGACAGACAGAGACAGAGAGAGACACAGAGAGACAGAGAGAGAACGAGAGAAAGCTCGGGAAGTTCACAAAAAGGACTCGCAAGGGTGATGTTTGTTACAGAACTGTAACAAACAAGTAAGAAATACACATAAAAATAGCATAAAGTCTTTATAGATGTGCGTCTGTCTCTCTCTTTGCACATGTACAACTCTTTCACAAACAGAAAGGACAGACCCTTACTGTAGCATGCATGTACCCGACCGCTGCTATCTCCCCCTTGCACATGTAAAAATACCTTTCACTTCGTATAATTAGGTGCAGTTATAGTTTTATAATACCTGTCAGTTTATATAATTCGGTTTTGGTATAGTTTATAATACCTGACACGTTATACGATTAGTGTTTGTTTTATCTAGCAGTACATCGCCTTCATCTAGTTATGATGGAATTGTTAAAAGGTTTGTGGCATCAAAAACACCTTTTTTGTAGATTTTTTGTCTGTTTAAGGGTCTGAACAGCAGATTCCGATGCCACAAACTGCCAAATCTCCACCCCATTAGCATGTTAATGCTAACATGCTAAGTCACTTATATTGTGCTAAGTCACACTGGTGGGGAGAGGAGTATGGCAGTGATGCCTTGTCAGAATGAAAGAAAAAAAAAAACATTTTTTGTCAAGATGATATAACGAAGTTACAAATAATGTCATAAAACCATAAGTGTGTGTGTGCGTGTGTGTGTGTGTGTGTGTGTGTGTGTGTGTGTGTGTGTGTGTGTGTGTGTGTGTGTTTGAACATCGTTTGTATGTTGTTATGCATACAAAGCAGGCCAGGATGTAACATTTCGCACTGGGCGGGGGGGGGGGGGGGGGGGGGTCATAACAAAGGCCATATCACAATACTGTGCATCCTCAGTGAGAAAGGTACAAACATAACAGCAGACAGTGCTACATACCCTGCAGGTTGTTGGCCAGCAGTGATGGGTCTACGGTGGGCATGGATCTGGGCACAGGCACTGGTTTGACGGACCCCCCTGCAGCACAAGAACCATTATAGATAGGGAGAACCATTATAGATAGGGCTGTTCTCCACGACGACATTCAACTGGACGACTGGTTGACATGCAAATAATCCAAATCCAAAATGCACTAATGGCACTTAGTGGTTTTCAAACCTTTTCATACCAGGGCACAATAACTATTCTCAAGAGTTACAGATCTATAAGGGTCTAAATATAGCGTCAAATGGGCCAAGTTGGCAACACTGCACATAATCACGATTATTGTGAAATGAAACCAAATGGACCCCTAAGGGTCCATTTGGTTTCATTTCACGCTCTCAAGAGTTACAGATCTATAAGGGTCTAAATATAGTGTCAAATGGGCCAAGTTGGCAACACTGCAAATAATCACGATTAACGTTTTGACTGCATATGATTATTTCTTTTTAGGCTTCTAGGGGGAAAAAAAAAACAAGTTGTACATGGCGGATATGACAAATACATCTAGATGTAATAGACCTGTGTTTTGGTGCTCCTATCCTGTAGCTGTTTTCTATTCCCACAAATAACCATTTTGAACAAACAGTCTTTCATATCATAGAGGAGCTTTAATGGAAATTGCTCTCAGGAGCAGCTCGTTTGATTTTGGCCTCATAATAATGACACTAATGCACCAGACTTGGTTTTCTCCTCTCCTTCAGTCCTCAGTTCCACGTTTGCATTTCCACTTTGTTTACAATGTCCACCTTTGTTGATTTAACATGCTGGAGTGGAAACAAGCCTGGTTTATAACTAGCATCAGTATTAGAATGACTCAAATACAGTATTAAATAATGTGCATATCAGCGCCCCCACCCCCTCAGGACACTGTGGTACTGCAGCTGAGTCTGCTTTCCATATGGAAGTCTATAAAGAACTGACAAGGACTGGTTCTATCAGAGTGGTGAGTGAGGCCTCAAACCATTAGAAATAAGCTTGATGGACATGAGCAATATGCTGATTGAAATTCATTATGTTATTTTTTGCTTTTCCCTTACGGGCCCATTTGGTTTCATTTTACGCTCTCAAGAGTTAAATTATATTTAAACATCTGAATTACCCAATTTTCACGAATCTACACATTCAGAAAATGCTGTTTTTCCAGTTTATCTCTCCTAAATTAGTCTGAGAGACTAAACTCAACATCAAATGGTGGTCCCCCGTGGCTAAAATGCAGAATAAATAGTGGGCCCTGGTATGAAAATGGTTGAAAACCACTGCTCTAACGCATCTAGTGCATTTTTTGGAAGTGCCACAAGTGCATTTTGGATTTTGGCAGTTGGCAAAACTGCAGGGAAGTGCATCAGGGTTTGTTAGTTAGTTACTCCATTAGTTACTTGGATATCGTGTCCCCCTTAACAGCCAAGAGGCCGACGGGGCCCCAAGGGGCTCTGATAACGTCCAGCCATCATCAACAGGGCCTGTCCTATCAGTGTGTTACAGCAGTGACCCCCGGCCGCGAGACAGGGACAAACAGAGCCCCCCCCCCAATGTCCATCAACAACGTAGCTGGTGATTGGCTCACTGCCAACGTCAACCGGACGCGGGTACGCAGTTTATTGTCCGCCTGCTGGGACTGCTGGGAAAATGACAGAAACGGCTGTCGTGTGCGACACTAACTGCACTTGTGTCCTTCACACGATCATTAAAAAAAAACACGTCCCAGTACGCCTCGGGGGCCAGCTTCAACTCCTTGGACCGGCGGAGATGTTCGCGACATTGAGGGGTATTGAGGGGGGCAACAGGCCAAACAGCACATACACCAAGGCCCCACCCCCACTCGATCCTGATTGGAGGAAGGCTCCCCGTCTCACCCTGATTGGGCATAAGGCTTTTCTCCCCAGTCTCCAAAGCACCAAACTGAAACTATAGGGTTTTTTTTTACCCCATGGGGGGCTCTCACTGGAGACAGGGGGGAACTCCTTATATTGTCATCACTTACTATACCTTTAAAAGTTCAAAAAGAAACAGTTCCACAGGATCTAGTGCCAATTCTAGTAACTATTCTATTAGTTTTCGTATTCTGGTAGTAGAAGTATTAGTTCTGCTGCATCTTTAGTCAAATTTGAAGAATTTAAAGAAAGAAAGAAGTTACATTTGAAGTCGACATTATTTATTTATTTTTCCATCGACTTTTCGGAGTCAAATCTATCTCATCTACAAATCTGAGGCACAACAAGCTCAAAGAAAGAATAAAACAACAGAGTTAGGCGAAAGCTAACGTATGGCTGCAAGTTGCGGTGGGTGTTTGTCAGCGCCGTGGTCAGCGGTATATACAGTACATGAGTCTAAGTGCTGTAAAATGGTCTATCACACATTTTATGGATCTATTATTCTTGACATTTACAGTGAGCGTCGTAAACATTTTTTGGCGCGTCGTTTATGCCCGATCGTCGGGCGGCATTTCCACGGATGAAAGGGGCCTCCCGCTACCGCTACACTTTAGAAAGGACTCCCAGGGAGACGCGTATAACTTTTTTAACGACTGCTTTACGTTTCCCGATCAATCGTTTATGTCGGCGGGCGACACTGGTCTAAAGATCAGGTCGCATCGTGGAGTGAAGTATCTGTGTGCACAGATGACAGTATGCAGTACAGTAACTCGCAGTCCCCCTCCCCACCCCTAAACATCTCACTGAGAAAGTATGTTCATATACACTTTCTACTTCCACTAAAGGTACATTAAGAAAGCCTTCCGGTGGTGGAATAGACTGTTCACTAAGCCCCTCCCCAAACTGCTATGGTCCAATCACAGCTAAGCATAACATGTGATAGACAAACCTCTCCACCAATAGCTTTCCTATATGATAAAACATGGTTTTAAAAAATAAATGTACACACACACATTTTCCCACTGCATAGGGCATGCCTTGGTGACAGATTTGGAAGAGATTTTGAAGGTCTGGTTCCAAAACTGAACCAGTATTTAAGGTGTAATGTCCATGATATTTACATGGGAATGAATGAGCCCTGGCTGGAAAGTGTCCTAGCCTTGGGTGGACACTGGGGAGAAGGCGGGGCTTAGCTAAAGGTCTATTCTTCTTTGGGGTTCTGGGATGGGGGGCATTTACCTGCGGGCGGGGGCAGCTCGGCGGCGGGCGTGTTGGCAGGCGCGTGGGCTCCCGGCGGGATGTGGATGTTGTTGTAGTTGGCGGGGGGGTTGTTGTTGGGCTGGGGGGCTCCAGGAGATGGACCAGGGGTGAAGCCGATGCCCGGAGGCTGCTGAGGCTGAGCATAGTCTCCTCCTCCACCTCCGCTGAAGGACCCTCCACCACCCTGTGACGACGAGGGACCACCCGGAGACGAGGGACCTCCGCCCTGTGCACCACCATACTCACCGTCTGAGAGAGGAGAGAGAGAGAGAGAGAGAGAGAGAGAGAGAGAGAGAGAGAGAGAGGGGTTATCAAACACGAGAAACTGAGACACCCATTTAAAAACGAAGTTGGTCAAAAGCTGGTCAAGTTAGCACATTGGTTTTCAACCTTTTTGACACCAGGGCCCACTATTTACTCAGCATTTGAACAATGGACCCCCATTTGATGACGACTTACAGACGCCAAAACTAAAGATTTATATTGCTTTTGTCCACAATTCCAGGCTGGATTTGGGAAACAAAACAGTCAGAAAACATACAGATCAGATCAAAACGACATTTTCTACATTCTCTAGTTGTTTACCAGTGGACAGAAGGCCTTTGTTTTAGAACTTCAGCAAAGACAACAGGGAGGGGTGTGTGTGTGTGTTTGGGGGGGGGGGGGGGGGGTCGTCGCTGTGGTCACGGGAGGAGCACCACGATGTCCCATCAGTGGCTTTTGGGACAGAGGAGTGTGAATTCCAGCGCCGACAACCCAGCGCAAACACCCACCACCCAATGGTGATCCTACTGCGGTTTTGCAATATTTGGGGCATCACAACAGAGGGGAAAAGTAATAAAGACCATTCATTAATGTTTACCAATCATCATCATCATCATCGCAGGGGAATTTCTGGCCGTTATCTACAGTCAGTGGTCTCGTGGACCCCCACCGAGAGTTCCACCCAGCTAAATGGTGGTTAGGACCCCCCCCCCTCCACACACACACAGAAAGGCCGTTTTCAGCCCAATGACTGTGTTTGGCAAAACTAATGCAATGGATTCAGTATCATGAAGACCCCTAGTTAGACATATCACATGCTACATAGAACATGATGACATTTTGTTTCAATGTTTTAAATACATTTGAGAAAACAGCCTATATTTTCATATTTCACTGTTTCCAGGGCTCATTCAGAGATAAATGCATTTAAAGTTATATCATTTATCATTTATCAATTATCGTATTCATGAGGTGGTGTGCAGTGAGTTAATGAGCTTGTTACTAAAACAAAACCTAAAAACGTTTGGAGTGATAAGCAGACAAGACCAAAAGGAGTTCCAATCCTAATAAAGAGTGTCCCCACCAGAGCTCAAATCACCCTAAGCAGCACAGTTTGACAGTTATGGAAAAGAAATGATTGTGATTGAACAATGGCTGGTATGTGACGATTGTGAAAGGCACGTTGTCAACAGGCTTGGTGAGGACGCATTTCAATGTACCGTGCGCGTGCGCACACACACACACACACACACACACACACACACACACACACACACACACACACACACACACACACACACACACACACACACACACACACACACACACACAACGGTCCCAGACATGCGGAGAGAGGCTGGTCAACAGATGGAGGAAACCACTGTCTGTCTATCTGTCTGTCCATCAGTCCAGTTTAATGGTTGTGTGTGTGTGTGTGTGTGTGTGTGTGTGTGTGTGTGTGTGTGTGTGTGTGTGTGTGTGTGTGTGTGTGTGTTTTTCCTCTGAAGAGGACAATAAATCTGGGGTGACAGGGCTGCCTTGCAGTAGCTTCTAGCTGTGGCCTGAACATAGTGTCCGTCCATCTGTCTGTCTGTCCGTCTCTGTCTGTACCGTGCACTTTGAGTAGGCTCTGGCCTGTCCAAGCGGCGTGTCCTCATGTCACCCAGACAGTCTATAGTCTATAGCAGGGGTGGGCAATTATTTTTCCCAAGGGCCAAATGAGATACATAAAGTATTGTGGAGGGCAACTAAACTAAAAGTAAGAGTAAGACCAACCATTTTGACACCAGGGCCCACTATTTATTCAGTATTTGAGCCACGGACCATTTGATTTTAGCCCCACAGATCCCAAAACTTTCTTCAAGATTTCTTTTGTTTTTGTCCACAATTCCAGGCTGGATTTGGGAAACAAAACAGGAAAACAAAATGACCATTCTCTTACATTCTCTGATTGAATGTGTAGACTAATTCAGATGATGAATATTTTAACTCTTGAGAGCGTAAAAATGAAACCAAATGAAACCAAAAAATGGGTCCATTTGGTTTCATGGACCCTTGCATTATCTGGTTAACCGACTTTCCATATTTAACTTGGAACTCTCTCGAGGACCACTGGTGGTCCCCGGGCCGGTCAGAGTCAGCCAAAGGGCTGCATTTGGCCCCCGGGCCGCATAATGCCCAGGTATGGTCTATAGAGTAGATGCAGCCAGGAACAGGCTGAGAGGCTCATGTGCTGTTGTGCATGACGCGCAAGTCTGGACAGGCTATACAGCCATTGGTTCCTACAAGCACTGGAGTGTATCAGAGATCCACAGAAACAGATTTCTCAGAAAATCTAGTGCCAGGCCAGCAACTATAATCTAGTGTCAAAAACTAGAATATAGCATCAGAAATTAGAACCTATTGTCAGCGACGTGTGTGCATGCCAACATCATCAAATGCATGGTAAATATAATATGCCTATGAACGCGTCTTTGATGTGTAACAGAATCTGCTTCTCCAGTGTCTTATAACACTGACAAGCATGCATTATGGTCTTGGTTGTTCCGACAATGCGAGGAGGACACACATTTGTTACACACGTGTGCTACACACTAAAGGTGGACTGCGCGAAAAAAATCGTCCCGGACATTTTTAGCGTGATTTGGCCTAGACCGGCCCACCACAACCAGCGCGCGATGGACCTATTCTACCTGGTATAGTTGTTTAACCAGAGGTAACTCTTTGAGAGCGTAAGCATGAAACCAAATGGACCCTTGTGGGTCCATTTGGTTTCATGTTAACACTCTCAAGAGTTAGAATATTCATCTAAAATTGGCCCAAGTCTAGTTACAAGAAGAATAATGGTCATTTTGATCTGTATGTTTGACTGTTTTGTTTCCCAAATCCAGCCTGGAATTTTGGACCAAAAAGCAAAATAAATCTTTAGTTTTGGGGGTCTGTCGGGGGTAAAATGTCATCAAATGGTGGGCCCTGGGATCAAAAAGGTTGAAAACCAGTGCTTTTAAACATGCCATGATACCACCGGCCCCCTACGGGTCGTGGCCCACCGGGAGACCTCCCTGTACGCCCAATGGTCAATCCGACCCTGCTACACACGTGTGCTAGCCAGAGATGGAGGGCACATGCAGGGCATTTGTTTAGTTAAAGGTCAGGGGCTGAAGCCCCTTTCACCTGTCTGCGCACGCCCCTGATTATGGTGAGCGATTGTACAGCTGCGCTAGTTCGCTACTGCTACGGGACTGAGTTAAATGCCATAGCCTGTAAGGACGCCAATGCCATGGCAACGGTAGTGATGGCAACGGTGCCGAGACATACAGATCACAAGACGCGGAGACATACGGATCACACACAAGACGGACATCACGACTGTGTATTTTATCATGTCCACAGAACATCTCAGGTATATTATTGACATAGTACAATGTTGAAAATGGGTCAAATCCCCCTTTAAAAAGGGGAATTCCACCCATTTTCATTTTTTATGAGAACCCTAACGGGTTCATTTGGTTCCATTTGTACGCTCTCATAAAAAAGAAGCGTCCAAAGAAATCTATTAACATGGTGAAAATAATCTTGACGATGTCATCAAGATGTTTCACCATGTTAGTGGCTTTCTTCAGACCTCCATTTCTTGGGAACACAGAATGGGGAATTTTTTTTTTATCATGTCCACCCAGCACCTCTAGGGTATACCAATAACATATTAGAATGTTAAAAATGGGTCAAATCCCCCTTTAAGCTGCTTCTCCTCCGCCTCCTCCATCATTGCATCTGTTCCTGGAGGGGTTGAGGAGGTGTGTGTGTGTGTGTGTGTGTGGGTGTGTGTGTGTGTGTGTGTGTGTGTGTGTGTGTGTGGTGTGTGTGTGTGTGTGTGTGTGTGTGTGTGTGCCAGCCCGTCCATTTTCCCATGTCAACCCCGCAATGGCCGCAGTCCATTTAGTTTCCTCGCACCGACGGGTCACCAAAGAGGAAAAGAGGGGGAAAAAAATCCATTTTCCAATTCAGGGCCGGATCTATGCATGGGCATGTGGGGGGGGGGGGGGGGGGGGGGGGGGGGGGGTGTTTCAAATCATTTAAATTAAAGTGCCTATAATTTAAATGATTTGAAACACTACTGCTACTAACTACTACTACTACTACTACAATGCATGCTGCGAGTCTGTTGTAACTTCAACAACAACTGATGTTATCACTGATGCTTACTTGCCTAATAAAAGTCCCATAACCGAATGGTGGAAGCCGCCCCCATGCCATTTTGCCCCCCAGCCCCCAATTGGGAAGTGTTACATCCGGGCCTGGTTGGAACTCTCTCTCCTTCTGCTGTCTCAGTTTCTCTCCCTCTCTCTCCATTCATTTCCTCTAGCTAGCTCTGTCCTCCTTTTTTCCCAGCTAATGGAAAGTCAGGCCTGAGTGCCTGGAGGACAATGGAGTTTCTGTCGCTACTAGCTACCGCGACTCTGACTCTGTGCACGCGTGTGTGTGTGCGTGTGTGTGTGTGTGTGTGCATGTGCATGTGCACCGATGGGACTGCTCTCTACAGTATGTTGTCATGGACAGTGTATGTCTGAATATACTGCTAAGTGTTGGACTTGTCTGTGAATGTCTGTCTGTGTCAACACGTGTTTTCCTATGGGGCACGCGCATGTGTGTGTGTGTGTGTGTGTGTGTGTGTGTGCGTGTGTGTGTGTGTGTGTGTGTGTAGACTTGACCCAGTAACTCCCTTGAGGTTCATTAACTTACTTAACATGTTCCTTATGGGTTTCTGTGCTCAGAGCATGGTGGTGCGCACGTACGCATGTACACACACACATGGACATGCACACACGTCATTGTTATCATTGGTGATGTGGTTTCTCGATATAGCTTTGGATTTGGATTGTGAAACGTGTGAACACAGTTGTAAGTTGTTTAGAATTCTTTGGAATGTTTTCTTTTTGCATGTCTTTATTTGATCAGGTGGAACTGCAGAGATTAGGTCACTACACGCACACATGCACGCACGCACGCACGCACGCACGCACGCACGCACGCACGCACGCACGCACGCACGCACGCACGCACGCACGCACGCACGCACGCACGCACGCACGCACACACACACACACACACACACACACACACACACACACACACACACACACACACACACACACACACACACACACACACACACACACAACACACACACACACACACACACACACACACACACACACAGTGTTACTTGTACTTCACTGCTTTTTCGACTTGGAAAGGAGCTAGCTTAGGTGGTTTGGGGGCATCTGCTTAGGATGCCACTCGAGTGTCAAGAGGGAAGTCTGGAGGTCTCTGATGGAGCTGTTGCCCGTGACCCGACTACATATAAGTGGCTGAAGATGGATACATAATAGGGGTGCAACCGTACATTACTTTACGGTACATTTACTTGCGACATTTACATTAAAAAAGAGCAAATATATGTCAAATAAATCAACCTTAACCCATAGGGGGCGGGATACCGCCGGCGTAATTCTCCCTTAGTGAACGGGTGCGCTGTGCTGTAAATATCCCTTAGTGGGCGGGAACCCCAATACGTGTTTCTGCTGTTTTTCAGCCGTTTCCGGGCCGATAGCCAATCAAATGCACCATAAATCGATGACGTATGGCTTCCTGGGTATCGCAAATGCATTTCCGGATTTTTTCATTGCTTGTTTTAGACTATATATTAAATAGAGAGACCACCCGAGCTCCCCTCTCATCCACTTGCATTGAGTTGCTCACTCGCCTCAGGGTTCAGGGTGTTCTCTCTACTAGCATACTTACTCTAAGGTTTTTGGCCGGTAGCATTAGCATGTCGGAGAAAAGGGATCGTAGTGCTGTGTTTCAATGGCCCACGTAAGAGAACACAGAATCGAATATATTTCGTGCGAGGACCCCCTCGCACGAATATTTCGTGCGAGGGGATTTATGATACGGATGACCAGCAACAGCAGCGGAGATGAAGATTTTGATGATGATTATAGCGACGCGACGATCGGGGGTTGCAACACACGGACATCTCGAGGTAAGAACATATTACTATCAGCCGATCAGACAGAAATATTTGCTATTGTTCTTATACAGGAGGATACGGGAGGATGATGAACAGCAATTTACTACAATGTCATTATAATGACGACGATTGGCGAACGCTATGTGTACCGTTATGCATGGAATTTACTACAGCAAGCCAACCAAAATGATTAAGAATGTTTACCGTTATATGGAAACAATAACCAACTTGGGCTACTACAGTGACCATAACAGTATAATAATGCCTATAAAGGGTGTCATTATTATATTCACATTATTATCTGGAAATACTATGTGATGATAGTACTATTGTACCACCGTGTTGTTATAACTTTATACATGGGTGAAAACGGTACTAAGATGACTATATCAATTCTAATATAAAAAGCATTTGTAAACAACTATACAATGGTGTATACAATGGTGTGTGATACTACTACTACTATAATAATTGTAATAGTAAAGAAAATAGACTACTACTAATATGATGATAAAATAGCTATGACATTTTACTTATGTACATTTTCTACAATTCTGTAAGCAATAATTATAAACAATGTAGAGAGAATAATGTCTGAACACATGATGGCTTATAGGTAAACATTTTTCTTTCCTCCAAGGTGACTAAAATGTATGTGAATTTGCAGGTCCAGGTCTACAGCTCCACCATAACCAGCCAGCTGATGTGAACCACGCTGGAAGCTGAGATGGTTCCTGAACTTCTCTTGCTCCTTTTTGGACCTTCTGCAGCTTCTTTGGGACGGCGTCTGAGTATGACAAGCTCAGAGACAACAGGATGAGCTGCGTTGTGTGGTTGGTAGAGAACTTTGGAACAAAGAAACGTACTCGTGCTACTGTTTTGCCAGGTATCTGTGTGCAAAGAGTGCTTTGGGAAGCACGTTTGCAGTTTTCTTTGACAAATGACACTGTGCATCATCCTCCCATCTCCTGTATAACAATTAGAGCAGTACTACGTTTACTAGTTTTATTGATTTTATTATCCTATATTTATTATTGTGTTTTTTACAAAATAAATGTATTTTCTAATGGAACCCTATTGTGTCAGATCTCATATTGCTTCCATCTGCTACAGAGGCTAAGAAAGTAGACATTTCATTGATTTTATTATATTTTCTGAATTTGTAGACGTTTCAGATTTTGTGACAAAGGTTTGGACCAAGAAAGGTAACTGCCTATGGAAGGCACAGGTGTAAACTATCAAATGGATTGTAATTTTGTTTCAATCTACTACAGAGGCTGGGAAATGACAGAAATGGTATTTTTTAGCAGACGTTTTACTACATTTTCATAATTTCTGACTTTGGTGATTTTTCTAAAATTGTGATAATGATTTGGACCATGGCAAGTAATTTTCCATGAAAGCCAAAGGTCTGAGCATTCAAATAGTTTTGGAATTTTGTTTCTAGCTGCTTCAGAGGCTGAGATATCATTTTTTTACTAGACGTTGACAGTCCTGTCAAGTTTTACAGAAAAAGTCAGGTTTTGGGGGTATTTTTCCAATCGGACTTAGGTTTTTAGGGCTTTTTTCTAACCGGACTTAGGACACAATGGGTTAAATAAACCTTAGCCTCTATTAACTGGAATCGCACCAAATACATCAAAAGAAAGCTAAGCTTGGATGCTGTCATATTAAAAAAAGATGGACTATTGTGGAGATGTGTTTTTCCAATACAGTTACTGTCAGTTACTCATCACAGCTCTAATATATAAGCCTCTAGTCAGTTTTTTTCCAGGCCTCTGGGCTTTGCTTTTCCACAATGTTGTCCATGTATGAAATGTGGAGAGCAGAGGGTTCACGTGGAAATGATTCTCACTTAGGATTTCACTAATCTCTTATTAGAGCGGTAGCACGT
>CM076983.1:28119544-28219544 GCA_039105355.1 Benthosema pterotum | reverse complement strand
TTAACACTGTGGTTCTCAAAGGGAAGTTACAGGTGAAACGTTAACACTGTGGTTCTCAAAGGGAAGTTACAGGTGAAACGTTAACACTGTGGTTCTCAAAGGGAAGTTACAGGTGAAACGTTACAGGGAAAAACAGATGAGTCTACAGGTGAGTCTATAAGTTAGAGGTGAGTCTACAGGTGAGTCTATAAGTTAGAGGTGAGTCTATAAGTTACAGGTGAGTCTACAAGTTACAGGTGAGTCTATAAGTTACAGGTGAGTCTATATGCTACAGGTGAGTCTGTATGCTACAGGTGAGTCTATAAGTTACAGGTGAGTCTACAAGTTACAGGTGAGTCTATATGTTACAGGTGAGTCTACTGGTGAGTCTGTAAGTTACAGGTGAGTCTGTAAGTTACAGGTGAGTCTATAAGTTACAGGTGAGTCTACTGGTGAGTCTGTAAGTTACAGGTGAGTCTGTAAGTTACAGGTGAGTTACAGGAGAGTGTGTAACTCTGAGTATAGAAATTGGCAGGTGGACGTTTGAGAGCTACAGACATTTGTAGAAATCGATGTCAGATCTTGACGGGGTACAGAAAAACAAAACGGTATATAGTCATAGTTATGGGTAAACTCAAGTGCAACCCCCCCCCCCCCCCCCCCCCCCCCCCCCCCCACACACACTTTCCGGCCACGACAACGAGATAAGAAAGGACTTGTGTAACAGCCACTGGTCAGGCCAGATAAGAGTATTTTTTTGCAAGAACAGGTCTAAAACAATGGAGGTAGCCGGTGCTGGGTCGAGCGGAGCGCCCCGGCCCCAGGGCTCTGTGTTTGGTTAGCCTTACGGCTGTGGTGCCAGCGCGGGAAGGACTCACACACACAAATATATATCTCTAGTCGTGTGAAATGAAAACACAACGGTCTCCCACCCCTTTCCACCACCTCCCACCGCTATCGAAATCCATGAATGCTTTTGCCCTAACATTGGGTTGGTAAAGGAAGGGTCTTTCACGCCGTGCTACAGGAGCGCACAACAACAAATCACCACAGGGAAAAATGTCATACCTGCCTCCTCCTTTTTTAACACCCTCTTCTTTTTCAGACCTCATGAACACAAGCTATAAGCGCCTTCTGTGGGATTATAAATCTCGCTGCCTCTTTTTTAGGTTCAATACATGCCCGCATGCAGTTTTTTTAAAATCATTTGTCACACGACAGAATGAAACAATACAGGTTAAACAGAGGCACAGGCGTGGTTGTATACACAGTATATTGGCAGAGAACAGTGGAGGAAAGTAGTTCTTACTTACGCGTGTACAATTTTCACAAATTTTACTTCTACTCCAATAGGTCAACACAAGCTGAGGTTTGATAAACATTTGAACCAGTGGGGTCCCGGGGACCCGACGGGGTTTACAGGTGGTCGGCAACAAAATGGCATCTTATTGGACGCGGTTTCGTTTTCGCTCTCGGGAGTATATTGTTGTTAACACTTAGAACGCGGCATAGTGCTATGAATCGTGTCGACCCGGGTTAAAATTAGTGGTGGAACGGGTTAATAGTGGTTTATAGTTTTATATTAAGCCATGGTACCTCCAGGCACAAGATTGAGTCATGACACAACTATGGCCATTATATGTGTTTACATTCTGTCCATCTTTTCTCCAATTTAATGCAAAGTCCATTTTTTGTGAAAACGATTGTCGGTTGAAATGTTCGTAATGATGTCTGATTGCATTGTGATCGAAATGTAGCCGTTTGTGGCAAAATAAACACTCAAAACAAACAAACAGAAATACCGTATTGTCCCGCATATAAGAGGACTCATTTATAAGACGACCACCATTTTTCAAGACCAATTTACAGAAAAAAGAACAGTATATAACAGAATAGTATAGACCCTGAATATAAGACGACTCAATTTTTTGGGATTTTTCCATTGGGAAAAAAACATAGTCTTATATTCAGGCCAATAGGGTAGTATGCAAGAAGATATAAGTTGATTTAGTGGTCTGCCATCAAACGGTGGTGGTTTTCTGTAGCTTGAATGCAGAATAAATAATAGTCCCTGGGGAACATGACAAAGGTTGCCATCCACTGACCTGCACCGACTCGACTACGAGAGGAACAGGGAACTGTTCACCGCAGAGACAGATGCTTAATCTCCACCTCCGGCCTGGCGGCGTATAGGTGACGATAATGGCTCAATTTGTCCGGCCGCAACGAGCCGTAAACCCCCAAAGTGACAAACATAAAACAAAATGACGCGCCCCCAGCTGTCATTAAACGGACAATAAAGTTTTGGGATTGGTGGGTACGGAATCGAAACCTTGACACCCTATTGGCAATCTGGGCGCACTGGCTCATGGCGGGAGTGTACGCCGTCATATCTGTGATATATCTAGAGAGAGAGAGAGAGAGAGAGAGAGAGAGAGAGAGAGAGAGAGAGAGAGAGAGAGAGAGAGAGAGGACCAAAGGAAACGGAATCACTTAAAGCAGTGGTTTTCCAACTTTTTCATAGCAAGGCCCACTATTTAATCTGCCTTTTAGCCACGGACCACCATCTGATGTTGAGTTCAGTGTCTCAGACACAAAACTAAGGATTTTCAAGTTTGTGCCTACAATTTAAGAGAGACAAACTGGCAAAAATGTTGGTCAAAATAACAATTCTTCTGCATTTTCTAAATGTGTACATTCTTGACAATTAAGCAATTCATATGTTTAAATATAACAGTGTAAAATGATGACTCCAGTGAATATGTGTTTTCCAGAAGGGTCACTTCACCCAACAAATATATGTATATGTTATTGAAGTTTAGAAGATCTGGAACACTTTCCTGTTTTTACTCTATGTGGCTTTAGACTTTTAGCAGTGAGCTCAGGGCACTGATGTGCCTATTCGCGTACCATGCAAGTTTATTTGACAGTACAGCCTGTCAAAAGCGGGGGTCCTGGATTACACTGACGGTGTGCACGTCACACAAGCCAAGGAAGCACTCCTTGTGTTAAGAGGCTGTTTGACATCGACTTATCATCATCTTCTGATGGTGAACAGCCACGTGCGTACAGCGTGCGTCCGTGTGACGGCGTGGCGCGTTGGGGGCCAGAGTCGGGGGATTTTGCTCCTCCAACAAACAACAGACACGTCCGAGAGAGAAAAAAAAGCCCTGGCAACGGCTTATAGCTTAGCGGGTTGACAGGACACGTCGCCTGTTATCTGGTACAGATCACACATTCGATACGTGCCACACGGCGCCGCGTCGCCACGCGCCAGGCTTCTACAGATGGCACAGGCTGGGAGCCAGAGAGGATCAACTCCACGCCTCTGATCTGTCCCTCTGTCTCTCTCTATCTGTCTGCCTGTCACACTCCATATCAGTCCATAGCACTTGCAGTAGTACCTGCCCTAGCCTTGACCTCCAGCAGACAAATTCTCTTAAACAAGAATACCACCCATTTTCAACATTTTACTGTGTCATTAACACTTCGAGTGCCAGCACTTTTTATATTTTTTTAGGTAGCTAGTGCCAGCGATTTTCATGTAAAAGTCATATTTCGGCCCATGTTTCCGGTCGGACAAGTTATATTGGCGCACACAGGATCTTAGGTCCGGTCCGTCTCTTATTTGCGTCCCTCAGTTGGCAGAGGAGGCGATCGCTGCCACTGCCTGCCAGCCAGCCAGCCGCCTCTCCATCCATCTCTCAAAACATGTAGTGAGTGCATGTGTTCGTTTTTGACTGAAAAAGACATGCACATCCAACCTGTATTAGGGCAGGTGCCGAGCAGTATACAGTTGAAACCAAAACTGGTACCTTTTATTGCACCATAAAGGTGAGTGACGTTGCGAGCACAATGCTCTTCCTCAGACTGAAGGCTTTTGACTGACCCACGTGTAGCTACTGTTTAATCAAACATGTGCAGTCAGAATAAGTCTGCATAGATACCATGGACACCATCCTTTAATTCGTATTATTACACGGCTTGAATGAATGCTCCAATCAGAAGCCAGCGGTCTGGTCATGTGAGCGGTGACATATTACACTATAATTCACCGCTCCGCTCTATATTGGACCGCTGCATAATCAAGGTCCCAAAAGTGCAAACAGCTGTGTTCATATCAATCCGCGGTGCGCTTCCGCATTTAGCTCCAGCACGCCGTTAGCGGGTCCATTTGGTTAGCTACGTATTTGGTTGTTTACATGCCGTTGCCGTCACCCTCTCAAGGACCACTGGTGGTCCTCGGACCACTGGTGGTCCTCGGACCACTGGTTGAAAACCACTGACGTAAGCCATGTAATAAGCGGGATAACACCCTTTGAACCGGTGACAAATCTCGTCCGGTGTTATCCCTTACTTAGTGTTATTTGAAGCGCGAGCTATCACAAATACGTATATTTTTTCAGCTGTTAGAGATCTATTTTGAGAAAATACATACATACACATACATACACATGTCAGCAGGATGAAAGAGCCCCGCTCTCTCTCTGAGTGTCCTCTCTGTGTTTGTTTGTTGTTGATGTGATTAAAGGCAAACAAACAGGTGCGTCAACCTGCCCGTGGTCCTCCTCCACTTTGAACCCTGAGTCCCTTTCATTACGGTGCCACTTTGTGGAAATACCTGTCCTCTGGAAACCTCATGTCCCACATTTGTCCATCTTTGTTTCGCTGTTCAAATGCGGGAGAAAACATCAAACGCGGCAGACGTGGGCGCTTTCGTGTGTGGCACTGTGCTACGATCAGGTGCAAGGCACTCGGCAGGGGGCGTGCACGTGCGTGCGTCAAAGCCAGACAGACAGACAGACAGAGACTGAGGGACGGGGAACCAGAGAAAATACATAACCCTTTCCGTAGGCCTATACGCTACGCGTTTTGGTGTTGTAAGCATTACTAGCATTGTTAGCATTACTTAGCATTCGTAGCATTTGCACAATACTTAGCATTAGCATTACGACCATTATTAGCAGTAGACTACTTGGCATTATTACCATTACATAGCACTTGTATTACATACCAACCTACAGTACTTGCTGCAATGACTTATATAGGTTGCCTAATGTATTACAATGTTTTTAGCGCTTCATTGTATTTTGTAAAATGTATTGTAAATCCTGATTAAATTGTAAACCTTTTCACCATTGTAAGTCGCTCTGGATCAAGAGCGTCTGCTAAATGCCTAAATTGTAATTGTAATTAAGAGCGGCAGTGACTAAGGGGTATAGTCACCGAATGGTAACCGCAATGTTGCTGGTTCGATCCCGGGGTGGTGTCAAAGTGTCCCTGAGCAAGACACTGAACTCCTAATTGCTCCTGATGTGCTAGTAGGTACCTAGGTATCAGTGCATGGATGTGAGTGTGAGTGGGTGAATGTGATGCACAATCTATGTAAAGCACCTTGGATAAAGGCGCTATATAAATGCATCATTTATCATTTACCATTATTAGCATAGCATTATTATAGCATTATTAACATTTCTTAGCATTGTCATTACTTAGCATCATTAGCCTTTTCACAAAACTTAGCATTATTAGGATGATTAACACTACTTAGCATTAACATTACTTAGCATTATTAGCCTTTTCACAAAACTTTATTATTAAAGCATTATTAACAATACGTATCATTAGCCTTAGCATCAGCATCATTAGTTAGCATTAATTGCATTATTCCCATTACATTAGATATCGAAAATGATCAAACAGACCGACCAGCTCATAGTGTGCCACGGAGTGAGCCGCGTTTACTTGCGAGTGTGTGCGCGTGGCACAGACCTTGTCTCACTGTTAACACATTATCGATCATAAGGCTCCCGGGAGACCGTGCTAGACGACTGTGATGTTTTGGTCGATAGTTTGGTCGATAGTTTTTTGAAAGCGTTAGAAGCATTAGAAAGGCATCTTGTAAGGAATCGGCCTCTGGACTAAAAGGGTTAAATGGGAGGCAGTTGAAACCGCCTGATCCTGGACTCTACACACCCTCCGACAACCTTGGGGGGGTGGGGGGGGGGCAAAATGGACTTGAACTCACGCTGCCTTTGTGCGTGAGGAGTTCAAGACTGTTGTTTCTTCACAGCTGACATGGCTTTCCCTGGTTAGATGTTGCATGCGGAAGGGTATACCTACCATAGGGGACACGGGGAGAGCATGTGAGGGTACCTACAGTACAGTACCCTAGGGGACATGGGGAGAACATGTTTACTGTGGTGGTGCTTCCACAGCCGTATGCGCAGATTGTATTACTGCCACCTAACTATTTATTTGGAATTATACACTTTATTTGATTGGGATTCATTTGATGAATAAAACAATATGAAAATCGCTAGCATGCAATTGTTAATTAAGATGAATTAAGGTACCAATTAAGGGGTTAATGGTATTCAGTCAAACAAAGTAGACTTCTCTGTCTCTTTGCTATTCAATATGCCCATAATTCCCAGATAAGGTAGAAACTTTCTTTGCTTTTTTAATAATATTTTTCAAAGGGTAAGAGGAGACATTATGCAATGTTACAATGATGGTACAGCCCCTTCCTTTCTCACAGTCTCTTCCCCCCTCATCCACACACCAGAGAAATAATCGCACGAAATAAATGCACATTTGGACTTCATGAGTTTCTAAATCAAATCTAAATGTAACTTGAGATTTCTTAAGTTTCTAAATCAAATCTAAATGTAAATTTGAATTTTGCCAACCACAATGGCCCTCGGTAAAACGTGTTTTACCTGCATTTTATTATTCACCTTCTCTGCAAAAAAATACTGTATTGTATATTTCTCAAAAGCCGAAATGAAACCAGCAGCATTTCGGAAATTGTCGGGCATCACACGCTATGTGTCTTTGTGAGTGTGTGTGTGTGTGTGTGTGTGTGTGTGTGTGGGGGGGGGGGGGGGGTGTAATTGCCATGCCCGTTGATGTTGACATTGTTAGTTGATATAGATCAAAATATTGCTAGTGTATCTGCGCCTTTACTTTGGAGCCATTTTGAGGAAAACCGGAAGAAGAAAAAGCTCCATTTTACCTCGTCCGACAGCTCCCCGAACACCGTGAGCACATCCACCAGCAGGCTGGCCGTGTAGAAGGACTTGATCATGTTCCTGGTGGGGTGACAGACGGAGAATAACGTCATAAACACATTTACAATGTACAACATGTGCATGTAACATCGCACAATCTCGACCCGTTTGTAACAGAGAAGAACGTGTCCCACAGAAGTCTTGGGAAATACAACCTACGGGTCGTGCGGACGCGCTGTACCACGTCTTGGAGCGATTCCATCTATATCAAACGACCACTGAAAAGCCAGACTCTTTTTGAGTGCCAAACCGCTTCATTACTTAGCAATGTGTGTGTGTGTGTACTGTATGTGTGTATGTACTGTATCTATGTATGAGAAGAGGTAGAGGAGGAGCCGATCGCGTGAAGTTTAAGGTGGGGTAGGAGCGCGACATCCGATCCACCATCTTGGTCTTCAGGCATCTTGGCCCACGGCAGGAAGAGAGATCCGGACGGTGGAGATGCCATCTGACTGCAGCTCAGGGTCAACATCAACAAGGATGTTGCTTTGTCGGGTATTGCTTTTCGTCCCGCGGGGTGCCTGATCACCCTCCCCAAGGGTTGAAACTCACAAGGGGTTTGTCGGTTTAGTCGCCGACGGCTCGACCATGAACTGGCAGTACTGGATTACATGGTTACCAGTAGCGAGAGAGTACCCGGCCAGACTCTATCTATGTATGTACAGTATCTCACAAAAGTGAGTACACCCATCCCATTTCTCTAAATATTTCATTATATCTCTTCACCGGAAAACATTGGTGAAGCGAGTTTAGGTGAAGAGTTTTCACCGCAGTGTAGTTTTTGAAGCTTTCACCTTGGAGTATGTATGAGTCGGGGTGAAGCCTTCAAAAACGACATAGCGGTGAAAACTGTTCACCTAAACTCACTTCACCCTGAAGTAAGAGCCTTTAGTCTGCAGCTCTGATTGCACTGAGAACAAGGGCATTGTGGAGCCAGTAGAAAACAACACTTTTACAACAGCTGATCGTACCGCCCCACCACCACCAAAGAGTTGGAGTAGAGAGCCGTAAAAGCCAACATTCTAATGTCAAGGGCGTCCTCGCAATCATGTCCTCGTGTTCTTTTGGGCCACGGCAGACCTCTTCCATCGGGAAAACATTGTTTTGTGTCAAGGGCCACAGAATAGAATATTTGCATGAAATAGGTGGTCCCCAGGCTAAATGATGGAAAGTTGACTAACCGGATGTAACTCTTTGAGAGTGTAAACATGAAATCAAATGGACCCTTGCGAGTCCAAACCAAATGGTTTGGACTCGCAAATGGTTCTAAACACTGGGGCTAAACAACTACATCACAAGCAAACAAATTCACTAGTTGTTATATGTTTGTTTGTTTGTTTGTTTCGAGAGAGTTTGTCATATTTGAGGACAGCTACAGTATATTGAAATATTGAATATTGAAGCATTCAAATACACCGTTATATACCGTATGCAGCATAGGAATCCAGTGCAAATATGCAATTTTTATTCAGTGTTTGCACCCACAAAGAAATGGCCCTAATGGAAATGGAGTTCAGCCTTGTGCAAATTCCAGAATCTAGCGTTCAGAGACTATATGGGATAGTTATACGCAAGGCTAAGAAAAATAACAACACCTCTAGGTCACAACAAGCAAATCATCATTTGCTTGTGACATTGAATTATTATTTAGAATGTCGTCTTCTTTTAAAAACGAAAATCTATTCGTTTCCATGTCCCGTTTCGTTGGAAACTCTGCATCCATCTATCGTGCTCTCTCTTGCGTGTAAAAATGCAGGAAAAACACATGTTTACGCTCTGCTGCTCATTACTGACACACATGTAGACACATACAGTACATGTGTGTAAAACAACCAACGAGGGGGGATAGAACGTGTGTGTGTGTGTGTGTGTGTGTGTGTGTGTGTGTGTGTGTGTGTGTGTGTGTGTGTGTGTGTGTGTGCGCGCGCGCCTTTCAGAGGTGAGAAGCATATTAAATCAGTAAACATGGTGCTCACAGCAACGGAAGCAGGGGCGGTGAGAAAAACAAGTCGTAAAAAGGCTAAAAAGCCTTCCGGGTATACCTCAAAAGATGCGCACATATACACACACACACACACACACACACACACACGTGCACGCACATCACTTCGAAAAACAAAATCACAAAATCGTGTTGTCACCATTATGTTTGATTTTATAATAACCGATGATGACAGCGGCTGCAGATTCAATCAGCGTTTTGTTTTCTGGGGGGAAGCTTTCAAAAACACTCAATGAATTTGGAAACCAGACATGTCAACAGGATGTCGTAGTACTTTTGTTTTGGAATAAATTGGGAGAGACAGCGGCATCGCTTTGCGATTGCGGGTCACGGCCTGTTTTTAGAGGTCGGGCACCCTTTTTCCAAAAGAAATAAAAACATATATAAATATAAATATATACTGCATATATCGTTTGCAACTGAACCTAACCCTAACCTTAGGCCTAAACCTCAGTAAAACATACGTTTGAACCAAACTTTTGGCTTATTAAAAAGGTTGCAACCGTTTTCTTTTTTCTTTTTTTTTTTTTTATGAAGAATGAGACCGTTTCAGGAATGTTGTGGTTCCAGACCTTTTTCTTGATCGGTCCCGACCGTTGAAAAAGGTCACGACCACGTTTTAGAAGACGGTCACAACCTTTTGATTTTTTAAAAGGCCGTGGCAGCAGTCGCGGCCCAGAAATGATGTCACCTCTCCTGTAAATAGGCGTCTTTTTTTTGTCATATTCAACGTTATATTTTTCCACAAAAGGTCACAATTATTTGTATACAAATACAGTCATTCACGACTGTACACTTCCCATGAATCATAGCTTTGGCTTCAGACGTGGCTCTACTTATGCACAATAAGTTGTGACATGAGATGAGGACTAAATGTGTTTTGTTGACGTCGACAACATGCGCGTCAACATGCACGTCGGAACAGAGGCGAGCTCCGGTCTCTTACGCAGCAAGGAGGAAGTTTCTAGTTCCCCAACACACATGCTATAAAATATTCACCTCTTACATCAGGGGATCTGTCAAACTCACTCATATGTCAAAGACCCCGACACCCGCTCTGACTTCAAAATGTCATTTTTGAACTCACTCCACATTCTGCATCAGTGGCTCTCGACCTATTTTCATGTCAAGGACGGCGCCAGAATCATAATATTATGTGGAAAAATGTGTTGTTCCAAGTTTTGGTTTTTCGGAGGGCTGAGTTATGTCAAGCGAGAGTTTTTTTTTTTTTTTTTTATCGCGAGCAATAATAAACATAAATTGGAAATACAATTTCCAATTTATGTTGTTTTCCTTTATTTTGTGAACCACCTTGACAAATAATAAAAAGTCATTGCGGCAATTTGTTTTGGGATTTGTTTGTTTTCCATTTTCACTGTGATGCTGATTTTTTCCCCAAAAGCTGCCAGTTTAATGCCATGTCAGCCTTCCGGTCTCCTCTCAACATTAGAAGGACGCCTGTCGCCGGGCGGATGTTTTTGATGTCTAAAGTTACAATGGTTTTAGAAAGGAAGGCAAGGCAAATAAACAACATTTTGGAGCAATTTAAAGCTCCTATATGGAATTCTATCGTCAAAATAATAATTACATTATATTTGTATGTTATTGTTTTTATATATTTTCACAAAATCTTCCTTTAATTAGATCTTTCAAAACAATCTCGTCTTTTTGAGGCCTCTAGGGGCTGCAGGAGACCTCCAAAGAAATCCCTATAAGCTTTGACAAAAAAAAATGCCTCTGATGAAAAAGGGAAGACTGGAGGCAAAGTTTTGAGTTAAACTTTAGTCAATAACATTGGCTGAGTTAATAACGTTAGCTAACAACACTATTAACACGCTTGTAGGTCTGCTAACGGTCTGCTAACGCTTATAATAGCTAAAGCTAACAGCTAAAGCTAACACTAGCTAATGCTTAAAAAACCAACAAAAGGATTTCACACACAGAATGAGTTGAACACTGGGTGGGGTGTGCTCACCTCACGAAAGCCTGACAAATGTGTGCATGTCTGTGAGTGCGTTTGTGTGAACAGAAGTGACATAATCCCAGCACACACGCCTGCTAGCTAGCCATCTAGCACGTCGTCTCGTAAAGCCCTATGTTTGTTTTAGCTTTGCTTTTTTGTTGGAACAGTCACACAAACCCGAGTGCTGGTATATTAGATAAACCTGCTTCGGGGGGAAGTCTGTTATTTGCAGCAAAGCAACGAACCACATGGTGTGCACGTCGTGCACGTGAGCAAACAACCTCTGTTGTTTAGACATGCGTCACGTCAATAATACAAGCTAGATACACATATTAGGGACATTCTAACGTGGCAGATTAGAGAAAAAAAAGCTTACCATATTGAGGCTGTTGAAAATAACAAATTATAGAGTATATACAGTAGCTGGAAGATCCACAAGCATTGGGGGCTTGTAGATCACCTATTTTGATAAAAAAGTTGTACATCAACCCTGGTACACCAAACACGAGGTTCAAAGGTTAAAAGGTCGGTAAAAATGCCAGAGATTTTATTTTAGAAAATGTGTGAATTACAGCCACTGTGGGGCATATTTATATGCAAATATCTTAACCAATGGACGCTTGCCGGTTCATTTGGTTTCATTTGTACACTTTCAACAGTTAAAAACATCATTATGTGAATTACCCCAAGTCTAATGGTCATCTTGATCTGTATGTTGGCTGTTTTGTTTCCCAAATACAGCCTGGAATTGTGGATGAAAGCAAAAATAATTCTTTAGTCTTGGGTCTGTGGAGCTAAAATATCCTCAAAAGGTGGTCTGTGGCTCAAATTCAGAATAAATAGTGGGCGCTGGCGTCAAAAAGGTTGAATATAATCCATTTATTGTAGACTTACTTCAAGGACATCTCTACAGAGAGACAACGTGGACACAGATACGGCTGACACTACAGACTACTGAAACTTCATTATCCACCAACGTCTATACAGTGAATGATAGATTACCAACCTCACCAGACCCTGGACCATGTCCAGACAAATGTGATTATCAAAACAGAACAAGACAAGGCAGACTGTTAGCAGATTTTTTGTTTGTTTGTTTGTTTGTTTTGTTTTGTTATGGCTCAAAGAGCTGTGTTAGATCAGGGGTGCCCACACTTTTTTGACTTGAGAGCTACTTTCAAAATGACCGGCTCAAAAACATCTAAACATCAAAAATGTGATTGTTCCACCTAGAAAGTTTGAGCTTTGAAACAGTGTTTAGGAATAATGCACTTATAATGAGAAATAGAGGGGGAGAATTGGGAGGTTTTCCTGTATATGCTATTACTGAAGTTTGAAAACAGTATTTGAGGTTTGAGTTGCGTTTCTTGCACCCAAAACTAAGAACTTGTTTTTGTACACAATTGGGAAAGAGAACTGGCAAAACGTTAGTCAAAATTATTCTCCATTTTCTAATTGTCTGGACTCTTGAAAATTACGTAATTCAGATGTTTAAATATAATTTAACTTTTGAGAGTGTAAAATGCAACCAAATTAACCCGTAATATAAGGGTCCATTTGGTTTCATTTTAACGCTCTCAAGAGTTACAGATCTATAAGGGTCCAAGTGCTGGGGGGACCCTTCGTGTGATCAATCTGCGTGGCCTGTGTGATCTACTGGTTTAGATACTATATCAAAAGAGAAAGTTGGAGAGCAGGGATGGCGAGAGAGAGATTAGTAATACATAATTTACTTCTTAAAGCAGGTGTTTTCAACCATTTTCAGACCAGGGCCCAGTATTTATTCTGCATTTGAGCCACGGACCACTATTTGATGACATTTTAGTCGCACAGACCCCAAAACTAATGATTTCTTATGTCTTTGTCCACAATTCCAGGATGGATTTGGAAAACAAAGCAAACATACAGATCAAAATACTCTCTAGTTGCGTAGACTTGGGCTAATTCACATGGTGAAAATTCTAACTCTTGAGAGTGTAAACATGAAACACCCATGAAAGTGCTCAACGGCACTTCATACTGAGGCCGTAGCATCTAAACCAGTGGTTTTCAACCACAGCTATAAGTTGGTTAACCAGATGAAAAGTACCAGATGAAAAGTACCAGATGAAAAGTTGGTTAACCAGATGTAACTCAAGGGTCCATTTGGTTTCAAAAAGGTTGAAAACCACTGATCTAAACTAGGATACACTGTCACTGATGTGCCTCTGAATCTGAAGTCAAAGAATTCACATTCCATTCCACACACACACACACACACACACACACACACACACACACACACACACACACACACACACACACACACAACACACACACACACACACACACACACACACACACACACACACACACACACACACAGCTCTTGGGTGAACACAGAGAGCTGCTTTCATGGTCACAAAGCTGCCAAATCCTGCCAGTGCAGAGGTCAGCATTTCTGCGTGTGCGCGTGCACGCGCGTGTTGTCACACATGCTGCACACGCGCACACGCTCGGGATCCATTTGCATGCGTGACGTCAAAGTCTTGACGTCAAACATGACATGAAGACCCCCACTGTCTGTCTGTCTGTCTGTCTCTCTGTGTGTCTCTGTGTGCCTGTCTGCCTGCCTGCTTCCCTGTGTGTGTGTGTGTGTGTGTGTGTGTGTGTGTGTGTGTGTGTGTGTGTGTGTGTGTGTGTGTGTGTGTGTGTGTGTGTGTGTGTGTCAGGGGCGGATGTAACATTTCCCAATTGGGGGGGGGGGGGGGAGAAAATGGTATGGGGGCCGCACCCATACCTTTTACAGCTACAGGACTTTTATTAGGCAAGTAAAGCATCCAAAATAACACCAGTTGTTGTTGAAGTTGCAACAGACACATAGCATACATAAAGCTAAAGGTCTGACTCAGAGTTTTCTGTTTTCAATTATGAAATGCTGTTGGTTTAGTGGTGACACAGCTGTAGTTAGTTAGTAGCAGTAGTAATGTTTTAAATGATTTAAATATAAGTACCTTAATTTGAAATATCTTGGGTTGTTTTGCATGCCATCCTGTTTGGTGGGACAGACTGGGCATTTAGCGGGGCATTGCCCCCCCCATGTCCATGCCTAGATCCGCCCCTGGTCAGGGGGGAACCATTGTACTTGCAGGTTAAAAAGTTATCATCTCATGTTATTTCCAGTGGTGTAAGTACCCCCCCCCCCCTCCCCCCTCTGTCGTGTTAAGGGTGTGGGATCCTCAACTCTGTGTGGGGGTCCCTAGGGGTGGTCGATTTCTACTCAGTCACCTTTTTCACAGTACAAGTTGTAGAGTAGTCCTAGAGCTACAAATGTTGGTGTGGTGGTGGTGGGGTACTGCCAAACCTGTAAACATATTTACTCTCCTCTGGGCTTAAAGGGGGATAATTCAGATATTTTGAAGTTAAGCTCTATGAAATACTTGCCATTCATATAGTGGCGTCAACTGTGTTAATGGATTCCCAGAAATCCTGTGGTGGGAGTTCTGCTCTGGTTTTGGTGAAATATTAAGCCGTTCCGCTCGTTTTGTGGGAGTACTGGGGGCCACGTATTTATTAAAATAAATTAATCCAATAAATAAATAACGCAATACATATCTGTATTCTTGACCTATTTCTAAAATATTAGCACAGAGTTAATTTTAACCCCTCTATCACAGGGAACTATGCATTTTTGTCCATGTCACTACACCCAAAAAAAACTTCTATGTGATAGGGAAAACGAACAAGCACCGCACTAATATATTTTTCTAATGTTTTTGCATTAATTTGCGTGTGCATTAATAATGCATGGACCTCAGGGCCCTCCACAAAATGATCGGAACTACTTCATATTTCACCTTTAGTGGGTCAGTCAAGGGACAGGACATGTATATGCCCAAGGCTTTATCAGAACCTAATTAATATTCACAAGGTCTTCATAAATATTAATTAGATTGATGACATCACGCTGCACTGGAGTTTAGGGTGAACTAATATGTAATGAGTGGCACCAAAGAAAACTTTTTCACCCGGGAAAGGGAAATACACCAAAATCGCCCCAAAGCTCTAAAAATACAATAGTCTATGTAGTTATGTAGCAGAATCTAGTTTACTGAATGTTTCGTGAAGATTTTTGTAAACCACGCTTTTTCTGTTCTATGAACCCTATGGAACATGAAAAAAGTGGTTTACATTTTTTATCTTTACCCAGAAAATATTTACCCATAACATCCCATATAATGTAATAATTAAAAATATAATCATACTTTAAGAAGCACATGTGACGTGTCAAACTAGGGGTTTTCCATGCTTCTGAATCCATCCCAAGCATTAGTTTTGCCCAAAAAACATTCCTTGGGTTAAAATCAGCCATAGAGATCATGGAAAATGTGATGAGGTCAGCACATTTGGGCAAGTATCTATGGCCGTTTTTAGGCCAAGGAATGTTTTTTGGGCAAAACTAATGCTTGGGATGGATTCAGAAGCATGAAAAACCCTAGTTTGACATGTCACATGTGCTTCTTAAAGAATTATTATATTTTTAATTATTACATTATTTGGGATGTTATGGGTAAATATTTTCTGGGCAAAAATAAAAAATGTAAACCACTTTTTCCATGTTCCATAGGGTTCATAGAACAGAAAAAACATGGTTTACAAAAATCTTCACGAAACATTCACTTAAATACACAATGACATGGACTACAAGCCCCTGGGCAAAATGTACCATATCATTGCTCTCTAGGGCAGGTAACCAATTTATAATTATTAAAATCTTTAAAAAAGTGGTTTTGGGTTTCATACCCCTTTAACACCTAATTGCTCCTGATGTGCTGGTTATGCTAGTGCATGGTTTCCGCCACCATCAGTGTATGAATGTGATGCACAATCTACTGTATGTAAAGCCCCTTGGATGAAGGCACTATATAAATTCACCATTTTACTAAAAAATAACAACAATGGTGTTGCCATATCCATAGGAGAATCTACTGTAAGACGACACACGTAGGCACTGAGGCATCCATTGTGCTCATGAGCACAGGAGGGTTGGAAGTTTATCTGCCGTGCTATTTCCACAGCGGGAAGAGTTATGGTGACCTCTCCCCATCTGGGGCCACACCACACACACCCTGGGCGGCAGGGTGGGTGTGCTAGGCTGGGGGGGGAGAGGGTCCCTGTCAAAAACAACACTTATCACCAGGAGAGGACCAACCCCTCACTACTTCAAAAACGCTGTTTCAGCGCTATTTGGCATGTCAGGAGACGTCACCATCACGGACCTACACGCGATTATACAAACACACACACAAATATTTCAAACCTAACAGATGCACACTGCATGCTAGAAACACGCACTTTTAGCTTGTAGATATGTTACTTCACTAGAAACAAGCACTTAGAGCTTGTAGATCTGTTACTTTGTTAGAAACAAGCATGTTGAGCTTGTAGATCTCTTACTTCTATAGAAACAAGCACTTTGAGCTTGTGGATCTGTTACTTTGCTAGAAACAAGCACTTTGAGCTTGTAGATATCTCACTTTGTGAGAAACAAGCTCACAGCGCTTATAGATGTGCCACTTTGTTAGAAACAAGCACTTTGAGCTTGTAGATATCTCACTTTGTGAGACACAAGCTCACAGCGCTTATAGATGTGTCACTTTGTTAGAAACAAGCACTTTGAGCTTGTGCAGTAGATCTGCCACTTAGCATGCCGATTTGTGACTTCGCTAGAAACAAGCACTTCAAGCTCGTAGATCTTTGCTAGAAACAAGCACTTCGAGCTTGTAGATCTGTTACTTTGCGAGAAACCAGCACTTCAAGCTCGCAAATCTATTGCTTTTGGAATAGGATTCAACCCTGAAAGTCAGTGTTTGGGGAAATTAAGTTTAAAAAGTAACTTATTACTTATCACGGTAACTGTAACGACGTTACTGAATGGGAAAATGTAAAGAATTACATGCTTGCTTGCTTGCTTCACAAGTTACTGCAAAAAAAGTAGTGCCTTACGTAAGGATGTTACTAGCAAGGGCGTTTGTCCCGACACTGCTCAAAGGTGAAGCTTTGCACGCTTTCCTTCCACAGAGAGGATGACATACACCACACAGCAGCACGTCGCACACGGTCACAGGAGGACAGCACGCACAAACGCCACTTCCTGTCCGTGTACTCGCTCGGACGATAAATTTACGACAAGCTGACCTCTGACCCCAGAAGGGCCGGTCGGTTGTCGTTGGTAGCACAGGGGGGGGGGGTCGGACGGCGTTGAAAATAAACTTTCCGGGGATTGCTTTGTGTTCCTGTCCTTTTTCGACAGAGAGTTACGTACGGGGTACATAAATGGATAAACGCTGCCTCTGAAAGAGTGCCTTTATCCGAGGCACTTCACGTTCACCCTTTGGCCTGTTCAAACGCACAGAACCGACGAGGGGAAGAAAAAAACACCTTGTGAGGTGTACCCAAGCGAACGGCCCGTCTGACCGCGCGCCGGGGGAGCAATTGCTCAAGGGCACGTCAACACGAGCAACATGCACTTGCATCAGAGGGTTTAAGAAGTCTGGAGTTTTTTTATTGCAGTTCTATTGAAAGTGTTCTCCAGCTTTCTCTTTGATTTGCCGGAGCTCTACAAGAGCACTGGACGAAGGATGAAAGAGACTGGCTGGCGCTGTGTAGTGAAACGGCAGCAATGTAATATCTGACGCACCTCTTCAGACTCCACTTTAGCCCTTTAACCCCTTTACCTGCAATAGCCTCGACATCCTACACAGGCCTATGCAAAGGCTCAACTTATGCATCTCAGTTAGCATTTCATGCAGACCTAAGATTGCAGATTATGTTTGTGCCCGAGGCATACATCACGAAGGGTGGCCAAGCAGTCATGACGGGTGGCCCAAATGGCCGCGACTGATTTACTGTACGTTATATTTCCCATTCCTGTGGCATAGTTTTGCAACCGCCACATATGTCGTGGCGTTTGGCATAACAGTCGGGGGTTAAGGTTTAGGCATTACGGTTTACTGAGGTTATGTTTAGGGTTAGGATTTAGTATTAGTAGCGACCAGTGAGGAATGGTCGCAACCGTTTTACCAGCCGCCGCGACATATACCGCAGTCGCAAATTCATTTCGTGGTCTCTCGCATTTTGTGTAAATGTAGCACTATGCAAACTATGCAAAATGCATGCATAATTTCACTATATAGACATTTAGTGCAGCGGTTAAGCTCATGAAATGGAAAACATTGTGCATTTTATGACTAAAGCATGAAACCTTCTACAGTGAGAACAATTGAGTTGAAATGCTTCCCACGTTTTTTAGAGGCCTCCATTAATGTCTCCAGTCACCTCGGGGTTCTCCTGGTGCTCTCTGCACCAGGATCTTTCATTAGTACGTCCACATAGGTAGGTGTGGGACGTCCTCTCCATCCATGCCTATCTGTTGGTTCCCACACTAGAAGCTTTTTTGGTCTGGCAGTTTGAGGTGTTGTGGCAATCATTCTCTGACCGCTTTCTTGATTAGACGTATTTAAAGAGTGATTTAATGCCCCCTTTCTGCTTTGACATGTGTACCAGGATAGATAGATAAGATAACACCACACAGCTTACAAAAGGCGTCACTGAGCCTGGTATTTATAGGTCAATGTGTTGCAATCAATTCATCATCATCATCATCATCATCATCATAACCTTTATTTAAATTCGGGAATATAATTGAGAGCAAGCTCTCATTTTAAATGATTCATAAGACTTCCTAGTACTGCTTGGCACATTGCGATGTACTCTTACTCTGAATCTGAGTGCTTTTTTTTATTAAACTTTGCATCCTGTTTCTTATCTTTCCCCTGTGTACACTACACTGCACGCACACAGAGATCTAAACTTCTATACTTGACGGTCCTATCATGCTGTTGCTCCACCACATCCTTCTTGCATGTGTTTGTAATAACTCTATAATAACTATAATGTGTATAAATAAGTGTGCTCAGCGCTGGGATTTTCCCCAACACGGGGAACCAAGTGGCTGATAACGCCACTCCACAAGATTGGAGACAAATATGACCCAAATGACTACCGTGGGATTTGTGTAAACAGCCAACATCGGAAAGACCATTTGCATGATCATTAACCACATAATTCTAAACCTCCTCGCAGAAAGCGACGCCCTGAGCAAATCACAAATTAGCTTTCTATCACGCAACAGACCACGTTTTCACGCTCAACACCCTAATTGAAAACCAAATAAATGAAAGCAAATTATTTTCCTGCCTGTCAACTTCAGAAAAGCCTTCTCAATTTGGCATGATGGTCTGATGTACAAACGTGTTGGAAAGTGTCTTTGAGGGAAAACCTATGACACCATAAAATCAACACTAACAAATGTGCAGTAAAATAGGCGGAAAAGCACAACGACTTCTTCCCTCCCTGCTGTCTCCAGCCAAGGAAGGACTACAGCAGAACCATGATCTCCTATACAAATTCTCCCAGACATGGGCTCTGGCAGTGACCCTAACCAATACTAAAGTCATGATATTTCACAAAAAAAAAAAAAAGAAATACTTGCCAAAACCACCATTTTTTTTTTCATTCCCTAACCACAATCCCATTAGAACAAACAAAAACAAACTATACATACCTCGGCCTAAACATCAACAGCACGGTAAACTACAACCAAGGACCTGAGAGACAAGTAGATAATCCCAATTAAAACCAAGCATAAAGGTATAGTAAGTGATTTTTTTATTTTTTTATTTAAATGAAGTAATTTTACTTCATTTAAATATTGTTATTTTCTCTTCCTTTCTGGCTAATCCTCCCTACTATAGTGTGTGGTGACCATATAAGGAGTTCCTCCCTGTATCCAATGAGCGCCTGAGGTAAATTAAAAATAAAAAAATAGTTTCAGCCTTTCATACACTCAGCATGAGATGGGCCTGCCTCCAATCAGGATAGAGTGGGGGTGGGCCTCGATGTATATGATGTTAGCCTGTTGCACTTCCCCTCACGATAACTACTCAAATGTCCGTGATGTATCGCTGACCACCACAAAGTCGATTCAGACACAAGAATAGAGCATTACGATAATTCATAAAAGATAACTTCCTGTTGGTATATTTTATGAATAAATAAAACTGCGCTGAGTTATCGTGATGCTTTATATCAGTGGTTTTCAACCTTTTTCATACCAGGGACCAATACTTATTCAGCATTTGAGCCACGGACCACCATTTGATGACATTTTAGCGCCACAGACACCAAAACTAAAGATTTATTTTGCTTTTTGTCCATAATTCTAGGGTGGATTTGGGAGACAAAACAGTCAAAGTGACCATTAATCTTCTACATTCTCTAGTTGTGTTGACATGGGTTAATTCAGATGATGAATATTTTAACTCTTGAGAGCGTAAACATGGAACCAAATGGACCCACAAGAGTCCATTTGGTTCCATGTTTACGCTTTCAAAGAGTTACATCTGGTTAACCAACTGCCCATCATTTAGCCTGGGGACCACCTGGAACAGTCCCAGGGACCAGTGGTGGTGCCTGGGACCACCTGTTGAAAACCCCTGATTTATAGTGCCTGAAACAACTTTGTGATTGTTTACTGCCGCAAGTTAATACATTTGTTTTCCAGTTTGTTGTTTTGTTGCCGAACGTACAGTTCACAGTGGATATCACTGATTATCAACAAGAGACTCCCTGTTGCATCACTGCAGCTATTTTTTTCCTGAATAAAAAAAACAAAAAAACAAAGTTGGCAGCACTGCATGGAGTTGCGAGGCCACATGTTTTCCGCAGATCAAATTCCCAGACTTATTAAAATATTAGGAGAGGAAACGCATTAATGAACTCCAGCGCTCGAAGCGGTCCGCGGCCATTTGCCAATAAGAGCTGCCAGGGGGGCGACGCCGCTGTCAATCACGGATAAAAGAAAACAAACAAACAAGCGATTATAGTCGAAGGCAATGAGAGACACTCTGGTCCGACACGTGAAGAATGTGGGGACAAGATCCCACATGATATTTTAAACACGTGGATTTTTTTTAGTTAGTTTAGTCTTTTGAATGCAATAGACTTTTAGTTAAGCCCCTCCCCAAACTGTTATGGTCCAATCACAGCTAAGCACAACACTTTCCTATATGATATGATAAAACATTGTCTTACAAAAATAAATGTCACACACACACATTTTTCTGCTGCATTACATAGGCCATGTATTGTTGATGGATTTGGAAGAGATTATGAAGGTCCGGTTCCAAAAACGAACCAGTATTTATTGTGTAAAGTCCATAATATTTACATTGGAATGAATGAGCCTGGCTGAACAGTGTCCAAGGGTTGGACAAGAGGGCGGGGCTTACCTAAAGGTCTCTTCTGTTTGGTTTTAGTCATGTCTAGGTTTCACCGTCGCACAGTGGTTAGTGCTGTCGCCTCACAGCTAGGAGGTCCTGGGTTCGATTCCCACTAGGGACGCTAGTCGAGGCTAAAGATATCTTAGCAAAGGTGGGTGTAACGAGCAATATAAAATAAATCTGTAAAAGCAATATAATGAAATTATGTCCCGCGAAACAAAAATAATATTACTGTTACTTCTACTAATATTATTAATTACTTGAGTCATGCTGCTGCTTTCGACAGTATTGCTTTGGAGAAGGGAGATGAGCTAATGCCAGTTTACTTTGACCTATAAATAGTGTGATGAACAGACTGCAGGCTATTATTATTACAGTCAAGCGTACAAAGCCATCTTGTATCAAAGTTGCGACATTGGGGCGTCAGAAACTCAGCGCTTGAGAGCTGTTTTTGCAGCTTTTTTCACAGGTGGGCGCAAAAGTAACATAAAAAGCACTATGTAATGAGTTACATATTACTCTTGCACCCAAGTAATGAGACATGTAATATTCTTACTTTCCTAAAGGGGTAATAAGTAATATATCTTTCTCCTATACTATTGCCCAACACTGTATCTTAGTTACATCACCATTACATCATCAACTCAACCAGCCAATCGACGTTCTTAAAAGGTGACCGACCGACCCGATGACCGCAAAACAATCGCAGTGCGGTTGCAGTTAAAAAAAAAAAAAATCACGGAACTAACCAATGCGTGCCACTGTATATGAAAAGCATCATGTCGCACTGCGGATGTCCGCTTTGTCAGGGAGAGAGACGTGCATGTGCACGTGCGTGCCGTGCCTATGATACAGTGATTCCGATTTCCATAATGTCATGGCAGGTACAGATTAAGCAACATTTAATGAGTTTTCTAATTAGACGTCTCCCTCGAAGCGACCGGAGAGTGGCAATGTAGAAATAATTATGTAGGTACAGGACATGCTAACGTTAATTAATCCATTCCTACAAATGGAAGCCAATGGACCTGATTCCAATTATACACTCGGCTTAAAACCCAACCCTGCTCTATTTCAAACGCGCAACCTAATTTCTCTATTGCTGTGTTTTTTGTGCTTTCAATGGGGGAATTTAATTTCATTTCGTCACGTTGACATGATGTCCAACCGATGACTACAGGGCCAGGGCTTGTTCTTTTGTCGTCAATAATGAGGTGTTTCGTAAACGTTTCGTGGAAACGTGGATCGCCGTCTACAATTCAATGTGGACGACAAAAGATTACACATTTGCCTTACAACAGATAGTGCTGGCACATTTAATGAAAGGCGGTAGAGTGGCAGCAGATAGGAGAGCTGACCATATAGTCCTCTCCCTGACTGACTAGGAGATCTGTGAATCCAGTGCCATTTGGTTTCCTTTAAAAGAGTTTTCAAAGACGCAGTATCTCTAAAGCTGTCCGGGGCTGTCCATGTTGATCCGCCGGGCATGGCAACGACAACTTTAAATCGCTTGCACGATCGCATCGGCTACGAAAATGCAGCTGTTTCTACTGAGAGTCAAGGGATGTGAGCTAACTAGGGTTGTGCAGTTTTCAAAGCTTAAAACAGGACAGAAAGTAAGTGACAAAAATCTCATGGTGCCCCAGGCAACTGCCTAGTCTGGCTAATAGCAAAAGCGGCCCTGACATCAGTCACGTGACGGGTGACATCACAGAAGGTGGCACATGGTGTGGTCTCCACTTACTTGTGGAAGCGTCCCTGGCGGTCCTCGTTGTCGGCGTAGAGGAACAGCTTCAAGGCATAGTTCTCAATGTGGGCGTTGCCCACCACCTCCTGGTTGATGGAGTCGTTGTCCCCCAGCTCCTTCTTCATCTGGACACACACACACACACACACACACACACACACACACACACACACACACACACACACACACCACACACACACACACACACACACACACACACACACACACACACACACACACACACACACACACACACACACACACACCTTGTTATTTACAAAAAGGTACGACTATACACCCACAACGCCTCCAGGTATGGGACGTTGTGGATGGGGCTCAATTGCACCAGGGCTGCAACTAACTATTTTTTTCATGATCAATTTGTTAGACGATTAATCGGATTACAGGACGTGTTTAACTATTACCTTAACATATGTATACTGTATTAGACATGTTCTAAGTAACAGAAAAAAAACATTTGATTCAGCTTGCTATTCCAACAAACACATTTCTAATTAAATCAACTCGTAGCGCTTTTAGGCTTAAATCTGACTGCATGCATTTGAGTCAAGAATAGCAACACATGTGCCAGTGTAAAAGGAACATAGAGCTCCAGTTTTGTTACATGCTAAACCCCTTATCCCAAATCCCTTATTTTGTTTTTACTATTTTGAAAAACCTTTTGGAATATTTCAACATGTCAATCTATTAACATGTTGTGAGCTTGTAGACTGGCCATTTGAACTACTGAAAAAATGATTTTTTTTAATAGTTTAAAAAGGCAAAGAAGTTAAAGGAAAAGGGGATTAGCGGTAACGAAAATGGAGCCCATACTCTGAACTCAAATGGGTGATTAAAAAAATAAACATTCAGTCATGTGATCGGACTAGCCAATCACAGCTGCCGTTTCATGCTGGGGTCCAAACCAAGCCGACGGCCCGACACGTACGCTCCAATGGCAAATGAATGGGTTTCCACTGGAGACAACCATTGTGAAATCTGTGTATCGGGAGTCGTTTCATGACTCCAAAAAACACCTGAACTTGGCCACGGTAAACGCCTGTCTTTTGCACATCTCGATCAAATCCTGCAACAGGGGTGAATGTAACATTTCCCAATTGGGGGGGCAGGAGAAAATGGTAAGGGGGCGGCTTCATCGCCTGTGTCGCTTCGCGCCACAGGCGATGAAGCCACACCCATACCAGGACTTTTATTAGGCAAGTAAAGCATCAATAATAACATCAGTTGTTGTTGAAGTTGCATCAGACAGCATGCATAAAGCTAAAGGTCTGACTCAGAGAGTTTTCTGTTTTCAATGATGAAATGATGTTGGTTTAGTTGTGCCACAATTGTAGTTAGTGTTTCAAATCATTTTAATCATAAGCACTTTAATTTGAAATATCTTTGAAATTTGGGTTGTTTTGTATGCCATCATGTTTGGTGGGGCAGTCAGGGCATTTAGGGGCCCCCCCCCCCCCCCATGCCCATGCCTAGATCCACCCCTGCCCTACAATCAGATGGCGCAGGGAAGCTTAAAGAAGCACCCTCGATGGAAAACACCTGGTCACCCCCCCACACCACACACACACACACACACACACACAGAACACAAATTCCTGACAGTGAGAAACTGCACTAAAATTGATTGTACATGGTGACAGTACAGTAGAGGAACCCCTGCCCTCCACAGACCTCATTACGATATACATTTGGACATGGAGCTCCTCCCCTGGGCGGTTCCTGGGAGATCTGGATGTACCCGCAAAACGACACACACACAACACACACACACACACACACACACACACACACACACACACACACACACACACCACAACCACACACACACACACACACACACACACACACACAACACACACACACAAACACACACACACACACACACACACACACACAGTCATTTCCGGACGTTTGTCACCCTGCGGCGTGTTCCTGTGGGCCTGGAACTTCCAGGAACCTCCATGGGGACTCTCACCACACAGAGCTGCACTTCACACTTCAGGTGTTTGTAGTTGAAAAAGAAAAAATGATGGCAGCTATGTGTGTTGGGCTTCTGGATGATATAGACGTGCAACACACGCACACACGCACGCACACGCAGGCAGTTCTTTGGTGTATAAACTCAATTGTTTTTGTCAGAATATACCTCCAGCATAGCCATGCATTGCATGATGCTTGTACTTCACGAGCTCCGTGCATCGACTTAATCCTTAATCCAGTTTTAGGCAGAACGCTACATTACATTTCAAAAACGTTGTCATAAACATTCCCATTTCAAAAGTCATCCCACATGTTTCTATGGGTGTTAGACACTTGCAGCACCCGAAAATTAGGATCACAGGTGCCGTGTTGTTTAAAAAAAAAAAAAAAAAAAAAAAAAAAAAAAAAAATTTTTATCTGTTTTTTTCTTCCCCATTGGCTTTCACTTGTATGTGCCCCTATCGGTGGGGAGGAGCGTGGCACTTTGGGTGTGTTCCATATATTCACACTGACCGCACTGCCAATACAAACTAATAGGGGGTTGTTCTCCCAGTGTACCTCATCCCAGGAAAAGTAGCCCGGGGAGCTCTGATAAAAATGCTTTTTATTAAACAACACGGCACGCTGCAATCCTAAATTCAGGCACTACAGGTGTCTATCACCCGTAGAAACATGCGGGAGTACTTCATATTTGAAATCGGAATGTCTATGTACACGTTTTGAATGTAAATGTAGCAATCTGTGTAAAACTCTATCAAGCCATGGCATGGCTGTCATGAGCTCTGGTCCAGAGCTCCACTGCTTCTGAGTCTGACTTGCATTGGAACTCTGCTCTTCTCGTGCAATCGGCCATTACTCCACCCGACCAGCCTCTCTTCTGGAGTGGATATATAAAGAATGTTTTACCTACTCACCAAAATAAAACACAGCTTGTGTCAGTAGAAAGTAGTGATAGACCGATTATCGAATTCGATATTCATGATTTTATTAATAATCGGTATCGGTGCTCAAAATAAATAATCGAAAAAAGAGCAGCCGATTATTTGTATTTATTATAAATGTTCAAAAATGGTACATCGACCACTTTCATTGAAGATCCGGTAGATTGTGGGGGTAAGGAGATGTATAGCTGTGTGTCTCTGACTCCATCACCTCATGTATTTATAGATTTATCCAAATTATCCAAAATGTATTTTCTCTTTTTCTTTTATGTCTGAAGCTCTGTGCCTGTACTTGAATTAAAAAAGATGCATGTGATGGAGGGGAAACTGAAACACTTTTGCGGCTTCTGCACTTTTATTCTATTAAAGTAAATAATAATCGTATCGGCTGATATCGGCTATCGGCCTTTTTGATGTTCCACTAATCGGTGATCGGAAACATCGGCCAAAAGTCTGATCGGTCGATCTCTAGTAGAAAGCCTACTTACCTTAGTGTTGGCACTCTGAGCCCCCCACCACATGGATAAAATGGACTTTTTGGCCAGAGCGTGATTGTTTTTCACCGGAAAAACAAACAGGATTCGCGCCCTCTACCGATATTGCCAATAGAAAACTTTCATAGGAAATATTTTTTTCTTTCTGTGAAAAAGATTGCGTTCTGCCCAAAAAGTCCATTTCATCCGTGTGGTGGGAGGCTCATAGTGTTTCCACTAAGGTTAGTAGGCTTTCTAATGACACAAGACGTGTTTATTTTGGTGAGTGGGTAAAACATTCTTTATATATCCACAGAGAAGAGGCTGGTTGGGTGGAGTAATGGCAGATTGCACGGAGACGAGCAGAGCTCCAATGCAAGTCAGACTCAGAAGCAGTGGAGCTCTGGACCAGAGCTAGGCTGTCATGATAAAGACAGGGCTGCCTCCAGTGAAACCTTGGTGGTATATAGAGCTCCACAGTGACGTCACAGTGCATTTTCCAAGAGAGAGAGAGGTACTTTGTAAAAAGAAACAAAAACATGAAAAATACGCTTCTGTCTTCCTACTGTTCAGCTTCCACTGAACCTACGGTAAGGTCCTTTCACACACACGTCAGAGAGAGATATTGATGGGTTGGGAGGTGCGCACGTGTGTGTGTGTGTGTGTGTTTGTGTCCAGAGTATCTCCAGAGGCTGGTCGCGCACACACACACAACACACACCCACACACACACACACAAACCACACACACACACACACCCACCACACCCCACCCTCTGGGGAGTGAGTCACACTCAATGATTGAAAAAAGAAGCACAAGAGAGACAGTGGTGGAAGAGAGAGAGAAGTGGAGCAAGGTGATTGGTCAGCTGTCTCCCATCATCAAGAATCAAATACACACCTCTGTGTTTCTTTTTCTGTCTCCCTCTCTTCTCTCTCTCTCTTCTCTCTCTCTGTCTCTGTCTCTGTCTCTGTTCTGTCTATGTCTCTGTCTCTCTCTGTCTCTCTCTCTCTCTCTCTCTCTCTCTCTTCTCTCTCTCTCTCTCTTCTTCTCTCTCTCTCTCTCTCTCTTCTCTTTCTCCCAAGTCTCTCTCTCTCTCGGCGTCAGGTTTCTTGTAAAAAACAGCCCAGCCAAAAAAAGCAGTCCTGGCTCCCATTTTAAAGGTGTGGACCTTGCCTGAACTGCTGAATGAGCACATGTTTGCAGTCCTAATGAAACTGTGTGCGCTGTGTGTGTGTGGTTGTGTGTGTGTGTGTGTGTGTGTGTGTGTGTGTGTGTGTGTGTGTGTGTGTGTGTAGTGTGTGTGTGCGTGTGCGTGCGGGACGTGCGTGTGGTGTGTTTTTGTTAAGAAGTTCTTTTTTTTATTTGTTGGAGTTTTCCGGATGTGCGAATATAAGTAGTAACATAGGCGGCAATTTACGCCACCGATGTGGGAAAAAAACAAACAAACAGTGCTCTACCGCAGTGGTTTTCAACCTTTTTGATACCAGGGCCCACTATTTATTGAGCGTTTGAGCCACGGACCACCACAGACCCCAAAACTGAAGATTTATTTTACTTTTGTCCACAATTCCAGGCTGGATTTGGGAAACAAAACCTTCAAACAAACAGATCAAAATGACCATTAATCTTCTACGTTCTCTAGTTGTGTAGACTTGTAGGCTAATTCAGATGATGAATATTTTAACTCTTGAGAGTGTCAACATGAAACCAAATGGACCCGCAAGAGTCCATTTGGTTTCATTTTTACACTCTCAAAGAGTTACCTCTGGTTAACCAACTTTCCATCATTTAGCTGGGGACCACCTGGAACCCTCTCAGGTCCCCAGACCACCTGTTGGAACCCCCTGTTCAACTGTGGCTCAGGAGGAGGTAGAGCAGGTCGTTTCATGATCCGTAGGTGGGTCGGCGGTTCGAAACCTAAGTGCTGGCTTCGCACCATGTTTCCCACATAAGTTTTACTTGACAAAACCAACACCATAGCATTGCAGTCTAATTGTCATAGAACAGGGGTTTTCAACGTTTTGACACCAGGGACCACCATTTATTCAGCATTTGAGCCACGGACCACCATTTGATGACATTTTAGCCCCAAAGACCTACAACTAAAGAATTATTTTGGTTTTGTTCACAATTCCAGACTGGAAACAAAACTTCTCAATATTTTGAACCAAAATATTGAGAAGTTTTTTGAGAAGTTTTGAGAAGTTTTTTGAAACCAAATGGACCTTGCGGGTCCATTTGTTTCATTTTTCACGCTTAAGAGTTACATCTGGTTAACCAACTTTTCATCATTTAGCCTGGGAACCACCTGGAACCCTCTCAGGGACCACTGGTGGTCACAGGACCACCGGTTGAAAACCCCTGTCATAGAAGAACAACAAGACTAATAATATTGGGTCAATGCTGCAATTCGTTGAGTGTTACGCAAGACAATCAGCCAAATGTTTAGTTAAACAGCTACTTGTCTAAACGACGGCTTGCGGGTTCTTAATCGAAAAGAAATGATGGAAGATCCCCAACCCTGTGGTCTTTACAAATGAATTCCCTGCAGCGTGTGGGTTGAGGACAGGAGGCTATAGAGTTCCATTACACCGGGAGGAGGAGGAGGAGGAGGAGGGGGGGTGGGGGGTGGTTCTCCCAGGCAAGCCCCTAAGCGTATCGACAACGGAAAAAATGATTAACAAGTTCCCATTGTGTCTGGGGGGGTGAAAACAAGACGAAACCCTGACTGGACACGGGAGAGAGGGACCGCCAGTTCACACTGTGGCTCCGGTTTCTATCCCTGGCTCTGCTGGTCGAGCGGAGACTGCATGGGGTTATGGGGGGTGCTTTAGTGTGTGTGCATGTGCAGTGCGCGCGCGCGCACACACACACACACACACACACACACACACAAAAACTGAGGGCCCTACAGTAAAGCAAGTCAACACACGCGCACAAAACTTACTTCAAAGGGTCGGATGTGTTGACTGCTGGGAAGAGATTATTGTATGTTACGAGAGGAGAGGAGAGGAGAGGAGAGGAGAGGAGGGAGAGAAAGAGAGAGGAAGAGAAGAAAGAGAAGAGAAGAGAAGAGGAAGAGGAAGAGAGAAGAGAAAGAAGAAGAGAGAAGAGAAGAGAAGAAGAAGGAGAAGAGAAGAGGAAGAGAAGAGAAGAGAAGAGAAGAGAAGAGAAGAGAGAGAGAGAGAAAGCATCTGTGTGACAGTAAAATTATACTCTCGGGAGTTCCGGTAAACGTCTGTCCTCAAGGGGGGCAGTATGTGCGCGTGTGTGTGTGTGTGTGTGTGTGTGTGTGTGTGTGTGTGTGTGTGTGTGTGTGTGTGTGTGTGTGTGTGTGTGTCGCACACCGACCTTTCCTCTATTATCTATTGCATTAAAAATCCATTCATTTAAAGCTTGTTTGGAACCTGCCGTCTGCTAGATTATGTTATATGGATTCTAAGGCTATTGAAAATAACAAGTTATTGGCATCAATTAATGCTGTTGATGTTTTATGCAATTAGTTATTGCACACTGAATCAACCCACAGAGCATTGTCTCATTAAAAAAGATTAGTAGATCACAGCTTAACTGTATAGCTGTGTGTTTCCCTGTAACCAGAGCCATAGAGTATAGCGCATGGGATCTACAGTACAAACATTGGGAGCTTGTAAATCACCCATTTTGATAATAAACTGATCCCCACCCCCCGGGAGTGGCGTGTCCTGGAACTTGCCACTTGTATGTCTGATATTTTTGAAAATGGTGAAAATGTGCCGCAAATCTTTGAATCATTTTTCAGTTCAGAATGGGTTAAATTAATCAAAAATCTAAATTTTAATCATTCAACAGCCTAATAGAGGTACCAACTGGGTTTTGTTTTGTATTTTCCAACTTTGTCGGATATATCTTTTTTTTTTTTTTTTTTTTTTTTTGGGGCAAGAGAGAGCCTCGGTTGGTAGTGATTGCTCCAGCGCATAAAAAGCTTAAAACCACCTCTGACAAAACACTTCAAAAACCTGCCATGGACGGAGGTTGGTACTGACAGGTTGGCACCACTCACCGCTCCTCTACAATGAGGAGGGCAGGGGGTAGAAGAGTTTTGGGATGAAAACATAACCCGTTCTGGGCAGGAAAAAAAAACCCTTTTGGTGATTTAAGTATTATTCTTTAAGCATTAGGCTGAGCGCCACAGTCCCAATTCCCCAATCGCCTGATCCAGAAGTAAATGCCCCATTAATTTTCCTCATGTAGTTTTCAAAAAGGATTTGTTTGAGGTTCAATTTAAGTGTTGTACAAAGCCAACTGGAACAATATATGTGACCGATTCTAAATGAGGTTGAGTCATTGGGAAAAGACTAACTTTTCAATAGAGGAGAAAAAATGATTTTATTTTATTATTATGCAAAATGAGTTAATAGCACAGTCAGGCTCTTCAAATACTAGAGCATATCTGAAATAAATATCAGAGCTGAAATTGGTATGTACATATGAAACAGATGCTTAAACATGTAGCTATAGGTGTAATGTTAGAGGCCATAGAAGTGAACCTTTCAAACCTGTTTTCTCAACTCACTGTTTTCTGCAAGACATTGCTCTATAACAGGGGTTTTCAACAGGTGGTCCGGGGACCACCAGTGGTCCTTGAGAGGGTTCCAGGTGGTCCCCAGCTAAGTTGTTTAACCAAATGTAACTCTTGAGAGTGTAAAAATGAAACCAAATGGACCCTGGCGGGTCCATTTGGTTTCATTTTTACATTCTCAAGAGTAAAAATATCCATCATGCAAATTAGTTCAAATCTACACCCTAGAAAAATAATGGTCATGGACAGAGAGAAGCAAAAGAAATCTTTAGTTTCTGTGGGTCTAAAAAATATCCTCAATTGGTGGTCCGTGGCTGAAATCCTGAATAAATGGTGTACCCTGGGATGAAAAAGGTTGAAAACCCCTGCTCTATAAGCCTTATCTCAAAGACCGGTGGGTCAAACTGAACAACCAATAAGTCAAATTGTAGCTCCAGATATCCTGCTTTCACAAGCCATGATTAAACAAAAACCAAAGATTCCTCAATGACTTCCTCAACCTCGGTCGTGCCAGGTCACATATTTTCACATGGGGGTTGCTATCCCCATTACATAGATCGTTAGGGGTCCTTGACATGAAGCTTTGTCAGAAAACGGTCACGTTTCACAAGACATTTATGGGAATCTGGTGTCGGATCTATACGGGTTAAAAGGCACAAGTAAATCGTCGGGGAAAAAAATGAAGGCACACAGCTCACTGTTGTATCTGCATTTGTGGTGGTGTAGCACAACAAAACTTTTGTTTCTCTGACTTTTAAAAGCGGAGCAATCAAAATCCAAGTGAGCCGTGAGGGGATAGTATAGAATCCCATCAATCTTTTGTTTTGCAGACATCAGCAGCGCACAGTAAATCAATCTGTGTGTATCACACACAACACAAACAGAAAAGGCCTACTGAGTTCAACATCCAGAGACAACGCTGACTGTTTTAGCTGTTATCGATTGACTCACCAAAAACTATTATCAAAAGCTTTTTTTATCAATTGAAATGTTACCTTTAAAGGTCGACTACTTTGATAGGAGCTATTTTAATGGGCTTCACTGCATCTCCAAAAATATTTGCACCTTAGATCCATGAAAATAATCCCCCCAAAATAATCTGATATCGATTCTTGTTGACCTTCTTGGGAAGAACGCTGTTGTACATGCACAAAGTCGTCCAAGTCGTCGTTGGATGTAAAACTGTTAATATTGTGGAAATTGTCTTGCTTTCTTTCAGAAGATACCCCCTATTTTGTCATTCATGTGTTTTTTCACGTCTGTGATATTTGACCAAAGTGGACTACTACAAAAGTATAAAAATCCATAAATTGTGCCATTGACATATACATCTACACGTACTTTACTGCTGCCGTTAGTTTTTGAAAACATATGGATCAGTGGTTTTCAACCTTTATCATAACAGGGTCCACTATTTATTCAGCATTAGAGCCACGGACCACCATTTGAGGACATTTTAGCCCCACGGATCCAAAACTAAAGTAAAAAAAAAATAAACTAAATTCATTTTGCCTTTGTCCATAATGACCATTGACCAAAATGACCAATAATCTTCTACATTCTCTAGTTGAGCTAATTCAGATTATGAACATTTTAACTCTTAAGAGTATAAAGATGAAACCAAATTGACCCGCAAGAGTCCATTTGGTTTCATTTTTACGCTCTCAAAGAGTTACATCTGGTTAGCCAACCAGATGTACCTTTCCCATTATTTATCCTGAGGACAACCTGGAAACCTCTCAAGGACGACTTGTGGTCCCTGAACCACCAGTGGTACTCTCTCAGGAGTTATGGAGAATACGAGTACAAAACTGAATTTGATTAAATAAGTTTGAACATCAAGCAAAGTCAAACTTGTGGAAGTAGCTTTTGTTTGTGTTCTTAGAGAGTGTGGTCGACGGATTTAGTGCGGTTGGATCTTGACGGACAGGGTAGGTATTTGCGCACAAGCTTGTCTTCGAGAGCCAGTTTCAAGTGCACACTTTTACCAAGCCAGACACTCGGTGTGTGTGTGTGTGTGTGTGTCTCGGGGGAAAAGATAATTGTTGGTGGTGTGTGTGCTTATCACGATGACTTGGCATGATTCTTAAATTAAAAGATTACACACACACACACACACACACACAACACACACACACACACACACACACACACCAACACACACACACACACACACCACACACACAACACACCACACACACACACACACACACACACACACACACACACACACACAGTTATTCCACTTGGGTGATTTAAGCCACTCCGGATGAAATGGTATGCGTCTAAGATGCGAAAGCAGACGGACAAAAAATGGCTGGAACACCTTCAGTCGAGATGTGCTCAAACTCCTGTCACTTTTCCAAAAAAAAAAATCGAAAAACCTTCCATGGCTCCGTTTTGTTTAGACACGCCATCCGTTGACACCTGGAGCAAAAAGAGTCTGTCGCTTCAGATTTGGGCAAGTTGCTGTGGTCGTTTTTTACCATGAGGAATGTTGTTTCGTGCAAAACAAATGCTTGGAATGAATTCAGAGTCACGCAGTTACCCCTAGTTTGACACGTCACATCGGTTTTCAATGGTACCACAGTGTTCAACCTCTGAATTTATAATAATAATTATGTGTTTATGTGTATTTGGAGGATCCTATCTTTTGTGTCAGACCTATATTGAGATATTAACTCCTTGCGTGTCACTTTTCCAGCTTGTAGCGCCCCTCACTTGGTCCAGAGTGCCACTCATATGCATTGTTTTATCAATTGAAATGTTACCTTTAAAGGACCACTGCTTTAATAAGCGCCACTTTAATGATTGATTGATTGATTGATTTAATTGATTGATTGATCTCAAAAACAAAAAAATCACAAACGGCAGTTGTATACATGTTTCTTTTTCACACAATATTCAGAGATGGTGTGACCAAAGGGTTAACGATTGCCACAATAGGCTCAGATATGGACCTAAATATTGCGCGCACCCCTGTATTTTGGATGTTATATGCGCCGAGTGGGATTAAGTGTTTATCTCTACATTTATGGCACCTGTAAACAAGCTTGTTTACCTTATTTACAGCTTGCTTTATCGTCTTTGGGGTCTAAACACTTAATATGACGGCATGCATACAGCCCAAATTTAAAAAATATTTAAAACACTATGCTAATTGTCGCACCAACACTACCAACACTATTCCATCATTCAAAAAAGAAAAATCTCTCATGTTATTATTGATGCTTTCTTGCCTAATATAAGTCCTGTACAAGATGTAAACCTTAAGGGTAAGAACTAACACCACTAACTACAAAGTGATCTATTCGTGTGTGGGTTTTGGGGGTGAATTTAAACGTGACACGGGCGATCAATCCGCCCACAGCAAATTTCAGCCTGCCTCCCTACAAATTGGGAAAGGTTACATCTGGAAGAAAGCAAGACATTGTCTTTCGCTTACAAATCAACTCCGACTCGGTGCCCCTATATATTTTGTTTTGTTTTGTCTTAGATTGGATCTGGATTCAGAGCAGAACTCTAGCGGTGGCGGGCTGTGAGCTACCAGGCAACGCCTCCATGTCTTCGTGTCCTGCGGAGTTTGTTTACTGTACCCTAGTGCGTCCCTCCCATTCTCATCCCCGCTGTAGTGAAACCACAGGAACGTTTCAATCCCATTTCCCAGCAGCATGCCTCAAAGCTTCATGTTTCTTTTGTTTGTTTGTTTGTTTGTTTGTTTTTTCTTCACTTCACTGAGAGCTACTCAACGATCACTTGAACTAAGCAATAGGATACCGCTGCTACCGCCCCGTGGAGGAATAAATACGTTTAAACTAATCGACTTAAAACCTGTCCCCCAGGGCTCTACAGTAGGCCGCCTACTTATTTGTACATTTTCCCTGCATTTGCCAAAGAAAACACACAAATTTCTACCATCTTGTGGCAAGCTATAATAATAAAGTAAATTTAATATACACAATGATCGTCAATTACTCAATAAATATGCAGTGCAGTCAAGGCCTCCTTATCAGAGAGAGAGAAATAGAGTCAGAGTCCCTATGACATGACAGAGCTGTCCTCTAGGGGTTTAGGATCACAGCAGGACAGCCCCGTTCCCCACCACCTCCTGTCCCCACTGGCCTGACGGATGGACTCCAAATATAGGACATGTTGGAGTCAGACCCCCGCGGCTGTTGTCGGCCACAAAACCTTGTATCTCCCTTAGCAGAATTAGCAATTCTTAGCATTATTAGAATTGATTAGCATCAATTATCATTATTAGCATTACTTAGCCTTACATGGCATCATTAAAATAACTTTAATTATTGAAAAATATCAGATCTACAAGCTCAGAGCACTATGAGGCTATAAGCTTGTAGGTCTACGTTCGCAAGCCTTTGACACTTTTGCAAAAAAAAAAACACCTATTTTTTTTTATTCAGTTATATTAAGGTTCAATCCGTTGAAGCAATTCATTATGGGATATGTCCATTCTTGGACGTAGACAGAAGAAAGACTAATACACTCACATTTGAATAGCATGAGAATGGGCTTTTGCGTCATGACGCAGTGCAGGCCTCCTCCCTTAATCCCCTATAAATGCTGCATGGTCCATGAGCGCTCAATTCGTTTCTTCTTCTGCGTTGACAGAGAGACCAAGCGAAATCACTGCTCCACATTAGCTATCGCTAAAATCTCAATAGGACGAGTGACCAGGTTGCACGGTTGCTCGGTACCACGAGGTGAAGCTAATTTGGCTGGCAGTGTATGCTACACTCACACGATTTAAGCTAGCTTGAGCAGCTAAATCAACTGTGTTGTGTGTTAAACGCCCCACAAACATTAGTTGTGAAAATTATTCTTTTCCACTAACTTTTGAAATTGTATTTCAACTTACGGTTAGAGAAATTGTCTTTCACCCTCCAGGTCGAGAATTGTCTTTCCACCTCCGGGTCGAGAAATTGTATTTCCACCCCTCCAGTAAACATGTCTGAGACGGAGTCCAGGTCGGCGGCTCGCCGCCGCCGCAGGGGCGCCGTGCCGGTACACAAAAAGAAGTGCGTGCATGCGATAGCGACATGTCTGGAATGGACCCACATAAACTTGTGCGTCTACTGCCTGGATGTACAACACGCCCGAGAGGCCTTGGAGGGCTCCGGGCAAGTGCAGCAAATGCGCTACCATGTCCAGGCACTTCAAGCTCAAGCGTCTGAAGCGGGCTAGCCAGGCTCTGCCGGCGGGTCTACTCGACGACGACTCTCCTTCGAGGACGAAGAAGGCTACGAGGTCCGGGATATGACCCTCGGGAGGCCTACCCCTCCCCAGGGACCCGTGGCGAGCACGTGCTAGAGGGGTCCGCGGCTCGCCCCGCGAAAGAGCCGGCGGCTTCCACCAGCCGAGGCGACGTTTTTTCTCCGGCTGGGGGCGAGACCCCGGGTTAATCCTGGCGCTCGGGAGCGCTACTGTCTCCTCGGAGATGTTCCGGTCCCTGCAGCCTCGAAGGCCCCGGCAGCCCGCGCTGGAAGATGTCCAGTGGACTTAGAAGAGCTTCCCTGGCCCGCGCCATCCGCGGATGGACGTAGCTGGGGGGGCTGTTGGATGATCTGGAGCCCTTCGAGGATAGTGTACTCCGCCACTCGAGTTTGAGTATATTGACGATGGTTATAGTCTGCGCGATTCTGATTACGATGAGGCAGACGACGGTGGTGATGCGACGATTTCACCGACGAACGAGGAGCAGGCCCTGAAACGCCCCCCGCGGTCGACGATGCAGCGGGACGGACTCATGGAGTTGGCCCGGGGCATTCCACTTGCCGCCGGCCCCACAAGCGGCTGCAGCAGCTGCCCGGCCCCTCCAGCCGCCGGGGGCGCCCGATAATGTGCCACCGCCAGTCGCTCCTCCCGCTTTGCATCCCCGCGATGAGTCAGAGCTGCTAGCCATCTACAGGACGGCGGCGCTCAGGTGTGAACGTGCTTGGCCGCAAGCAGCGCCCACCAACCCGGGGCTTGCTATCGGTTGGCAGGGTGTAGTTCAGCCAGCCGCTACAGTCCAGACAGACACATTACTACCACTGGCGGAGAATGTTATATGGAGGTGTTGACGATGGCGTGGTCCCATCCTAACGCTCCTGACCCACCGCAGCGCAGAGGGTGTTCAGCATCGACACGGAGGGCTGCCGAAGCGGCGGGGTTGGCTGGCATTCCCACGTCGATCGACTGCTGGCGGATATCTAGTGAATCCGACTCGACCGCAGTACGGGCCGATAGGTAGAGTCCCACTTCCCAGATGCGAGAGACAGGGCGCCTCGACGTCGATTCGGCGGATCCATAGTCACCTCAGGGCGTTAAGCGAAGGCGCTGAATGCAGAAGCCCTACTGCAGGGCTCTTTACTGTCCTTCTGGAGACGGCGGGTGATGCTCCCTCGGCGGCACAACTCGCAGAAGAAGTGCGGCGTCAACGACGAGGCAAGCTGCTGATCAGCAGAGGGCGGCCGAGTCCCTGGGCCGAGCGATGACGCTGTGTTCCATGCAAGAACGCATCAGGTGGGCAGAGTCTATCGATGACAGGCATCGTTCGCTCCATCATTCTGGACCGGCCCATCGCTCCTACTCCTGGCACCGCTCCAGCTGATCTCTTTGATGGCGCGCTGGCAGAGTCATTACATCCGGAGAGGCAGAGCGGAGGAAAGCGGAGGGACTGCGCCACCTCCAGCCAGCCAGACGCGCCCGCTCCCCCCTCGACCAGCAGCAGCTGTAACATCAGTCGGCCGGTTGTGGAGAGAAATTACGCACGGGGGGCTGGGAGATTCCGAGATGAGCGCGGAAGCGGACGTGCAGACGGTTGCCAGCCCTGGGCGCGGCGCGCGCCAGCAACAGCAGCCACGTGAATATCCTTCCGCGAGTGGCATGCGTGGCAGGGGTGGTAACAGGGGACGCGGCCGTGGGCGAGCCAATTAGCGACCGAGGCTTGCCTTGGGGGGACGCACGGCACCGTCTCCCCTGTACCGTGGGTTCGAGTGCAGTTCCAAGAGTCGAGGGCACGGACCCACCTTGGTTCCACATTGAAGAGAAGGAGGCTGACGCCTACGCCGCAGAGCGCGAGGACATGTGGTGGTGATGTTCCCTCGATGTTAAATGTTGTTTGCACAGAAAATGTTGCTGCTCGAAAATATTTGCACTTGTTCTTGCACTGTTGTAAAAGAATGTTCAATAAAGGTTCCATGCCCCCGAAAGTAATGCAAAGCACAAAAAAACAAACAAAACAAACAAAAACAACAAAAACCGAACCACATGGGTATTATAAGCCCACGTTTGAGAGAATCGCTGGGCCTCTCATCAACGGCGGGGGCGATATCGCGGCGGTCGGAGGCGAATTTGACGCTCGCCACGGACACCGACTCGTGACGGGCCATCGACGTCACAGCCCACCCTAAAGCAGGAGTTTTGCGGCAGTTACGTCCCCAGGCCCCTGGAGGGTGCTGCGCTCCATCGTCAGCGAGCCCAGTGTTAGAGAGTCCTTAACGCAGCTGCATTCACAGTGGAGACAGTGTGGGCGCGTCCCATTGGATATTACGCACAATAGCAACAGGTTACAAACTACAGTTTGCACAACCCCGCCAGATTCGACAAAATAATCTCCTCTCAGGGGACGGTCAGGCAGCGGAAAGTACTTCGGGACGAGATCCTAGAATTACTGACCAGAAAGCAATCAGAGAGGTGCCCTTAGACCAGCAGCAGAACGGATTTTACAGCCGTTATTTTCTGGTCAAAAAGAAAGGGGGGGGCTTACGCCTATTCTCGATCTCAGAGCTCTCACAAATACCTAAAGAAATTCCAATCAAGATGCTGACAGCAGCGGCTCTATTGCGCCTCGCTGCGCCGGGCGAACTTTCACAAGTATAGATCTCAAAGACGCTTATTTCCATGTGCCAATTTATCACCACACAGGAAATATCTACGTTTTTGTTTCGAGACAGAGTATACGAGTACATGGTCCTCCCATTCGGGATGTCACTGTCTCCCAGGGTATTGGTGAAATGTACACAGGCGGCGACGGCCCCCATACGTCATCAGGGGGTCCGCATTAGAGGCATATTTAGACGACTCTTGATATGCTCAAGTTCGCCAGCAGAGGCGCTGCTGCATACGAAACGAGTGTTTGGATCTGTTATCCTCCCTGGGTTTCACGATAAATTATACAAAGAGCGTGCTTGTGCCGTCACAGTCAATAGACTACATAGGCATAACGTTGAATTCCCTCACTTTCTCAGCCAGGCTGAGCCAAGAGAGAGTGGAATCATTTCTCCAGTGTGTGACACTGTTCAAAATGGGACACAGGGTGCAGTTCGGCACGTGTCTACGAATGGCGGGGCTTATGGCATCTGCCATCTCGTTAGTGCGCCTGGGCAGGTTGAATATGAGACCTTTTCAGTCATGGATAAGGTCCCTGCGCATCCCTACCACACGCCGTCGTCAGAAAGTCAAAGTGACGGCGAGGTGCGTTCAAGCGCTAAAATGGTGGGAAAACAGAGCCACGCTCACGGAAGGAGTGTCTATGGGAATAGTCACCTCCAGGAAGGTGGTTACTACGGACGCCAGCCTGTCAGGGTGGGGTGCCACTCTGGACGGCATGGCAGCCAGGGGGGTGTGGGGCAACAGTCTGAGGACCGCCCACATCAACTATTTGGAACTGCTGGCGGTGTTTTTAGCACTACGCCACTTCGAGACGTTTCTCAAGGACCGTCATGTACTAATAAGGACAGACAACACCACGACGATGTGCTACATCAACAAGCAGGGCGGACTACGGTCCGAGGCCCTGCATTTATTAGCTCACAGACTGATTATGTGGTGCGACAAGCACCTCCTTTCAATCAGAGCTTGTCATGTCCCGGGGCTCCTGAACGCGGGGGCGGATCTGCTGTCGAGAGGACAGCTCCGCTATGCAGACTGGTCTCTCCACCCAGAGGTGGCCTCCCAGTTATGGGACAGGTTCGGCATGGCCAAAGTAGACCTGTTTGCCTCGGAGAAGAACACGAAGTGCCGTCTGTTCTTCTCCATCACAGGAACCCCGTCATTGGGTCTGGACGCATTGGCTCACAGTTGGCCTCGGGGTCTGCTTTATGCATTTCCCCCTCTGTCCTTAATACGGCCCACTCTGGACAGAGTGAGGACTCAGGGTCTAGAGGTGGTTCTCATAGCCCCAGCCTGGGGGTCGTGGAGGTCAGAAATATCTCCCCTCCTGTACGACCAACCGTGGCAGCTTCCATTACGGAAGGACCTGCTCACACAGGCGGGGTTCGAAATTTTTCATCCATGCCCGCAGACATTGGATCTATGGGCTTGGCCCGTGAGAGGTTAAACTTGTGTGCTGAGGGCTTGCCACCGAATGTGATAGCCACAATTCAGGGAGCAAGGGCCCAGTCCACTCGAAAGCAGTATGATGTGGCCTGGAAGGTGTTCGAACGATGGTGTGCGAACAGACCGGGCCAGGAGTTACCGTTTCAGGCTTCAGTTGTAACGGTTTTGACCTTCCTGCAGGGCTTCTTAGATGAAGGGAAGTCTCAGTCCTCCATTAAAATCAATTTAGCAGCTATATCAGCATGCCATATTGGCATTGGAGGTAAAGCTTTGAGTGAACATCCGCTCATAAGACAGTTTATGAGGGGAGTTAGGAAAGCCCGTCCAGTTACTCGGTCCTTGGTTCCTCCTTGGGACTTGACTTTGGTGCTGGATGCTCTGACGGCTGCACCGTTTGAACCGCTGGAGAGCGTGGATCATAAATTTTTTAACACTCAAAACTGCTCTTTTGTTGGCTCTCACCACAACCAAAAGAGTCAGCGACTTACAAGCACTCTCAGTGAGCCCTGACTGTACTATTTTTAGTGGGGACAGGATGCGGGTCACGGTGAGACCGAACCCAGCTTTTGTTCCGAAGAACTCTAATGTGGCAAGTGTCCCTGTAGACCTAAGGTCGTTTCATCCTCCACCCTTTGCGTCTGGAGAAGATGAGAAGTTGCATCGTTTGTGCCCGGTGCGAGCACTACGAATATACATGGATCGAACTGCCCCCTTCAGAAAGGGTGGTCAGCTTTTTGTGGCCTGGGGTGCACGAGTGATAGGGAAACCGGTTACTAAGGTGCGGTTGTCCCAGTGGCTTGTGGAGGCTATACAATTAGCGTATTCCACAACTGGTGTGTTGCCCCCAGTAGGCCTGAGGGCTCATTCTACTAGAAGTATTTCGGCATCCTGGGCACTTTACAAAGGAGTCTCAGTGCAGGATGTCTGTACGGCGGCGAGCTGGTCTTCGCCGTCAACTTTTGCCAGGTTCTATAACCTAGATGTAACAGTGCCGTCTGTAGCACATGCAGTCCTACAGGTCGCTTCTCATTAAGCATGTTACATGTATAAGGCGGATTTTTGGCAATGGGACCTATGGTTCGATGGTCCATACAGCTGAGGGTCATTAGGCTGGGCGCCTATTGTCCCCTGGCCCTGGCTACGTCAGGCATGACCATCAAATTGTGATGTCTTGGCCTGGTGGAACACATGAGGATGGGTGTGTTTTTCAGTGATTTGAAGGGAGTTCATGAGGTCTCCCATAAGTGAATTGCTTCACGGATTGAACCTTAATATAACTGAAGGTTATACAATAACCATAGTTATATAAGGGAAAGTAGTGAAGCAATTCACCAAATGTCCCTTCTAGCTTGGCAACGGCAGAAGGCGAAAGTGTCACGAATTGAGCGCTCATGGACCAGTGCAGGCATTTATAGGGAGGTTAAGGGGAGGAGCCTGCACTGCGTCATGACGCAAAAGCCCATTCTCATGCTATTCAAATGTGAGTGTATTAGTCTTTCTTCTGTCTACGTCCAAGAATGGACATATCCCATAAGTGAATTGCTTCACTACTTTTCCTTATATAACTATGGTTATTGTATAACCTTCAGTTCCTGTATACACATAAAACCAACGGAACCCGTTTGGACATACGCGTTTTCGTCTCGCCCGGCCAAGACGTCACGCAGAAGAAGCGAGACGACATCTGGACGCGGGCCGATAAGTCCCCCCGCGTGCGTTCGCGTCCGTCCGTGCGCGTTGTGGGCGACTATCAGACAGGTACAGACAGATGTACTGCAGGGTGCCAGACAGCACCACGGGGACCTGTCATCACTGCAGTCCAGACTACCAGTACAGTGTGTTCCACCATCTACATACAGCTCTTTAGATGTTGGTGCCAGAGAGCAGGTGAGGTGTTCTCTCTGCATCCACCAACCAGCCCTGAGACACCACAGGCCACATGATGACAATGCTGCCTTCTATTTTAAAGGAGAATTCCACACCAAAACACATTGGGCCTCAATCTACCTTGATTCCTGTCACATGATACATAATGTCCTTGATTTTTGCCACAGATGTCCCCTTTTCTACATTTCACCATGAGGTCCCTGTCCCAACGACGACGTCGTTCCAACAGTTAACCCTTTGATGGCCACGCCCTAATTATTCAATTACCTTATCAGGCCATCTCAATCAATACATTACCTAAATATTTGAATATCTATAGAATAATGTGTGATATGACCAAAACTTAACAAAATGTCTCATTTGAAAGGCACAGGTCTCCAGTTTACACAGAAAAAAAATTATCACTCTAGCATGTACCGTTATTTACTTATGAGCATTCTAATACCTGTTTGGTTAGACCAGAAAATGCCCTGCTGAGAGGTCATTCTGAGATACAGCTGTCTTTAGCTTTTTTTTCTTTCTCTGCCCATAGGACACTGTGGGAATGGTCTACATTATCACACAATACCTTATTTGAAAGCTGCATCTGTCTACTTTACTCTGAAAAGGGAATCATGTTTATACCATGTTGCATTCGTCTTTACACCATGCACTGACTAAAAAAGGTGATTGCCAAGGCGATTTTCGCTACTCTTTCAGGTCCCACAAAAAATGCTGTGATATTTCTACAGTATCAAACTATAGCTCATTCAAGAGCTGCATGTGTCCAGTTTACTCTGAAAAAGAAATTATGTTTATAGCATTTTGCATTCATTTTTTGGGGGGCTTACAATACGTCATGCTCTGACTCTGACTAAAGGATGTGTTTTCAATGCCAATTTCACTACACTTTCAGGTCCCACAAAAAATGTTGTGACATGTCTACAGCTTCAAACTATTGCTCATTTGAAAGCTGCATGTGTCCAGTTTACTCTGAAAAAAGAATTATGTTTATAGCATGGTGCATTCGTCTTTGGGGGGGCTTACAATACTCCATGCACTGACTAAAAAAGGCCATTTTCAGTACACTTTCAGGTCCCACAAAAAAGTTGTGACATGTATACAGTATCAAGCCAGGAATCATCATCATCATCATGCTAAATAAATAAATACTCCATGCTTTGAGTTGCATACACCATGGTTTGGGAAAATAATATTTTTATATAAAATGTATCTTTTTATATCCCAGTACATGCACCAATTGCCTCTAGAACAGGGGTTTTCAACCTTTTTCATCCCAGGGCCCACCATTTATTCAGCATTTGAGCCACGGACCACCATTTGAGGACATTTTAGCCCCACAGCCCCCCCCCCCCAAACTAAAGATTTCCTTTGCCTCTGTCCATGATTGTGTAGATTAGGACCTACTGTAATTCACATGATGAATACTTTAACTCTTGAGGGTGTAAAAATGAAACCAAATGGACCCGCCAGGGTCCATTTGGTTTCAGGGTCCATTTGGTTTCATTTTTACATTCTCAAGAGTTACATCTGGGTAAAGAATTTAGCTGGGGACCACCTGGAACCCTCTCAGGGACCACTGGTGGTCCCCGGACCACCAGTGGTCCCTGCTCTAGAATCTAGTCTATAAACTTGAATTCAAACCATTCAAACCTATTGTCTGTTCACTTCAAGGGCCAGTCCAATGGTGGCTCTTCTACATAGACTTCTATTGAATGGGGACAAAACTTTTTTGACCCCTGAATATCCCTGCTAAATGTCACAATGTCGCATGAATTTCTCTTCGCAGTGTTGCCAACTTGGCACATTTGTCACTATATTTAGTTATTTTTTCCAGACCCCCCTAGCGCCAAAATTATTGAAAAACTCATGGAGGAAAATCTAGTGCTTTTTTGCTGGTGAGTTGGGCTAAAAACCACTGCTCTAGCGCATGCATTTTGGAAGTGCCACTAGTGCATTTTGGAGTTGGCAACACTTCCCCTCAAAATGGATAGTTGAATGGACACATTGGGAAGACGAAGCCGAGATCACTACGCAGTGTTTTTTTTGTTTGGAACAAAGGAACGGGCCGCGCAAAATGGAATCGCTGTAGTACCACCTTTTTGATACCAGGGACCACCATTTATTCGGCATTTGAGCCACGGACCACCATCTGATGACATTTTAGTCCCACAGACCCAAAACTCTCTGTTTTTATCTACAATTCTAGCCTGCATTTCGGAAACATGACAGGCAAACCTAGATTTCTAGTCGTGTAGATTTGGGCTGATTCAGATGATGAATATATTTTAACTCTTGAGAGCGTAAAAATGAAACCAAATGGACCCGCAAGGATCCATTTGGTTTCATTTTTACACTCTCAAAGAGTTACACCTGCTTAGCCAACTTTACATCATTTAGTCTGGGGACCACCTGGAACTCTCTCAAGGACCACTGGTGGTCCCCGGACCCCAGCTGTAGAAGTGGTGATGATGATCGAGCGGCCGGGACCAGGCTGTGGTTCATTTTTCTGGGAAATTCATGTCTCCTCCACCACCACCACCACCACCCACCACCACCACGGAGGTGCTTTACGCGCAAGGATCCATTTGGTTTATGCTCTCAAAGAGTTACACCTGCCAACTTTACATCATTTAGTCTGGGGACCACCTAGAACCCTCTCGGGGACCACTGGTGGTCCCCGGACCCCAGCTGAAGTAGTGGATGATGATGAACGAGTGGCCGGGACAGCAGGAGGCCAGGAGCACGAACCAGGCTGTGATTTATTTTTTTGGGAAATGGGAATCACATCTCCACGGACCACGGAGTTGCTTTACCCTGGCATGGTGTTCAAACATGGACAAACAAACGGATTGCTTAGTCTGGACAACAGGACTGCAGAACGGTGAGAAAAGAACACCCCATTTTATATGCGATGGCTTGTTTTGGTTTTCTGTGATTCTTGGGCGTTGTTTATCAACTCTGAGTGCTTGTTTTGCCTTGCCTATACCTCCGTAGACAAAAACAAGTTGTTGTTTTTTTCTATTTGATGTGATGTGCAAAAAACATCTAGCCTACATTTTATTTGTGTTTTGGCGATCGTGAGGCTTTCCGGGAAACATGCAACTAAGCCCCCACCACCAGCGTATATTGTGCTCTTATGACGTTTTGTTATCGTATTGTGGAGGTGTTGTGGAGGGGTCCCTCAGTTGTTGGGGGTCCACTGTGTTGTTTTGTTTTCTTTGTTGGCTTGGCTTTGTTATGTTATTGTGGAGGTGTTGTGGGGGGGGAGGTCCCTGTGTTGGGGGGGGGGGGGGGGGGGGTCCCCGGGGGGTCCCTGGGGGTCCCCGGGGGGTCCGCTGTGTTGTTTTGTTTTCTCTGTTGGCCTGAGAAGTGATTAGCATCCAGGACATTCTGATACAAAGCAAGGGAGGTGTGTAAGGCTGAACGATGCTAGCCACAGTCCACTGAGGCCAGACGATCGTGTTTCAGCACTAGTGTTTAAAAGACAGATAGATCTCTCTCTATTTTGGGTAACTTTTTTGTACTGTAGTGGGCTATATGATAAATTTTGAGCAAACCCATGATGGCAGCTACATGGATCTTTGTGACAAGCTAGCTTAGGGTCCCCTCTAGCCTAAGCACCAAAAAAAACAGAATTACGTTTATTACGTTTGCAGCTGGCATCTCAAAATGAATAAATTACGCTTTTAACGTCTGCAGCCTTCATAGGGTTAACATGGCCGCAGGTTGTATTCTTTCTGTAACTCCAAACTTTTTTTTTCACACATCATATCAAACCACATACTACAAGATAATTGGACCACTATATGACTTTTAAAAAGTCATGTGGCACCTATGAGACAAGAGTTACAACCGGAGTGATTGGAGAGGAGAGTGGCAGAAGGGAGGAGAGGTGGAGGAATAGATTACCTCTGGGATTACAAGTAAAGGCTGCCCCAGAGTGACAAAACTCAGGAGCCAACAGTGTACAAGGCGTACACGTACATGTGTCCGTGGGACTTGCCCAGCGATCTCAGCCGTAGAGGACTGCATGCCAAAGCAGGGAGGAGGCAGACTGGAATCTGGACATCACATTTTTTAATAGTCTTTGGTATGACTCTGCCAGGGGGGAATTGAACCCACGACCGTCCCGACGACTGTCCCCAGTCCAGCCAAGCTGGGAGGGAGGTCTTCCCACGTCAAGTCTCAGAGGACTGGGGGAAAGGCATGTCTGCCACCAAGCTGGTATGTGTCAGCGGGCAACAAGGAAAAAGGTTATATTCTGGGAATGTGAAGGACCACTTCTTCAAGATGTTTTTAAGTAAAGAGATTTTAAGTAATCCAAGTAATGCTAATAACGCTTAAAACTCCAAAACCCGCTCCCATCCCAAATCGGATTAACTCTGATGAAGCAACGGTAAAGGATGTTTTGTACCCATCATGGCTTTCAATAATAGATAACTATATTTTCTCCGCCCTCCTAAATGAAAGGCATGAAAGAAAAATCTGTTTGTTTGTCTGTCTGCACGTTGAGGCAGGAGGACAATAAAGGGGATGGAATGGAAAAGGAAATGATTCTACCCGCAGGGGCTAAAACTCACCGACTCCAGCTGGTCCATGAGTTTGACCAGGAACTTTCTGCAGTCAGGAGATTTACTGTCCAGCTTCATTCCCGTCTGCATGGCGTACAGCCGACCTGTGGGGGGAGAGAAGGGGAGAAAAACAATTTAATTTAACCAGAAATCAGTTTAAAATCGAAATTGTTGTGCAAATGTCGGCCTTCAATACCTATTCATACCCACCAAAGCCTAAACAAACCATCTCAGATCTCTGGGGAATACCGAGACCATTTCGGCCACTGTACCACAACATGTCACTGAACCACAGTGGGAGGAGGTGGGACTGACCCATGCATACCAATGGCTAAGGTGGAGGGACATTTAAAGGAGGAGGGGCTATTCAAATTTGTCCCCTAAATATGACATCACATTAGGGAAGAAATCTGAGAGGGAACAATTCAGACACAGCCATTCAGAACAGCACAGATTTCTCAGTGATGGTTTGACTGTTTACAAAAAAATGTAATGTAACTATTCAATAAAAGATACTTCTTAGTACAGCAATACATTGGCAACTAGAGCCATTATTTTATCACACTTGTCACATTTGCTTGGCTATTCTTTTTTTCGCCCGACGACAGTAAATATGCAACGTGGGCCTTGTAGAGAGAGAGTGGAACTAGTCATACATTTCAATGAAGCTTGTTCATCCTGGACATAAATATTAACCAAAGCAGACACCAGTCTTCTGGGTGTCTGGGCTAGAGGTACCAAACTACAGTCTTGCAAAGAGAAGTATTGCAAGGCAATAGTATGGCGCGTGTGTGTGTGTATATATATATATATATATATATATATATATATATATATATATATATATATATATATATATATATATATATATATATATATATATATATATATATATATATATATATGCTCTACCCATTTTTTTTCTCATTGAAAAAAAATGGGTAGAGCAGGGTTTCACAGAGACATATAAGCTGTGTGTCTCCCTGTAACCAGAGCCATAGATTATAGTTTTCAGGTGATATTCCAGATGACTGAAAAGTTGACTAAAAACTACATATATTATTATGACTATGATTAGAATAAATAAATACATCTGCTGTCAAAACCAATGCTGGTTGTTTATCTGTAAACTCCATGGCGCGCTTATAAGTCAAACCGTGCTCATGGATGGAAGAAAATATATGGTTCGGAGAAAAAAAAAACAGCCTCTAAGGCAAGCTTCAGAGAAGTATTTGATAAATAGTTTAAATTCTCCCATTAATCAGTCCTGGCCACCCTGCCTCTCACCCACGTCGCACAGATTCTATCCGCGCTGTATGCATATTTTATGAGCTGGTAGTACGAGTCTTGTCTGATGCTCCCTGGGCATGTTTTATGAGCTGCAGCGGCGGAGTCTTTTTATTTATTTATTTATTTTTGTGGGTCTAAAGTAATATAGTGTTTTGCGATCAGTCGCTCCGGGGCGTCAAGACGATCCGTGATCAAAGAGGCAGAGATTAAACTATTGATCGGCATGGCTGGATCCTGCACCACGCTATAGTTAGCCACACACACACACACACACACACACACACACACACACACACACACACACACACACACACACACACACACACACACACACACACACACACACACACACACACACACACACACACACACACACACACACACACGTCTCGTCTCAGCATTATTTGACCCCACTTTGCACACAATATGAAACACTTCTAAGCCTCTAATACAGATGACAATATTGACTCTGTGATGAATATCCGTTCCACACCCCTCAAGCTGCCGTAATAACGCCCAATGCATCATCGGGTGCATGCACAATTGTTTTTTTTTTTTTGCCGTTATGTTTTCATTTGCCCTGAGATGACCAGGGACAACAATAGAGAACAAACCATAAGTCAGTGTTCCCACGGATCTTTAACACCCAGGACGGCATGGGCGTGCCTCTAGCGTCACCACCCGAGCCGTGTATTAGTGCATTAGTAATTAGATATATAAACAAGCGTTCGTCTCCTATACCGTAACATCCGCCTTCACTGCGGTGGGATCGATTCAAAACAAAACCGCTCCACACTCTAAATAATTCATACTTTTGAAAAAAAAAAAAAAGTACCCTGCATTTAGATCCTTAGTTTTGATTGCACCACGGAGGAAAATTCTGCCGATTGATAAAACAGCAGCGGTGTTTACTTCACTCTGAGTGGAGAAAAAAAAAAAAAAAAAAAAACACTGGAAGTTCCTATCGTGGCTCCGTGAAGTACCCTCATATGTCCAACAGGGCGGTGGCAAGACTGATTCTAAAACATCTTCAAAGTATTACTCCATTCCCAAACCTATAGTGTAGCAATCACATGGTGCAGTGGTTTTCAATCCGGCGCTCTGAGGTGGGACTAAACGCTGGGAGATGATTGGACACATTCTGGGCACTGACAGGCTAAAATGTCATCAAGTGGTGGTTACCGTCGACGCCTCAAACACGGAAATAAATGAGCCTCGACACGGAAAGGATGAAAAGAAACCACTGATGCGATGCGATAGCAGCGGGCCTCGGGCGAAGTTGTCACGTGTGATAAAAAAGGAGTGCGACGATCTGCGCATTAGGAACGACACATCACATTCTCCCACTAACTGTTCACCATGTTAGAATCTCTCACGTTTTGAGAGACGCATGTATTTAATCCATATTTGGTGGGCACGCATTTTGGTGTTATTAGCATAATTGGCATTACTTAGCATTACTTAGCATTATTAGCCTTACTTACTTGGCAAAGTTGGCATTAGCATTACTTAGCATGATTAGCCTTACTTACTTAGCATTAGCGTGGTGAACATGGGATCAAAGTGTTTGCTGAGAGCCCTGGTCTCTCAGCAAGACCAGGGGTCTGAGTTGGGGTCTTACGGCCCCTAAGCTGCTGTTTTCTTTACTTGTTCCAGTGGTTTTCCAACCAGTGGTCCTTGAGAGGGTTCCAGGTTGTCCCTAAATGATGGAGAGTTGGTTAACCAGATGTAACTCTTTGAGAGCGTAAAAATGAAACCAAATGGACCCTTGCGGGTCCATTTGGTTTCATGTTTACTCTCTCAAATATTCATCATCTGAATTAGCCCAAGTCTACACAACTGGAGAATGTGGAAGATTAATGGTCATTTTGATATGTATGTTTGACTGGTTTGTTTTGGGGGTCTGTGGGCTTAAAATGTCCTCAAATGGTGGTCCGTGGCTCAAATGCTGAATAAATAGTGGGCCCTGGTAAGAAAAGGGTTGAAAACCACTGCTTTATTTCCTTCCCATTCCACTGGGGCATGTTTAGGATTTGAGTCACAGCAGCAGCGGCAGTAGTATCAGCAGAAGTACAGCAGCAGTAGGCTACAGCAGCAGTACAGCAGCAGTGCAGCAGCAGTGCAGCAGTGCAGCAGCAGTACAGCAGCAGCAGTACAGCTGCGGTAGCAGCAGCGGTGGCCTGTCGTCACAGACGCGTCCTGCTCAGCATCACCAGAACAATGGACCCATTGGTTCAAGAGCTGGAGGTTCCCGTCCGCTCGTTCACAAGGGGGGGATTTGCTGGCCGAATGGGCCAAAGACTCAGCACTCAATGTTTCCAAAACACTCCGACACACACACACACACACACACACACACACACACACACACACACACACACACACACACACACACACACACACACACACACACACACACACACACACACACACACACACACACACACACACACACACACACACAGCAGACCACTAGCTGATCACCCAGTTCCACACCCGGCTAACTCAAGACATGGCCTAACTAATCAACAGATTATAGCGATAGTCAATACTCAAGTTCAGTTCAGCTATAGACACAGTGGTTTCCAGTTCCATTCCATACTTTTTCCCATACCACAGACCCCAATTACCCACAAACCTTTAGATCTGTTTAATTGACCGAAAAATGCTTCTCAGGTCAGATATTGATATGTGAGAAATTGAGGTGAATTAATTACAAAACTTCAAATTAATTAGACTATTTTTTATCGAGCCCCACCCCTAGATGTATCATAAACAAAGTACAACCTTGGCTTGAACCTTGAACCATATGAGAGTGCAGTTGGACTTGGGTTTCCCACTGTTGTCCATAAGACGGAACTCTATAAAACTACCCTACCCACAAACCACCGGCGGGGGGGTGGTGTCCGTGGAGCCAACAGTAGGTCAGTCAGAACAAGCTGGCCGTGGAGCCAACAGCAGGAGCAGCATGTCAGTGAAGTGGGCCAGTGGGTTGTTCCAGTCAGAGCCATGCTGCTGCTGCTGCTGCGCTGACTGAAACCGACAAAGCACTCTTTGTGCCATTAACTCCTCTGCAGTGTAAGTAACATGGGTTTGGAGCCATTTGCGGGACAATGGGGGCCTCCCCGAAAACATAAGAGCTCTTTGACGGGGAGAAGCAGAGGATGTATAAGGCCATGAAAATGAAGATTAAAAAAAGGAGGGGGAAGAGGGAAAAATGCACAGTTGAGTCAGTCGGTCAGTGTTCCAGAACCAATCAAGTTGCGCATATACAGTAGTTGCTATTGACACGCTTTTTTTGAGCGGTGCAAACCACTCCAGGAGCCAGGCGTTGTCCCTATATGCACACTTGTACGCCTCTCACTATGTTTATGGAGTACACACACGCACACACGCACCACCACCACTCCGTTAACGCCATTTTTGTTTGTTGTTTAAGTAATACGGTGGTCATCGACATAAACATTTGAGAACAAAGAAGAGGGAACAGCACCCCTCCCCTCTAAGCCACTGGCCATCATTGAAAGTCAAATTCGTTTCTCTGTAAGACATTACTCTCCAAGCCATATCTCAAAAACCGGTGGGTCAAACTGCACAACCAATATGTCAAATTGAAGCTATGATTCCCTGCTACTGTGAATGAAAAACAGACAAAATATAAAAATATGTCCCAAAGTCCCCGCCTTGGTTCCTAACATGTTTATCAAATATCGTCATCAGGACTGGAACCCATGTGCCATCGCCCAGACTCGGAAAATCCGGCATGCGTATTGCCTGTCTGTCCCCAAGAGAATTTAATAAAATTTCAGAAAGGACAATCAACCTAATGACTGGTCTCTCATTTTCAAATTGCGGCTCTTGGTAAATTGCATTTATCTGTCCCTTCCAGCCTCAGCATAATCTAAACCCTGCATAGTCAGAGTCATAGGCAGAGTCACTTTGAAGACGAGAACCTGAACCCGCTGTTTAAATTCAACTCAGCCTTCCGACGTCTGTCTCTGTTGAGAAAAAAGGCGCAGCCTGACGTGTCTTCCTTTTCTACGTGTCTCCTTTTCTGAATTAAAAAAAAAATCACCTCACTATCAACAAAATCTGACAAAATGCTCTCTTGCATATTAGTCCCCCATAGCAATCCAGAGGGAAAAAGTCTAGATTCAGCGAAGAACATTCCTAATTCAGTGGAGAACAATCCTTGATTCCGTTGCAGGGTTAATACGCCGCATAGCCATTTATTGGTTAACCTTAAATAACCATTGATTAAGCAAAAATGTATTGCTTGTGATGGTCCATACTGTTATTGTGATCCAAATATGCCCCACTTTTGACGGTCATTCAAGTCACTCTGACTTGAATGGCAAAGAGTGACTTTCCCAGCTGGGAATCGAACTCATGGGCATTCTAGCTGGGAGGCGACGACGGTGCTAAACGACTGTGCCGCTGGCGTTTGGCAGCAGTCTCACTTGGGAGAAAAAAAAAAAACTCGCCCAGACACAGTGTGCACCATTGATTGTAGAGGCAAGGGGATGAACACAAAGCACTTGTCCCCGCGCCACCTCTCTCTGTCTCTCTCTCTCTGCGCAACACTTGACGTCCATCAGCAGGCTATCTGCAGCTAATCTGCTTGGCTGTGTGTGTGTGCGTGTGTGTGTCTGAGACTTTCGCTTGCTCCCAGTAGTACACTCCCCCGGCCGTTACAACTCTCAAAGTTCTCTCTCTCTAAAGTTCTACCTTAACTGGGTGAATGTGTGCGCGCGGGGCGGTTAGCGGGCGTCTACTAGTGTGGAAAATAGCTGTGACAATAAATCGCAATCGAATAGATAATTCAATCGTCAACTATTTTAGTAATCGATTAATCGGATCGTCAAGTAATCACAGTAGATATTTGCAATTTATCCTGGATCTACATACAGTAAACACTTACGATGTTAAGTCTAACTAAACTAGAGAGCAGTGATCCGTCTCTTTTCCCAATCACAATGTGATCATAGTTATATACAGTATGCACAGTAGCGGCTGCAAAGCAACATTATGACACGCAACCACGTTACGCGCCACAACAATCAAGAACAAAACATAAGACTTGAATGTTTATTTTTAAATGACAAACTTGTGTTCAAAAACGTTCCTTTTGGCCTGAAATGTGACAACATTCTTTAACCAAATGTGTGCACTCAGGTATAAGCCCAAATGCCTTCATTTTAAAGGAGGGAACTTGAGTGTGTACAAACACTGTGTTTGTAAACAGATTTGTTTAAAAACAGACTCTCCACCTCACCTCACCTCCACTCTATTGGCTCATTATGAAACTGCTGGAGACTGCTGTGCTGTGATTGGTTAAAATGCGCCCCACCCTCACATTAGCACCGCCTTCCCTGAGCCTGTCGACTGTTTCCGTTTTCATGATTTGTCGACAACAACAATGTTATGGACGGTCTGCAGAACAAAGCAAGAATCTGTCTGCAGGGAAACAGCTGCAGCATCAACGTAGAAGCAACATAGGGTACGATGAGGCTGGTCTCCGGAGCCCCAGAGAAATGGTTGCTTGTGTAAAGTAAAACGTTAGCCCACTTGACTAATTGTTCATGGTGTTGCATAATCATGAAACAGAAACCGCAGCCAACATGAGGGATGAAAAGGGAATTAATAAGCTTGTTTGGGTGTGTGCTTTTGTCGTATCGCTGGAGTTGACCTACTTTGAGGAGGAAAAAAGCAACCAAAGCACTTAACGTGGGTTTAAAATCATACCTCACCCCCCCACCCCACCCACCTCGAGACACCCAGAGGCGGGAATTAGTGACTCTCAGGGACCGCAATGTACGAAACACAGCAACGTCTCATTCGTCTCCATTTTTGTTGCGATAAAGAAAAGAAACGTTAATCCAAAGACGCCAACGCCGCCACCACGGCCTAGAGGTCTCGAAAGCGAGTTGCTGGTCCAAGGGTCATTTGTCATGGTTGACGATGTGTCTCTCTAAAGTGAGGTCCGGGACCCCTCACCCTCACTCCAGGGTCGGTGTTCCCGAGCTAAAAGTTTGGAACCAAATGGACCCTTATGTGGTAAGGAATGCACTGATATCAGCCATTATATTATATTATATTATATTATATTATATTATATTATATTATATTATATTATATTATATTATATTATATTATATTATATTATATTATATTATATTATATTATATTATGGTTGGTTAGTAGGTAGGTAGGTATTTTTCCTGATACAATTCCGACAGGTGATATTTTACATACCAAAATAATAATAATAATAATAAAAACACAAAAAATGTGAATTAACGTGCGCAGGTGTTTTTGATGCGCACAAGCCCTCCTGCATTCAGCAGAGTAGCTTTCTGATATGCAAAGATTAAATTCTCGTTGACAATTCATGGGACATTTTATATCGTAGCGTGAGCAAATAGACATGTTAGATCATGATGGTTTGAGAACACCTTGCACAATCACATGTCATGTTTTTTTTTATCATTTTTTTACCTATGGAATTTTGGGAACGACACGATAACCAATGCGAAAGAGGTATGCAACCACCAATAACTTAGCATTACTTAGCATTATTGAGAATACTTTGCATTAGCATTATTAGCATTACTTAGGTCTACTTAGCATTATGAACGGTACTTAGCAGTGTTAGCATTATTTACTTAACATTATTTACTTAGCATTATTAGCATTACTTAGAATTATTAACATTTTCAACAACATTAGCATTGGCTTCATGACATCATAGCATCATTAGCTATTGAAACATAACAGATCTACAAGGTCATAGTGCGCCACATGAGCTTTTAGATCTGGCATTTTTTGAAAAATGGTGAAAATGTGGCGCAAATTTGTGCCAATATGGTTATGCAGAGGTACAGTCACAGTCACACTGAGGGCAGTAGAGGCAAACTTTCTTAAACCAATGTCTTTAGTCAAGATTTTTCTTTCTTGTTTCTAACTTGTTCAGTCAAGCTGTCAAGTGGAGTTTATAGAGTGAATAGTGACACAGACAAACACATACCAGTCCAACTCTCCAACCCCATCGGCTACAATTTCACCGATACGATCGGACGTTGGATAGAAAGAGGGCCCCCCGATATGACCCCCGATATGATAGACTACTAGCCTACTTCAAAGAATAGTACTATTAATATTATGATTAACAGTACTATTAATATTGTTTGTTGTGGCTGAAAAACACAGCATATCTCTAAATAGAAAATCATGTTCAAATACCTTCTATACATAAAAAAAATATCAGTAACTTAACACTCCCAGTGCCAGCCCTTTTTCATATTTTTGGAGCTCGCCAGTGCCAGCGATTTTCATCTAAAAGTCATATTTCATATTTCGGTCCATGTTTCCCGACGGACAAGTTAGTGGACGGACACACACTTTTGGTTCCGGGTTAGGCCGTCCCTTGTTATGCTCTAGCAATGGTCGCCGCGGTCGCTGCTAGCTGCTGTTAGCATGGGGATCGTATTGAACCGGCGCCGGTAAGTTACGTCACGTACAGTAGCGTTAACGTCAGCGGCATCAGTTGTTACTGTAAATCATAATGATAACGGATGACGTAGATTCATTTCAACGGCATGAAAACTGTTAATATGCTATATAAATGTATCAAAGGTATATCGAAGATGTGAATACCAATACCAATCAATACGGATAACTTAACTGTATTGGTATCAGCATCCAATACCGATAAACCCGATCCGATATCCCATCCCTACATATGGCTCAGTAAAAAAGTAAAATGCATAGAACCAATAAATACTAAAGCATTAAAAAGGTAATAGAGGCAACTTTTAGCCACACTTCCACTTTGATGTTGCAGCTGTTTTCCTGCAGACAGGCGCTTGCTTCGTCCTGCAGATGGTCCAATGTTCGTACACACTGGACTGTTTGTACAACCTCTCCTCCTCCTCCTCTCTCTCACATACATAATGACCCAATCCATTAAAATGGGGGCACGTAACAGAGCCAAGACCCTGTCAGGGCGTGGTACCCTGGACGGACCCCTGCCACACCCGCCGCTGAATTACAGCCGCTTCATTACGGTGCTAAACCAATCACTTGGCTGTGACTCAACCCTCTGTTCCCGACGACTAGCCCTGTTCCGGGGTGGTGGAGGAGGAGGAAAATTATTGGCCCTTCCGAAAACAGAACTTCATTTACATGAGGGGCGGCGTCCCTCCCTTAAATTATGAGTGGGCAGGGTCCACTTAACCCAAGTTCTGCCATTAGCGACGATAGCCATCAACAAAACGTTATATAAAACGATTCCACCCGCTTCCGTTTGGCGACGATTGTCGGCCAAACATCGCTATGCGGTCCTGAAGTTTTGGTCGGGGTTGTGATGCTAATCACCGTTAGCATATTTAGCTTTTTTATGTTGTTGTTTTCGCGGGATCGAGCATCGGTCGAATACCTCAACCGCCTGTATCTCCTATTCACCTGTCCCAAGGCGACATTTCTGGTCAAAATGACATGTATTTTACAGCTCAGAGCAGTAACACAGACTATGGAGGCTGATGTCTTACTACAGCAAAATAATATCTTATTAATTTGTATCCATCCCATTTTCACCCAGTGCCAATTCCTGGGGAGGCAGCAAACTGGCCTCATGCTTCTTTCAATGCATGAGGAGTCCAAGCTGCCTTCTTTTCACCTGACAAGGGGCGAGTTTTTCAGAAAGGCCCTTTCACCAGACCTACCGCGGGTATGGGCACTGATGACGCGGAGAAGGGACACGCCGACAGCGGCGTCCCTAGCGGGAATACATATAATAAAATACAAGCTCAATATTGATAATCAGAATACGATTATTCAATAAATGGCTGGCAGAGTAACTGTTAACCGGTGTGTGTGTGTGTGTGTGTGTGTGTGTGTGTGTGTGTGTGTGTGTGTGTGTGTGTGTGTGTGTGTGTGTGTGTGTGTGTGTGTGTGTGTGCGTGCATGCGTGCATGTGTGCGTGTTAGTGGGCGGGCAATACAAGCACTCCGAGGCTACGGATTAATCTCGTTTAGCGTAGCGCAGAGGGCCATAGATTATCCTGCTGCCTCTGAAAGGGATGTATAGCAACGTTGTGAGTGCTTGTGTTTGTTTTGTTTGTTTGAGGGAACCGATGATTAGCCTGTGTGTTTTTCGCCAGGACAGGATGCTAAAGCTAATAAACCAAACGTGCGAAAAGTTAATCAATCAATGCAGTACGTTTGGATAAAGAGCACAGTATGAATGCGATATTATGCACACAGGCACACACGCGCACACACACACACGCACAGATGCACACACACTCCTTAAATTTACAAAGACGGGGGCATCTGTTTTCTTCCCTTACCAACAAATCTATCAGATCATTTAGAACAGTGGTTTTCAACCTTTTTGATACCAGGGCCCACTGTTTATTTATTCATCATTTGAGCCACAGACGACCATTTGAAGACATTCTAGCCCCTCAGACCCCAAAACTAAAGATTTATTTTGCTTTTGTCCACAATTCCATGCTGGATTTCGGAGAAAACAAAACATCAAACAAACATCACAGGGTCCATTTGGCTTCATTTTTACGCTCTCAAAGAGTTACATGTGGTTAACCAAGTTTCCATCATTTAGCCTGAGGACCACCTGGAACCCTCTCAAGGACCACTGGTGTTCCCCTGACCACTGGTTGAAAACCACTGCTATGTAATGACCGTGGCCAGGGGTAGTAAACGTGGTGGCACTGCAATGGGCTGCAATCATCAGTTGGAGATTTAATCATTTACAGAATTGGGTTATTCCGGTATATTACTGTAATATTACCTTTTCCAAGAAAAGTAGTAGTACTCATATTAATGCCAAAATGGGCAATATGCAATATGGCACTCTGCAACACATGTGTCATTACTTATTACAAAAGAGCTTTTTGTTGCATGGTGAGAAAACAGATTTAGAAGCTATCAACAACAGAGATGTGCAGTAGTTTGTAGATGCTAATCCACCACAGCATTCTGCACACATGACCTACACTACGAGGTGTCGCTAAACAGGTTGTGTTGAACATCTCTATTCTTTAACGGGTGGAAGGGGGAACTGAGGAAAGTAATATGTAACATTGCAATTTGATTCAAGCAATAAGTAATATAATAGTCTTACTTTCGGGGTCATAAGTGACAAAAAAAGCTATTACCCCAATTAAGTAATGTTGCCCAACATCTATCATATGAAAGGTAAGGACAATTTCACCAAATAATTAATTTATTTAAAAACCCTATGTTGAGTCATGGATGTATAATGGCTTATCGAGTGTATGTATTATGTTGTACAACAAAAAAAATCTAAATATAAAAAATATAATCGATTATTGACAAAGGTGCATGTTGATTATTCGCTGAATGAAAACCCAATCGAATGATCCATTAGAGGGAAATTCCTTTTCAAGTTTTCTGAGAGTGTACAAATGGAACCAAATGGACCACTATGGTCCATTTGGTTACATTTGTACGCTCTCAGAAAAATAGGTTCTAAGAGAAAAAAACATGGGGAACACACAACTTGATGATGTCATGATGTCCAAGTTGTGTTGACACATTAAAATGTTGAAAATGGTGGAATTTCCCTTTAAAGTGCATCCGCAGAGGCAGACGCCTCTGCGTCTACAAACAAGCCAGCAAAGAGAAGTCTACAAACAAGCCAGCAGCACGAGGAGGTGATTGTAACTGCTGCTGCAGGAGATACAAAGCTGCAAAGCTCCACATGGAATTGTAACTGTGGCTACAACTTCAGACGGGACACAGAGAAGGAAAACATTATGTTGTGAATCTTTGTATCTTTGCATCTGCCCCGTGTGTGAATGAACGCAGCGTAAAGACGCCTGACAGCTGCTGGCTGCAGCAGCAATACATGCGTGGGAGGACACACACACACACACACACACACACACACACACACACACACACACACACACACACACACACACACAGGTCCCATCAGAGCCCACAGACATGGAGCTGCTGACCTCCAGTGGTTCCATTCCAACATGATCTCTGCAACCAGTGGTGGAAGGAAAAAAAGCACTGGCATGTTTTTTACTCCAGTACAAAGGATTAACACCATAGACACACAAGTATTTTGTTACAGGTGAAATTTCGTTATTCCAAAATTAATTTCCAAGTGAAATTTGGAGGGCCGAAATGTACTTGGTACATTGGTACAAAAAAAGAATGTCCCATTTCGCAGGTTTTCAACAACATTTTGATCTGTATGTTTGACTGTTGTTTCCAAACCCAGCATGGAATTGTGGACAAAAGCGAAATAAGTCTTTAGTTTTGGGGTCTGTGTCCTCACATGGTGGTCCGTGGCTCGAATGCTGAATAAATAGTGGGCCCTGGTATGAAAAAGGTTGAAAACCACTGCAATAAAGCATTGAAAATCCTTACACAAACAGTGACACTAACACTTTCCCAAGGCAGGTAAACCTTTAGGGTAGATGAAGACGACTACCTGGTTGCATAGAACGGGCAAGTGGCACATTTTTATTGTGGATCCACGCACAGCTTAGATCCAAAGCTATAGGTTTTCTCGAGCCAGGGCTCAAGATTGCAACCCTTCCAAATGCACCTGAAATTGTAATCTGAATAACTTTTAAAGTATTAGAATTAACAATCTTTTTGTGCTGTCCATAAAAGGACAGGGGGGGGATATGTTTTCAGTATGTTTCTTTCAGAGCGAATGTTTTGTAGAATATACAATGTCAGGGCGTATCAATATAACATTATACAATATATATATATATATATATATATATATATATATATATATATATATATATATATATATATATATATATATATATATATATATATAATGAATGATAATCAATGGTATTTTGCCCTGACCAGAGGGGCAAGTAGAGCATGTCCTGTACGTGCCCAACAGGCAAGTGCCTCTGAGACTTTAGTGTCAACCTCTGGTCCTTCTTCTTGTTTAATGCTTCAACCGACATGAGCAAGACTAAGTTGGTTAATGGGCCTATAAACATCAGTTTTCCAATGTATGCATTCTCAGGTTAATTGCCCAGCCATACAGTGCATACGGTATAGGTGTGCTGTTTTTATTCTACGTATAAATATATTCATGTTGTCAAAAAACGGTGAAAGTGCTAGAGAGCTAGAGAATCATGAAACCGCCAAACCACTACTAAAGCATAAATCCATATTTTAAGTCGGATCAATAAACACAAGTGCCTCTACTTTGCCCTGACGGAATAATTCATGAACAGAGATGGTGAGGACTTTGCTTCTTCCCTTCCTACCGCTTCCACCACACTAAATAAATATGGATACAGCATCCCCGTCTCAGAACACTTTATTAAAAAAGCGTGGACGGGTCATTGCCTCTCTGCGACTTCAATCCTCTCCACTCCTGTAATGCATTCAACCTTCACAGGGTCCGCATATGCCGTTATTATTTAATAACGGCTGGCTGGGGGCAGATTGATCAAACCAGGAGGAAAGAGTATACCGACCTGCCTGGGGTTTATGTACTGGAGCCTAGTCTACGACTCAATATTATCAGAATGTCAAACCTGGGAATGCATTTCTGACCAAGACTTTTTCTCTCCACCGATGTGTCTGTAAGAACGTGTCTACGGACATAATCCCACATTAGGTTTCTACTCAACCACCCTAGTGGGGATTTTTGACAGATTTTCATTGTCTTGGTCTTGTTTTTGGCTCGCCCTCAATTAGCTCTTCTCTAGGCCCCACCCTTTGGGGTGGGGTTTGTTCACTGTCCAATGCCAATCCAAATACTTTAGCAACTATCCAGGGCAAGCTTTCCTGGTCAAGCTTTCCTCTTCCAACGTGCCTATTAGACAAGGCCGGATAGGGGAAGGGCTTAGTGAAGAACTAATTGTCTTGGTCCTGTCTCTGCCTTGCTGCTCTGCACTTCATCTGTCTCGTGGTCTTGTCTTGGTCTCACCCTCAATTTCTCTTGGTCTTGTAACAATCTCAGAGCAAATGCCTCAGGTCTCTTTCTTCACCAAGACCACTCGAGACGAGACAATGCAAAGGAAATCGAGAAACCGAGGAGCAGCCCATTCGTAATGGATGACATGCATATCGCTAGCAGTCCGCAAACCGACAGTTAGCATTGTACACTAACAACTAAAGTCTCTGTAATGAGTTATGTTGTACTATTACTACAACAATCAAAAATTGGCTTTTTGGCCCCAACCTCTCTAGGTCTAGGTCTCTAGGTCTTGGTCTTGTCCTCGACCCCTCTAGATGCTAGTCTCGTCTAGATCTTGTCCTGACCAAGTATCATGACTGTCTTGGTCTTGTTTTGGTCTTGACCCCCCTAGGTCTTGGTCTTGTCTTGGTCTCGATTTAGGTGGTCTTGACTACAACACTATTATATTTTTGACAGTGCCATCAAGAACCAATATGAGACAGACTGTTCTAAATTTGATTATGCTTTAGGTGGCGCATATGCTGTGTCAAATTAGGAAGGATTCATTTATTCTGAAGCCATTCCAAGAATTAGTTCTCCGAGAAAAACACTCCTTGGGGTAAAAAAATGGCCATAGGCATCATCACAAAATGTAATGAGATCGGTACATTTGGACACAATGTTGGCAAAACAGATGATTGGAATGGATTCAGAATGTCAGAATGTCAAATTTAGAACCATAATGTATATTGGTTGTTGATGGCACCGCAACTTTCAACGGATATTTGAATAAGAATGTGGGATATGTTAGTACTTAGTATCTATACGAACGCATTGCATGCATATTTCTTGCACATCCTATTCGACTACATTACTGCAGAATTAAAATAAATTAAAGCCAATTAAAGTCAACCAAACAACAGAGGACAAGTTATGATGCTCTGCTGTATGCAACTCCAACCAACACAGTAGCACAGCTTCTCCTACATAACACCGCCAACGGGTCAGACACTTTTTAATGTCCAACTAACAACATTGCCACGTAATGTTTCTAGTCAACATTAATCATGTAAACACGCTCTATTGTGAAATGTCTTAAATGTGTTTTTTGTAGCCACAATGATTTTTTTCCTCTCTTTTTTACATTAAATAAGTTACTTCTCTGTTCCAGTTTGCATGTGTCTGTTTTGAGTATCTTTGCAAGGTTAAAGTCTATATGAGCAGTCAACAATTTAAAATATGTTAATTCTCACAACCATGGTCACGGATGTTGGATTTCGGCATGGCCCCCTGTGCATTCTCCACTTGATAACATATTAATTAATTATATTGGCGGCCATCAACACGTTTTACAAGCAATAGCAACAGAGCGTGCAATCGTAGTGGAGATGAATACTCGACTACTTAGCTGGTTCAAATCTCAGGCAGGGAATGAGGCCACAAGAATAGCAAGGATTGAGTTCAATACGCACACAGACACAATGTGATGGTGATTTTGTCAAGTATACTATACAGAACTAGTATAGTGTATGAAGAAAGCAAACGTCTGTTTGGCTTTTTAGGCTTTGAAGTTGCACAGGATAGAAATTATGAGAAATATCCTAAATACCAAGAAATTACAAATGGCAGATTTAATAACTAGCACTAGCCCATGCATTGCCATATGGGGAAAAAAAACTTATATGCAAACTCTTCAAAGTGGCACCTTTAATATAAAAGAATAAAGTTAAGATCCATAGTATTTCTTTGTAAAGTGAAACATATATAAAACATATATATTGTGAGCATGTATATCTTGCCATTTCCACGCATCTTTGAAAATGGCAAAGATTATGATGATGATTCTCCAAAATACTGGTGATTATGACAATTGTGTAATAATTACGACAGACCTGGTTATTTTCTAATCTGGAAGGCTTGTTCTGCATCACACACGCGTGTGATTGATTTCACATTTCAACCTGCTATTATTTCCAGGCAGCCAGTCTCTGGGTGTTACTTTTTGAGAGCAGGCTCTGCGGCTACCATGACAAGACCACGGTAAACAACTTCCTTGTTTTGCATACGGAGAACAAGATCGTTGGCTCTCTGTACCGTAACGTTAGATTAGATAGGCTTTTCCTGCGTCCCTGATTGGCCAACCCAAACCACAAAAGGGCACTCATGGAATGGATTAAAAGGTCTGCCTTGATGTCTGCCTGATTTAGTGGCCGACTGAATTAGGAATACATATTCTCATGTGCCCACTTACAGGGACTGTGCGGTCGCTTCAATCAGCGGTTGCCAAAAGTGGGGTTCGAGGACCTCTAAGGGGTCCTTGAGAGTTCCCAAGGGGTTCCCAGCTAAATTATTTTTTAACCAAATGGACCCTTATGGGCCTGGAACTCTGACAGCACACAAATTCATTCATTTTCTATGCTCTCAGAGTTAACATAAAGCGGATCCACCATGTAAAAAAAAACAAAAAACAAAAAAACAACTAAAAAGCTAAAGGCTTTTTAGTTGTTTATTTATTTTTATTTTTATTTTTACAATAGGAACTGCTCCTGCTGCATGTTGATAATCTCATATGTCTATGAGTGGTATATATTAGAATGGACGGTGATTCGGTATAACGGTGAGATACGATTTAATTAATTAACCAGGATGTCATCCTCTACACCAGGGGTGGCCAACCAGTCATAGACTAAGAGCCACGTTTTTCACTGTGTTACTGCAAAGAGCCACATCAAACGGTCACAACGGTTATAAAACTGCTGCGAAGGCCATCATGGTCACAAATAGATTTCCCCTCCTGCCATGAGACATGTGTATTTGTGTGCAAGTGCGCAATGCAAAGACACACTATTAAAACATATAGACATGTATTTAGAAACAGGGTTTACAATCCAAAAGTATATGACAAGTCAAAAAATATACACCTACACCTCCGCGGTCGTCTAGGAATCAGTCCATGATCGAGTGGTTAGGCACCACTGTATAGGGAATGAATGACTGCGCCAGGCCGAGCGTTTTTGACGGTTTCATGTGGAAGCTCCTTAAGAGCCGCATGTAACCAGCTGAAGAGCCACATGTGCAGGGGTTGACACTAAGGTCTCTGAGGCACTTGCCCATCGGGCAAGTGCAAGTCAGGTTCTACTTGCCCTCATGGTCACTCATGGTCCCTCATTGCCCAGGTCATGGTCACTTGCCCCCCAAAAATATATTGTAAATTTTGCATTTAAGTTTACTTCCTACTTGGGTGCTTTAAACCAGGGGTTTTCAACACGTGGTCCCTGAGAGGATTCCAGGTGGTCCCCAGCTAAGTTGGTTAACCAGATGTAACTCTTGAGAACGTAAAAATGAAACCAAATGGGCCCTTGCGGGTCCATTTGGTTTCATTTTTACACTCTCAAGAGTTAAAATTTGCAATGGCCACCTTCAAGACAAATTTATCTTGTGTTGTGTTATAGCGCACTAAGTTGCACACTTGCCCGATCGGGCAACCAGGTAGCAGTCTTCACTTGCCCCACCATTTTTTTACTTGCCCCGGGCAAGCGGGCAAATGTTAGTGTCAAGCCCTGCATGTGGCTCGCGAGCCGCAGGTTGGCCACCCCTGCTCTACACCGTTTCAGTGTTGGGTGCTGTGATTATTGTTTATGGAAACATTACAGAATGCCAGTATCAAATAACGCTAGTTTCCATGATCCATCCGTCTGATTTATCCATCCGTCATGTGTGCAACTGTCTGTCCGTGCTAAACTAATGTCAGTGTATCATAATGTCAACTGCTGCTCCGGTCCGACTCCCCAAGATGTAATTAATTATATATCTCGCTGCACAGCGGGCCACGTGCAGAAAATAGCTGATCTGCAATCTCACAGCACGCCGTTCACTCGTGCAATAAACGCTAAAATTGTAGCGTATACGATAGATTAGACTGCAGCGCATGTATGCAATGGCTACCCCCTTGCTAGGGCCTCACACGTCACACCACAACATTACGGTAAGCACAGAGGGACAAGTGAGGCCAAAAAGCGGTCTCTGATTGACAAAATTTAATAATGTGAATGCATGTCCATGTTAATATTAATTAGATGGCAGGAGTTGACACTAATGTCTCTGAGGCACTTGCCCATTGCCAAAGCCTCCAGTGGGCTCAACAGCACTGGTTTCCCCATAACAAATTCCCCTCCAAAAGGGATGTGAGCCACGCACCCTGTCGCCGTCTGCCTCTGAATTATACCGACTACTGTTCACAACCAGAGACAGAGATAAGAGACACAAAACGTGGAGCCTGTGGCAAAAAAAAAGAAACAACTAGACAAAAAATGCTGCGCCATGGTTTAGCTAAAAAAAGGCTATAATCGGGAAGGCGAGGTCAAAGCAATGTTGTGAAAGTTAGCGTCGCTACTCGATGAGGAAGCACGGCGCGCATAATTGTAATATTGTCATGTTGTCGTTTCAGATTTATTTACTTCTACTGTCCTTTTTTCTCAGTATTGGGGGGCTACGCTGCACTTTATAATGTTAGACATGTTACACAATAGACATGTCACAGTGTCAGAATTTCCTCACCGTCAAAGTCAACATTTAAAACCACCAGAAATTTCTACTGCCCCGAGATGTGATTGTGAATACGTAGCAGCAGGGACGACTCGTGTAGCCATGACTGGCTAGACCCGGTGGTGTTTAGTCGGCTTACTTGGTTATTTATTTAGCAACATTACTCACCTTCAAATACCCCTTCTGTTTTTGATTATAATGTCACAATTCTGTACCATCATAGCGCACTATTTCTAAGCCAATATCCATAATCCATCCACCTTGCTTTCCACAGGCAACAACTAATCATTGGCTTGGAGTTGGTGCCGGTCAGTTAGTCAGTAGAGTTACACAAACTCCTTAAAAGGATCCCTGGCTAATGAGACACATATGGATAAATACGTTTACTTGCCCTCTATAACTTGAATTGAACAATTAAAACACTTTTAATGTGTTCTTTATTTTAAAAATGGTTCATATTTTTATCCCAAGGGGGGCGCTTTGTCATAGGTATGACATCACAAGAGATTGCTCCCTAGTAGAACTAATAGAATGCACCAAACAACTATAGTTTGTCTACCTAGTAAGAAACTGCACTCACTTCTGCTCACAATAATGTTGCATTTACATTTTACATTTACTAATAATTGTATGACATGATATCTGACCATTTGACTGGGGACCGCCTTCTATTTAGACATCCCGCTATTCCGACATTGATTTGTAATTGTCTGAATAGCGGGACGTTTCTAAAAAATAAAAAGTACCGCTATTTAGACACGGGAGACGTCCCGCTATTTAGACAAGGGAGACGTCCCGCTATTCAGACAGGGGGGGGGGTGCACGGCCATTCACAACTCGGCCAAAAATGCGCTCCAACCCCGCCCCCTCCCACGGAATATACCGCACAGATTTCAGATTGGAATATATGGACAGACCCTCCATGCTCCCCCAATTTACTTCCCAGTGTCGATCTCTCTCTCTCTCTCTCTCTCTCTCTCTCTCTCTCTCTCTCTCTCTCTCTCTCTCTCTCTCTCTCTCTCTCTCTCTCTCTCTCTCTCTCTCTCTCTCTCTCTCTCTCTCTCTCTCTCTCTCTCTCTCTCTCTCTCTCTCTCTCTCTCTCTCTCTCGCACTCACGCACGCACGCACGCTCGCTCGTGTGTGTGTTATAGGCTACTATATTTGTAGGCTACTACTATTTGTATGTATGTACTGTATCATGTATGCTGATCACCAGCGACAGCGTCATGTCGCCAACCCGCGGCTCTCTCTTTGGCTATAGTTTCATGCGGGGCACTTCCATAAAAAAGAAAGAAAACATTGGTGGATTGGCGCGCCGCTGTCCTACCGTCTACAGCGCAGCGAGCGCGCGCGCATGTATATGTGTTTGTCCACCCGACCCGTCCACGTATGTCGTGCATGTTGGGGCAACAGAGTAGATACTTTTCTCGGTGGTTCATTTTAATAAGGCAGTTCACTTCTCACTGTTGCCTGCCTGCCTGCCTGCCTGCCTGCCTGCCTGCCTGTTTGTCTGTTCTCTGTCTGCCTGTTTGTCTGCCTGTCTACCTGCTTGCCTGTCTGTCTGCTATTATAGTTAATCAAATTTGGAAGAGCTTCCCATGATTGTTGTCTGCTGTGATTGAACAGTAATGACCTAATTCCCTAAACATACAACTTGAAACTGGCTGTTTGTGGTACGACTGCACTGGCAGTGTTTGTCTTTGTGTGTGTGTGTGTGTGTGTGTGTGTGTGTGTGTGTGTGTGTGTGTGTGTGTGTGTGGGGGGGGGGGGTCTCAAAAACAAAAACAAAAATCAACAAAATCACTCTTTTAATAATAATGCAAAACAAAAATCGCCCTTGGAACAATTATAAAAACACAAATTTAAGAACAATAAGAACAAGAACAATAATATAGCTGCAAGCAGTAATAAGACGGGACCAAGCAAGCAGCAATAAGGAGTCAGAACAATATGCACAAGCCATAGAAACATCACAACATTTTGTTTCGAAGTCAGACTGCCACTCTACTGACTGAACTATCCAGACTGAATAATTTCCTTCATTGTTGTTAACAGTATGGCAGTGCGACAAGCACAAATAAGCCATATGTAACCCAGGTTAAAACTCAATGTAATGGTAATGGTGGTTATAATAGCAGGCAGACAGACAGGCAGGCAGACAAACAGGCAGACAGACAGGCAAGCAGGCAGTGTTCCACCAATCTTTTCTTTTTTTTCCTACACCTATGCAGTCAACTTTGAATCGGTCTGCGGCCCTTAAGAGCCACATGAAACCAGCCAAAGAGCCGCATGTGGGTTGCGAGCCATGGGTTAGCCACCCCTGCCCTAGAAGGAGGAAGAGAGGGAGGCCCTAGACAGGAGAGGAGCGATTTTTCAGTTGCCACCCAAAATAAAGCAGCGGGGGTGGGAAGGAGCGCCTGTTTTATCTGCCGGCTACTACTAGTAGGGCGGGGCGAAGCATAATTTTACTGAGGTTATGTTTAGGGTTAGTTACCGCATAAAGCACCGTCTAACTCTAACCCTAACCTAATTTTAAAACTTAATAGAACATTTCCACAGGGTTTAAACCACTATGAAAGATAATTAAGATTATTTATCTCAGACCTAGATAGACTCCTTCAACAAAGATGGCGAATGCAAACATTCTCTGTACTCCTACATAATGTTGTAAGAGAAAAAACATTGAAGTCTTTTACCACAAATCTAACCCTAACCTAAACTTCACCCTAAACTTAACCTCAGTAAACATATGCCTAAACCTAACCTAACGCTATAGCTAAGCGGAAACTTGATGCGATAGTTTAGTTGGTGATAGAAGCATGACATTTGGCACAGATGATCTTCATATGATCCTAAACAATAATCAGCCTCGGGCCGCACAGAATTCCAAGATGGCAGCCCCCAAAATCCAAGATGTCCGTCCAAAAATGTTTTTTTTCCTTCATAACTCGAAATGCAAAGATTTTAAATTTATTTTATCTTAAATGTATTGAACGTTAATATAAAGTCGGGCATTACGGACATTTTGATCCCAAGTACATGTCTGTATGTACTACGGTTACAACATATACATAGTGATGAGGCACCATAAGTGTAACATTTTGGCACGTTTCACTCTTTAACTCAAAGATCGCTTCATCACCATATCTTCTATTTTCAGGAAATGGACCTACATGTATCTGCCATCATAAACCTTTTCAAGTTTTTCAATTGATGAAACGGTCGGTTATTAAACCGATCGTGAAGGGCTGTTTCAGTGCTAAATTTGCTGCGTAACATAAGCCACCCAGAAATGTCTGTCTGTGCATCTGTCCTTCACAATAAGTGTATATGTGAAGCGGACGCACCAAGTGTAGCATGTGTCATAGTATAATGGTATAATATGCTAATAGGCGTAATTGTGTAATGTATGCAATTGCAATAGTGAAATAGGGCTAATAGTGTAATAGTGTAATGTATGCAACAGCGGTATACATGTGTAAAAGTGTCATAGTGTAATAGGGTCATGGGGTAATATGTGTAATAGCGTCGTAGTGTAACTAGTGTAATATGGTAATATGTATAATAGTGTCATAGTGTAACATGTTTAATAGTGTTATAGTGTAACATGTGTAATAGCGTAATATGTGTAATAGTGTAATAGGGTAATATGTGTAATAGTGTCATAGTGTAACATGTGTAATAGCGTAGTATGCTGATTTTGTAATAGGCTAATACGTGTAATAGTGTAATATATGTGCATTAGGGTAAGAGTGTGATATATGCAACAGTGGTATAGTGTAATTGCCATATTACACTATTGCACATACATTATACTATTACACATATTAGCCCATTGCACTTATTACACATAATACACAACAGCATTATTACCCTATTACACTATACCACCATTGTATATATTGCAAGATTACACTAATTAACATATATAACACTATTACACCTATTAGCATATTGCAATTATTACGAATATTACACTATTACACATATTACCCTATTACACATGTTACACTATGACACTATTACACATATTACCCTATTACACTATTACACATATTACTCTATGACACTATGAGACTATAATACATTACCCTATTACACTTTTACACATGTTACACTATGGCACATTTACACATATTACCCTATGACACATGTTACACTATGACACTATTACACATATTAAGAAATTACACTATGAGACTATAACACATATTACCCTATTACACTATTACACATATTACCCTGTTACACTATTACAAATATTACCCTATTACAGTATACCACTATTACATATATTACACTATTAGCCCTATTACACTATTACACCTATTAGCATATTATACCATTATACTATGACACATGCTACACTTGGTGTGTACGCGTCACATATACACTTATTGTGAAGGACAGATGTACAGACAGAAATTTCTGGGTGGCTTATGTTCGCAAAATATACACAGCAAATTTAGCACTGAAACAGCCCTTCACGATCAGTTTAATAACTCCCGACCCGTTTCATTAATTGAAAAACTTGAGGTTGTTTATTATAGCAGATACATGTAGGTCCATTACCTGAAAATAGAAGATATGGTGAGTTAAATAGTGAAACGTGCCAAAATGTTACACTTATGGTGCCTCATCACTACGTATATGTTGTAACTCAAGAACCATAGTACATACAGACATGTACTTGAGATCAAAATGTCTGTAATGCCCGACCCCATATTAACGTTCAATACATTTCGAGTTATGACGGAAAAAACACATTTTTGGACGGACATCTTGGATTTTGGAGGCTGCCATCTTGGAATTTTGCGTGGCATGCAGTACTATTAGAAATTGCAGAGTATGTGTGCCAATTTTCATGCCTTTATCACCATTTGATTGACTTCATTTGTAACAAGAATCAATGTTACAAATGTCTTGCTCTCCTCAATCTGTGAAAGTACCTATATGCTGTATCTCACGAACCGTAGGAGATACAGACACGTACTTGGTACGTGTCTGTACCAGGTACGTGCCAACTTTGTATTAACTTTCAATACATCTATGGGGCATAAAATCAATGCATTTCAAGTTATGAAGGAAAAACCACATTTCTGGGCGGACATCTTGGATTTTGGCTGCCGCCATCTTGGAATTCTGCGTGGCCCGAGGTTGATTATTGTTTAGGGTCATATGAAGATCATCTGTGCCAAATGTCATGCTTCTATCACCAAATGAACTATCATGCATTAAAAACACCATTTTCCGCTACTAACCATAACCTTAGTAAAACTTCCTTCGCCCCGCCCTACTAGTAGTAGCTGGCAGATAAAACAAACGCTCCTTCCCAACCCCGCTGCTTTATTTCGGGTGGCAACTGAAAAATCGCAGGAGAGGAGGGGGTCGGTCTGTCGGTCAACATGCTAATACCACTGCCAATGCCCAATGCTAACATGCTAACATTTCATGCTAACATGCTAATGCTAACATGTTAACATGCTAATGCTAGCAGGCTATCATGCTGCTGCTAGCTAACATGCTAATGGTAGCATAATAAGACGCTAACATGTGAATGATAGCATGATAATGTTAAAATGGTAACATGCTAATATATTACTGTTAGCATTAGCATTGGTACATGCTAACATGCTAATTGGTACATTGGTACATGCTAACATGCTAATGCTAACATGCTAACAATAGCATGATAATGCTAATATGCTAATGATAGCATGCTAATGTTAACATGCTAATGCTAGTATTAGTATTGGTACATACTAACATGCTAATGCTAACATGCTAATGCTAGCATTACCATTGATACATGCTAATGCTAACATGTTAATGATAGCTTGATTATGTTAAGAAGCTAACACGCTACATACATGCTAACATGCTAATGCTAACATGCTAATGCTGACATGCTAAAGATACTAACACGCTGGATACATTAGCATGTTAGCATTAGCATGTTAGCATGTTAACATTAGCATGTTAGCATTAGCATGTTAGCATTAGCATGTTAGCATTAGCATGTTCGTATTAGAATGTTAGCATTAGCATGTTAGTATGTTAGCATTAGCATGTTGCTAGCATTAGCATTGGTACATGCTAACATGCTAACGCTAGCATTAGCATTGACACATGCTAACATGCTAATGCTAACAATTAGAATGTCTAAATAGGGGTATGTCTAAATAGGGGTATGTCTGAGTGGGGGTATGTCTAAATAGGGGGATGTCTGAATAGGGGGATGTCTAAATACCAGCATGTAACCCATTTGACTACACTAGTGATTATCTGCATATAAGCGCATGGCTGCGACACGAAAATGAACTGAGGTGGACTTATAGGGTGTGTGAAAAAATAAATAGTCTAGTTTAAAAATGAAAATAACATGGTGCACAAGAGATGTACGCGGTGAACACAGACTCTGTGACATGTCTAAGTCACACTATGCCATCAGCTCACACCATCACATATAGACACTGACTGAGCAAGGCACTGTCGCTATCCATCTATCAACACTATGTACTGCATCTATCGGACAGACAGACAGGCAGGAAGGCAGGCAGTTAGACAGACAATTAGACAGTTGGACAGAGAGTTGAGTCAGAAGGCAAAGCTCTCTGTCCAACCGAGCACTCTCCCTCTCACCTCAGCGATCTCTCACCTATGGTTATGAAGTGTAGGGTCACGATCGAAAAAAAGAATAAGGTCGCGAAAACAAGCGTCAGAAATGAGTTTTTCTCTGGCAGGTGGCTGGCAACTCCCTTAATGTACATTGGGCGGGTACACCTAATGCTAAGCATTACTTAGCATAATCTGCATTACTTGGCATTAGTAATACTTAGCATTAGCAGCATTACTTACTTAGACTTATTAGCATCAATTAGCATTACTTAGCATTATACAATACTTAGCATTAGCATTATTTAACATTTTTAGCATTACATAGCATCATTAACATTACTTTAGTTGAAAATTATGAGCTTGTAGTTCTGATATTTTTGAAAATGCTGAAAATGTGGCACAAAATTATTATTTTTCAATTCAGAATGGGTTAAAGATGGGGTGAGAAGTTCAGACTAGTCACACGGGAGAGATTCAGAGTCGAGTAGCCGCTGCTACTTCCTCGATCGATGCACGTCCCACTTGGAGGAGACCCCAGGGCAGACCGAGGACCAGATGGAGGAGAGTACATCCACTCTCTTGCCCCTGTGACGACGATGGATAAGCGGTTGAAGACGGATGGAGACAGAACATTCATGCGGTTCAAGAATGAAGATGCACCTGCGATATATTCACAATCGACATAATGATTCAATGATTGCAGTTTGCCATGAATCGAAAAGCCCCATAATTGTGTTGGTTGGCCACGACTTCCATACATGGAAAAGGCTTGTGGCTTCACACCTCCATATTGTCACGCCTCACACCTCATAACGACTGCACCCATGCATGACGGTTTCCAATATGAATGTCACCAGTCACAGGTGCTGATCAAACCGTGCTATCGCAAACCCTGCATGATATTAAAGGTAGGGTATGTGATTTGAAATTCATCCAGCCTGGTGCACTAGGGGCCCCCAAGAGTAGCTACACTATGTGAACCTGCTGCTCGATCCTGATTGGAGGAGAATTCTCCCTCCACCTGGGGAACTCCTCTGCTAACGTGGGGGAGGGGGAAACTCCATATTTGGTCTGCACACCTTATAATAGAGCATTTTAACAGAAAAAAATGGGTGATATCTGACAAAAGAGAAATCACTTCCCCTACCTTTAAGTATTGAAAACAATTTCGGGAATCCATGTTATTTGCGCTTTGAACCAGTTATGCAGAAAGGAGTTGCAAAACGTTGCATTGGCCAGTTATGTGATTAAGTGTAAGGCACTATTTTCTTACAAAGCTTACATGCATGCTATGTGTCACCAGGCTGGGTTTCACCAGGAAATATGCCTCCTCCATTAATACATGGGTGCCACTGCACCGGCACAAGAGACTAGTGTGACCTGCTTTAACATATTTCTGCATATTTACATGCACATTATTGTATTACTGCTGCTGTGTGTGACACTGCCTTCAAGGACAGGGATTTTCTCCTCCTATAGTGATACTACAGAGCTGAGCAGTCCCACCCCTCTCGTGGCGTGGCCCTTGTCCCAGAAATGATTTCTCCATTAGTTTTTCCTCATAGACTTTTCAAAAATTATTTATATAAAAGGCGATTACGCCGCGGACAAAGCCAACTCGGGTTGTGACAAATCATGACAACAAATATTATCATAAAATATTTAAATAGCGAGAAGAAAAGAACAGCAGGATACAACACTTTTTGTTTCATTTTTTTCTTCTTAGAAATTATTAGATTGTCCAAAACATTGTGTGTATACTCATGATTTGTCACGATCCGAGTTGGCTTTGTCCGCTGAGTAATTGTCTTCATTATAAATCATTTTTTATTTTTGTGTCTTTGAGGAAATTGAACGGGTAATTAATTTCCTGGGGCAAGGGCAGACGCCACGAGAAGGGTGGGACTGCTCAGCTCTTAGCAGCTCTGCAATATAAACATGTGACAAAACCCTCGAACCCTGCTCATCACGCATGCAATGCTGTACATGATATGTAATACAATTAATTTACACAGCCAGTCAATAGGAATACTTCTCTTTAAAAGGTAATAGAGGCAACTTTTTAACCCAAAATCGAAATAGATCCTATGTTTTTGGCTTCTGCTTTAATGCTGCAGCTGTTTCCTGCAGACAGACACTAGCTTTTTCCTGCAAACAGTCCAGAACTTTGTTGTTGTCAACAAATCACGAAAACAAAACTTTTGTCAGGCTCAGGAAAGGCGGTGCTAATGTGCGAGGGGTAGGGGTAGAGTGGACGTGAGGTGAAGTTAGATTCTGTTTTTAAACAAATCCGTTTACAAACACAGTGTTTGTAAACACTAAAGTTGCCTGTATTACCTTTAAGTGTGCTTGCTAAGTGAAGTGTCATGTTGTCGTGTTATTGTCACAGAGAGCTGCCGTCGAGGTGCAGACGGGTGGAGCTCATTCTTTGCAGCACTCACATTCCAATGTGCTTGTCAGCTGACTCGGCTCTATTCAAAAACACTGACTGACACTACCTGGGTGCAGTTGCAGTATATACCTGAGAAGGGTGCGACTCTGATTCAAGCCACCAGTCAGATGCTAGGAACCTTTTGCTGTGGCTAGTAGTAGTAACATAGTGGCTAGAATCGATACACAGGCTTTAATTTCCGTCCATGCTGCGCTAAAAGTGAAATCCCGGACTAAATAATTGGCCACAGTAGTCTAGAAGTAGAGGAAGGGCCGGGGGTTTGACTGACAAGATCTGTGAGATCCAAGCAGGGCCACTCACCCCCGCCCTGACAACGAAGAAGCTCCTCAGCCCCCACACAGCAGCACCCCAACCCAACCCGACTGGAAGCACAAGCAGCCGCCTGCACTTCCACACTGACGTCCTCATCCCGGCAGCAGCGCAGCGAGGGGACGGACCCTCCACCAGACACACGAAAACATCACCACCGAAAACATTGTGTCTGCATCCTATACAGACACAACCCAGGCTTCTCTCCTCGCCGGTTGGCACAGCCTATGGCACAGCAACTATCCGGCATTTTAAAGATTTAGCTAGTTAGACGCAGCTGCAGTGGAGAAAGTAAACTTTTTGCCCGGCATTGGGGGCGCAGCTAGGGCCCGTGACGTCACGTGATAGCTATGAATATGTATTTAACTGCAAACCCCATCTGAAACATGTGTTGTTTGTGAGCTTGTAGATTGGCTGTTTTCAAATTTTAGAGTCAATTTGTAAGTTAGTTATATCAGATATAAATCCATATTCATGAATTTACCTGGGGACCCTCTTAAATCCCCACAAGGACTGCTAGGTCTTTGAAAAACAATACCATAATTGCTAGCTCTGGTCCATAGCTCCACTGCTTATATATGCTTCACATCAAAGCGTGTGTGTGTGTGTGTGTGTGTGTGTGTGTGTGTGTGTGTGTGTGTGTGTGTGTGTGTGTGTGTGTGTGTGTGTGTGTGTGTGTGTGTGTGAAAATACTGGATTTCTTTGAGGAAAAAAAAACATTTCATTTGTCTGGAAATATATTTTTTTAAATACAGTATAGAAAACTGTACATGTGTTCCGGGGGTTCCTCTAACCCAGGGGTTTTCAACAGGTGCTCCGGGGACCACCAGTGGTCCTTGAGAGGGTTCCAGGTGGTCCCAGGACCCCAGCTAAGTTGGTTAACCAGATGTAACTCTTGAGAACATAAAAATGAAACCAAATGGACCCGCAAGGGTCCATTTGGTTTCATTTTTACACAAGAGTTAAAACATTTTTACACAAGAGTTAAAATATTCATCATCTGAACTAGCCCAAATCTACACAACTAAAGATCTATGTTTGCCTGTTATATGTTTCCGAAATCCAGCCTGGAAATGTACATAAAAAAGAAGAAATCTTTGGGTTTTGGGTATGTGGGTCTAAAATGTCATCACATGGTGGTCCGTGGCTCAAATGCTGAATAAATGGTGGTCCCTGGTGTCAAAAAAGTTGAAAACCCCTGCTCTAGCCACATGATAGGAACGGAATGGGCCCTTATTAGTGATGCGCGGGTGTGGGTTTTTTGTGACCCGCGGGTCCCGCATGTGACAATAATCTGACTCGGCCCAGCCCACAACCCGCCAACATTAAATACATGCCAAATATGCCTATGAATGTGTTAAAAAAAAAAGCTGCTTCTCAACTGTTTTATTACACTGGCAAACATCAACTATTATACTACTGACATATTACTGACAATGAAATGTTGGAAATGGTTGGAAAAGGTGGAATTTAACACCACGCCACACGTATAGCCTGATGGTCGTGTTAGAACGAGTCGGCAATAATGAATAATACATTTTCACCATCTGTCAGCTATTATATGACAATACTAAAACAGTGGTTTTCAACCAGGGGTCCAGGTTGTCCCCAGGATAAATGATGGAGAGTTTCTTAGCCAGATGTAACTCTTTGAGAGCATAAAAATGAAACCAAATGGACCCTTGCGGGTCCATTTGGTTTCATGTTTACACTTTTTTAGTGTAAATTAGTCATAATGAGTTAAAGTAGTCTTAATGTGAATTAGCCCAAAGTCTACACAACTAGAGAATGGAAAAGGTTAATGGTCATTTTCATCTGTATTGTTTGCCTGTTTTGTTTCCAAAATCCACCATGGAATTGTGGATAAAAGAAAAATAATTCTTTATTTTGTGGCCTGTGGGGCTAAAATGGTGGTCCTCCATGGCTCAAATGCTGAATAAATAGCATCAAAGATGTTGAAAACCCCTGAGCTATTACATGACAATACTAAAGTGACAGCAGCTTGGGCTGAAGAAGCAAAAGCAAAAGTAAACAAAGCCAAAGTAGTGCTAAACGCTAAGCCAATCCAATTCAGCTCAACAAAAAATGAGCTTTATTATTGGCCACAAGGAATAAAAAACCTTTACATTGCCAGAGCAAGCGTCACGATATAATTAAAAAGCAGCTGAAAATAGGGCAAAGTAATAATACAACTTGGAGGAGGAGAGGAGTACAGCATTGGGCAGAGATGCTATCCACCACCCAGAGCCTGCACATCGAGTAAGACAAGAGTCGCGACAACTCCGTTCACTTCCACGGGCCCGGTCAAAACGGCGTCTCTCATAGACTATTGAGAGCAAATGGGGACAAGTCCTGGACGAGGACAAAAATGCACCGGACTCAGGTAACAGCCCAGCTTTAATGACCCCCCCAATATCGCCACTCTTCTGTTACATAGCTTTGGCCAGAGCCGTAGCGTATACACAGCATTCAGACAACTCAGCTCACTTCCGCGCATTATCCACGTTTTGTCCCTATTTGGCGGCCTCGAATAGGGGACAGCGAGAAGTGCCGGGAGGCAATGGGGTCTATGGGGCTCGCGCGAGTACATGAACCCACGTCATTCTGACCCGTCAATGTCGCAACAACGTCGGGATGGCTCTGGTGGGCCAGGAGGCTAACGTCAGAGCAGAGAGGTGTCAAAAAGAGAGAGGAGGAAACGTAAACTCACAGTAGTAAGCCACCACGGGGTCTCGCTTGTCGTGCTCCTGGGCTGTCCGGAGGTGGTGCTGGATCGCCTTGAATCCCGGCGGTAGTGCCATGATGTCGTTTACGTTCACAATATAACAACAATATTAATGAGACATCAATGAAAGAAGTACACAATACACAAGTTGTGCCGTTGTTGTTGTCAGAGATAGTGCCCCCGCCCATAGAGCTCCGCGCTTCCGTCTCGGTGTCCAATCGCAGAAGGTCGGCGCGATGACGTGTGGACGTATATACGGCGAGGGAGGGACGACGCAACGGGCGCACCTACCAGAGCCAGCGTTTTTTTAGCAAGGATAACGTTAGCAAGGATAAGAAAAAGGGGCGTGGCCCTTCAAAATAAAAGTACCCAGTGAAATAAACAAAAATGAGTAATTTGCACATAAATTGCCCATTAGAACTATAAATTAAGTATCTAAACGAAAATATACAAAACAATAAGTATTTTTGTTAACATTTACACCGTTATTAACTTAAAAAACATATTGAAATGGATAAATACTGTTCACTGGAGTGTAAAATAGGCCCCTGCACAAAAAATGGTTCTTCGTATCAACTAGTGGGACATATGTACGCGTGCAGGGAGACCTCCTCTACAACACCCTACTGTCCGCTAAGCAGGAGGGGTTTATTTTAAAAAGTTATAGGCCCTTTTGTAAGGTCAAAGGTCAAAAATGGCAAAATTTCAAACTCAGACTGGCCGCTGGAGCAAAGACGGCTATTCGTATCAACAAGTGACGCATATCCACGCGTCCGGGCAGACCTCCTCTACAACACCCTACTGTCTGCTAAGCAGGAGGGGTTTATTTTAAAAAGTTATAGGCCCTTTTGTAAGGTCAAAGGTCAAAAATGGCAAAATTTCAAACTCAGACTGGCCGCTGGAGCAAAGACGCTATTCGTATCAACAAGTGACACATATCCACACGTCCGGGCAGACCTCCTCTACAACACCCTACTGTCTGCTAAGCAGGAGAGGTTTATTTTAAAAAGTTATAGGCCCTTTTGTAAGGTCAAAGGTCAAAAATGGCAAAATTTCAAACTCAGACTGGCCGCTGGAGCAAAGACGGCTATTCGTATCAACAAGTGACACATATCCACACGTCCGGGCAGACCTCCTCTACAACACCCTACTGTCTGCTAAGCAGGAGAGGTTTATTTTAAAAAGTTATAGGCCCTTTTGTAAGGTCAAAGGTCAAAAATGGCGAAATTTCGAGCCCAGACTGGCCGCTGGAGCAAAGACGGCTATTCGTATCAACAAGTGACGCATATCCACGCGTCCGGGCAGACCTTCTCTACAACACCCTACTGTTCGCTAAGCAGGAGAGGTTTATTTTAAAAAGTTATAGGCCCTTTTGTAAGGTCAAAGGTCAAAAATGGCAAAATTTCAAACTCAGACTGTGCCGCTGGAGCAAAGACGGCTATTCGTATCAACAAGTGACACATATCCACACGTCCGGGCAGACCTCCTCTACAACACCCTACTGTCTGCTAAGCAGGAGAGGTTTATTTTAAAAAGTTATAGGCCCTTTTGTAAGGTCAAAGGTCAAAAATGGCAAAATTTCAAACTCAGACTGGCCGCTGGAGCAAAGACGGCTATTCGTATCAACAAGTGACACATATCCACACGTCCGGGCAGACCTCCTCTACAACACCCTACTGTCTGCTAAGCAGGAGAGGTTTATTTTAAAAAGTTATAGGCCCTTTTGTAAGGTCAAAGGTCAAAAATGGCAAAATTTCAAACTCAGACTGGCCGCTGGAGCAAAGACGGCTATTCGTATCAACAAGTGACACATATCCACACGTCCGGGCAGACCTCCTCTACAACACCCTACTGTCTGCTAAGCAGGAGAGGTTTATTTTAAAAAGTTATAGGCCCTTTTGTAAGGTCAAAGGTCAAAAATGGCAAAATTTCAAACTCAGACTGGCCGCTGGAGCAAAGACGGCTATTCGTATCAACAAGTGACACATATCCACACGTCCGGGCAGACCTCCTCTACAACACCCTACTGTCTGCTAATCAGGAGAGGTTTATTTTAAAAATTTATAGGCCCTTTTGTAAGGTCAAAGGTCAAAAATGGCGAAATTTCGAGCCCAGACTGGCCGCTGGAGCAAAGACGGCTATTCGTATCAACAAGTGACGCATATCCACGCGTCCGTCCATTTCAGTCATGGGAGGAAGATCAGGGTGCGGTGAGCTTGATTCCATACAAGAGCTTGATAATGGGAACCCATGATGTGAAACTTTACTGCATCTGAGTTTGGTGGCAGAGTCTCTTGCGGAAGCCCCATTCAAAACAACTTGACCATATATCTTACATATTAATTTCTCTGCTGAGCTCGTATGTCTTCTGCCTGGGTGCGTGCGCGCACGTGTACGCGCGCAGCTTCATTGCACGCCGGTTTCATTAAAGAGCGCAAATTGTTTCAATAAACTTTGTGTGAGTGAGTCCTTTGCTTACTGACTGCCTGTGTGTGTGTGTGGTGTGTGTGTGTGTGTGTGTGTGTGTGTGTGTGTGTGTGTGTGTGTGTGTGTGTGTGTGTGTGTGTGTGTGTGTGTGTGTGTGTGTGTGTGTGCGTGCGTGCGTAAATGGGTGAGTGAATGAATGAATGAATTTTTTTTTTATTGACAGAGATTGTCATTTATATATTTTATTCATACCATGGACCACGCAGGAGCCGATCGAAATGTTGCGCGAGCGCGAGCTGTCCCAACTCTTAAAAAAAAGTAAACTTCGGAGAATCGGAGCTCTCCTGCATGCTGTTGAGGCTTTACAAGGGTATTTATTTCCAGCGGTTTTGCTGGATCTAGCAAGACATAGGCCTACGTCTTGTTAAGGTAAAAATAACTGCCTGGTCCCGACGAGCATTGTGAGGAGGACCACCTAAGGTTGCATTTATGCATGTCTGCGTCGGTGTGTCCACCGACTGACTCCTCGGCTCTTCTCTCCTTTATTTATTTTTTGTGTGCATGCTGCGTTCATTCTGCAACATGACGTTTCTATGTATGAATGTGAACGAACGAGGGAAGCGAAGGGCGGCATATTTTGCATTGATTCTGGTTTCACGCGCAGAAATGACAGCAAATATCGCTCGGATCGCTCCCGCTATTGTGCCAAATCAACGCTGTCGCAAAATGCCGGTAACCCGTGGGTTCAGATTGTACTGTGCCAACCTGGTGAGAGCAGGAGCAGACCTGGTGAGACGTAGGAGGGGTCTGGACAGGAGTCAACCCACAGAGCCTAGTCCCTCCATGTGCCAGAGTATAGTGCCTCCCAGTACCGGCAGAATAGTTCTGGAGCGGTGGATTGTGTGGCCTTGGGTCTTTCTGACCGAGAGTAGCTACTGGGACGTAAGTCGGGACTTGATCAACCCCGGCTGGGTCGCCTGAGTGAGGGGTATGATGTTGCGAGACCCGAAACCCCGATGACCTTGGGATACATCACTGAGGATACGTCCCAGTTGCATCCATGCGATGTATCTTTAAGCCGAGGGAAAAATTAAAAGCTCACTAAAAATGCCATGAGGCATGTATGGCAAAACATGCGACTGACTTACACATGAAGGAGACTGCAACTGCAGCCTCTCCGTGTTGCTTGATCACTGATCATTATTCAGTTCAATTCAATTCAAATGGCTTCATTGGCATGAGAAAACATTGTCGAAGCAAGAACAGAACAACAAGAAATAGCTACAATATAACAAGAAAACACATATAACAAGCTTGATCATTGATCATTAGCAAGAAGAAGGAATAGACTCTATTCAGCCAAATTAAAAATGCCATATCATCTATCTGCTCATACCCCTATACAGATTAGCCTTAACCTAGGCGCCGTGCTCTTTTATCTAAAGCCTATTAAGTAGATCAGCTGGTTTTCAACCATTTTCATACCAGGGCCCACTATTTATTCAGCATTTGAGCCACGGGCCACCAACTAAAGATTTATTTTGCTTTTGTCCACAATTCCAGGCTGGAAACAGAGATCAAAATGATCATTAATACATTCTCTACTGCATTCTCTAGTTGTTTAGACTTGGGCTAATTCAGATGATATGAATATTTTAACTCTTGAGAGTGTAAAAATGAAACCAAATGGACCCGCAAGGATCCATTCCATTTTTACATTCTCAAAGAGTTACATCTGGTTAACCAACTTTCCACCATTTAGCTGGGGACCACCTGGAACTCTCTCAAGGACCATGCAGTGGTCCCCAGACCACTGGTTGAAAACCACTGATATTACCTTTCATTGGGTGGGCAGGATGCACACTTGGGTGCCCCCCCTCTAGATCCGGCCCTGATAAGTAACAGTTCTAATAACATTCTCTAATTGTGTAGATTTCTGGAAATTAAGTAATGCAGATTTTAGCCTAAAATGATACCAAATTGACCCGTGCTCAATAAAGATCTAACCCTCCTTTAGCTGGGGACCACCTGGAACCCTCTCAAGGACCACTGATAGTCCCTAGACCACTGGTTGAAAACCCCTGCTTTGGCGTGTAGACTGTGTGATGCAGTAGACAGAGACTATCTTCATAATCGTAATATTTAAGTCCAAACCAAATATTCTATACGAACAATATTGATGAACGTAAGAGATTCGCCGAGTTAGCTATATTTTATATACACATATTAATAAGAAATATGAGAAAATTCGAGGCAACATGTCCTGGTTTTAATGCGAGTGACAAGCTCTCCAACTCAGACCGCAGCTGGGAGCTCAGAGCGGAGTGCTCTGGAGGGGGCGTAGCCTATGCGCAAGGCCCGCCTTGATAAGAGAATCTGACAGATTCCATTTTCAATTCCAAGCTCTGTCCTCTTCGTTGCGTTGCAATATGTAAATGAAAACAGAATAGACTGGGGGCGCTGTTTGTCCTTTTGCATTTTCATAATGTCCATACGGCTGCAATATTAAGACTTTGCAAATGAAATGTTTTATGCCATTGTCATTTAAACTTTCAAGTTGTTAGAAAATGCACTATAATTTACATATTGTCCAAAAAAGAGCGTGGAGACACTGAAATGTAAATGCAATTGCCTGGGGCATCTGTTTTTATTATTGCATTTCAAAAATGTCCTCTGTAGATCAATTTAAGTCTTTGCAAATGAAATATTAAATGCCATTGCCATTTTAATTTGCAAGTTGATGGAAAATTACATTTTCATTTGAAAATTGTCCAAAAAAGAGCTTGTGACACGGAAATGTAAATGAAATTAGCCTGGGCTGCTGTTTTTCTTATTGCATTTCAATAAAGTCCTCTGTATATCAGTTTAAGTCTTTCAAAATGAAATGTGAAACAGCTTTTCCATTTAAATTTTAATATTGTCATGGAATGCCCATACATGATATGAAAATTCAAATTCAAATTGAATTATTGCATTTCAATTTCATTTTTGTCACAAATAACTTGCGGATATATGGAAAATTATAATGCTATTGTGGAATTACATTTTCAATTGGATAATGTACACCGTACGCTTCATACTGACGCCCGTTTACTCACTAATGCAAAGAAACACGATCATATTACACCCATTCTAGCATCACTTCATTGGCTGCCTGTGAGCGCCAGATGTGATTTTAAAGTTTTGCTTATTACTTTTAAAGCATTGAATGGACTTGCTCCCATTTACATCCGGGAGATGCTGTCCCTTCCAAATTCTGGTCGCAACATAGGTCCTCAAACAAGGCCCTTTTAGCTGTCCCTCGGACACACTTGGTCACCCACGGTGATCGTTCCTTTAACGCACAGGCTCCCAAGCTTTTTAACGCACTGCCAATAGATGTAAGGCTCGCCCCATCAGTAGCTGTTTTTAAAACTAGGTTAAAAACTCATCTTTTTAACAACCCCATAACCTTTTGCTAATGTCTTTTTATTCTCTAATGTTTTTTCTTGTACCTTTTGTTTTTCTCTCTGTAAAATTGTCTTTTTATTTCATTGTACATTGCTTCTGTTTGTGTTTTTTTCTGAATCTGTACAGCACTTTGTAACACTGTTTTGAAAAGCACTTTACAAATAAAGTTCATATCATATCATTATACTCTCCCTCTATGACTAGAATTGAACATTTAAAACACATATAATAAGTTCTTTAGTTTAATAATACTTGATATTTTTATCCCATGAGGGCCGCCATTTTACTGTGCCTGTCATAGGGATGACGTCAAAGGACGAGTTATGTAGGCTACAGCTATGGAACATTCCATGATTACCCAGCATTGCAACGTAAAACATAAACACTGCTCTGTTTGTAATGAAAATGGCGACCCCCCACTGGTTAAATAAAGGACTATAAAACAAATGAGTTGAACTTATTAGGTGGACAAAATAGATAGTTGTTTGATGCATTCCATTACTTCTAGTGTGGAGCGATCTTTTGTGACGTCATAGCTACTTATTTTAAACTAAAGAACATATTATATGTGTTTTAAATGTTCAATTCTAGTTATAGAGGGCAAGTATAATTTATTTATCCACATTTGATCATAAATATATAGAATCGGATTGAACCAGTTACTGTTATTATAATGCTGTCTGCGTCTGTATGGTGTGTAGTCTATACGCGTTTCAAGATTCCACAATCACGCTGTCGAGCACTGAGTGGGGGGAGTGGGTGCAACCACACCACACCACGGCATGCGCAAATAACAGCCCCTGCGCGTGTCCCGGCTGACTGCCCTCGCTGCACGTCCACAATACCTCCTTTTTTTCTACGCATGGATCCCACGTGCCCTGGTGACCGCACGCTCGCCCGTGCAGGTGGTCCGCACGTGCTATATTTTTTTAGGTAAATTGCCCCCGAGGTCCCCTCTGGAGTGGAGTGGAGTTGGAAAGGCTTTTGGGGGATGGTGTTGGTTGTTTGCTTTGCCGGCTGGTGGAACCGTCACTCCTACATGCATGCGTGCTTCTGTGGGCTCTGGTGTTGTCAAAGGCATTTGCGGCGTCCGTGATCATGGTTTTGTGTCCCTCCATGTTGTCGTTGTTGCAGGTGGCCTCCTCCGCGCCCTCCTCTTCCACGCCCGTCCGGGTGGTCCGCCGGCACTGACACTGATGCGCAACATCAACACCATCACGGGGGGATGAATAACACGCCGCCAGGATTACGGTTGGTGTGTGGATCTAATATTGGTATTGTGTGTATTTTTTTAACCAGCTGTGTATGTATAGGCAACATCCCATCAAGGCGGGATGTCAGCTCATTTGGGCTGCTTTTGGCTAGTCAGGCCGGAGAATTAGCAATTCATCGCACTAAATTATGTTTTTTTTTTTCTTTAAACCATTCTGTACTGTACGTTTGGTGTTTTAACTTTTATTGAAAAATAGCAGGTGTTCACGGCTCATAGCGCGCCACTCTGTGGCACTATGAGCCGTGAACGCCTGCTATTTTGGGGGAGAATTGTGAGAATGCAGCACAAATGTTCTTTCTTTCAGAGCGAATGTTTTGTAGAATCTAGGTCGAAATGGGTTAATTTAGATTGTCGGCAATATGTCCGAGTTAAATTGATACAATAAGGAGTTATATTTTTAATCATTTCATGAAGAAAATAACCCTACAATGAAAGAAATTGCGAAAAGTACAGTATGTGGCAAAAATGGTTCCTCTTGAAGCTGACAGGACATCCTCATACAACCGGGTGTGAGCACTTTTTGAAATCGTATTTAGACTCTATCAGCCTATAGGCTATGCGTGTGTGTGTTTTTTCCCCTTTTAAATGTCACATTTAGAGTAACTTTATCACTTTGAAGTGCGGGGGCTGTGTTTCAGAGAAATTCTAGGTCGATCTCAAACCAACGAGACAAAAAGCACCCAAGTTTGTACGTGTAATACAAGCGTATTAAAATGGGATTTGTTGGGCTTTGACTGATCACACTACAATGGCAATGATCATGCCCTGTGCTTTGTTTTATGTTTAATTATAATATATATAGCCACACTAAAGGGACTCATTTTCCTACATTTCCATTTGGTTTCAAACTATGCATTTAACACTTTGGGGAACCAGTGGCATATTTTGTTTGTGTTGTTGGCCGCTGCATTGTGTGTTTGTGCAGCACACACACACACACACACACACACACACACACACACACACACACACACACACACACACACACACACACACACACACACACACACACACATACAGACTATACCTATACCGTAGGTATAGGGGAGTTGTGCTGTGTGTTTTTTCCGCTGACGTAAGTCGTGCAGGGGATTAGGAACCTGTTGCACCTTTTGTCCTATGGGCTGTTGTCCTGCATGCCCCTGCACCCGCGGGATGAAAGCAAGCCCTGCACTCACCGAAAATATGCACCGACACTGTGCTTTCACCCGGAGAGAATGAGCCGAGAGAGAGAGAGAGAGAGAGAGGGAGGGAGAGAGAGAGAGAGAGAGAGAGAAGAGGAAAGTAGTTTTTAGTGTGTGCTGTTGCGTGGGGGCCACTGTGACTCCATGTGCCAGCAAATTGGTCATGAGGTCCAGCAGCAGAATGTGAGGGGAGACGAGAAGTTAGACAACAACAACACATCGGCCATGTCTTTAAACTATATCCGAAACTTCTATGAGGGATGTGTGAGTATTTTTTGTTTTTTTGTTAGGATACAATAGGCTCACCGTATTAGGGCTCATGACCATTGACGATTTTAGGAGGGTGCTAAAGGGGCACTTGCCCCCCCTGGTGGCCAAAAAAAGAAAGGTTAAAAATGTTCCGTATAGAAAAAAATATTGTTTTTTTTGTCAATCGTAACTTCGTACTCATTTATATTTTTCCTTCCATTCATGCCTTGTAATGACACATTACCTGACTGACATTTGACATGAAACACACATAGGTCTACTGATTGGATATTGTTTGGTCCAAAATGAGTAAATAAATCACATAGTGTCTCAAAAATAAGTACTTATCTAGCATATTTAGTTGCCCACTATTCTGCATTTTAGCCACATAGCCATTTGATGGTGAGTAGTCTCTCGGACCCTAATTGTGTAGATTCTTGGAAATTCTATAATTCAGATGTTTAAATATATTTTAAGTAAGTTACAGATCTATGCCGTCCCCTGCTGGGAGAGCCTAAAATCACCTATGGACTTGACAAAACCCTTTCATAGATGCCCAGTTTCTGTTGGCAGTCGTGTTGCACAGATTGCTTTATTGGCTCGATGATATCCCCCTCCCCCTCCCCCTACCTCTTCTTCTTCTTCTTCTTCTTCTTCTTCTTCTTCTTCTTCTTCTTCTTCTTCTTCTTCTTCTTCTTCTTCTTCTTCTTTTAGTACACTAATCTTATTAGAGTTTGAATTAACTTCAAATGAATCATTTAAAGCCGTAAAAAGGGACAACAGGCTCTCCAAGCGTGCTGGGCCTCAGAGAGCACATGGTGGCAGCTGCTTTTATTTGATTGACAAAAGCTTATTTTCTCTTTGTCATCTCTCTCTCTCTCTCCTCTCTCTCTCTCTCTCTCTCTCTCTCTCTCTCTCTCTCTCTCTCTCTCTCTCTCCCTCTTTCTTTCTTTCTCTCTCTCCTCTCTCCTCTCTCTCTCTCTCTCTCTCTCTCTCTCTCTCCTCTCACGTTCTGTGTGTGTGTGTGTGTGTGTGTGTGTGTGTGTGGTGTGTGTGTGTGTGTGTGTGTGTGCACGTGCACACATGCAGAGAAGGGGCAAAATCGCGGCATATGTCGCGGCATGCATTGTGGCCCAACGGTCACGGCTAATGTTATTTTCCAACTTCTGCAAAATCATTTTGCGATGGCGGCATACGTCGCGACAGATGGCCCCAATGGTCGCGGCCGGTGACATAACGGGGCGTCAGGGCGTTTAAGGTTTGGTTGAGGCCTAGGTTTTACTGAGGTTATGTTTAGGATTGGGGATTAAAAGATTTCGTTTGGGCATAGTTTTTCTGAGGTTATGTTTAGGGTTTGAGATTAAGGTTATAGGTTTAGTTGAAACCGGCAAGGAACAGTCGCGGCTCGTTGGGCCAATGGACACGAGCGGAAGTAACACACTCAACTGTTTTCGGCGGTCACCACTCATTTAAAGCGGCTGCGGCTGATTTATAACAGCCACACCAACCGTCACGACTGTTAGCCACCCGCCGCGTCATCTGCTGGCGTCGCAAATTGATTTAGCTGTCTCTCCATGTGTGCTTTGCTCGAACATGGGCATATGCACGCTGGGAACATTTCCCATATGCGCGGGCGACATGTTTGTACGGCATGTCCTTGTTTGCGTGGCTTTAGAGCAGGGGTGGCCAACCGGTCACAGACTAAGAGCCACGTTTTTCACTGTGTTACTGCAAAGAGCCACATCAAACAGTCACAACTGTTATAAAACCGCTGCAACGGCCGTCACGGCCGTCACGGTTGCAAATACATTTCCCCTCTCCTGCCATAAGACATGTGCGTTTGTGTGCAGATGCACAATGCAAAGACACACTATTAAAACATATAGACATATATTTAGAAACAGGGTTTACAATCCAAAAAAGTATTTGACAAGTCAAAAAACATACACCTACACCTCCACGGTGGACTAGGAATCAGTCCTTGGTCGAGTGGCTGGGCACCACTGTATAGGGCAGGGGTTTTCAACAGGTGGTTCGGGACCACCAGTGGTCCCTGAGAGGATTCCAGGTGGTCCCCAGGCTAAATGATGTAAAGTTGGTTAGACAGAAGTCTACACAACTAGAGAATGTAGAAGGTTAATGGTAATTTTGATCTGTATGTTTGACTGTTTTGTTTCTTTGAAATCCAGCCTGGATTTTTTGACAAAAGTAAACAGAATCTTTAGCTTTGGGGTCTTTGGAGCTAAAATGTCATCAAATGGTGGTCCTCCGTGGCTCAAATTCTGAATAAATGGTGGGACCTGGTATAAAAAGGTTGAAAACCACTGGTATAGGGAATGCATGAGTGCGCCAGGCCGAGCGTTTTTGACGGTTCCATGTGGAAGCCCCTTAAGAGCCGCATGTAACCAGCTGAAGAGCCGCATGTGGCTCGCGAGCCACAGGTTGGCCACCCCTGCTTTAGAGCGTCATGTGCATGTGCATCTCCAAAAAAAGCCCGTAGATCTGCTATTCGCTACTTTGGTCCAAAAGTACCTTTTTACGTGACTTCAGCCCTTGCCTCTCCTTAACTCTCTGCAGGGGTGTTTTTTGTCATTAGGCAGACTAGGCAGTTGCCTGGGGTGCCATGGTTGGGGGGTGCCGGGGCGACCACCAGACATGCTTTAATCCTCTTGCGCTATTATATGAACACCCCAACACCATCATGTTTTCTTAATGACGGGGGGTGCCCTTGGGGGGCGGAGTTATGGACTCAAGCCCTCCATGCGGCCAATTCGCCACACACCACAAACGGTAAGGGAATCTTGCCTGGGGCTCCAAACTGCTTAGAAACGCCACTGACTCTCTGCACATCCCTGTTGTGTTTGTTTGTGTTGTTTGTTTGTGTGCGTGTGCATGCACATGTGTGTGCCAGCTCCGGCCTCCTACGGTGATCGGTCAGTTCCACACCCTGTTCTTCGGCTCGGTGCGGATGTTCTTCCTGGGGGTGCTGGGCTTCGCCGTCTATGGAAACGAAGCGCTGCACTTCAGCTGCGACCCCGACCGCCGAGAGCTCAACCTGTTCTGCTACAACCAGTTCCGACCAATCACGCCACAGGTAGCCAACCCACACAACGACTTGTAGACAAAGCGCAGCTTCTAAACAGGCCAATCTTGCAAACTTTGAAAGTGAATTATAGCCAATTAGGATGGAATTTGAAATAGGGCACATCCATCATGAGCACATGACTCTAGAGATACTGTGTAACAAATTGTGGGATTTTCAGGGAGAATCTGGATGAGTAATATGAAAAAATGTGTTTTACAAATCAGCCTCCTGGTGGCGCCATAAATAGCTGAAATGAAAAATACAGGTCGGAGGTTCATCTTTGTGCTCTAAGGAGTGTACATGCCACATTGCCGATTGATGCAGGTATGTGTAAAATTGCGTGCTGCCTAAGGGTTATTGAGCAAGATAGATAAATATTTTAATTATTAAATTTCTCCTTTCTCCTTAAATTATTAAAATCCTCCTTCAAAAGATAAGACTGCTCCTAATGGACGGATCACCTTTTTATCATTTAATTACTATTCCGTTTGGTTGCACAAAATAATTCGCTCCTTTTTTAAATGAACTATTACATAATCAGGGTTTGTCAAACTACACTGATTATCTTTAATATTAACACTATTAGTTAACCCTTTGATGGCCACGCCCTAATTATTCAATTACCTATCAGGCCATCTCAATCAATACATAATCTAAATATTTGAATATCTATAGAATAATGTGTGATATGACCAAAACTTAACAAAATGTCTCATTTGAAAGGTACAGGTCTCCAGCATGTACCGTTATTTACTTATGAGCATTCTAATACCTGGTTGGTTAGACCAGAAAATGCCTGCTGAAGGTCATTCTGAGATACAGCTGTCTTTAGTTTTTTTTTTTTTTCCTCTGCCCATAGGACACTGTGGGAATGGTCTACATTATCACACAATACCTTATTTGAAAGCTGCATCTGTCTACTTTACTCTGAAAAAGGAATCATGTTTATACCATGTTGCATTCATCTTTGGGGGGCTTACAATACACCATACACTGACTAAAAAAGGCTTTTTTCAGGTCCCACAAAAAAGTTGTGACATGTATACAGTATCAAGCCAGGAATCATCATCATCATCATCATCATGCTCCATGCTTTGAGTTGCATACACCATGGTTTGGGAAAATAATATTTTTATATAAAATGTATCTTTTTATATCCCAGTACATGCACCAATTGCCTCTAGAACAGGGTTTTCAACCTTTTTCATCCCAGGGCCCACCATTTATTCAGCATTTGAGCCCACGGACCACCATTTGAGGACATTTTAGCCCCACAGCCCCCCCCCCCCCCAAACTCAAGATTTCCTTTGCTTCTGTCCATGATTGTATAGATTAGGACTACTGTAATTCACATGATGAATACTTTAACTCTTGAGGGTGTAAAAATGAAACCAAATGGACCCTGAAACCAAATGGACCCGCCAGGGTCCATTTGGTTTCAGGGTCCATTTGGTTTCATTTTCTACATTCTCAAGAGTTACATCTGGGTAAACAATTTAGCTGGGACCACCTGGAACCCTCTCAGGGACCACTGGTGGTCCCCGGACCACCGGTTGAAAACCCTGCTCTAGAATCTAGGGCCCGATTTGGTTACATTAGCCCTTATGCGTAATTAACGCACATAGCATTGGGGAAGAGGCGTTCCCCCACTAAAGTCGCTAATTTCGTACCATGCCATCTCCCTTAAATACCTCCTTTACCCTTAAATTATGCATAGGTGTGGTTTGGGCGTTTTTAGCTTTCATCCAATCCGTGTTGGTCTTGCCATTCCCTTTAATTCATCCCTTATCTATTTCCCTTATCCCTACTGCTATGTCTGACCCTCCGAAGCACGCAGCCTGCTGCGGGCTTAGGACACACACATGCATGAGTAGCCTATTCTCAAAGATTATGCTCTCATTTTGAAACAATTATAGCTCAGTCAATTCCTCAATCATTTCTTACCATTCAACATGTTTTATGTTGAAAAAACATGTTCCATGTTTTTTTTGCTGTATGAGGCGTGCATTATCCCAAGTCTGGGATCGAGCAAACTGCAACTGTCGGGGATTAGGCGGAAACGGTCCGCCTAATCCCCGACAGTTATAGTTTGCCCGATCCCGCATCGTAGAGAAGACCTACCCACATATTCTATACAGCATCTGAGAGAGAAGGTCTTTCCCGTCACGCTGCACTTTGAAATGTAAAAAATGGTCCAGAATTGACCGAGAAATCAATGATCAAAAAAACGTTTTCTTTGCCGCGAATTGCCGACTTTTTTGCAATTTACAGCATTGCGTCACAAGTTAATGAATGTATTTAATTATATTATATACTGTACATTACCTAAACACAAGGAAGTGACCGACAGCAGGCAATCTACAGCTGTTTATAGGACAATCCATAAATAAGGAGATGAATTGAACTGGCGCCTTTCCACGTGGAGTTGTGGACATCTCCAAAGCGCACAGACGCGCATCGTGCGCACGTGGCTCTGCCTTCGCGGATCGGTTAAGGGTGGTCTGATGTGGCGTTATCTAGTTCCCTAATCTATTTGACGAAATTAGCAACTTAAGGGACTGCGCAACAAACACGCCCATGACCACACCTCCCAGCCACGAATAAACGGTGTCGGCATAAAGAATAGTGGCTAAGGGAAGAGAAAAGGTAACCAAAATAGCAATAAGGGAATTCGCTGCGGGTATCGGGTAACGTTAGGGACAACGGGGGGAATGAAAATCGGGCCCCTAGTCTATAAACTTGATTTTGCCATTCAAACCTATTGTCTGTTCACTCAAGGGGCCAGTCCAATGGTGGCTCTTGTACATAGACTTCTATTGAATGGGGACAAAACTTTTTTGACCCCTGAATATCCCTGCTAGATGTCACAATGTCGCATGAATTACTCTTCACAGTGTTGCCAACTTGGCACATTTGTCACTATATTTAGTTATTTTTTCCAGACCCCCCTAGCGCCAAAATTATTGAAAAACTCATGGAGGAAAATCTAGTGCTTTTTTGCTGGTGAGTTGGGCTAAAAACCACTGCTCTAGCATGCATTTTGCATGCATTTTGGAAGTGCCACTAGTGCATTTTGAGTTGGCAACACTTCCCCTCAAAATGGATACTTGAATGGACACATTGGGAAGACGAAGCCAGATCACTGCGCAGTTGTTTTTCTGTTTGGAACAAAGGAACGGGCCGGAACGCACGCGCAAAATGGAATCGCTGTAGTACCACCTTTTTGATACCAGGGACCACCATTTATTCGGCATTTGAGCCACGGACCACCATCTGATGACATTTTAGTCCCACAGACCCAAAACTCTCTGTTTTTATCTACAATTCTAGCCTGCATTTCGGAAACAAGACAGGCAAAACCTAGATTTCTAGTCGTGTAGATTTGGGCTGATTCAGATGATGAATATTTTACTCTTGAGAGCGTAAAATGAAACCAAATGGACCCGCAAGGATCCATTTGGTTTCATGTTTACACTCCAAAGAGTTCACCTGGTTAGCCAACGTTACATCATTTAGTCTGGGGACCACCTGGAACTCTCTCAAGGACCACTGGTGGTCCCCGGACCCCAGCTGAAGTAGTGGATGATGATGAATGAGTGGCCAGGACAGCAGGAGGCCAGGAGCACGAACCAGGCTGTGATTTATTTTTTTGGAAATGGGAATCATGTCTCCACGGACCACGGAGTTGCTTACCCTGGCATGGTGTTCAAACACGGACAAACAAACGGATTGCTTAGTCTGGACAACAGGACTGCAGAACGGTGAGAAAAGAACACCCCATTTTTAATGCGATGGCTTGTTTTGGTTTTCTGTGATTCTTGGCGTTGTTTATCAACTCTGAGTGCTTGTTTTGCCTTGCCTATACCTCCGTAGACAAAAACAAGTTGTTGTTTTTTTCTATTTGATGTGATGTGCAAAAAAAACATCTACATTTTATCGTGTTTTGGATTGTGAGGCTTTCGGGAAACATGCAACTAAGCCCCCACCACCAGCATATATTGTGCTCTTATGGCGTTTTGTTATGGTATTTGTGAGGTGTTGTGGGGGGCTCCCTCAGATGTGGGGGTCCCTGTGCTGTGGGGGGGGGGTCCCCAGTTGTTTTTTGTTTCTCTTTTTGGCTTGGCTTTGTTATGTTATTGTGGAGGTTTGTGGGGGGGGGGGACCCTGTGGTAGTGGGGGGGGGGGGGGTCCCCGGGGGGTCCCTGGGGTCCCCGGGGGTCCCCGGGGTCCCCTGTGTTGTTTTGTTTTCTCTGTTGGCTTGAGAAGTGATTAGCATTCAGGACATTCTGATACAAAGCAAGGGAGGTGTGTAAGGCTGAACGATGCTTGCCACAGTCCATGGAGCCAGCCGATCGTGTTTTAGCACTAGTGTTTAAAAGACAGATAGATCTCTCTCTATTTTTGGTAACTTTGGGTAACTTTTTTGTACTGTAGTGGGCTATATGATAAATTTTGAGCAAACCCATGATGGCAGCTACATGGATCTTTGTGACAAGCTAGCTTAGGGTCCCCTCTAGCCTAAGCACCAATAAAAACAGAATTACGTTATTACGTTTGCAGCTGGCATCTCAAAATGAATAAATTACGCTTTAGTCGTCTACAGCCTTCATATGACACTATTAGTTAATAAAGAACATTCAGTGATTTGGGTGATTTGGGAAAACCCTTTGGTGTCCCTGGTAACAAGATGTGTACATGCACAGACTCTACAGCGGGTGGAAAGTACAACCCACCTAACAACACATACACTCACAGGACCCAACCCCCACCTGATTGGAGGAAGCCCCCTCTCATCCTGATTGGACGAAAGGCTTTTCTCCCAAAGCCCAAACTGAAACTATAGGGTTTTTTGACCCACTAAGCTCACTGGGGACAGGGAGGAACCCCTTATATGGTTACCACACTCTATAGTAAGGAGCCAGTAAAGAAGGAAAAAAAAATAAGGTTTAGGTAAACTACATTCAATGATTTCACTTAATTCAGATATTGTCTGAATTAAGTGAAATCATTGAATGCACCTATACCTTTTCTCGGCAAAATGACCTGTATCCACCAGGAATACAGAACATTCAGTACAAGCTGAACCGGTCGTGTTTAGTTGGACTGGCATCCTTTTAGCGTTTCATTTAATGCCTAATTTGAAGGTCCTACGATAATGTTCAATAATTGGCAGGCGTCTTTGATCAGACGTCTACAAAGACGGGCTAAATCATTAAATGAACATTCTCCATGGATGCAGAGTCCTTATTGTTGTGTGGCCGATGTCACAGCTTCCCCATTGATCCAGGTTTGAATCCGAGGTGTTGTGTTGTGTCAAATCATCCAGTCGCCACGTCCTCACCTTTCATTCTGACAGGAGACATAATGGACCTTACAGATTGCAGCTGTGTTCAGAGTTATGACCACGCAGCCCCATTCTGCAAAACAGCAGAAGCAAAAGCTCACAATCAATCAAATGAAGTCTCAGCGGATGAGAAAGAACACCCTGTATTATTTGGTGACGACATATATCACAACGGGCTGGTTCCACACCGAGAGCGATGACTTTGAAGCTACGGTATAATAACTATAAACATGGGCCTTTAAAAGATCATTTGAAACTGGAGTTCAACAACAACAGCAGCAGCGGTAGCAGTTTGACGGATGAGCCGCCGACAGCCGATCAAGATCCTTCTGAAGTTACACAGCAAGGCACACGTTCGACATGTTTACAGAATATTATTGCTCACCATTCAGCATGGATGCTCACATATTGTAACAACCGGATTTATTGCAAATCCAGTGAGCCCTTAAAAAGCCAAACGTGTCTGTGTCTGTCGTTTTATTTGTCTGGGTATTTTCCGGATGCATCTTTCGGGATAAATCTGCTCTGATTTGGATTGTGATGTACAATAACAGTAGGCATATCCCACCCATCACATTGAATTGATAAATGAAACCCTCAACACGTGTGGCGGTGGGTTGCAGGTCTTTTGGGCGCTACAGCTGGTGACCGTGCTGGTTCCGGGTGCCGTGTTCCACCTGTACGCGGCCTGCAAGAACATCGACCAGGAGGAGATACTCCAGCGACCCATCTACACCGTCTTCTACATCATCTCTGTGCTGCTGAGGATCATCCTGGAGGTCATCGCCTTCTGGCTGCAGAGCCACCTCTTTGGATTCCAGGTGCGTTCATGAAATCAGTACAGGCTATAGTCGAACATGGATGAAATCAGTACAGGGTATAGTTGAACATGAATGAAATCAGTACAGGGTACGTCAAACAGGAATGAAATCAGTACAGGGTACAGTCAAACATGAATGAACTCAGTACAGGGTATAGTCAAACATGAATGAAATCAGTTCAGGGTACAGTCAAACATAAATTAAATCAGTGCAGGGCACAGTCAGACATAAATGAAATCAGTACAGGGTGCAGTCAGACATAAATGAAATCAGGACAGGGTACAGTCAGACATTAAGGCCTGACCTAAGGTTTCTGAAAAAACTTGAAATATTTGTATATCAGCATAAAGAAAAAGTTTATTCTGTAATACTGTACATACTGTACAGAATCCAAATATGGATTCCCGTCCTGAAAGGGTTGATGAAACCATGATTACATATAGTTAAACATAAATAAAATCAGTACAGGGTAGAGTCAAACAATTGAAATCAGCACATGGTACAGGCAAACATAAATAACAAAAAGGGCAATTATAGGGAGGTTGGTGAAGTCACTAGACTGTGGGTGATCATTTCCTCTCCCTCCGGCATGCTGAAAGGTGGATTTTTAGGCCTGTTTTAAAGAACACCAGGCATTTACACCTTTTGAGCGAGGGAGTCAGGGGCATTCCACTCTTGAGTGAAGAAGGACTATTTGCCCAAAGTGGTCTGGTACCAGATCGTTCTCACTTCCTTGTGTGTTGTGGGAGTTTGTCAGGTATGCGGCTGCAGAGGCCATATTAAGGGCAAAGCTACTTTTAGAATTGTAAATGTCAGTGGCAGGATTAATTCCTTAACTCTGTTTTCTACCCTGAGCCACGTTAGACTTTCAAAATGGGTTGCAAGAACGCTGACGATACAGCCTTGTCTGATGTCTGCTGCCTGTACCACCCCCCCAAGACATAGCTTTAGTTATTGTCTCTGTGTTCTGGCATTATACCACAGTCTGGACCCCCAGGACAATACAATTTCCTTCACGCAAAAGCGGCAAGCGGCACCAAAGCTTCTTTGCATCGTCAATGATGCAGCAATACATTATAGTCAGGGGACAGAAGGCAAAAAATGAGGTGTCGTGGCATTTGTGAGGAAAGTTACTTAAGGTGTTGTTTCTATATGATTTAATGTGCTGAATCCATTTTTGCCATATGCAGAGTGCTACAAGTTATCGTTTGGTAGAACACCTACAACAGTACACAAGGGAGTGAGAGCAGCGTTTCTTTGATGCATGCGATTTAATTGTTTACTAAGAAACGGTGACTTGTGGCACTATGGCAGAAATGGATTCAGCTTACAAAACATTATGTACAATTATGTATCAGAATTAAAGCTATTTCCAGCACTCATAATTATTATTATTATTAATTCGGCATACAGCAGAAATGGATTCAGCATGTCAAAGTCATGTTGAAACAACACCTTAAGTAGCTTTCCTCAAAAACTCCGTCTGCCCTCTGACTATTAAGAAAGTTAAAATTTCAAATATTACGTAGGCCGTAGGGCCTACTTACTTACTTACTTGCTTACTCGCATTTTGGTAACCCATTAGGACCTGAAATTGTAATCGTAAGCTGTAAACTCCCCGTGGGGGGAAGCCTATAGGATCGAACAGCACGTGAACCTCTCACTGTTCCAATCTGAGGCACTGTACAATTATACAAAGATACTGGTTGAAAATGAGCAAAGAGGTCCTTTAACGGTTGAATGAACCGGAAATGGCGTTAATTGAAGTAATTGAGAATTGATTTTTATGGAGGTTGGTTTTGATGTAAAAATACACAAAAGTGAAAATGTTCACACTTGTATGTCATGCATTGCCGGATATGGTTATATAATGACCACGGATGTGTGGCAAAAGTGTGTAGAACGTATATATTTCAATCCACTGGTCCTTTAATACAACCAAAGGATTGGCAACACTCATCATTCTGTCGAGAGAATAATCTGCCGGTGTTGATGATTTGTGATCGATGTCTCCCGGCAAATGTACCTTGCATGGGTAGGACCCAGTCCTTGTCCGGAGATTTATCGGGACATCATTTTTCAGACCACCGTCACAAAATGTACTATATAAATTTACAAGCATATCCCGAAGTGGCTATCGTTGGGGCAAACCCCTGAAAATCAGACGCACAATAAAACAGCCCAAAGCGGTATTGTCTTTTTATCATTTAGATTGAAAATCTAATGGCACAGACAATTGGATGTAGGTTGTTATACTGTATTCATTCCTCACATTCATGCATACACATTAAAGGGGAAATGATGTGAAATTGCTCACAAATACCGAAGTTTGAGCAATCAGCTCTTTCATATCATATAGGGGCTTTAATGAAAATTGCTCTCTGGAACAGCACATCTGATTTTTTGTCTTCAGTTCTAAATTTGCATTACAATTTCCAACATTGTTGATTTCCCAAGCTGGCATGGAATGGAAACAAGCCTGGTTTTAACTACCATCAGTATTATAATGACTCAAATATTAAATAATCTGCATATCAGCGCCCCCACCACCTAAAACTACTCTCAAAGTCCTGTAAGAAACGCCAAGGACTGGTTATATCAAAGCGGTGGTTGAGTCCTCAAACCATTAGAAATATGCTTCTACCTTTTATACCTTTTTCTCATAAAATGTAGGCTGTGATGTGATGCAGTGGTAGGCCTATGTTTGGAACCTGCAGAGCTCCAGCCAGAGCGAGACGCGAGATCAAAGTGTGTCAGTACTCTCCCTTATAGTACTCTAAGCTCTTGACCCCCAAACGAGAATTATAGTAAGCAAAATAAACTGGCTACTTTGACTTAAAAATATATGTTCGGATGAAAACCTTCTTCAACATTCAAACTGCATTGTTTTTCTGGCTTATTATAGTCCCCAAGTCGAGCCTCAAAGTACCAGACCTGCATCTTTTCTTGTCACAGGTACACCCTCTGTACATCTGTGACGCCACAGCCCTGGAAAAGGCCTTCAACGTGACCCGGTGCATGGTGCCTGAGCACTTCGAGAAGACCATCTTCCTGAGCGCCATGTACACCTTCACCGTCATCACCATCCTGCTCTGCGTCGCAGAGATTTTCGAAATACTCTGCCGGCGCCTCGGCTTCCTCACCTATCAATGACCCCTGCACGCCGGCCCGCCGCCGCACTACTGCCGCCGCCGGGACAGAGCCGAAACAAACTAAGTCGCCACGTGCCGGTGAACAAGGAACTCCGCCATGTCGTAAACGGGTGGTGGTGGTTGGTGGTGGGGGGTCGGTTCCCTCGCTGCGTTACCTCACTGGTAGGCCGCTTCACAAACCCTCGGTGAGATGTAAAAGGACTCGGGTTGGGAGCTACCTTAGAGTGCCACGGCCCTGCCCCTCCCTTCGAAAGCACCGTTTGTTGTGCGCGTGGACGTTTCAGAAGTCTTTACGTGAATTCAAGCCCTTGAACTCCTATTAGACTAGCATTTATTGATGCATTTGTTGTTCGTTAGCCGTCAGCTTTTTTTTTCCAATGATGAGCTCTTATGGGAAGCTCTCTGGGAATTGACTTTAACAGCGACTCAATACATAGCACAATATGTTGACGACGTTATGATACATGGACAATAACGGTCCATTCTGGCGACACGATTTTATTCGATTCAATGATCTCAAATCGATACAGTAACTACTTAGCAAATTAATAAAATATGTGCGAAACAAGTGGACATTGCAGGTTGTTTTAACGGAAAATGTATTATACAAATAGATATAAATAAGTAAAAACAGTGATCTAGCATATAGTTGAACATTGTATATGAACACAAGATGTGTTTTTCTTCTTAAAATTCCTAAATACAATGCACTTGTAAGTAATTTCCGATTCAATACCGATTCTTTGAATTACAAATCAAGCCTAGCAAGATGATGCTAGCCGTGAGTAGCATTATGACTTGAGCAATCAAAACAATTATAAAAGATTCATTGCTGCTGATCAATGGCAATTGATCAAGCTATTGACAGTTTATTTTAACTATTTGATATAATTTAATTTTCTACAGTGATTGTGGCATTGGGGTTAACAATGCCAACTCAGATTGTGACAAAACATGACAATAAGCACAATCTTTTGGGCCAAACAAATGAATAGAAAGAAGAGGAAACTATTTCTTCAGAATTGTTCTCCAACCTCTGAGCCTTGAGATGTTTTTTGTACTGGCTATGTAATTGGCTATCTAGTCTCTCGGCAACGCCATGACTTCCAATTGGCTTTCTCGTCTCTCGGCAACCCTTCCATCTCCAAAGTCCCCCAAAATGTTTGTTTAGGCAGCCTGAAACGTGTATCTAAAAAAAAGCAGGAATGGGAACTTTTCTCCTGGTGCTCTCGTTGTTCTGAAAGGGGGGGGGGGGTGGGGGGGGGG
>CM076983.1:28087845-28119044 GCA_039105355.1 Benthosema pterotum | reverse complement strand
AAGAGGCAGAGGGCCGCCAGCACTGATTCGTGGGCGGTTTTGTGCAGATTTTTTTTTTATTAATTAAAACACGACATTAACGGCACCGGGGGGGTGTCGGCCCACCGGGAAAATGCCCTGTATGCCAGACTGTCAGTCCACCCTGTGTGTGTGTGTGTGTGTGTGTGTGTGTTGTGTGTGTGTGTGTGTGTGTGTGTGTGTGTGTGTGTGTGTGTGTGTGTGTGTGTGTGTGTGTGTGTGTGTGTGTGTTTTTTCATGGCCACTTGCCAATAAAGATCAATGAAAAATGAATGGAATAATTGTGTAGCCAGGCACGTTTGTTAGTCTACTGTATACAGTATAGCTGTAGTGTGTGTTTGTGCGCGCACATGCGTAAGAGTTGCTCGTTTATGGCAATGATAGGGGCCTACAAAATATTCTTGCACCAGGGCCCATCCTCAGCTCCTTTCGCCAGTGTAGCCATGGAGGACCACCAAAACCAAGGGTTTTCACGTTTTTGTCCACAATTAGGAAAGAGACCTGGCAAAACAATGGAAAAAAATAACAATACTTCTACGTTTTCAAATTGTGTAGATTCTGAAAATGAAGTAACTTAGAAGATTAAATATAATTCAAAGGTATTGTAGGCTAAGTGATTTACCTCCGTGGAGGTAAATCCCCCCCCCTGTAGCATGATGTGCACATGCACACACTCTACAGTGAGGGGAACATGCCAAAAGCACCTACACCAAGGCACACCCCCACTCGATCCTGATTGGAGGAAGGACCCTCTCATCCTGATTGGATGAAAGGCTTTCATCCCAAAGCCCGCACTAAAACTAGGGTTTATTGACCCCAGGGGCTCACTGGGGGCAGGGAGGAATTCCTTACACGGCACCACACTCCATAATGAGGATTAGCCAAAAAAGATGAAAATAATAAAATATTTGAATTAAGTGAAATCATTTAACATACCTTTAACTCGTGAGAGCGTGAACGGAAACCAAATGGACCCGTAAGGGTCCATTTGGTTTCCATTTACGCTCTCAAGAGTTACAGATCTAAAAAAAAGTAGCTAAAAAGGCCGCCCCCCTCCCCCATTTCCCCCTCTGGGAGAGCCTAAAATCGCCTAAAATGGTGTCAGGTGTGCGCAATGATGAAGTGTTGTGATGTCAGACACAGGTCAGCTCCATATATGGAGATATAGAGGGTGATCAGGTCCATATCCTGGGCTCGGTTCGTTTAGGCAGAGAGAGCGGGAGGCTGTTACTGTCTGTGATGGCCGGCGTTGTGTGCTGGCAGCACTTACAGGAGGTCTATACATAACGGTAATGGTCTGTGTAGGGGAGAGAGAGAGGGTTAATTTGCAGCAGGCTGGCTGGTTTGTGGTATAACAAGATGTGGATGTGTGGCTATAATAATAGACCCTTCATGGGAAAAGGAAATGATGCCAATCAATTTCTGAGCGACGCTCAATGCCTTGTCCGTGTGGTTGTTTCACGCTCCGCCGCATGCTGCTCGTTTTCTTTCTTTCTTTCTTTCTTTCTTTCTTTCTTTCTTTCTTTCTTTCTTTCTTTCTTTCTTTCTTTCTTTCTTTCTTTCTTTCTTTCTTTCTTTCTTTCTTTCTTTCTTTCTTTCTTTCTTTCTTTCAGTGTAGTTTTTGACAGGCATTTTTAGTAATAGTCTTTTTGACGAAATGCTTATTCATTTTAGTCACATCTCAGTCATTTGGACAAAGTTCTTATTTAGCCCTGGTATTAAAAAGGTTGAAAACCACTGCTTTACAGTATACATGATGCAATGTCAGTGTTTCTGTGTGACAGCGGTAGAGAGAGAAAAAAGGAGCTGGATGCTTTCTTGCACCGCAAGTCAGAAACTAGCTGATGTACAAACTCACAACACTGCATGGTGTGTGTGTGTGTGTGTGTGTGTGTGTGTGTGTGTGTGTGTGTGTGGTGTGTGTGTGTGTGTGTGCGTGCGTGCTGCGTGCGGGCGTGCGTGCGTGCGTGCGTGCGTGCGAGCGTGCGTGCGTGCGTGCGTGCGTGCGTGCGTGCGTGGTGTGATTATTCCAGTCCGTGTTGTGCCGAGAATGTGTTGCATTCATATAGGAGATATCGGTTGTTCCAGTATGATGTGACAAAGCCTGTGAGGTTTAGTCTCTTTCGCTTATTTTATGTCTTCTTTTTTTGTGTGTCCGTGTCTGTCCTTCTCTTTTGTTCTTTCTTCTTTCTTTCTTTCTTTCTTTCTTTCTTTCTTTTCTTTCTTTTCTTTCTTTCTTTCTTTTCTTTCTTTCTTTCTTTCTTTCTTTCTTTCTTTCTTTCTGTTGGATTTGCCATGTCACGGACTGTGGCATGTGTGTGTGTGTGTGTGTGTGTGTGTGTGTTGTGTGTGTGTGTGTATGTGTGTGTGTGTGTGTGTGTGTGTGTGTGTTATTATTTACCATAGGCTGTCTTACTTTGATTCCAAAGTAAATGCCATTTCAAAGCTCTGGATGAGAGGCGAGCGCCTGCCAGATTGTGTGTGTGCGCGCGCTGCGTTTGCGGGGTGAAAGTGCATCCATGTACGTGCCATGTGCATTTTCTGTGTGTGTGTGTGTGTGTGTTGGGTGTGTGTGTGTGTGTGTGTGTGTCTAACTATAGCGTGTGCAGTGCGTGTGTGTGTGTCCATGCCTTGGGATCATAGATACGGTGCATTATATTATGTCTGCTGTCCCATGCCATGCCGGTGTATAAACAATCTCACACAAGGAAGTAAATATGTGCGAGTCTGTCGATGCCTCATGTGTGTCCGGTCGATTTGCAATTTGGGCATTTAGCCAAAGCACTTACAGTAATCCAGAATGACTTCTATTAAAGGGGAACATTTTGTTATGTCAATAAAAGTAATAGAGGCAAATTCTTAGCCAAAAATCAAAATAGATACTGTATATAGTGCATTCCAAAACGAATTAGGTAGTTGGATGCCAAGCTGATGATGGACCAGTTCACTCAGGAAGAGAGACGGCCCTTTCTTTGTAGTCGCTCTGGAAGAAGTGGTACATAGTATATCCTACTCAGAAAAGTGATATACCACTTCCTCAAAGTGACTGGTGGTATGGGCATGCCCCCCTAAATGCCCTGACTGCCCCACCAAACATGATGGCATGCCAACAACCCACATTTCAAGGATATTTCAAAGTGCTTATAATTAAAATTATTTCAAAAACCATGCTACTATAGAACTGCAATTGTCGTACCACTGAACCGACACCACTTCATCATAGAAAACAGAAAACTCTCTGAGTCAGACCTTTAGCTTTATGCATGCTGCGTGTCTGTTGCAACTTCAACAACTGATGTTATTATTGATGCTTTACTTGCCTAACATGAGATCTGGAACAATCTGTAACGGGTGAGGAAGCCACACCCATACCATTTTTGGCTGCCCCCCCCCCCCCCCCCCCACCCCCCCCCCCCCCCCCCCCACCCCCCCCCCCCCCCCCCCCCCCCCCCCCCCCCCCCCCCCCCCCCCCCCCCCCCCCCCCCCCCCCCCCCCTTCCGAAACATGATGAGTGATGCAACGGATAGTGGCCTATACAATTTTGCACCTCAACCTTAGCTATACTGCCAAGCACACGAGGAACCCTCATTTCCTCCATGTTATTATCTTATACACACTGCAGCAGCCATCAGACTTGTGCTAAAGATTGGACTTGTGCTAAACATTGGTCCAATAAGTATCGTTGCAACGTATTTATAGTTTTTAATTTAACGGATGGCAAGGCATATGCTATATGCTGGCCGTGGGCTGAAACGTTAATTCACCAGTCTTATCGAAACAATATACTGTTGATACACTTGACTCGATGCAGTGTTGGAGGAGGAGGACACTGGCACAATGTGGATTCACGGGAACGAAGCAAGACTCCGCTTGATAATAATATATCCACAACCACAACCAGGCTATAGACTTGGGAACCTATTTTGATTGTCTCAAGTATCAGGTCTTAAGTCAAAACTTGGAGGTGTGGCCAAGCTGTCTGGCCAAGCAACTCTGCCACACCTCCAAGTTTTGACTTAAGACTGAAAACCTGAGCGCCCTCTGAATATGCGTTCAAACTAGAGGATATTTGTTTCTTTTCACTGTCGCTTTTTACTCGCGAGTTGTGAGCGACACCGGCTGGCACGGAGCCACCCCCCTCTCCCTCGCAATCTGCAGTAGATTACGATTAATATAACACTCATTAAAAGGTACCCCTAATGGGTTGTCACATTTTGTAGTCTCATTTCTGTGGAAACAGCACACAACGCAGCGCGTTGAGCGTGTGAATTGATGGTTTACAAAGTGTGTGTGCCACAGTGCATCACTGAGGCACGCATGCACACACGCACAACGCACGCACGCACACACACACACACACACACACACACACACACACACACACACACACACACACACACACACACACGCACGCACGCACACACGTTATAAGTCTGTATCAGTATCAGTGGCCAGGGTTTATCTGCCACAGTGACACACACAGCGTTCCAGGTCAAGTCTGTCCAGGGCTGCGGCGTCACTGCGCTATCATTGGAACATTGGGAGCGAGGAGGAGGTACGTTGTGCAAGTTGGTTCCCGACTGCAGACCCAGAGATAGGGGGGATTGAGGTCATTCCACAGCTTGGGGAGCAGGCAAGAGAATATGGAGGAGGGAGAAGTGTGTTTCCGGAACACGTTGTGGTGTGTGTGTCTGTGCTTCCCGATAGCAAATTATGAGCACCAGACAGCTACAGTAACCCCCCCCCCCTCCCCACCGTGTGGCAACAAGCTACATCATCCGTGCTTGGTTTGGAGACTAATTACTTAGCGTTATTAGCATTACCAGCATTACTTACTTAGCATCATGTGCATTAATTAGCATTTTTAACAATACTTAGCATTTTCATTCTGTAGCATTATTAGCATTACTTAGCGTTATTGGCATTACTTTAGTTATTGAAAAATATCAGACCTAGAAGCTCATAGCACGCCATTTTTGAAAATGTGGTGCAAATCTTTGAATTACTTTTCAGTTCAGAACGGGTTAAAAAACAAAATTCTTCAAATACTTCCATTCATAGTTCAACATGTTGAACTAAATTTCATGTTTCCAAAAAACAACTATCTTATTATTTTTTATATTTTATATTTCATATATTTCATATATATATATATATATATATATATATATATATATATATATATATATATATATATATATATATATATATATATATATATATATATATATATATATAAATATATATATATATATATATACAGTATATATATATATATTCGTTCTATTTTTCCCCTAAAATGAGACTCGATAAGGATTGCAGATAGAACAGACCTATAAAATGTCAAAAAATGTTTGAGATAGATTATTTTTATTGACATCCAGATGTTAAAGGTATTATAGACAACTTTTTAGCCAAAAATCATTGTATATATACTGTATTTACTGTACAGTGTAGCTATTTCTTTTTTTACTTTTTACCCTCTTTGTTTCTATTTTTATGCTGCAGCTGTTTCCCTGCAGACAGACACGTCCTTTGCCCTGCAGACGGTCCAGACCTTTGTTGTTGTCAACAATTCACGAAAACAAAACATTTGTCATTATCATGACAAGGCGGTGCTAATGTGTGAGGAGAGGGGGGTTGTTGCAGCGCTTTAGCCAATCACGGCGCAGTCATAATCATAGAGTGGGGTTGAGGCAAAGTTAGATTCACCTCCGTAATAATTTGCTAACCCCGGTTTGTCCCGTTTCTCCCATTCGACGCCGCTGCCCCTCAAATGAACAGCTTGGATCGGGTCACCCTAATCTAAACTCCTCTATGAGATTGAGTTCTCCTGCAGCTGCTGTACTGTACGTGACTGACTCACAGCTAGAGACATGAATCCTGCTCAGACTCTTAAACAGCCCACTGTTGTTTCCTGACTTACGGGCGTGGTTTTTATAGCTGCTCGGCAGCACGCCGTGGCATACCTATATCTTTTGGTTTGATTTGCGACATAATCCTTTTCGTTGTGCCAATGGTTCCACCGAAAATGGCTGACAACGCCGTTGTTAATCTGTCTCCTCCCTTTTGCATGAAAATGAAGTTTGGCTCCCCCGACTCCGTTTTTGACAGAGGCATTTTTTTAATGTTGTCACTAAAATGCGGTTTGAGTTTCACAAGGAGCCCCTGCAGGGTCTTTTTTTAAGACTTTACCAGGATATCTAAGGCTAGAGGTGGAAACGGTGCTCAAATGTTTTATTTGAGCACCGTTTTTTTTGCTTAACCCATTTAGGCCTGACCTAAGGTTTCTGAAAAACTTGAAATATTTGTATATCAACATCAAAACAAGTTAAGTCTGGAATACTGTACATACTGTACAGAATCCAAATATGGATTCCCGGCCTGAATGGGTTTTAAAGGAAATGGAAGCAACTTTTCTAGTCTTTATAGACAGAGCAGGGGTTTGTTTTCAAACTAATTGAAACCTAGCTCCGCCCCCCTCTCCTCCCTGCTGGAGACTGCTGTGCTGAGATTGGCTAAAACGCCATCTCATCCCCCACATAACCCCCCTACTCTACTGTGTGGGGGAGAAGGGAAAATATATAACAACTGCCTTCACTCTATTGGGATCCATTAAAAAAAAAACTGTCCATGCCGTTTTCTCAAAATAATCTATTCTCTAAAATTCCACCGGTTGATACGAGAGCAAACAAAACAATGTAGCCCACATACAGTATGTCAAACTCAAGGCCCGGGGGGGCAAATAAGGCCTGTGAATGAATTATCTTTGGCCCACGGGATGATATTGAATTTGTATTAGAACTGGCCCTCTGGTATATTGCATGTACCATGATAAGAAATGATAGAACAGCAAACTGAGCTTTATTAAATCATATTCACTTTTTATTGCAGGTAGTTTCATCTCTGCATTTATCAAGCCATTAAGGGACATTGACTTTTGTAGGACAATTACTTGTTTGCTGTTTGCCTGGGACATCCTAGTATCTGGTGCTTGTGTGTTGAAACACAGTTGGCGGCTCCGGCCCTCAACTTGTAACAATTTCACTATTTTGGCCCATTGTGTATTTGAGTTAGACATCCCTGACGTAGCGCTTAGAGCAGCCCTGTTTCACGTCTGAGTGGAACATCACTGGAAGGCCTTGAATGCACAGTATGCCTATCATGTCTCCGCGCAGTACCCCCATATGACCTACCACAAGCCTTTGGGAATTGATTCTGGCCCTCCTGCCTGACTGACTTAAGTGTGCTATGCAAGACAGCCGGCTCCTCTCCCAATAAGCGCTGCGGACTCTTGCCGCATTCAAAGGTTGTGTTTTGAAGCACACACAGACATCTTCGCTGCATTGCCTCGTGCCAAAGATCACAGCTTCACACCTTTCGTACGTGTAGTTTTGTTTGTTGATTTTTTTTTTCAGACAGGTTTTCATCTCTCTCTCTCTCTGCTGCCAGCTTGCTGTGAACCAAAAAAGGCAGATAAAGTCCCCCCCAAAAATATCTTAAGGCTTCCAGTCTTCAGCACAGACTCTTTGTGTGTCTAATTGGCTCCGCTCCGGACTTTTTTGTTTCAAGGTTATGTGAAGTTAATTGTTCCAGGCGTCGCATTCCAAATTCCCGTCCTCTTGGTATTTGATTTTGCTAATCTTGTGCAGTTCCATTTGAATTTGTTTTAGGGCGGGTCATTCAGCAGAGCTATACTTCTTTCATCTCCTTAATTGAGAACCTTTACGAATAGGAACGAGGATTGGAGACATGTCCGCCTCTGTTTTCTGCTGTTTCTACCGTTTCTCAAAGTATGGTCCTGGGGACCACCAGGGGTATATACTGTGTATACAGTATATATGCGGGTTACAGGGTGTGCAACTCTGATATAATGTGTGCGGCGGGAACCAGCCATTTATGGGCAAATGACAGTTCCTATGGGGCACTTTCTGGGTCGCGCCACATTGCGAGTTAATTGTAGGCCGGCCGTTTGTATGATTTAGGGAAGGTCGTCACGGTTCAAGACAGGCAGTTGGATCCAGGGGCAGAGAAAGGTAGACGATGAGACAGGAGACACAATGTGGAGTACAAGGGGATTTATTCATATTTTTCTGTTCAAAACAATCATTTCACTCTCTTTCTCAATTACATTTATTCTATGGCGTAAAGGCCCTCAGGAGGAAACCAAAAAATACACAGGGAAGACATATTTGATTATAAACACCAGAGTAATGTTAACTCCATATAGACATACAAAACACCCAGGGGTCTATTAGATTAATGTTATCTCTGTACAGACTCATACAAAACACCCAGGGGTCTATTAGAGTAATGTTATCTCCATACAGACTCATACAAAACACCCAGGGGTCTATTAGAGTAATGTTATCTCCGTACAGACTCATACAAAACACCCAGGGGTCTATTAGAGTAATGTTATCTCCGTACAGACTCATACAAAACACCCAGGGGTCTATTAAGAGTAATGTTGAGACTAAGGCTGTCGAGGTAATGGCATGAACTGTTTGACCAATGTAGCTTATATTCACTTATGCGTCTCCTTTGCTTTTGTATTCTGACTTTTGACCTCTGACCTTAAGATGACCCGCCATCTTGAATTATATGAAAACCGGTTAAAATGCCTGAACTCCTACAATCTTTGATCAAAATACATGAAAATAACCTACACCTGAACTTTGGACCCATACGGATACAAAAGTAGCGGTGCATTTGAAAAAAAAGGTGAAAAAAAGTTTTTACGAGCCAATGAAAATTGCTGGTTTGTGGAAATTCTTCTATTGCCCCTAATCTGCAGATGCAGCACAATCTTCTTATGAGCTTTTACAGTTTTGTAGAGGGGGATGCCAAATATCACTAAAACCAGTCTTACTCCAATTGCTCAAATAGGGTAACTCATGGGATAACTCATGCCTTGTTTGGCCAAAAATCAAGGGACTTGCTTCCACATGTTCCTTGACTCGTGTGGAACACATGTGTCACTTTAACCAGTAAGCTCCACCCTCAGAGTTTCCGTTTGGTAGAGGGAGATGCCAAATAGCACTAAAACCAATCTTACTGCAATTTGTCAAAGGGGGCACTATAGCAATTTTTGGAAAATCAAACATTTTGATAGGCGTAGTTCATGCCTTGGTTGGCCCTAGATCATGGAACTTGTTTCCACATGTTGCTTATTTGTGCATATCATTCATATTGCTTACTGCTTGATGCCGTCTTATGGGCCATTCAATTGTTAACAACAATTAAGCTTATTGTGGATAGCTCAGTCAGTAGAGCGCCAGAATTCAGAACAAAAGGTTGTGGGTTCAAGTTAAGTTACTGATAATACAATGTGTGAGTCTGTGAGACTTCAATAACCCTTCCCTGCTCCCACAATTACATGTATTTCTCAAGTTCAGGCTTCCATGTTTCTATGGCTTATTTGTGCATATTGTTCTGCTTATTGCCTTAGCTGCTTCCTTGGTCCCGGCTAATTCTCCCTACTATAGAGTGTGGTGACCATATAAGGAGTTCCTCCCTGTCCTCAGTGATTCCCTGGGGTCATAAAACCATAGTTTCCGTTTGGGGCTTTGGGAGAGCCTTTCGTCCAATCAGGATGAGATAGGCCTTCCTCCGATCAGGATCAAGTGGGGGTGGGCCTCGGGTGTATGTATTGTTGGCATGTGGCATGGAGTACTTCCAAATCACCCAAATCACTTACTATACTATATTAATCTGATTAAATTACTTCATGTCCACACTAAGATTTTTCTCATTGAAAAATAATAATAATAAAATGGTAGAGTACAGTTTTACGGGGGCATATAGCTTCATCTCCCTGTAACCTGGGCCATATAGTAGAGTATAGGGACGGAGTTACACAAATTCCATTGATGTCATGTCGTCAGTCCAATGGAGGCTCTTCTACATCGACTAGATGGATTGAGAATGGAACAGCGATTGAGGGAGCTATAAGCATTGGGAGCTTGTAGATCACCTATTTTGTTCAATATAAAAGAAATAAATCAATAAACAGAACATTTTTCCCCAGATTTGTTCAAATCCTGTCCAGGAAACATGCCATATGTTGGACCTAGTTCAAATGGTGATTAATCATGATTGAATTAATTTTGAATATGTGATTAATCTGATTTCACTTTTTTTTTTCAACAATTGAATTCTGGCTGTTTGACACATTACAGAGTATTTCTATAATGCAGTATTTGTTTTACTTTTTTGTTTAACTTAACCCATTCTGAACTGAAAAATAATTCAAAGATTTGTGCCACATTTTTACCATTTTCAAAAATATCAAACCTACAAGCTTGTAGGTCTGATATTTCTGAATAACTAAAGTAATGGCTATGATGTAATACTAAGTAATGCTTTGTATTTTTATACTACTGCTAAGTATTTTTAATAATGCTAATATTTCTAAGTAAGTAATGCTAATAATGCTAAGTTATACTAATGCTAAGTATTTTTATTAATGGTAATAATGCTAAGTATTGCTAATGCTAATGCTTGTTAATATTGCTAATAATGCTAAGTAATGCCAATAATGCTAATTGATGGTAATAATGCTAAGTAAGTAATGTTGCTAATGCCGAGTATTGCTAATACTGCTAATAGTTCTAAGTAAATAAGTAATAATGCTAAGTAATGTTAATGCTAAGTCTTGTTACCGTAATAATGCTAAGTAATGCTAATAATGCTAATAACGCTTAGAACACCAAAAGGCATACCCACGCAATGTGGTCAAAGTAAAACATGAGTGATTTTTTTTTTTGGTCCAGCCCTGGCCAAACCCAACCAACTGTAACCCAGTTATGTTGCATTTAACGACATGGTTTTCTTGGAACTGTGCTGAGCTGATACAAGTGACCCAGGGGGTCTGGCAACAGACTCTACCGGTAACTGAAGGAAATTGCTTCTATTATCCCCCAGTGTTTTGCACAGTGGGTTTCAAATAATTTAGGCAATTCTCTATTCCTTAGAGCAGTTGCTCTAAGTCCAGACCACACATACAACTAATACAGAGGGGGGGTGAGGGTCCTATAATCTAGGACTAGGTCCTAGTATACTAGTTAACACAATAATTGCTTGTGACGTTATTTAATTGCACTCAATGCCCTAAACAGAGATTAATCAAAAATATCCATCTTTAAACACCCCCCCCATCCCGTCTGCTGGAAGCACGTCGATGGCACTTGGGCAGAGCTTATTTCCCATCCACAACATTCTAAATAATCCAGAAAGTGCATCAGTGTTGCGTCTTTTGGAGACTGCTGCGCTGTGATTGGCTAAAACACAGCCAGATTGAGGTCCAGATTAAAAAGGATCATGGCCAATAACAATTCATATATGTAATCATGTTGTGTCAAACTATGGCAGAGAGAACTAAACTAAGTGATTGAATGGTTGCCGATGGTTCCAGACAATCATGGTGTCATTGACACAACTTCTTATATTTACACTTAACTTATACTTATACTTATAACTTATACTTCTTATTTCAGTACTGTGATGTGTCCTAAGCTGAAATGTTTCACCCTTTCAACAAAAGCCTCGGTGAAATGAGAGAAATGTGTCGCCATTATCCATCGCAGGGACGTGATGATATAATTATTGGACAAAATGTGCCTTGAACTATTGATGCATGTTCCTGATCTCTTTTCAGAAATGTCTGTACCCGTTTCATTTACCACGCACTGAAGGACATGGCGACAGGATGCTTTGAACCTTTAATGGTTTCTTGTCAGACATTCTAATCGCTTCATTTTCACACTTATAATGTAAAAGATTCTTCCCTTGCTGATCCAGGTGCAGACATCATCACAACTTAGATGTGTCTCCATCAGGGCCTTTCTGTGTGGAGTTTGCATGTTCTCCCCGTGTCCCCTATAGGGTAGATACTCTCACATGTTCTCCACCATATCAGCCGGGGCGCCTGATGGAGGTGGACAGGAACTGTTTGGAATAACATGTTCCTTCCATGCGCTACATCCACCTACAACCAGGGAAACTCCCCCCTGTCAGGTGAAAAGAAGCAGCTTGGACTCCTCACACATTGAAGGAATGAGGCAAGTCCGCTGCCTCCCTGTAGGTTGGTGGAGGGTGTGTAGAGCCCCGGATCACGTTATGTATCTCTTTAAGAGATCTCTGTGAGTATCTGTGGTCGCTCGTGCACAAGTAGGCCATGGCCTACTTGTTATTACGAAGTTAGTAAGTGCTGTAATTGGCTTCGGCAAAGAGTATAAACAGAGGGGCCAGCAGCAGCCTGGTCACAAGGTTCATATGCTCCAATGCATTCTGTAAGTGAAGGGAGTTGTCGTAACTCTATCTGGCTTCATGTCGGCGTGAAAGTATTGTGTGTATGTGTTTCAAGTTTTGTATGAGTCAATAACGGAATTCATGAACAGCTGTTGCAACAGACGCCGCACTTGTGCACTCTGCTTGCGCACAAGTAGGCCATGTACGGCTCACTTGTGCGTGCGGTTCCAAAAATCCCAAAATATATAGCTATAGTTTTTTGCCTTTTTCCCCTCCTGCGTCGCGTCTACTTTGATGCTGCAGCTGTTTGCCCACAGGCAGACATTTGCTTTGCCCTGCAGACAGCCCAGAGGTTTTTTTTTGTTGTCAACCAATCCTTTTCGGCGGGCTCATGACAAGGCGGTGCTAGTGTGTAGAGGCAGAGTTAAGATTCAAATCTCTTTACAAACACAGGTTTTGGACACACTGAGGTTATATATTACCTTTAAACTGTTAGTCTCGCCCAACTCAGTCCACATGGCTGTCCTCAGCTTTTTCCCACTGCTTATTATTCATTGAATGCATTGAATTAGCTGTGTACTTGGGAGAATGTGCCACAGGGAACGGGGTTAATCCAGAAATCCAATGCAATGCCTTGGAATGACCACAGAGACCTATAAGCTAAATATCTTCTAACTCTCCAGTATTACTTTTGAAACATCCATGGCATTATTACAGATCCCTGTTTTTTTTCTGTGGGCAGTGTGGTGTTAAATGTGTTGAGCTGTGCGTGCTATTCAGACGGATGGATGGACATCTTTCATTAAAGAGACATTTCACCATTTTAGCAAAAAAAAAAAAAAAAAATGTGCCCATGACATCAGAGACACTGGGTTCACTGCTAACCTCTAACCGCTAACATATAACATTTGAAACCGTGAAATGGCCCTGTGCCTTAAGTAAGACACCTTAAGAATCCCCATAGGAAACTTTAGAAACTTGTATACCTATTCGTCTCAAAGAATGCATTGAACTCATGGGCAATAATCCAAAGAAAAATTGCACGTCAGAGTGTGTGTGTGTGTGTGTGTGTGTGTGTGTGTGTGTGTGTGTGTGTGTGTGTGTGTGTGTGTGTGTGTGTGTGTGTGTGTGTGTGTGTGTGTGCCATAGGCGGATTTAATGGGGGAGCAGGGGGTGCATCGCCCCCCCTTGTGGCCAGGGGTGTAATGTGGCCAGGGGTTTTTATGTGGGATTTCTTTTTTTTATGTAGGCCTAATGAAATAAAATCCATGTTTGAAATAAATCTGAATTGAATTTTGTTGTTTTACAATACAATAATTTTAGAGTATAGCCTATTATATAGTGTATTTTTTTTTCGTCATGACCTACTTCCGAGTGCGACGGAAGTGAATGAGTTGGTCAGGTCACAGCAGGACACAACCCAAACGCGCGCCACACCAACCCACCGGGCTGCTATGGTGCAAATCGTAGGAGAATCCCGGAAGGTTCATTAATATTCATGAGGTGCTGCTCCGAGCATCCAATCACGTTCACGCGAGGAGGCGGAACTTCCAAAATGCAGCGCTTGTTTTACTGCCGGCTACTACTAGTCGGGCGGGGCGAAGGAAGTTTTACTGAGGTTATGGTTAGGGTTAGGTTAGGTTTAGGCATAGGTTTACTGAGGTCAGGGGTGGACTGGGAGCTCAAAACGTACCGGGCAATTTTGTCTCAGAGCGGCCCTCAGAGCGGCCCTCTGAATCTTTGTGGGGGCTCCGGGGCCTGAGCCCCCATGAGAATTTAAGACATATAAGGGGCTCTGGGGCTCGGGCTAACTAAAATTAGTTAGTTAGTTTTAGTTAACTATAAAAACCCTGCAATAGGCAGTCTCATTTGAAGAGGACAGAGGGCCGCCAGCACTGATTCGTGGGCCGGTTTTGTGCAGATTATTATTTTTTAATTAAAACACGACATTAACGGCCCCCGGGGGGGGTCGGCCCACCGGGAAAATGCCCTGTATGCCAGACTGTCAGTCCACCCCTGACTGAGGTTAAGTTTAGGTTTGTGGAAAAAGACTTCAATGTTTTGTCTCTTACAACATTATGTAGGAGTACAATACAGAGAATGTTTGCATTCGCCATCTTTGTTGAAGGAGTCTCTCTAGGTCTGAGATAAATAATCTTAGTTATCTTTGTTGAAGGAGTCTCTCTAGGTCTGAGATAAATAATCTTAGTTATCTTTGTTGAAGGAGTCTCTCTAGGTCTGAGATAAATAATCTTAGTTTCTTTGTTGAAGGAGTCTCTCTAGGTCTGAGATAAATAATCTTAGTTTCTTTGTTGAAGGAGTCTCTCTAGGTCTGAGATAAATAATCTTAGTTTCTTTGTTGAAGGAGTCTCTCTAGGTCTGAGATAAATAATCTTAGTTTCTTTGTTGAAGGAGTCTCTCTAGGTCTGAGATAAATAATCTTAGTTTTCTTTGTTGAAGGAGTCTCTCTAGGTCTGAGATAAATAATCTTAGTTTTCTTTGTTGAAGGAGTCTCTCTAGGTCTGAGATAAATAATCTTAGTTTTCTTTGTTGAAGGAGTCTCTCTAGGTCTGAGATAAATAATCTTAGTTTTCTTTGTTGAAGGAGTCTCTCTAGGTCTGAGATAAATAATCTTAGTTTTCTTTGTTGAAGGAGTCTCTCTAGGTCTGAGATAAATAATCTTAGTTTTCTTTGTTGAAGGAGTCTCTCTAGGTCTGAGATAAATAATCTTAGTTTTCTTTGTTGAAGGAGTCTCTCTAGGTCTGAGATAAATAATCTTAGTTTTCTTTGTTGAAGGAGTCTCTCTAGGTCTGAGATAAATAATCTTAGTTTTCTTTGTTGAAGGAGTCTCTCTAGGTCTGAGATAAATAATCTTAGTTTTCTTTGTTGAAGGAGTCTCTCTAGGTCTGAGATAAATAATCTTAGTTTTCTTTGTTGAAGGAGTCTCTCTAGGTCTGAGATAAATAATCTTAGTTTTTTTTGTTGAAGGAGTCTCTCTAGGTCTGAGATAAATAAATTAGGTTTAGGCATAGCCTATTTTTACTGGGGTTATGTTTAAGGTTAGGGTTAGGTTAGGGTTAGAGTTAGATGGTGCTTTATGCGGTAACTAACCCTAAACAGAACCTCAGTAAAACTATGCTTCGCCCCGCCCGACTAGTAGTAGCCGGCAGATAAAACAAGCGCTGCATTCGGAAGTTCCGCCTCCTCGCGTGAACGTGATTGGATGCTCGGAGCAGCACCTCATGAATATTAATGAACCTTCCGGGATGCTCCTACGATTTGCACCATAGCGGCCCGGACAAGTTGGCTGTCCTGTCGCTGTGCTCCCACGGGAGCGGCAGCTGCTCTGTTAGAAGCCGGCGCCGGGGGCTCTTCTGGGGCGCCAGCGCGTGCCGACGGCGCTGCTCGGTAACGGGTGCTGCTGCTGTCGTGGCTCTTGTATGGAGGCCACTGTAGTTGCTGTTCTGTTGTTGTAGAACAAGGACATTTGCCGATATCCATATTTACTTTTAAGTTGCCACTTTGCCAGTCACTACACAGGTAGCCCGGTGGCTATGGTGCAAATCGTAGGAGAATCCCGGAAGGTTCATTAATATTCATGAGGTGCTGCTCCGAGCATCCAATCACGTTCACGCGAGGAGGCGGAACTTCCAAAATGCAGCGCTTGTTTTACTGCCGGCTACTACTAGTCGGGCGGGGCGAAGGAAGTTTTACTGAGGTTATGGTTAGGGTTAGGTTAGGTTTAGGCATAGGTTTACTGAGGTCAGGGGTGGACTGGGAGCTCAAAACGTACCGGGCAATTTTGTCTCAGAGCGGCCCTCAGAGCGGCCCTCTGAATCTTTGTGGGGGCTCCGGGGCCTGAGCCCCCATGAGAATTTAAGACATATAAGGGGCTCTGGGGCTCGGGCTAACTAAAATTAGTTAGTTAGTTTTAGTTAACTATAAAAACCCTGCAATAGGCAGTCTCATTTGAAGAGGACAGAGGGCCGCCAGCACTGATTCGTGGGCCGGTTTTGTGCAGATTATTATTTTTTAATTAAAACACGACATTAACGGCCCCCGGGGGGGTCGGCCCACCGGGAAAATGCCCTGTATGCCAGACTGTCAGTCCACCCCTGACTGAGGTTAAGTTTAGGTTTGTGGAAAAAGACTTCAATGTTTTGTCTCTTACAACATTATGTAGGAGTACAATACAGAGAATGTTTGCATTCGCCATCTTTGTTGAAGGAGTCTCTCTAGGTCTGAGATAAATAATCTTAGTTATCTTTGTTGAAGGAGTCTCTCTAGGTCTGAGATAAATAATCTTAGTTATCTTTGTTGAAGGAGTCTCTCTAGGTCTGAGATAAATAATCTTAGTTATCTTTGTTGAAGGAGTCTCTCTAGGTCTGAGATAAATAATCTTAGTTTCTTTGTTGAAGGAGTCTCTCTAGGTCTGAGATAAATAATCTTAGTTTCTTTGTTGAAGGAGTCTCTCTAGGTCTGAGATAAATAATCTTAGTTTCTTTGTTGAAGGAGTCTCTCTAGGTCTGAGATAAATAATCTTAGTTTCTTTGTTGAAGGAGTCTCTCTAGGTCTGAGATAAATAATCTTAGTTTTCTTTGTTGAAGGAGTCTCTCTAGGTCTGAGATAAATAATCTTAGTTTTCTTTGTTGAAGGAGTCTCTCTAGGTCTGAGATAAATAATCTTAGTTTTCTTTGTTGAAGGAGTCTCTCTAGGTCTGAGATAAATAATCTTAGTTTTCTTTGTTGAAGGAGTCTCTCTAGGTCTGAGATAAATAATCTTAGTTTTCTTTGTTGAAGGAGTCTCTCTAGGTCTGAGATAAATAATCTTAGTTTTCTTTGTTGAAGGAGTCTCTCTAGGTCTGAGATAAATAATCTTAGTTTTCTTTGTTGAAGGAGTCTCTCTAGGTCTGAGATAAATAATCTTAGTTTTCTTTGTTGAAGGAGTCTCTCTAGGTCTGAGATAAATAATCTTAGTTTTCTTTGTTGAAGGAGTCTCTCTAGGTCTGAGATAAATAATCTTAGTTTTCTTTGTTGAAGGAGTCTCTCTAGGTCTGAGATAAATAATCTTAGTTTTCTTTGTTGAAGGAGTCTCTCTAGGTCTGAGATAAATAATCTTAGTTTTTTTTGTTGAAGGAGTCTCTCTAGGTCTGAGATAAATAAATTAGGTTTAGGCATAGCCTAGTTTTACTGGGGTTATGTTTAGGGTTAGGGTTAGGTTAGGGTTAGAGTTAGATGGTGCTTTATGCGGTAACTAACCCTAAACAGAACCTCAGTAAAACTATACACTGACACCGCGTGGTGTCATCAAACGTTGGCTCCGCCCCCGTAGGGTAAAGAAAATGTTGCTCTCGTTGACTGCAGTGTTATGCACGGCGATTTCAAAATGGAATATTTCACACAATATGATGTTTTAAACTGTTTACGATGTCTTATCTTGATCCACTACTGCTCGTGGACATGGCACAATATCTTAACAAGTTAAACAACATCGGAATAGATAGCTGTCCGTATGTTATTAAAGGGGAAGACCACTGATTTTCAACACTGAACTATGTTGTTAATATGTGTTAAGGACTGGACTGGACATTTATCTGGTCGAGTTGCCTGGTGAGAAACAACTTTAGGCTAAATTTTCTATATCTATGATGAATTAAAGTTACCATAATGTTAAACACCAAGGGCCAGTACTGACTTAGTTTTGTTCATAGAACTCATCTTTAATAAATTACAAGCACCATGTTCTACACACTATATGAACACTGTTGGTATTTTAATGTAGAGTATTTTTTTTACCCACATGGCTTTGTTTATTGGTGTCATTATCTTATTATACTATAGTCTACTGTTTTGTGGCCATGTGTACCTGTGTCACCACCTCAATTGGTAGTTACTAACACCTAGAACACGTTTTTAATTACAGTAGACTGCTGGAAGATCATAATATGCCCAGAAATGGGTTGTTTGTCATATGCAATTTATGCTCATCTCTTTCTATATACTTTTTAACTGCAATAATGAGCATGCACAACTAAGTTTCTCCACCTACCGTAATTGTACTGTGATGTGACGATATACTGCTGAATAAAAGGGTTAGAATTATGAATATGTGCCATATTATCATGCAGGTGTCTATTCAAAAGGCACTATGAAGAACTGGAGGTCCCTGGATGACGGAGGTCCCTGGATGACGATGAGTGGATATGTGGGGGTTGAATACCCACCTCGCAGACTCCATCTCAGCCCATAGCACTTGTAATACATATCAACCCACAGTACTTGCAGCAGTGACTTATATACAAAGTCTAATGTATTAACCATGTTTTAGTGCTTACATTGTACAGTATATTGTAAATTCTGCTTAAATTGTAAACTTTTGTTGTTTTCCATAAACTAACACCAGGCACTGAAAACGTTTTAATGCATTGTAAAGTCAAACCATCATGGAGAACCACTAGAAGCCCCCACTGCACCTGGGTTTCTGGCTTGCTGTGCATACTTACAGTACATTGTGACCGCAAGACGGGATGAACTTGGATGCAGTTAATACAGAGATCATGTTTTATTAAATAAAAAACATTATAAAATAGTATGATTATATATTTAGTGATATGAAAATGTATCTCTATTGTATAATGACATACTCAACATAGGAAGGTCAGGCTGACAGTGGTTAAAATAGTCAAAACTATGAAACCACATATCTCAATAATGAATACAATACGCATTGTTGCATTATGCATTTGATGATTTGTGTTTTTAAAAACGTTGGTGAATCATGCTCCCATGCAGCTGCGGTACTATGCAAAGTAGAGGCTTGTATTAGACTGGATCTCCTCATGAAGCTGTTTCAACAACGTCTCAATATTACACCATCTTGAAGACTGACTGGGGCTAATTCTTCAGGTTGTGCTTGATGCTCTGGAGAAGGCACTGGTGTTGCTTCCTGGGCTACTGGAGTGACAGCTTTAGGCTGAGATTGTTGAGACTGCTGTGTCTTCTTGTGGTTCACCCTTAAACATTTGATGCAGCTGATGACTGTGATTTTGGGAGATTTTTCAGGAAACATGAGGGGTATGTAGTCTGGATGTGTTTCGTCCTCATGTTCAACCCTACAGAAAGACATGGTGGTAATTAATACTTCTATACTACTACACAAGCTAAATTTAAACACATCTCAAATCCAAATTATTTTACATTTAAACGTGCTTGAGAAAGAAATGCCATTATTAGTTCCAAAATGTTCTTAGTATTAAAAAGCTTTTTGACTTCCTGTGTGAATAATACAGTATAACAAAATTATATGACTTGACATTTGGTCTGAGTCCATTTGGTCCCATTTGTACACCCTCTGATTGGCACCGATTTTACAGTATAACTTGCTGGTCCCAGGGTTCACTTAAATAGACTAATGCATGTCAGGCTGGGGGTCCTTGTTGTGAAAAAAGTTTGGGGACCACTGATTTAAGCCATTGTTAAAGGGGAAACCCCATTTTCAACATTGTATTGTCATTAATATACATTACAGATGTTGTGTGGACATGATAAAGAAAAAGTTCCCCCAATTCTAAAAATGGAGGTCTGAAAGAAGTCATTAACATGGTGAAATACATCTGATGACATCCATCATCAAGATGTATTTCATCATGTTAATGATTTTTTTTCCTGAGAGGGTGCAAATGGTACACATTTGTATCCTCTCAGGAAACTTTTGAAAATGTGTAGAATTCCCCTTTAAGTCCTCTGTTGAAGACGATATGTTGCGTTGTGGGTAAAGCTGAGCTAAATATAAACAAACGGCACTTTAACTATAAGATCTATGTATTAATAATCACGAGATCAATAACGCTATATTTTCCACATTGTTATACAGTTACAACAACTTGGTAACCTTCAATATTTGCGTTCACTAACTTACCAGTAACAAAGTGGAGACTGCAGATGTAAACAGGCTTTGTAGTAGGGCTCCACAGCCTTCCGAATTCATCCTCTCGGCGGATGGTTTGAAGCTATTTTGTCCTTCTAACTGTATGTTACTTTTGATGGCAAACGTATAAATATTAATTCGGGATTTTTTTTGTTATTGGTTTTGCAAAAAGTAAAACAGCAGTCGGCATTGCACTATCTGCATCATCGCGCATTGATATCTAATGGAGACGAAGCCAAAGTTTACCCCACGCCAGAAACCGGAAGTGCGTTCCTGTCTTAAGCGGTGTCGATGGATGCTTCGCCCCGCCCGACTAGTAGTAGCCGGCAGATAAAACAAGCGCTGCATTCGGAAGTTCCGCCTCCTCGCGTGAACGTGATTGGATGCTCGGAGCAGCACCTCATGAATATTAATGAACCTTCCGGGATGCTCCTACGATTTGCACCATAGCCACCGGGCTCATCATCATCAGTGGATGTGTGGATTATAATCATGATCTTGGCGAAAACAAGAAGCGCTCGTCTTCCACTTATTGCTACAGTAAGCACGTGGATGGAATATTCTGTCTCAAAGGACGCGGTCTTTTTTTTTTTTTTTTTTTTTTTTTTGCTTTGTTTGCCGACACTTCCAGAATGACAGCAAATACGTGGACTGGTTGCGTAACACAGGAGTGAGTGAGTGACTGAAAAACTGGCCTCCAAACTGGATTATATGCGATCGGATGCACATAAGACCCTGATCTGTTGAGTGACAATCGCCGTATTGTGAGTATTCAGTGACAATTACTTTTTAATTGGTTAAGTGAAGTTTAAAGTGGTCTAGTGCAGCCTGTGGTTTTCAACCTGTGGTATGGAGACCATAGTGGTCCTTGAAGGGGTTCCAGGTGGTCCCCCAGCTAAGTTGGTTAACAAGATGAAAAGTTACCAGATGTAACTCTTGGAAGCGTAGAAATGAAACCAAATGGACCCTTAAGGGTCCATTTGGTTTCATTTTACACTCAAGAGTTTAAAAAAATCATCATGTGAATTATCCCAAGTCTACACATCTGGAGAATGTAGAAGATTAATAGTCGTCATTTTGATCTGTATGTTGGACTGTTTGGTTTCCCACAGGCTGCGCAGCTGTGGTTGGACTTAGTGTTGATGTTGACAAAAACATGAACCGTAGTTCTAGAAATTATATGCAGCTGGCTTGTGTCCGTGCGTGTGCGCGCGCAGTGCGTGTACCATCCGACATTTCGCACCTCCTGCGTTCAAAGTCAAACTATACGCGTATGGTGTGTGCGTGAGTGCGTGCGTGCGTGCATGCGTTGCTAATTCTAGTTTTGATTGCTTGCATTTGCATTGAGGTTTCATGTTGTAGTTCCACTTAATTCAATAACCCAGCACACTAACCCAGGTATATGTTTTAGACACACACTAGTAGAGTTAATAATGAGACAAGACAACTCCTATACTGTTTTCTTCTTTGATGAAAGGGGAGGCATAAGTCATCGTTGTTGCATAGAGAACAAACCAGAAGCAGTATTCTATACTGGAACCAGCCATACACATGCAGAAAGGTTAAAAACTCAAGCAACCAAGGAATGGGACCGCCATATCTTGCTATAGTCTCATAGCAGCCTACAAGCCCCCCTCCTGCGTGATAAGATCAGCCGACACAGGGAAGCTGCGAGTACCCTCGTTATATATATATATATATATATATATATATATATATATATATATTCATGATGCTCAGTGATGTCTGAGGTGGGCGAGTCTTTCAGTAGATGTCTGAGGTGGGCGAGTCTTTCAGTAGCTTCATGATGCACAGTGACATCACAGAATTTGGGTTTGTTTCATTATACACACACCTTTGTTTTTTCTCCAGGAAGGTTTTGGGTAAATTTCATCCATGTTTAGGGATGGGGTGATGGGGTGATTCCCATTCATTCAGTGTAGAAAAAATAGTTGCCAAGTATTGCTGTACTTACATGTATTTTGATGAGAAATATTTTTATTAAATAGTTTAAATTGGGTATATACCCGTGTTTATTGATGGAGTAACAAAAAATAAGTTTAGTGTTCTAGGGATAACCATGTAAGCCATGGCAATGGCAATGATGGCAATGATGCTAAGTAATGCTAAGCAATGCGAATAATGCCAATGCTAAGTACTGTTTATAGCGCTAATAATGCTAAGTAATGCTAATACTAAGTATTGTCAATAATGCTGATAATGCTAAGTAATGCTAATAATGCTAAATAATGCTAAGTACTGCTAATTATGCTAATAAACTGTGAACAAGGAAAGAAGTGGTCTTGCAACTTCACTCCACAGCACAGCACAGCTCAGACACTCACACTGGGAGAACTATACAAGTTGCACTGAAGCCTATTAGCTGTGTCGCTGTTGACTGATGGCATGTGACATTCCAGCCCAGCTGAAAACAAACAGAGAACTCCCACAGGGGGGATGAGTGGACTATATCTGCTTCTGCTGCTACAGCCCACAGAACAGATCAATATATATCAACTGGGAGAAGGAAAGGACAACACAAAGTTCTACCATGCACTACGGCCTATTTGAAACTATTTAAAATAGACAATGACCTGACCCGTTGTAAATAATGAACAACAAATGATGTACAGTGTGGTTAATGTGATTTAACATCAACAGCAATGATGTAATTACTGTTTAATGTAGTTGTGAGGATGCTTGATCATGGGGAAAAGGAGAGCCAGTTGTAGCAAAGCAAGGTGCGCGGGAGAGTGGTGATAATTAATTTTGTTGCATTAAAGTAAGCGTTTTGTGGACATCATGAAGCCACTGGAAATGGCTTTAGAAAGTGGATGGTGGTGATACATACACTGTGTCTTTGTGTGTGTGTGTGCGTGTGCGTGTGTGTGTGTGTGTGTGTGTGTGTGCGCGTGTCTCAGTGATGCACTATGGCACACACACTTTGTAAATGACGATCCACAGGCTCAGCGCGTCACACTGTGTGCTGTGCTTGTGTTTCCAGAGAATCGATTCGAGACCCCAAAATGTTAACGACCGAATATGGGTCGGGACACTTCCTGGGTACCTTTTAATGAGTAAAAATGATTTCGCCCCTCCTGGTCTAATATTAAGCATAATCCAGTCTGCTCATCACAAGGGAGGAGGAGATGGCTGACTCAGGGGTAGACATTAAGGGAAATTTGCCACTGGCCCTTCGGGCCAGTGGCTTTTAAGAATCACTGGCCCCACAACTGTAACCACTGGCCCAGGTAATCGATCCCCATAGTCTGCAAAAAAGACCACCATTTATTAATGCATTAAATGCATTCAAGTTAACAGCACTCTTTTCATGGGGGTCAAAACCAGTAGACCGTTCAGCAAGCTGACCCTTATACAATGCAGAATGCCTAAAATATTTTTTGTGCTAATAAACAAAATATAAATAAAACTTAAACAATTACAAAACAACACCAACATATTGTGAAATAAAAATAATAATACGATATGTATATCAGGGGTGCCCAACCTTTTTTGACCCAAGATCAAAGACTAATACAGGTTGCCATGGCGACCATACAACAACAGCGGTTTGTACAACAAATGTATGGGCGCCAACGAGGGCATTTTACCACTGGCCCCATCGGGCCAGTATAGGGCGCCATCTGGTGGTCCGCACGTGTTTTCAAACCTGTTTCGGGCCATCGGGCCAATTATAATGTCGACCCCTGGCTGTGTGTCAGCCGGTGTGAATAGCTGGGATGCAACCCAGATGAAAAGAAACAAATATCTTCCAGTTTGAACGCACGTTCAGCTCCCAGGTCTATAGCCTGCTTGTGGATATATTATCAAGTGGATATCGCTTCGTTCCCGTATCATAAATCCACATTGTGCCAGTGTCCTCCTTCTCCAATACCACGTTGAGTCAAGTGTATCAACAGTATTGTATCGAATTAACTTTCCAGCCCCTCTTAGTCCAGCCCCTCAGTTTATGGCCACCAGTATGCCACATATAAATACACAGAGATGCAACGATAGGCTGCTGCCGTGAGCATAGACAGATTATGAAATTAAGGGCCCCTGGGCCACCACCAGCCAAAGGCCCCCCCCCCCCCTACACAGGAGGATCTTTCTGCCCAGAGTGGCGGCATGATGGTTTAGGACATTTTGGGCTATTTTAGTGACACAAATTTAGTAAATCCATTGTTAATAAGGACCGTGTGCACCATTATTATTCACTTTTACCCCTTTTTTGGGTGGGCCCTGAGCTTGTACCTATTAGCGATCACGCGGACATTCAAGCTCATGGGCCCCCCTAGCTTAGGGGCCACTGGGCCTGGGCCCAACGTGCCCGTTGGAGATATATATATATATATATATACTGTATATGTATATATATGTATATATATGTATATGTCAGAGATGGCGACTCGAGTTGAAGACTCTGACTCGGGTCCGACTCGAGTCGGCAAAAATGGGACTCGGACTCGACTCGAGTCTTTAAAAGTCTTGCCTTACTTTTTTGTACCCACAAAAAAATCCATTCGCCTTTTTTTCCTGTCAACCCCCCGCGCAAAGGAAAACAGAGTTTGGGCACTGCAGGAGTTCTCGTGCACAGCCACGCACACGTTATAAACCGGGGCTATCCCTACTAGGCTGACCACCTCCAGGGGGGGGGTCATGTTTTCAGTGCAAAATTAAAAGGTATGACAAACATACAGTACATAGCAGGCAAAGTTATTGACTTTTTCATTTAATATTAGGCAGTGTTGCTTAATAGATCTGGCCCAGGTTCAGAATGCCATGATTGACTGCCAGCGCACGTGTCTCTAAGCTGTGTGGTTAAAAAGAACGACATTATCTATCTTCATATTGTTTGATGAAAAAACAGGGCCTATACCTACACCCAATCAAAATATAAAATAGCTCCATTTCACGCGTTGCTAATACAAAGAGATCACAGACGAAATGTTTTTTTTTAGTGTGAGTTAGCGTGACGGTCACCTTTCGCTGCTGGAATAATGTAGGGTTGAGCCAGAAGGCAAAGCTCTCTGTCTCCCTCGGGAGGTACTCGAGGCACGTCCCACTGGGAGGAGACCCCCCGGGGCAGACCCAGACACGTTAGATGGAGGGATTACATTGACTCCCTGGCCTTTGGAACGTCTCGGGAATGTTGCTCTGGAGAGGGCTCTCTGGTGGAGCGGTTTCCCCCGCAACCCAACTACAGATAAGTGGTTGAATATGGATGGTTGGATGGGGTAATGGACGTTGAAAAATAACAAATCTACGAGCTATTTAATTTCTTATAAGTTATAGTTCTAGCACCACTTGACCAATTGCTAAAAATGCCGTGACGACGCTCCACACATCCCAAACTGTTGCATACACTTCCCATAGCAATTCTGCACTGTGGACTCACTCCCGCTCTTAAGCTGTATTCTGAATGGCACTTGCCATAGCACTTGCTCTAGCGTTGATGACCCTACAATCATATTCATAGGCTAAACGAATTTGCATTTTACTTTAGGAGACATGCATAGCACTCTATAGTGTTATTATACTGTACTTATAGCTTTGATGTAGCCTACATATTTGCTACTGAGGCCCTGGTCCAACATGCAATTTGATTTGAGTCATGTGAGCGGTTAGACCAGTCGGATCACAGATCTGATTCAGGCTACATCTGGCTGCCAGAGTTGGATGCTCTAGGATTTTTCTTTTATTTTTTTTTATTTTTTAAAGTATATACTACAGTCCTAATAGTCCCCAGGAAATTACATCTGACCACAAAAGATTGTAGGATCTACTGAATGTGACAAACTGCCAGATTGAGCCTATTATAGCCAGTGTATAGCGCAGTGTGGTGTGCTTCCTCCTTTACATTCAGTAGATCCAGATGTAATTTTCTGACGTTTCTTAGGAGCGTAATATATAATACCAAAATAAATCACTTAATAATTTTGTAAACAAATACGTATTGAATGTCCCCGCCTCCCTGTCGAAAACAGCTAATATCCCTAAAACCGCAGTTGGATGGAACGGCGTTATTGATATCGGCGTTATATAACGAGATTACTTTTTATTGGTAACGGAATAACCTAATGAGTTATTTTTGAAATTTAGTATTTACCTAAAGTTACCTACTTAGTTACATTTCCAAAAAAGTAACTCGTTAGTTTGTCCCAATTCTTTTTTTTTTTTTTTTTTTGCTGGATTTCAAAATAATAGAGCCAAGACTGCCCGGTGTTGTACTGTATATTCCTCCTTCTGTGAGTGTATAATAAGCCCTGACTGCGCGTTGTCGCCTCATCCTTACTTCTGTGAGTGATGTGCATAGGTACCAATTTTCTGTCTACACATCCTGTAAGTTCACCTAAGAAATAAAAGCGCTGTCTATAGTGTCTACTGTCTAGTTACTCTAGTATGAATGTTTTATTTTGAAAAGGAAGAAAGAGGAAGTTTGTTTCTAGTCGAGTTATTGTTATTGACACGCAGCTGCTAGTGGCATGCTAAAAGCATGCGTTTTGGGCTTAACGCAAAGTCAGGATACACACTTTTGGATTTACACAAACATGGTAGATTTCTCTGGCTGCCTTATTCGGTGAGTAATGTTTAATTCATTGTTTGGCCGCTGTGCCTTATACTGTCTGTTCATATCTGGTTGATGATGCCGATCCACTGTTAGCTGTTTGTTTGTTGTTTGTTTTTGCTCCTCACGTGCGCCGTGTTGCACGATGTGAGAGGGAATCATGCTCTCTACCTGGTTTTGGAGAGTACCGCGCACGGCATTATATTGTCTGTATGTGCATGCATCTGACATAGGCCTACTTTGGAGCAAACTAGTTGTTATGTGTATGACATGATATCAGCGAACAGGAGTTGTTGTAACTTGTCGTTGTTGTTGTTGTTGATGGTGGTGGACCTGTGGTGATGCTGGTGGTTGTGGTTTTCTTGTGCCCAACGTGGAGTGCTACTCAGCCTCGAAATCCTGAGGATTTGTAGGCCTGTATTAAACTGTGGCTTTTCACACGTTTGGGAAGCACATTTCTGGGGCGGGGAAGTGGCCGATGGTCGACCATCAGACATTCAAATGCTAATCTAGGTGCCTTTTGTTTACCTGCAAGGTATAGCACTGGTAATACAATCGTCACCTTCTTAAAATAATCGCCTAAGTCATTTTTTCCAGGTTTTTCAGGAAACACACAAAACACCCCCAAAAAAATTTGGGGGAGTTTTGTGTGTTTCCTGAAAAACCTGGAAAAAATGACTTAGGCGATTATTTTAAGAAGGTGACGCAATGTAACTAAATTGTGCATACATTAAAAACAAAAAGAAAAGGGGGGTTTAATTGTGTTGAGTAACAAAAAATAGCGGAAAATAATCTATTATCGTTAGTTTTAGAAAGTAATTTGTCACTTAACAAGATTAGTTTTATGGGCAGTAGTCCAATAAACTAACACAATTACTTTAGAAAGTAACAATACCCAACACTGCCTAAAACTAAAGAAAGCCCCGAATGGAAAACGATCAACACCAATCTTTTACTTACCTACTAACTGAAAAGATATAGGCCTACTTTTTTATTTGACACGTATTTACTTGTTTATTTTTTGCCCCACTCTAATTCTAATACAGTGCTCTTAAATCATGCATGTTGTACAAGTAGGCGGTGTGCACTTTAGATGTATCAGTGAAAAAGGTCACAGGCCTTTGATTGTGACTCTGTGGAGCGGCTGACATGATCACAGGGCTAACGTAACAACCATGTCCTCTCAACAGGGTATTCTAGGATGACCTTTATAAGCTGCGAACTGAGGAAGCACTGGGAAAATGTCAACCTCTTCTATACTGTACCAGATTCATGGTTGAAGTTATGTTGTTAATCCATATTTGGTCGGATGTTATTAGCATTACTTAGCATTATTAGCATTATTAGCAGTATTTATTATCATTAGCATTATTAGCATTATTAGCAGTATTAACAATACTTAGCATTAGCATTAGTTAGCATTATTGGCATTACTTCAGTTCATGAAAAAATATCAAATATCAGACCTACATGCTCATAGTGTGCCACGGAGTGGCGTGGTATGAGCTTGCAGGTCTGATATTTTTGAAAATGGTGAAAATATGGCACAAATCTTAATAATAATCCAGCCAGAGTGTACAAATGGAACCAAATGGACCCTAGCAGGTCTATTTGGTTCCATTTGTACACTTTCAGGAACATTTTGAGTACAAACGGATTTGTTAAAAACAGAATCTAACTTCAGCTCACCTCCACTCTTTTGGCTCACTATGAAACTGTGCGACAAGAAGGCAGGGTTAACGAGCAATCATGGGGACTGGATTGGTCCGTAAACTTAAGGTGTGATGTACACATAATATATATATATATATATATATATATATATATATATATATATATATATATATATATATATATATACAGTAATATATGGTAATATATTGTAAGAGGTGTGATGGTACAATTCGGTAATATAGTACAGTAATATACGTGAGTTTGGGGGAATTTTACCAGAGTCTGCTGCTAAGTTAAACGTGACATTCCTGTAACATACACAGCCGTATTCCAGGCTTTTTGTGCAGTGATTTGCTAATACTGATACAAACTGATATGACGACAAAAGGCCGATCTCACATCCCACTACAGCATCGGGAGATCCTTAATCATGAGCATTTGTGACAAATCTGTGAACATATATATGTATTGCCTATATATTTTCAAAGCAAACTTTTTTAATTTGAATATTTGGAATATCTATAGAAAAACAACAGATACTGTATATTTAGAGACAGGTTGTCGGCGGTCGAATACAAACAACTGTCTAAGTGTGTGTGTGGGTTTGTGTGTTAATAACACACGCGCGTGTGTTATTGACGTGGAAAATGTCCAGAGCATCAACGGTACAAACCACATCGATGTCATCAGAAAACCGTTACCGGTACACAGATGACGTGTTAATGGGAGGATTCATATCCTGATTGGGACAGCTGCGAGCGGCAATCTGGCCAGCACAGGTGACCCCTGGAGGTCCCTAACGACCCCCCCGGCGGCGATAAGGGCCCACTAACGAGCCTGAAACAGCCTCCCTGACTGCTCCTAATGACAGCTTAGCATAACCATTGGAGCGCTCCCTTGGGAAGGCAACATGTTCTTCCTGTCGTGTTGCGTGCTCCAGCGCCATGTACTTGCGTTTGCATGCGTTTGTGCGTGTGTGTGTGTATATGTGCATGTGTTACTCATGGGGTAGGTGAATCATATCAGCTATGTATTTATTTATTTCTGTCCTCCCCAATTACACCATTTTAACTTCAGGATTAGCGATTTAATGTTTAACCACAGTCTTTCAATGAGTCCCGGTGGAACAGGTGTTCGGCCGGTCGGACTAACAAGTGTGGCGCCTGTCATTCTACTACGGGTCGTTTTGAGGAATTACGTTGTAATCTGATTGGTTGAAACAAGTCGCACACACAGTTACTTAAACACAGTCGAGCCTCATCAATACAAATAATTCAACTGGTGTTTTTCCTCACAGTGCAACAGTCACTCGGCACCTATAGGCCAGTTTCTTGGGACATCTGACTACATCTGTCATCTGTTTTTTCAACCATTGTCTCCCAGCAAACACGGTCAGGACCAAGACGAATTAGCATTGTCTCGATTGTGTCCAGATCAATGCAATCCGAGAGTAGTCAAATCTGGCCCCAGAGTATCACCTGATCTCAAGCTACACCAACACAAATCCTAACCACTACAGATGGACGTCCCTGGATGAATCAGAGAGAGTCAGATTGAGGCTACGCAGACTAACTTAAATCAATTGTAGTGTTTCTGGTCGAAATATATGAACAGGAAATTCATAGCTAGTCAGATCTGATTCAGAATAAGCTTTATTATTTTAACTGGTGAAGAGGTCCTGGAAATGAGGTTGAGATCATCCCCATATGGACTGTGATGTGGCCTAGTCTTGAACGTCACTGGAGTCACTGGGGGACGTCATCGTAACAGGACTAGGCCAGATCACAGCCCATATGGAGATGATGTTTACGCAATTTCCAGGAACGTCTTAAAGTAATGAAAAAATACAGGTAAAGGCCTTTGGCCTACCACAAGGCCCCAGACCTTGTGGTATACACTATACCTGGCTACACCATAGTGTTTCAGAATATCAGTCATTATCAATCCATGCGACTACAGGCATAGAAAAACATACACAGTTAGGCAGTTCATTGGTTAACTATCTTAGAATGCACACTGACCTGCATGTTAACTTTGAAAAAGGTTGAGTCTGCTGTATGTTATGCAGTGCGGGCGTGTCCCTGTTTCAACCCTTTGTTAAAAAAACTTTGCTCAGAACAGGGTACTTAGTGTAATAATAAATAATAAGTCAGTCGTACAGAGCCATGAGTGCCCATAGGGGCATTAGCCCTATCTCCTGTTTCTGTAGTGCGTGAGGCAGCTTTGATGTGCAAGTACACCGCCTGGACATGGTAGTAGTCTGTTGCGGGGACTTGCGCCCCATCCAACCCTCCTTATCCAATAATTAGTGTACATTTTCTGTATGCCAACGTTGTAATTTAAGGTCAGTTGGGTACATGTAGAGGTAAGAACTTAGGTAAGAACTCTTTCTACAAAGGGGGACCTTTCTCTCCTTCCCTCAGGTGTTATACCGGTTTTACTAATTAGTAAGGCTCTGTGCCTCTGTTCCCTTTTGTGTTCAAACTCATTAACGGTTACTCCGCCAGCATTTTGTTAAATATATAATGGTAGTTAGCTGCCGCCATTGTGTATTAATGTGGAACTCATAATTTAAAGAGCCAAGTTTCTAGCAAGAGTGGTTTGTTTGGAACCATGTAGGTTCCAAACAAGCGTAAGGTGCGCTTTTCAGTATCTTATAAGAGATACCCTAGCCCAGTGGTCCTCAACTGGCGGACCGCGGTCCACGACCGTACCGCCGCACATCTCGTTGCAGACCCTGGCAAAAAGGGAGAGAAAAGAG
>CM076983.1:27952845-28082845 GCA_039105355.1 Benthosema pterotum | reverse complement strand
AATGGCCTCCTTTTCGGTTTGCAGTCGTCATCAGTCATCGGTTGTGAGAGGGATACTTAAAGAGACAGAAATCTATATTACGTCACCATTACATCATCACCTAAAGTAGGGGTTTTCAAACTTTTTGGCACCAAGGTCCACTATTTCTTCAGCATTTGAGCCACGGACCACCATTTGAGGACATTTTAGCCCCACAGACCGGCAAAACTAAAGATTTCTTTTGCTTTTGTCCACAATACCAGGCTGGATTTAGGAAACAAAACATGCAAACAATGAAAAAAATTACCATTAATCTTCTATTCCCTAATTGTATAGACTTGGGCTAATTCAGATGGTGAAATGTTTAACTCTTGAGAGTGTAAACATGAAATCAAATGGACCCTTGTGGGTCCATTTGGTTTCCAAATGGACCAAATGGACCACATGGACGCGCAGGGGTCCATTTGGTTTCATGTTTACACTATCAAGAGTTAAATTATATTCAAACATCTTAGTTACTTAATTTTCAAGAATCTACACACATTAGCAAATGTAGGAGAATTGTTATTTACGTTTTGCCAGTTTATCTCTCCTAAATTGTAGACAAAAACTTGAAAATCCTTACTTTTGGGTCAGAGAGATTAAACTCAAATGGTGGTCCGTGGCTAAAATGCAGAATAAATAGTGGGCCGGCCCTGGTATGAAAAAGGTTGAAAACCAATGGTCTACGAGGCCAAGGAATGGAGCATTCACTCCTGAAACAGGTGAGGTGGGGGTGGGGGTGGGGCTGCGGCGCTCTGTCGAGCTATCAAATTCAAGCAATTCAAATGAAAAAAAAAAAGAGAAATGAACTGCACACTACTCCACCACTATCAATTGGAAGTACACACACACAGACTTCACACACACACACACACACACACACACACACACACACACACACACACACACACACACACACACACACACACACACACACACACACACACACACACACACACACAGAACAATGCACACAATGGCAGTTTTCAGCACACAATGGCAGCTCACAATAATAATGCCGTTATCGATGCTGGCGTCTTGTTGGGCTTTTATTCTGAACTACTTGATGAAGGCACATTTATAAACCCTCTTATCTGGAGCATTGTGCCACACAGCAACTGACTGAATGCATGGTAATACATTGTTTGATTTCATCCTTTTTTCTTTCTGTGGTGCGGTAGTATTATTCATAAAGGCTGGTGGTATTGATTTCTTTTCTTTTACTGCAGAAAAGAGCAGTTACATGGAGTCTCCTTCCAATGCTTTGGTGTCCGAGTGGCTCAGTTGGTAGAGCTCTTGCCTTTGGACCGCAAGGTCGTAGGTTTGATTCCGAGTGCAGCCCGGCATGTGTGCATTCTGTTACCAGGGCAAGTGTTGGGGTTTTCCAAATCACCAAAAGCTCCTTTAATGGCATCTCTATGCCTGCGACCCACAATTTGTATTGTGAAATCAACGTTAATTTAAACCTTGAGAGTGTATTCGTAAACAATGATGTTAAAGATGTCATGTGGGCAATAATACATACTTCAATCAATGTCCAAGCTGCCTTCTTTTCACCTGGTTGGGCGTAGCGCATGGAAGGAACATTTATTTATTCCAACCAGTTCCTATACACCTCCATCAGGCGTTGCGGCTGCCCAGGGGAAGGCAGTTTAGATCCCAGGATTACTGCATGTTTTTGTGAGGGTATCTACCCTAGGGGACACAGTATGCAAACTCGGCTCCACACAGGAAGGCCCTTTCTCCAACCCCGCCTCAGGTATGGGTACTGATGACATGGAGGAGGGGACACGCCGCCAGCACCCACAACTGCAACCCTAGCAGGAATCAAACCAAGGAGCTTCTAGCTGTGAGGCGACAGCACTAACCACTGTTCCACCGTGGTAGTGGTTCCTCTGCTCCAGGGGTTGACACTAAGGTCTCCGAGGCACTTGCCCATTGGGCAAGTGCAAGTCAGGTTCTGCTTGCCCTCAGGTTATGGTCACTTGCTCCCCAGGTTCCAGGTGGTCCCCAGTTAAGTTGGTTAACCAGATGTAACTCTTGATAACGTAAAAATGAAACCAAATGGACCCTTGCGGGTCCATTTGGTTTCATTTTTACACTCTCAAGAGTTAAAATTCATCATCTTAATTAGCCCAGGTCTACACTGTAGAAGATTAATGGTCATTTTGATGTGTTAATTTGCCTGTTTTGTTTCCCAAATCCACCCTGGAATCGTCTGAAAGACACAGAGGCAGAGAGCAATGACTGCCTTCCAGACAAATTTATCTTGTGTTGTGTTATAGTGCACTAAGTTGCACACTTGCCCGATCGGGCAACCAGGTAGCAGTCTTCACTTGCCCCACCATTTTTTTTACTTGCCCCGGGCAAGCGGGCAAGTGTTAGTGTCAAGCCCTGTGCTCGCAATCTGATCATGTGTGAATGAGAGAAATAGAGTGGCAGAAAGCCTCAGATAAAGCCTGTTACACTGAAAACCAGTGGGAAGGCACTTAGGACCACTTCACCCATTTGCCAGGTATGATATAAGTGGTCCTCACACACATGCTCATGCACGAAGTCTACCATTTCATTCCTACTCGGTCCTTGGGTTAGGCTGTGGAGTGTGTTGGTTCAGAAGCTCGCCTACCACTAGCCTGGCCTACAGGGCGTTTTTGCCACTAGGCAGACTAGGCAGTTGCCTGGGGTTCGTGATGAGGGGAGGGGGGTCAACGCGGTGACCTCCAGACATGCTTTAAAAAGGATCCCAGGCTAATAAGCATGGTATTATGTATTTATCATAATGGATAAATACATAATACTTGTCCTCTATAACTATAATCTATAAAACTATAGACTATAATTAACGGCACTTTAATTATAGTCAACGGCACTTTGAACTCCGCTGGGGCCCACAGGGAACGAAATGGGAACCCCCACCTCTATTATTCCCCACAGAACACATGATGTTGCGTCTTCATTACCCCCGATAGCAGTCTTCGGTGGCGCCTGTTGTCAATCTAAATCAGGAATTGGCAGGGATGCCCACGAGTTTGAGTCTCGAGTCGAGTCGGAGTCTTTGAGGTGTGAGGCCGAGTCGAGTCGGGGTCTTTTGGGTGTGAGGTCGAGAGAGGTCGTGAGTCGTGCTGCATCTTTCCAAAATAACAAACATACAGTACAAGCTGTCGACCCGCAGTCGAGTTGCATGTTGACTGTTTGTAGATTTGTTTTTTTGGCAACTTAACCATGGCGCACAACGGGACAAGGGCTACAACTACACATTATTCTAACCAAATAAGCCTGTAGTTAGGCAGTGTAACATTATGTAGTCAATGGCCACGCTGGGCCCATGTATGGAACTTAATGCAGTGGAGTGAATATGAATGGAGTATTTAGCGTCTCGAGTGACTCAATGTTCAAGTTTCCTTTATTTAGTCTTGTGAGAGAAATTTGTCTTGGACATACACACTTGCAGCAACAAGTAAGACAATGCAGGACAATACAGTACAGTACAATACAGTAGTAGTGACTCGAGTAGTAGTGACTCGAGTGAGACTCGAGTGAGTCTTTAAATCAAGTCGCCATCTTCGGGAATTTGCACCCCTCCCTGCGTTCTGACGGCATAGTGGAGGTGGTGTTTTGAAATGCCGGGTGCGACTTTCTCTCTCCCATCAGGACGTCGCTGGCAGTGGCAGATTATATGTTTAAGACCGGATGGATTAGCTTGTAAATGTAAATGTCAAAGGTCCTTGTGACTGGCAGGTTGATGAGCGTTTTGGTGTCAGTTCAACATTGAGTATCGTTTATTTTGACACCACCTTTTTATTTAGTTTGGGCATAGACTTTTAACGAGGCCCCCAAAAAAGCCCCCCAAAAGTGAGGATACCCCCCCTCCACCCTCACTTTTGCGCTGAGGTAGGAGGATATCCCCCAACTTATGAGCTCAGACAGATGTCAAGGTAAAACACTGTTGATGCCTGATCAATTGCATAGGGACTCATCCCCACCTCATAAAAGCAGGGGTTGATTGCCCCGCCCCCAACTGCACGCTTGCGATAGCCTGACTTCAGTCTGAATTGTCATTCTGTTTCACTTCATTATTCAGACTGAAGTCCCTCTCTACTACAGCAGTTTCTGGGATGGGCGTGATCAAAGCAGCAGTCTTCACGGTGATTGGTTCATACCAACCCATATCAATATTGGGAAAGCAGACGACGTTGTTGTCATTATTATGCTAATGCTAATGCATTAGCATAATAATGACGTTGCTAACTAAACAAAAACAGCTGAGGAGCGTTACTAGCATGTGAACAAAAGCAGTAAAATATGTCGGATGATGATGTTTATAAAACCTAAAGCCTGACGCTTCTTTAAAGAATAATAAAGTGAAACGAAGTGAGTGACAGGGCTGTTGGCCAATCAGGTGTTGGGCATGGATTTCCAACCGACAAAAACGGCCCCAAAGGCAAGGAAGACAGTCCTTGAATCACAAAGAAAAAATAAGGCAGTATTTTTAAGGTGCTGATTCAGGGCTGAGCCAGGCTACGCTTGCAAGGCAAAGCAAACAATAATAATGAGGTGTATCTTGGAATTCAGTCCTGGCCTCAGGATCATTATGTACGCCGTCAGTGGTTCAGAAAGATCTGGAGCAGTCTGAACCTCCCACACCACACCGCACCAGGTGGGAACTGCTGGCCATAATGACCAGTAGCCACGGCAACAACAACGCACGAGAAACTCAGAACAAACTCCAGGCTAGGGAATCAAAGAAAGAGAAAACTGACTGCCATGGATCAACAATTGCCCCCGCAATGTTGCACAAAATGACAAATGACTGGTGTTTTGTGAGCCGTTTGGTTTCATTTTCTGCTTTCAAGCAGGCAGGATCTAGGCATGGGCAAGGGGGGGGGGGGGGGGCAGTGCCCCCCTAGATGCCGTCACTGCCCCACCAAACATGATGGCATGCAAAACGACCCAAATTTCAAAGATATTTGCTTATATTTAAAATGATCTGAAACACTACTACTATTTGAAATACAAACTAACTACAATTGTCATACCACTAAACCAACAGCATTTCATCATTGAAAACAGAAAACTCTCTGAGTCAGACCTTTAGCTTTATGCATGCTGTGTGTCTGTTACAACTTCAACAACAACCAATGTTATTATTGATGCTTTACTTGCCTAATAAAAATCCTGTAGGCCTAAGCGAAAATGGTATGGGTCCGGCTTCCTCGCCCGACATGGGCCGCAAGGGACCAAATGGACTCTTGCGGATCCATTTGGTTTCATGTTTACACTCTCAAGAGTTAAAATATTCGAATTAGCTCAAGTCTACACAACTAGAGAATGTAGGAGATTAATGGCCATTTTGATCTGTATGTTTTGACTATCTAGCCTGGAATTGTGGACAAAAGCAAAAGAAATCTTTAGTTTTGGGGTCTCCAATGGTGGGTCCTCCAATGGTGGTCCGGGCTCAAATGCTGAATAAATAGTGAGCCCTGGGATCAAAAAGGTTGAAAACCACTGCTATAATTTGATTGCTGTGAATGGGAGGTGACTCACGACGGTCGGCGCCGTGACGATTCCTGCGAGGGAAAAAAAAGGACACCGTTGTCTTGGATCCCTGACGTGTCTGTTGTTCATTTAGACAGGCCTAGCAGAACAATGTGTGAGTGATGGCCTAGTGCCAGGCTCCACAGCACGTCCGTTATCAATGGGCCAGCGGGGAGCCGTGACTGCTTTGACCGGACCGGTTACGTAATTATCCACCCTGCACTGTGTCGCCCGGGCAGGCCACACTGACAGCGGGCGAGCGATGCTGTTACTCTGTGATTCAATATAATAACCTGCTTTTCACACCGATGGCATTGTTTATTTTGTTCATTCACTTGAATTCACTTGAATACGCTTCATCACATAATTTTGTAAGCCATTTTTGTAGGGCTCGTTTGTACCAAACCATGGCATTTTGAGATCAAGCTGTGTGTCTTTGTATTTGAATTTTATAATACCTGATTAAGGGTGGGGGGCTCTTCTGTAGTGGACTCTTCTTCAACCAAGATGGTGAATGCAAATATTCTCTGTAGTGTACTCATACATAATATTGTAAGATACAAAACACTGTCCTATACCACAAACTTAATCCTCAGTAAAACTATACCCAAACCTAGCCTTAACCTTAAAGAGGGGGTGCCGTGATTTTTGTATTTTTCCAATTTTGTACATGTTTAAGAGGTGACAGTATGTAAATAGACCCCTTGGTGTGTTTTTATGTGCAATGATGTCTTCCCTTTGTATTTAGGGTTTCTTCCTGGGCGCTGAACCTTTCCAGTCAAACGTGCCAATGAAAAAAACTTCAATATAATGACATCTTGTGCTCAGCCCCTCCCCTTACTCTTCCCCCTTTATCATGCAAGTAAAGCTGTGGGTGTGGCTTCAGTTCAGGTGGATTTCCACTCATCACCGCAAACCAGGCATACTTAATGAAATGGTAGGGTGGAATCATAAAAATGACAGTAGGGTGGAATCATAAAAATGACAGTTTAACAAACACTGTACACTTTTTGGGAAAAAAATCTTAAAAATCTTAATACCCGATGATCATGTTTTAGGGTAGGAAAAAAATCATGGTATTTCATCTTTAAACCAATCCGCAGTAAAACTGTGCTATATTAAAAACAATTTCAGGAATCCATGTCATTTGCACTTTAACCTTAAACCTAACCTCAGTGAAACTGCGCTCAAACCTATACCCTCAACGTATCTAAAATACCTAAATTCTAAAGAGTAAACTATAATAGGTAATCAGTAAACCTCAGCAAAACTACATTACATAAAACCCTTTCAGAATTTGATTAAGCGCAATTATTGAGACTCTTCTTCTTCAACAAAGATGGTGAAAGCAAACAATCTTTGTCTTGTACTCACATGTAGGCCTACAGTTGTACTGTATGATGCAAAAAACGGAAACCTAAGCCTATAACCTCATTAAAACTACCCTAAACCAAAGTGCGTGTGCGCCTAACTCTATGGAGATGCGCGCATATGGAACGCAGTGCTCAAACATGGAGTCTGCCAGCTTGCAAAATTCTGCAAAGTCTGTCTATAGGGCCCATATGTGGAAGTCTTTGTCAGCCGCGCCAAAACATGGAGTGTGCCAGCTTGTGGAGCAGTTTGTTTTCTCTGATGTGCAAAGAACTGTTCTGACTGTTCTGTTCTGCTACTCGCAGTGCGTGACATTCTAACAGGATCATTACTCGCGTAATAAGACACAATTATACCCAATGTCCCAGCAGGCATCCAGGATTTCTGCAGAATTATGTGTACTGACACTGACTCACTATGACACTGTGGATGTGTGGCGCAATATGCAGCCAGCTCATCCTTTAAGACAGGGGCGGGTCTAGGCATGGGCATGGGGGGGGGGGTGCTTATAAACACTACTACTGCTATTAACTAACTACAGTTGTGGCAGCACTAAACCAACAGCAGTTCATCATTGAAAACAGAAAACTCTCTGAGTCATAGGCTTTAGCCTATACATGCTGTGTGTCTATTCCTACTACTACCAACTGATGTCATTATTGATGCTTACTTTGCCTAAAAGTCCTATAACCAAAATTGGTATGGGTGCCCCCATACCATTTTGTCCTGCACCCACAATTGGGAAATGTTATATCTGGCCCTGCCTTAACATGCGCTCCACTATTGCCAAAGGTCTTTGTCAATATAGCTACAATGACCACCGTCACTGCTTTAGATCTTCTACAATCTTATCTTAAAGGAGAATTCCACACCAAAACACATTTGGCATCCATCTACCATGATTGGTTTAACATATATAGTGTACTTGATTTTTGCCATAGATGCCCCCCTTTTTCTACATTTCCACCTTGAGGTCCCCACCCCTTGGTCCCTGAAAGGAAAATGGGGGCATCTATGATTAAAATCAAGAGCATTATGGATCATGTCACAGCAACCAAAGGTAGATGGATGCCCAATGTGTTTTGATGTGGAATTCTCCTTCAGTAGTTCAATTGTTTGATCCATTCTATCCATTTCTTTCGCATTCATTGAATCTTTGGTCACAGGAAATGGAAACTTGGCTCCTTCAAATATGAGTTGAACATTGGTTTAATTAAGGTTTAATTAAAGGGATCGTCCAGGGACCGCCCGCAATGCTTGAAGGGTCTTTCTCTGGTTTCACTGTACACCTGCGTTAACTTATTACATTCTCTAGTTCTTGAAAATGTGCTTGCTATTCTCCAAATCATAGCACATGGATTTTTGGGCGGCAAAATTGTATGCGACGGTAACAAAATGTTCAATGGTCCTGTGCCCAAAGGCCGAATAAATAATTAACGTTGACGTGATACAAAACAAGACAAGGGTCTGTCTTAGCAAAACAATCTCAGTCATTACATCACGTCCATAAGTGCGAGTGAGCAAGTGCCTTATTAGAAATTGTGCCTTTCTTGAAACAGAAAATAAGAGCCTTAAAACACCACGAGATATAGGCAAGACGACGCAGAGGGGAAAAAAAGAAAAAAAAACTGCAAGATATCAGGCACAGGGGAACAACACAACACTAAAATTTGAAGCTGGAAAACCAGAAAACACAGAATGTCAGATGAAAGAGAGAGTGTAAAGTTTTGTAAACAGTATTGACGCGAGGTAAGGTGTTTATTTGGGCAACCATTTTCAATGCGGGACTATAGGCACACCAGAGCTCTCAGAGCAGAGACAGGTTGACAGAGACGATGATCCACGGGGCTATAGTCAGTTCACTCCGTAGTACTGTTGAAAGAAGCAGCTCTAGTCTGCGCCATCCCACTGTTCTGTATTCACTGCGGTGTTTCTCAACTTGTTTTTTTTTGTCATTTCAAGGACCCCCTGTTTGCCTGTAGCATTCAGAACCAGATAACTCTTGAAGGGACATTTCACCGTTTTTGCAAAGAAATAAAATAAAATAAAAAATAATAATAATAATATAAAATAAAAAAAAAATAAAAAAAATATGTAGGCCTAAATGACATTTAGAAGATTTGGAAGACTTTCCTGGTGATTTACGTGTGGTTTTATATCTTCTAGCAGTAGCCCAGTGCCTGTGATGTCAGACACTACCTCCTCCTCCTCAATGTTGTCTCAGTAAGACAGCCTTCCCCCCTAGCCACAAGGAGGTGTAGTGCACAAAATAACTGTGGGAATTGTAGTCCAGGAAGTAGTGTCCGTGACTGCTCACTGCTAAAACCACGTATTACACCCATATAGACCACCAGCTCTAAATGTTCTAAATGTCATTAACATACACTATCTATATATATATATATATATATATATATATATATATATATATATATATATATATATATATATATATATATATATATATATATATATGCAACCAAGGACAACTTCCACAGTAGGAGGAAGGAACCGCACACTCCAAAGATGCTCAGGACAATTACATGTGTTGCTTCATTGTTTTATTGCACGCACTGCGTGCAATAAAACAATGAAGCAGCTTGGACTCCTCATGCATTGAAGGAAGCATGAGGCCAGTCCGCTGCCTCCCCAGGTTGGCGGAGGGTGTGTAGAGCCCAGGATCACATTAGGAATTAGCACTGGGTGAAAAAATGGGTTGCAAAATCGTGGGCTAAAAAAAAAAAAAAAAAAAAAAAAAAAATGTCAAAAGTCCTTAGTGGCAGGGACTGCCGCAGACTGTGTAGTCACTCCAAACCACACCACGCTTCACTTTAATCGATTGTTGTGTATGAAATAAAGGACAGATTGCTAATACCACGATGCCATCTCTAACCTAATCGGTAACATGTGGGTGATTAATTCTGTTTGTGCAATATCATTATAATGAAATGGCAACAGCTTGGAATCAAAGTCGATAAATCAGCACTTTTTCCGGTGAAGCTTAAACCAAAGACAAATAAAGTGTTGTTCGCTATCACCGCACCAGGCCATTCCGCCTAATGAATCCATCTGTCACATAAGCAATTGGCATCATTTTACATTCTCGGTAAACAGCCAGGCACAGATTAACTATGGAATTTACCGGAGTTTTAATTAAGCCACAGAATTAACAATGGAACTTGAGAGAGTTTTAATGAAGCCACGGAATTAAACTAAGCCTATGGGCGAGTCTATTTCAAACAGAAGTACAGCTGTTGCGTCCGTATATATGCCACCGATTTCAATGTAGCACAATACATATCAGCTCGTGTTTTTGCTCATCTTAAAGGGATACCTCAGCATGTTAAAGATATTCATGTCATCGACACTACTTCCTCCTAAAAAAGCCCAGAAAAGTGTTTCTTCATCTTGTCTCCCATATAACATCATTAAAATAGAGCTGGTTGCCAAAGGGGTGACATGTCCCTTTAACCACACGGTATAGGAAGAGACTCAAAAATACGGGAGAGCGGCAGCGAGAGCACTGCAGTCCCACCCACTTTACATGACGCCTGTTCCATTCTCCTTATCGACTTTTCAAAAAGAATTCATGTAAAGGATGAGTTCGCTGGAACTTACTTCTGGAACAGGCCCCTGGGTATTTGGCACCACAAACAGTCAGCATCGACGATCGACGAGTGGCCCGATAATAATCCTCTGTATCTAATGTGACTTCATTCCAAGGCAATCAACCACTATACAGCTCAGAATGTAAATGTCGGACTGTGGCTCACCACCATTAGAGAGAGCCTTGATTTTGTGTGTGCGTGTGCGTGTGCGTGCGTGCGTGCGTGTGCGTGCGTGGCGTACACTGTCTTAAAAGACAATGACACCTGATTGGTTTGATGAATGTAACGCCCCTAAAATCACTAGAATTAATGTGAAAAGTGTAAAAAGAAGAGACAGACACACCTCCAAAAGCCTAAAGTTGGCAAGCAGGATGCTGTATTAAACCGCAATGTAAAAACACATAGATAAAGGAAAAAGGTATAGGAAAAAAATAGGTAAAGGTCTGAAGAAGGGCTTTGGCCTGAAATGTTAACTATGTCTCAAGTGAAGTCTGGGAACATAATTTGTAACGGAAAATCACACTACAGCTCAACATGGTCACATCCTGCACCCCATATGGAAAATTTCATATAAATGTCATATATGCTTACATTTGAAAGTGGCACCTATCATACAAGCCACATACAAAAAATACTATGGTCCTTATATCTGTTTTAAATGTCATATATAATTCGTATACATTAAAAAAAAAACATCTATTTCACTTTACAAAAAATACCATGGATCTTATATCTATTTTGACTGTCAGGTATAATTCGTATGAATTACAAAATTATATAGGGTTTATTTATGTGACCCAGCATGACCAAAGTTGAGTCATTGAGGGTTTTTTTCTTTTTTGTTTTATTATCTCATGTGAAAGCAGGATATTATAGCTACATTTTTTTCTGTCCTGAACAGTTGATCTTTCCCCAATGACTCAACCTCAGTAAGAATCACATGTCACATGTTTCACAAATACTATGGATCTTAAATTAACTAATTGTATGAAAGGTGCCACTTTCAAGAGTTATATTACCATAATGGAATGCACAAAGCTTCATGCCTAGATAATGGGTACGGCATGATAGATGTGCAGGATAGGGTACTATGTAGCCTCGATCTCCAGGCATTCATCTGCGCTGTGAGATGAGAGCCTGGAATCGCGGTGCCCCAAAACGACTGAAAAAGTCGGGACTTCCGGTACTATCTGTTAACTTCTGCCGGAAGTTGCCGGCGGAAGTTAACAATGTGGTGCTCCCGAAAATGAATACCCTGTGGAAACATATTATTTCTCCCTTTGTGCTGTTGTAAATGTTTAAAAGATGAAATCGTGTGCACTTTGCACACTTCTATAACTGCTTTGTTCGTTGGAATAATTTTTTCTGAAAATAAGAGTGAACAAGTCAAGTCGCTAGTGAGGAGTGAACAGGGTTGTTTCTCTGGGGACTGTAAATACAGTAACTTCCGCAACTAATGTTCACAGTCTCAAAAGCGCACCGTTTAACCAGGGTGGGTACTATCTGTAAACATGGCTGCATAGTCTGCATAGTCTCTCGAGAGTCTCTCTCTCGCTCTCTCTCTCTCTCTCTCTCTCTCTCTCTCTCTCTCTCTCTCTCTCTCCATGAAATCATTCGATGCAGAGGATTAGTCTCTTTGAGTGAAAATCAACCGATAAATCCCAGTAGGTTACTTATCAAGCCGATCTCATCGGTCTACTGCACATTCTGGGAGCCTACTGAGAATGATAAGCCTCCTAATACCCTCACCCAACCCCACAGCTGTCTAGTGTCAGAGTTGTGACCTTGAGGGGTCAGAAACTGCAGTGCTCGAGCGCCTCTCATGCCGGCTGAATGGGGACAAGTTAGAGCTGGAAATATGTTGTTGTCAACGATGGTGGCTCAAATAGGAGTTACATGTCAACTTGTTTGCCGCATAGCATATTAACAACTAAAGTAGCTGCAATGTTTACTTGTACTGTCCAATGTATTTCTGCCTAGATCGGGTCCAGGACTTGTTCCTAGCGGTTAAGCAGTTGACGATGGATGGATGGATGGATCTCAGTGCTCACTGAGTCTGGTTGAGATTCTTTTAGGGTTTGCAGATTTTCAGTCTCTCTCTCTCTCTCTCTCTTTCTCTCAGGTATAAAGCCATAGTGAACCCCATGGACATCCAGACGTCAAGTGCCGTGTTTTGGACGTGCCTGAAGGCCGTGTCCATCTGGTTGCTGTCCGTCCTTCTGGCCGTCCCAGAGGCCATCTTCTCACAGGTGGTCTCCATGCAGGTATGCATACATGCACAACATACGGTGAAATTATAGTTAGTTCGATCGGGTGGCGTGGTTTGGCTAAGTGCCTACTTGTGCCGATGTCCGCAAGGGTTCAAATCCGCAGCGCCAGGCATATCACGCCTCTATAACGGAAGTTTTTCAAGGATCAGTGGTCCTTGAGGAGGTCCCAGCCTTCCAGGTGGTCCCCAGCTAAATCATGTTGAGTTTGTAAGTAGGTGGACCCCAGTTTGTAAGTAGGTGGATTTTTTTTGTTACTGGCAGGATGGTGTGAAAATATAGTAGTCAAAGATAATAAATAAAACCCAAAGAACCTACACATACTGTATTATTTTACTACACTAATTACACTATTATGCTACTACACTTGGTACACTACTACCCTTATTGAAGTATCACACTTGGTTGCAGGAGGGGAAAAATCAATATGCAACCACGACATACGTCGCAACTGTTTTCATAACCGGCGCGACTGTTTTCATAATCGGCGCGGCTGTTTTCATGACCGTCGCAAAGGTTTTTCAACAGTCGTGGCGGTTTGCATAACAGAGTTAAGGTTAGGTTTAGATTTTACTGAGGTTAGGGAAAGGGGTTAGGGTTGGGTTTAGTAGGGAAAACGGTTTCAAGACCATTGCGACTGTTATGCAAAACGGTCGACCGTTTCAAAACCGCCGTGGCTATTATATTATTATATTATTATATAGAACAGTTGATGTCGCTATCTCTCCTTGGTTGAGGGAACATAGGATTCAGAGCTGGTGAAAATACCTGCTAATTAATAAATAAGCCTCAAACGAATACTGATGCTTTGGATAATAGGACCGAGGGAATATAGGCTGAGGGAACTTTATAGGGCTGAGGGAACATAACAGCCCTATAGGTTCAGTCCCGGCATAGACACAGACGCTGTGCACCGCTTATAAAAGTCTGAAAGGGTTGAATGGAAATTTGTGCAATGTAGTTCTCTCTCTCTCTCTCTCTCTCTCTCTCTCTCTCTCTCTCTCTCTCTCTCTCTCTCTCTCTCTCTCTCTCTCTCTCTCTCTCTCTCTCTTCTCTCTCTCTCTCTCTCTCTCTCTCTCTCTCTCTCTCTCTCTCTCTCTCTCTCTCTCTCTCTCTCTCTCCCTCCCTCCCCCCGTCTCCCATGTCTGTTCCTCTCCTCCGACTATGTTCGCTTGCCTCATCTTTCTGCATGTGCATGGAGCCGTGGTTACTAACAAACTGTGGCACATATTGACTCTGGGGACCAGTGCAGGGTGTCCCTTTTGTCTGGAGGAGACACTTTAACATCTGTGGCTATGGTGCTTGATGGTCTATTGTGCTGCTGCAGAGATGGTTTAACAATTTTTGTGTTCAATGATGAGATGTTTATTTTTGGGCCAAAGTACAAAGCAGCACAAAGTCCTCAGATTAGTCACTCACGTTACCGCAGTGAAATTAGTTCTCCGCTTTTGACCCATCTCTTGGAGCGGTGAGCTGCAGCGTGCGCCGCGCTCGGGAATCATTAAGTTGATTTGACCCCCAATCCATCCCTTTGATGCTGAGTGCCAAGCAGGGAGGCATTGGGTCCCATTTTTACAGTCTTTGGTATGACCCGACCGGGAATCGAACCCCGGCCTCCCAGTCTCAGGGCGGACACTCTAACCACAAGGCCACTGAGTTGGTCAGCACAAGCAAAAATCAGTATGGCTTTCGAGGAGAACCAAAATGCAGGCTGCAGAATCAGTAGAACCTTAGGTGATGGTTAAGGGACTGGCAGCGGCACGGTTAAACATAGTTTGCCTATTATAAAACTGATCTCCTGCTTAGAGGACTTTGTAGAAATGTGGGGACATGAACATGTTTCATAAGGATAACTGAGTGTATACAAAAGATTAAATAAAGGTTTTGTTAATGCTCTCTTTCTTCCCCCCTCCCCTCTCTTCTCCTACTTCTATCGGTGTCTTATCTCTCTCCATGATCTTTCTCCGACTTGGTGTCCATTCATTCATTCAGTCATTATCTCGTCCCCTCCATTCCCCTTGTTGTATCCATGCCCAGTGCATTATGTTTTCATCTCACCTCATGGTGGCATGCAGGGGTAGAGCTAAGAAAAAAATCCAATCCCGGTCCTGTGAGCGGCCATAAACTGTAATACAGTCAAACGATGAAGTGCGCCATATACTCCAATATTGGTTTGATTCCACAGTCTGGGTTTTATGACCCTGTGATGTGTGTATGCGTGTGTGAACGTACGTGTGTGTGTGTCTGTTGTTGGATGATGATACAAGCGCCCTCTCTTCACATAGGTGTGATTCATTTTCTATATAAGTGTAAGTTTGTATTTGCACGTCTCTAAACTCTGTTGTAATGCTTTATCAGTGTGTGCTTGACAGTAACAGTCTTTCATATTGAGTTGTGTTTTCATGTGAAATATAGCCATACAGGAGATAATACTATAAAACCGGCCGGTCAGAATACTTGGAGCGACAACCGACCACCACAAACCGATCGGTTAACTCGACTGTGCAGCACCGCACACTTAGAATTGGATCGTCATATAACAGATCCACTGTTTTTGAGCTTGAGACACTTGAGAGACATGTCAAGCAGACACTCTAGGTCAGGGCCCCACCCCCTAGCTCAAGGGCCCAACAGACCTGTTGGATAATCACCCCCTGAGCTCAAAGGAACCCAATACAATACACTCTGTTGCCTTAGAGCCAATAGGAACACATTACACTTGGTACACTCACACCGCTCTGTGTGCAACGCCGTAAATGGTCCCCCACACTGTAATACGTTGATACTGTACATATTATGTTAGCAAGTATCGATGTAGAATCTGGATGCCATGAGGGCAATCTGGCATGTTCATGCAGGAGTCCATGGATCCATAAATACTTTACATAAGTATCATTCCAAACTAGTGCATGTTGTATTCATAACTACATGCCAATGTCCTTGGAGTGTTCTCTATGCAGCTAATTGTACCAGGGTTTCCATGTATGCTTATTTAGGAATTTGATTCTATTCATTTTTTATTTTTTTGTAAAGAATGTTAGTTATATTATGTATTGTAGTTTTCTGGCCTTGCTTCTTAAAGTGCCGTTGCTTATTTGGATAGCCTATTGTTGTTATTTATTTTTTATTCTATATTATTTTTTCCAAATTTTTGCCTTCAATGATAGATGTATTGTATATAGACTGGAAAGGGGAGAGCTATGGGGAGGGGCACACAGTTGCTTATTTGGGCATGCTTTTCAAGTGTATTTGATTGTGTAGGCTTGTGGGTCGTTTTTAGTGAAGTTGCTATTTGTTTTTTTCCTACCCAGTCTGTGTGTCACAGGAGGGCTGTGGGCAGTCTTCCAGTGACAACATCGATGGGGGATCCAAGCTAATAGAAACTGCAGCCTTTCTATTCCTGATAATTTGCATGGACCTGGACATGACACTAGTATGTCGCAGAGATTTACCCCCAATCCAACCCTTGATGCTGAGTGCCAAGCCGGGAGGCATTGGGTCCCCTTTGGTATGACCCGGCCGGGAATTGAGCCACGACCTTCCAGTCTCAGGGCGGACACTCTAACCAACAAGGCCACTGAGCTGGTGGTTAAAATACTCTGTGTAGAGGGGGGGGGGGGGGGCTTTGGCTGGTGGTGGCCCATGATTTCTTGATATCTATATTGATTGATCTCTATGCCAATCAGCTGCTGTAGTTGGATTTTCAACTACTGTAATACTAACGACACCGGAGGGATGGACACCAGTCCTTGAATTGCAGGGGGAAAAAATAAGATGGCGATTCAGGTCTGAGCCAGGCTAGTTACAGTCAGGCTTGACAAAAAACAACACTGTACGCCTCGCACCGAGGACAGAAACGGTATTGATTCTTTCCACGATTGTTACTGAGATGTGAACTGAGATGCTCATGTGTACCCCCCTCTCTCTCTTTCTTCCTTCCTTCCCTCCTTCCTCCCTTTTTTCCTTCCTTCCTTCCTTCCTTCCTTCCTTCCTTCCTTCCTTCCTTCCTTCCTTCCTTCCTTCCTTCCTTCCTTCCTTCCTTCCTTCCTTCCTTCCTTCCTTCCTTCCTTCCTTCCTATCTTCCTTCCTTCCTCCCTTCCTTCCTTCCTTCCTTCCTTCCTTCCTTCCTTCCTTCCTTCCTTCCTTCCCTCCTTCCTACCTTCCTTCCCTCCTTCCCTCCTCCCTGTGCATCCCTGCAGGGCCACAGCAACGTGACCTTTGTGAACTGCGTGCCGTACCCGCTGTCAGATGAGATGCATCCGCGCATCCACTCGGTGCTGATCTTCCTGGTGTACTTCCTGGTGCCGCTGTCCATCATCTCCGTCTACTACTACCACATCGCACGCACACTCAACCGCAGCGCCCACGACATGCCGGGGGAGATCAGCGAGCACACCAAGAGACAGGTAAAACAAATATACAGTATATACAACAGTATGACCCAGTGTAGGGAGTGGATGATATTTTTTGTCATGTTGTAGTCAGGGTTAGAGTCAGGGCCGCATCTAGGCAAGGGCATGGGTGGGCAGTGCCCCCCCTAAATGCCATGACTGCCCCACCAAACATGAAGGGGTGCAAACAATTCAAATGTCTAAGATATTTCAAATTAAAGTGCTTAAAATTATGTGAAACACTAACTAACTAGTAACGACAATTGTCAAACCAACAGCATTTCATCATTGAAAACAGAAAACTCTCTGAGTCAGACCTTTAGCTTTATGCATGCTGCGTGCCTGTTGCAACTTCAACTGATGCTATTATGGATGCTTACTTGCCTAATACAAGTCCTTTAACTGAAAATGGTATGGGTGTGGCACGCCCGTGCCACAAAGCGACACAGGTGAAGCCGCTCCCATAACATTTTCGCCTGCCCCCCAATTGTGAGTTAGGGTTAAAGGGCAACTTTGTTTTTGTTTTTTAAAACAAGATTTGTGTTTTAGGTTGTCATTAGAGAGAGTAAAAGATGCTGATAATTAATTGTTTTACATGTGTTGCTTTCTTTAGTTTTAGGGATTTTAGCTGTTTTTGACAGGGAGTGGTGGCATTGAAATAACGTAGCAAATACATATTTGTTTACAAAATTTTAAAGTGATTTGTTTTTTATCCGCTACAGTGTTGATAGACCCCAGGAAATTATATCTGGCCACACAAGCTTACAGAATCCACTGAATGTGACAAAATTGAGCCTATTATATAAAGTTTCATATTTTGTGTTACGAAATGCTTTTCTCATGATTTGATTTACTTTCTAATTTTACTCTGAAATCAGTAGCCCTCCCAGCTTTCATTGTTTTGTCAGGATAATACTGTTACGTCAGGTTATAGTCATCGGTTTGTGGTCATCAGGATGATATTGTTAGCCGTTGCTTTGTAGTCATCAGGGTTCCGGATGTTTCAGACCGGAATGTCCTTTGACTCATTCCGGAAGGATAATAATAACAACGGGATCTGGATCACGCAACAACAGACCAGACTTTCTTCCTGGTTTTTGCTCTGTGGCAGTTATGGCTTTTGACAATGCATTCTGATTTTAGTGTAAGTCGTAGTCTTTGGAATGAAACTTTTTCACATAGAAATTCAGTCCGCCGAAATGTTTTAGTGTTAGTCTAGTTTCAGTCAGCTAAACATCGTACGGTTTCAGTCGACTGAATACGGGTCATTTAGTCGATGTCATTGTGATGGCACTTTTTCGCTGCAGTCTCAAAATGGCAGATCTGCTGGATTTATAATCATGTGGCTCAAGAAGAAACGAATGGCTTAAGGCACCTCAGGTATAGGAATGTCCATGTCCATACTTAGCAGATACCATTCCAGTGCTGGGGGTATGAGCAGAGAAAGAATGAATAAGTGGTGTTTTTATTCCATTAAATGCATGCAACGATTACATGCCAAGAGCCAAGTCGGAGGAGAAGGCCTCATTTTATTTGAGGGCTGCCAGGCGAATGCACATCCGTCAAAGCAATTGAACTAGCGGGTTATTTGTCAGGATCCCGACCTAACCATTTGTCGAAATTGATGCCAAAAGTTCAATGTTTTTTAATGAGGGGGCTTGCAGGTTCTCTCTCTCTGTCTCTCTGTCTCTCTGTCTCTCTCTCTCTCTCTCTCTCTCTCTCTCTCTCTCTCTCTCTCTCTCTCTCTCTCTCTCTCTCTCTCTCTCTCCCTCAATTCAATTAAATTCAATTCAAGGCATGAGAGAACTTACATTGTCAGAGCAAAAGTGGAACAAACAATCAAGATAAAACCTTAACTTACTGTTTCTGTGAGAGTTATACAATAGTTATATATCCATGTAGGAGACATTGGCTTCATATTTTGTTGACAGCAGTATTTCAATATTTTAGAATTCAAATGTGTACAGCCATAAACATGTCTCTGATGTTTTGTTACAGTTGACAGTATGTGCCTCTGATGTCTTGGTACAGTGGGCAGTATGTGCCTCTGATGTCTTGGTACAGTGGGCAGTATGTGCCTCTGATGTCTTGGTACAGTAGACAGTATGTGCCTCTGATGTCTTGGTACAATGGGCAGTATGTGCCTCTGATGTCTTGGTACAGTGGACAGTATGTGCCTCTGATGTCTTGGTACAGTGGACAGTATGTGCCTCTGATGTCTTGGTACAGTGGACAGTATGTGCCTCTGATGTCTTGGTACAGTGGGCAGTATGTGCCTCTGATGTCTTGGTACAGTGGGCAGTATGTGCCTCTGATGTCTTGGTACAGTAGACAGTATGTGCCTCTGATGTCTTGGTACAATGGGCAGTATGTGCCTCTGATGTCTTGGTACAGTGGACAGTATGTGCCTCTGATGTCCCATCTACAGTGGGCAGCAGACGGTTAGGAAGTGTCAGTGGGTGCACTGTCTTCTCTTAAAGGGCCACTCCACCCTTTTGACAATATTTCTCTGTTTTATTGATATTATAGGGCAATAGAAACACTCATTTCACATTATATTTTGTGTTATACGTGTTTTGAGAAATCTTGGTAAGAAATGGCATCCTATTACAGTTTTTTTCCCCAATTCCTTTCCGCACTACATGCCTGTTTCCATTAGACCAGCCCAAAACACATCGTCACTGGAATCTTTGTTGATTCCAGTGATGATGTTGTTTCCCCCACTGCATTTATTTGTTTACCTTGTTGAGCATGAGAAGTAAGCTCATCCGTGTTATTTGAACCATCTCTCTCTCTCTCTCTCTCGCTCCATTGATGTCTATCTCTCTCTCTCTCTCTCTCTCTCTCTCCCTCTCTCTCTCTCTCTCTCTCGCTCCATTGATGACTATAGGTTGCCTTATCCAATAAGCTTCCACAAATTCTGGACAGCGATTGACCAAAACAACAGGTGACTCATGCCTGTCAACCACAGATGGCTCGGAGTAAATGATTTAAATGATTATCCTTTCCTTATTATCTAATTGATTCTAAAATCAATGCAGAAACTGCGGTTCATTCAGAGAAAGAATCCCCAATCGGGCCCTTGAATGAATTACCTTCGGCCCGTGGGATGATATTTAATTACTATTAGAACAGGTCCTCTCATGTATTGCACAAATCATGATAAGACATGAATGCAGCTCATTGTTTTACTTTCTCAACTCAATTTTAATTACTTTCTAATTTTATTATAAATTAGTGCTTGGTGACGATCATAGACCAGGAAACTAAGGTTTAACCCTTTAACCCAGCTTAGGTGAAAAGCTAAGCTTGCTCCCATTAGACTCAATATTAATGAAATAATTTATAGAAAATCCTCTGTTGTGAATTTGTGCAAACGAATGATATCCAAAGACAGCTTGAGCAACTTTAAGGAAGAAAATAACCTTAGTTGATAATATGTTTGACAAAAAATCCTGTATTTCCATGTGGTCTTTTTTTGGAGATCATTTTGCAAATCATGTGAACGTCGTCAGGGATAAAACCCTTGTTTTTCTTCACTTCCTCTCTCTCTGTTTCCATTTGCTATTGGAGCAGGAGCCTCCTCTGTCCGCCGCGTGTCACGTTCGAGCCATCCAATTGTCAAGAGCGACATTGAGGGTTTAGAAACTGAGCACTCTAGCCGAATAGGGACAGACTGCAGTTGGAAATACATGGTTTTCAACAGGGATGGATAAAGTTGCTGGGGCCGGTGCGCATATCCCACTCCTAGCGACTTCTAGAGACTTTTCAAAGAGCCACTAGCTACTTCCTTTACTGGGGAGTTGGCAGCACTGCATCTACTGCTAGTCTACAGACTGTGTTCTTATTGTACGACGCTGTTCATGCGTTTGGGGACCCAGAGAGCTCAGGGAAGGCAGCCACCGGGACAGGCCCGGATGTAACATTTTGCGATTGCGGGGGCAGGCGAAAATGGCATGAGGGCGGCTTCATCGCCCGTGGTGTGAATCGACACAGGGAAAAATCTACTGTGATGTCATACCTATGACTGTAACATGAAATTATGAACTCTTTTTAAAGTAAAGAACATATGTGTTCTAAATGTTCAATTCTAGTTATAGAGGACAAGTATAATGTATTTATCCATATGAGGCTTATTAGCCTGCCCCCCCTCCCCTCATGGCACCCAAGGCAACAGCTTAGTCGTCTAGTGGCAAAAACGCCACTGGACACTATAGAGAGCGCTAGAAGAAAAGCTGTACCCACCATTGTTTATAGAGTTTATCATGAGAAAAACAAATACACTGGGGGGAAATATTTTCCAGACAGTACATTTTGTGCACACAGATGGTGAGGAGAAGCAGCAGCTGGCCAAAACACTGGAAGGTGTTCCAAACATTAGCCCAGCAGGTGGGGGGGGGGGGGGGGCTACAAAGAGATGGCTATTTTACTAACCAGCATGGCTGACACAAACGTCAACACAATGCAAACAATACCGCGCCGCCATTGTCACGTTGACAAACAATTCCTCTAGAAGAGCAGCACATCCCCGAACAAAAAAACAAAAAAAAATGTTTAAAATGTCGGTCGAAAAATTAAGCCAATCAGACCCGGAGGAGGAACGTATCTGTGTAATCTTTTAAAACGTCATTTTTAAGACTTTATAGCTACTGTAGCAGACCAACAAGCAGGAGTGTAGTAGGGGTACCCACTTTTGCGGTTCTTATGAAGCAGATGTTGTGTATTTTATATTTCTAAAACGCAGTCTCTACTGTTCAAAATAATGAAAAGGAATATTGTCACAAGTTTTAAATATTACTGCCGTTCTGAAACACAATTAAATATTGAACATGCTTAATTGTCATTTTCTGTAGTCTGTTATCCATTATATGTGCATGTGTGCTGTGTGCTGTGTGTGTGGACGAGTCTTATGGGGCGTCGCCGGTCCAGAACGTTATTGTTGTCAACAAGTCCTTTTCGTCTGTCCTATGACAAGGTGGTGCTAGTTTGTGTGGGAGTAAGACAGTGTTGTAGCCAATCACAGCAGTAGCGGCAGCCTCCAGCAGTTTCATAAAGAGCCAATGGAGTGGAGCGGAGCTGGAGTTAGATTCAAATCTGTTTGCAAACACACATCTTGGACACATTAAATGTGCCTATATTACCTTAAAATGTGGGGAAAAAAGGGTTGCAAAACATGCAACCATTGGGAGTGGGACCATTCTGCAAACAAATATACATTCTTGGTTCGCTTGGTGTAAAATAGCGTGAGCGCCATGTACTGACACAAGGCATTTTCCCCCTGCCAAAAAATTATACAAAAAGTCATATATTATACTGATTTTTATATTGATATAAATTTTGTAGGTCCCAGCCGGGTATGAATGCCCGAGTGCCCCCCCGCCCTGGTACTCAGTTGAATGCTAATATGCTATTAACTACACTGTCGGGGGTCTTGTTGCTATGGCTGCAGGAGCTTGTTACCTCAAATAAATGCATGCTAACAAATAAATAATATAATTAATAGTTTCGATTTTTCGGGGGAAAGAGGGCGAATGAAGAGCCCTTTAGCTGAGAGAGAGATTTGCTCGATAAGTAACCTACTGTGAATGTTTGGTTGATTTTCACTCAAATCCACTGCAAGACTAATCCTCTGAATCATATGATCTCAGAGAGAGAGAGAGAGAGAGAGAGAGAGAGAGAGAGAGAGAGAGAGAGAGAGAGAGAGAGAGAGAGAGAGAGAGAGAGAGAGAGAGAGAGAGAGAGAGAGAGAGAGAGAATTCTTCCCACAGATTATAATACAGGGAGTGGTGATGGTATTTTATCGTTATTACAGTAGTGAGAACCAATTATATGGAGATAGGTTGAAACGTGGAGAAGTGGTGCTTTAAAATGTCCTCTTTCTGTGAGGCCAGCACAACCACTGGCTGAGTCATTACAGCAACCAATAGAGAACTATACGATACGGAGATGCACATAGCAGCCTTATACAAACATGAATGACTACATCAGCCTAGTGACCTTACAGTGTAGAGCATCCATTCAGTGCCTGGCTGTCTGAGTCATAAGGAAAGGCCACATCTAGACTGTGATATATGCATCGTACACACCAGCATGGCATCACGGTCACTGGCAGGGGGCCACACAACAGCACTGAGCCCCTCTGCATAGCATTTACTTTGTTATTTGCAACGTTGAGACATGCCTTGTGAAAATCAATATGTAGCTGAGATACATCCTGCTTCAATTAGGCATATAATGGCTTGTGCAACATAGGCTACTGGAAACATCTTGTATCGTCAATATTATCTGGTATCAGTGCTATTGAACAGACCTCCTTTACGTTCATGTGTGGGTTTTCTTTACAAACATTGGGCCAATGAAAGTGTTGAAAATTCTAACCGTTCTAGTTGTACTTACATAAAGTGTCTGCAGGAGATTGTCATTCCAGCCCATCTATACAGGTATATACAAACTAGAGGTCTTCACGGGGGGTCTGTACCCCCCCCCCCCAAAAAAAAACAAAAACGAACCCGTCCGAGGTCCGTTGGATCTTACGGCGTGTTTTAACAAAGTCACTCGGACAGGGTCGGAATCGGACACATGGTTACCCCTCGGAACTCGAACATGTCAATCATTGTGCAAAACCCGATTATTTCCGAGAAGAGCCGTTCTGCTTTGTGTTGCACTGTTTGTTTTGTTGTTGTTGCAAATGTTAGTGATATATCTGGTGTGTGACTACACACACTGCGCTGCGCTGCATTATAGCCTATTATTGTAATAATAGGCTTTCGGAACAGTTCGGAATCGGCAATATTGATTTATTTCGGTTTTTGGATGGAATTTTTGTGACCCACAACACTTTTGTTTTTGCTCCCATTTTTCATGAGGTGGATTTAAAGATCTAAAATTCATTCCAGATACACAATTTTACAATTTCTTTCTAACGTTGTTCACAAATCAGTCTAAATGTGAGCACTTCTGGACTGCATTCGGCCTGTTTGCAGGAAAAAGCCTGCCACTGCAGGCTTTTTCCTGCAGTGGCAGGCTTTTTTTGCCTTCTATGGGTTGAACAGTACCCTGACTTTGACCTGTTTTTATGAGGTATCAATCTTCGAGTACATACTATTGGAAACCATTAGAAGCACAATGGAAGACATCGACCATACAGCAGCATGTTCCATGTGCAATTACACTGTTTGTCCGTTGAAGCAGCAGGTAACTCTGCTATATTGATTTCCGTGAGGCACCAGCACTGCCCTTGAATGTGTACAGGTATGCAAACAGGTCAATGCTATTGTGCGTTCCGGGGTGTCCATGGGGCGAGACCTGCATATGTGTATATACTGTATTTATATATAATATATATATGACTGTCTACATATGGCCTTTGTTATGACTCACTTGAAAGGACACCTTAAACACAGGGACACGCGGGCTGCTGTAATCAATCACTGAATGTTGTGTGTGCTCACGTCTGTGAGAGGAGACCACCTACTGTATGTATTGTACGGTCCTAGTTATGACTCATTTCTTTCTGTCTTCCAGGCAGCCTTGTTTATCGCCACTTTGTGCAATCCCTGTGTGTTTTCCATTTTGGCAATAACCGTTCGTCTGAGCACTTTTATATACCGGTACAGTTATTATGCCCTTGTGGAGATGTTTCCATAGCGTTTCATATCAGGCTATGATATGGATTTGTACAGTGGACTAAAAGACGTTGGTGCCTTCTGGATTCCCAAAGTCTAATGGATAAGCATTGTCACATTTTTGTTGTGTTGTTGTAGATGTATAAAACCCAGACAGCAGAGGGTCAACAATGCTGCAGCTGTTTCCCTGCAGACAGATGCGTGCTTTGGCCTGCAGATGGTCCAGGAACTTTGGCTGATGTCCACAAATCGTTTTCTTCGAGTTCTTCGAGTTCTTGGCTGTGTGTGTGTGTGTGTGTGTGTGTGTGTGTGTGTGTGTGTGTGTGTGTGTGTGTGTGTGTGTGTGTGTGTGTGTGTGTGTGTGTGTGTGTGTGTGTGTGTGTGTGTGTGTGCGCGCGCGCGCGCAGGGTTATGGTTGGTGAGGCCATTGTGAGACAATAGAATGGAGCTGAGATGTTAGAGTTCAATTCAAATCTGCATACAAACACAGATTTAAAGCTTTTATAGTCAAAAATAATAATTACATCGTTTTTTAATGTTTTTTCATTAAGTCGTCCTTTAATTAGATCATCTCCCAAAAAATCTTGTCTTTTTGATACCCGAGGGGCTGCAGAAGGTCTCCAAAAAAATCCATATAAGCTTTGTCATTGGCCAATAATAGGCCCGGTCAGTGTTGCCAATAACACGTTACTTAGTAACGCGTTACTGTAGTCGGACTACTTTTTTCAGTAACGAGTAGTCTAACGCAACTACTATTTCAAAACCAGTAGTCAGACTACAGTTACTTATTTAATATTAGATGCGTTACTTTATCGCATTTCACTCTGTGGAATCCACGAGTTCGAGGCGGCGTTCGATTGGAACATGCGGGCCCTTTTTTTAGGTGACATTCCCGCTCCACGTGTTGATATGTGTAGCAAACATTCTACTCCTCAGATCTCTGTTTAGCGGGCCGCGGCACGAGAGAGGGGGAGAGTTAGCTGCAACGTTAGTGTGCTACTATGGAGGAAGAGCGGTTTGCGTTTAGCAGTTGGAAGTACAACCACTATTTTGATTTTATTTCAGTTAATGATGGTAACATCAGGTTCCGATGCACGCTCGGCCCGAGAAAGTACTGTCAACTTTCAAAAATACCACGTCTAACCTAAAGAATCTTGGTGCTAGTCCTATATGCCGCAAGTAACTAAACGTAATCTAACTTAGTTACTTTCCAAATCAAGTAGTCAGTAACGTAACTAAGTTACTTTTCCAAGCAGTAGTCAGTAGTCGGATTACTGTTTCAAAGTAACTGTGGCAACACTGGTCCCGGTGGGAGTATTTCTTAGCTGAGCTGCCTCTGGTTAAGGAGGGAGGACTGGTGGAGTCAAATGTGGAGGTGGTGGAGGACTATGATACTTAAAGAGCCACTGCGGCTCATGTGGTTGTCATACATGTAGATATATTTTCAGGAAGTGATGGAATGGTTTGAGATAAAGAAGGAAATGAAGGAAAAAATGCCAGTAAAATTCTTAGATTGTCGCTTATGTATACTTATGTAAGGAGAAAAAAGCTGGCGGGGTATAGGCCTGTTGAGTAGTTGTTGAGTAAAGCACTTGGTTACTTTCCAGCATCGCTTTCCTTTCCTATCACAGTCCACGCCACTTTCGCGATGCACAGGCAAGTTCCAGAACCGCTATATAATGGCTGCTCATCTTGTCATTGTTAAGAGGAAAAAGAAATGGCCACATTATGCCACTTATTTCAGTGTCCATTGTTAGAATAATGGTCACTGTCTGTCTGCGGCCGTTGCCCACTTCCTCCATCATTTGAATCGATTGTCTGACCACTTAACACGGCAGACGTTCGTTCGCTATGCCCTGTTAAGTGGACCTTGTTTGACCTATTGTCGACCAAAGCTACTAAGAATGTTCTTTTCCCCACACTTTTAGACCATACCCGTGGTCAGCATAATGGCCATACCTAACAATGGATGCCTTAACAATGGGAAAATGTCCGCCTTTGTTAATGCTCATATCAGAAGTCTAAAAAAAGGCCATTTTAATGATCCTTTGTACGGAAATGTTCTTTGCACGATAACGAGCGAAGTTGGTTGATATATACCGTATTGTCCCGAATATAAGACGACTCATTTATAAGACGACCCTCATTTTTCAAGACCCATTTACAGAAAAAAGAACATTGAATGTCAATTAGTATAGCCCCTGAATATAAGACGACTCCATTTTGGGGATATTTCCATTGGTAAAAAACATAGTCTTATATTTAGGCCAATAGGGTATGTATATACTGTATATGAACGGACTTAGAGTACACATTTCAGTATATATATATATATATATATATATATATATATAATATATATATATATATATATATATATATATATATATATATATATATAATATATATATATATATATATATATATATATATATATATATATATATATATATTAGGGGTGGGACTCGATTAAAATTTTTGATCTAATTAATTAGAGGCTCAATAATTAATTAATCTCAATTAATCTCATTTTAATCGCATATTATTATTTACCTGAGAAAAGTGAGAAAGCACATTTTTGAGCTGAATTTGATATTACAGTGAAGCAATGAACTGAATGAGTGAAGCAATGAACTGAATACTAGGCCTGTGAATCTGTGGGTGTCCCACGATACAATTCAGTATCAATTTTCTGGGTCACGATTCGATCCAAAAACTAGATTTCTAGATTTTTTAAAATTCTCGATTCAAAAAGATTCCCCAATTCCAAAGCTTTCCTATTTTCTTTTTTTTCTTCTTATTTACCAAATTCAAGTACAAACGTTAGCATTTCTCAGTCAGTCCAGTACAATAATTGACTCTGGGGCAAAATAAATAAAATACTGGTACTTGGAAGACTAGCTGGTAAGAAAGGCAGTGCCAGCCACACACACAGTGCTGATTGTTCTGGAGCATACATTTGCGTACATTTAGCAGTCATTATTATCATGCAATTTAGCGTCAGATAAACACAGTGAAGTGAACTACTCTGAACTAGGCTACTATGATCAAACCGTTCACGGAGGATTTGTTTTCCCAAAGCCCACGTCAGTTGATCATCTTTGCACACACACACACACACACACACACACACACACACACACACACACACACACACACACACACACACACACACACACACACACACACACACACACACACACACACGGCTACAGCCAATATGAACTCGACTCCAGCTGCACTGATGAGCGCCGGTCGCCAACTCCAGTTTGTCCCCATTCAAGCCATTGAATGTCGGACACCTCAACGTCGCTCTGGTACTAGCCAGAATGCAGAAAGACTTACCCAAGCTCCCTTCTCTTCACGGGGTCAGTCCAATGGTGGCTCTTCTACATTGATTTCTACGAAACGGGGACAGTAAATACACTAGCTCCAACATGTTGGATGTGATTTGAGGCTCGAGCTGCTGCGATGGTATGCAAATTCTTTGTTGCATAAACTGCCTTTTTGTCCACGCTTCCATCCGTTCTTTGCTTAAATCTAAATTTGCCATCAACGGGGCCGAGTAATGCTTGCTCATCTGGTTTGTTGTTCATGTTGCGAGTTGTTTTGTTTTGTTTTTGCTGCGGGGGAAGAGGACGAGGAGGCGGACGGAGCTTTAGAGTATAGACTGAGTTACGTTCACTCCATAGACCAATGGCGATTCTTCTACATTGACTTCAACTGCAGTTTGTCCCTATTCAGGCCATTTAAACAGCGCTCAAGCGCTCAGTTTCTGACTCCTCAATGTCGTGACTCCGGGTGGACTGCCGCTTCCCTGTGCGTTAGCATATTGGGTAGGTGTGAAACGGTGATACAGTGAGAAACGTTCCACTTCAATGGTGTGAATGGGCCATCAGTGACAAACGTTCCGTTCCAATGGTGGATAAAGAAAAGGTGCGAATAAATGCGTTATTTTTTATAACGCGTTATATTTTCTGTGATTAATTAGTCTCAATTAACGCGCTAAAGTCCCACCCTTAATATATATATATATATATATATATATATATATATATATATATATATATATATATATATATATATATATATATATATATATATATATATATATATATATATATATATATACCGACAATTAGAATACATGATGAGCACATAGCAAGGCACTTTGGATTGACTTGTGGCATTGGTATGATACAAACTAAATATCAAATGATGTGGTTCCTCAAGGTGTGATCCTATAATTCAGGAATATACAGTAACAAACGGTAATATACCAGGTGTGATGGTACAACTTGAGAGTATACACTAATTGTAATATTGCAGTTGTGATGGTAAAAAGTTTACTGGAGTTTGCACATACAGGGGAAATATCATGAAATTCAACTTTTTTTTAATATATTTTTTGTGTTTTTGGTGCTCCCATGTGTGTTTTATAGCCCCTCAAATTATCTAGTTTGAAAAACAAGTATTTCATATCATAGAGGAGCTTTAATATAAGTTGCTTTCAGGAACAGCTGGTTTGATTTTGTCATCATAATGATGTCATCAATGCACCCTGCTTTGTATAATCCCTCCTCTCCTTCAGTCTTCATTTGCCTTTCCACTTGGTTTATAATGTTCACCATGGTTGATTTTCCATGTTGACGTGGAATTTAAACAAGCCTGATTTTATCTAGCATCAGTATCAATAATATCCTGCATATCAGCGCCCTCACCACCTCAAGACATTGCGGTACTGTACTGGTGCTAAACTGTCCATAAAGAAATGACAAGGACTATATAGAAATAAGCTTGAGGGACATGTACTATGACATTACTTGTTAAAAACAATTTTAGGAATCCATAATATTTGCGCTGTAAACAGGACTTTCCTGTAACATACACAGCTGTAAATTTTTTGCCGTAGGTCTTTTTTTCTGCAGTGATAGGGGGGGCCCACTTGCCCCTTCGGTGGGCCCTGATCCACAGGTTTTGAAGCGCTGCTGTGGTCGGTTTACACACCCCTCGCTTGGAATCACACTTAATCCCCCCTGGGATCAAGTCCCTGTTGCTCCTCTCTTAACACAAGCTCTCTCTCGCGCACGCACGCACACACACACACACACACACACACACACACACACACACACACACACACACACACACACACACACACACACACACACACACACACACACACACACACACACACACAGAAAATGCTAATCCACAGTAGGAGGCGCTCTCGGCGCCCGTGCCTTGAATGATAATAAGCTGGCGGCGGTCGACGTTCTTCGGGTTGTGTCATCGTGTTACAGAATTTAAAGGACAATTTGAAAAAACCCGTTGCATAAAGACGAGCTCCTCGAATGTGCGGCTTTGTTATTGGATTCACTTGAGTACATATGTATATCACTCATGCATGTACAATATGGCTGTTTCTTTCTACGGAAACGTGGTCCAGATGTAGTTTCCTTTGCACTGTGAGAATACTTGACCCGAGAGACTCTCCCCTCAGACATTAGCTCCGCCTTGTCCAGAGCCTGACGAATGTTTTGCGTTCATGATTTGTTGACAACAACAAAGTTCTGGACTGTCTGCAGGGCGTAGCAAGTATCTTGTCTGCAGAGAAACCGCTGCAGGATCAAAGTAGAAGTAACGTAGAGGGGGAAAAGGCAAACAATATAGCTATATACATATTTTGATTTTTGGCTAAAAAGTTGCCTTTATTACCTTTAAACAAATAGTGAGTCAGTGCATTAGTCTATGCTGCTCATCTGAGTGCACTCACTTGTTTATTAGCTAAAAACAAATTATATGTGTTTTATGTGTGACTGCCATGCCCAGGGGCGGATCTAGGCATGGGCATGGGGGGCAATGCCTCCCTAAATGTCATTTACAGTAGGTCTTGATTGACGGGCTAACAGCCGGAGGTGCAAGTCTGCTCCAATAAGGGGAAGTTATTATTGACCCACAATAATAGCCTACGCCTTAGGCTATGATATACGCTATTGCTATACCGTGTGCATGCATGCGCAACTGTGCACACGTGTGGACATGTACATCTCTCTCTTTGCCTTCCTTTCCTTCTAAAATCTCCAGTGACTTGAACCTTGAGCATCCAACAAGTGAGGCAATCGACTGCAACCACCGTACACTCAGAGACACACTGATACATCCCATCATTATCACATACAGTACAACGTGCACGCACGCACACACACGCACGCACGCACGCACGCACGCACGCACGCACGCACGCACGCACGCACGCACACACACACACACACACACACACACACACACACACACTGTTGAAAACCTGTTGGTCCCTGAGAAGGTTCCAGGTGGTCCCCAGGCTAAATGATCAAGTCCCTGTTGCTCCTCTCTTAACACAAGCTCTCTCTCGCGCACGCACGCACACACACACACACACACACACACACACACACACACACACACACACACACACACACACACACACACACACACACAGAAAATGCTAATCCACAGTAGGAGGCGCTCGCGGCGCCCGTGCCTTGAATGATAATAAGCTGGCGGCGGTCGACGTTCTTCGGGTTGTGTCATCGTGTTACAGAATTTAAAGGACAATTTGAAAAAACCCGTTGCATAAAGACGAGCTCCTCGAATGTGCGGCTTTGTTATTGGATTCACTTGAGTACATATGTATATCACTCATGCAGGTACAATATGGCTGTTTCTTTCTACGGAAACGTGGTCCAGATGTAGTTTCCTTTGCACTGTGAGAATACTTGACCCGAGAGACTCTCCCCTCAGACATCAGCTCCGCCTTGTCCAGAGCCTGACGAATGTTTTGCGTTCATGATTTGTTGACAACAACAAAGTTCTGGACTGTCTGCAGGGCGTAGCAAGTATCTTGTCTGCAGAGAAACCGCTGCAGGATCAAAGTAGAAGTAACGTAGAGGGGGAAAAGGCAAACAATATAGCTATATACATATTTTGATTTTTGGCTAAAAAGTTGCCTTTATTACCTTTAAACAAATAGTGAGTCAGTGCATTAGTCTATGCTGCTCATCTGAGTGCACTCACTTGTTTATTAGCTAAAAACAAATTATATGTGTTTTATGTGTGACTGCCATGCCCAGGGGCGGATCTAGGCATGGGCATGGGGGGCAATGCCTCCCTAAATGTCATTTACAGTAGGTCTTGATTGACGGGCTAACAGCCGGAGGTGCAAGTCTGCTCCAATAAGGGGAAGTTATTATTGACCCACAATAATAGCCTACGCCTTAGGCTATGATATACGCTATTGCTATACCGTGTGCATGCATGCGCAACTGTGCACACGTGTGGACATGTACATCTCTCTCTTTGCCTTCCTTTCCTTCTAAAATCTCCAGTGACTTGAACCTTGAGCATCCAACAAGTGAGGCAATCGACTGCAACCACCGTACACTCAGAGACACACTGATACATCCCATCATTATCACATACAGTACAACGTGCACGCACGCACGCACGCACACACACACACGCACGCACGCACGCACGCACACACACACACACACACACACACACACACACACACACACACACACACTGTTGAAAACCTGTTGGTCCCTGAGAAGGTTCCAGGTGGTCCCCAGGCTAAATGATGCAAAGTAAGTTAACCAGATGTACGGTAACTCATGAGAATATAAAAATGAAACCAAATGGACCTATTTGGTATCATTTTTACAGTTAAAATATTCATCATCTGAATTAGCACCACTTAATTAAGAAGTTAGACTGTTTTGTTGGCAAAATACAGCCTGGAATTGTGGACAAAACCAAAAGAATTCTTTAATTTTAGGTCTTTGGTGTGAATGTAATCAAATGGTGGTCCGTGGCTCAAATGCTGAATAAACGGTGGTCCCGGGAGTCAAAATGGTTGAAAACCCCTGGTCTACACTGTAGAGACTTGGAAACAGCAGCTCTTTTTCTCCAACTTATTTTTAGTGATTTATATTTTTTGCAGTGCCAAAATCTTTCCCTATTCTTTGTTTTACCTTAATCCCAGTAAGACAAAGCCTTAATCCATGGATTTACTTCCAACACCTTATCCTCAGTAAAACAAATACAAGAGCAGAGGTGGAGGCAGCACAGTTCCCCTCAGTTTCTGGCCATCCTCCACTGGCTCCCAATCGCATTGCAGAATGCATTTTAAAAATGTCACTAGTTGCTTACCAAAGCCCACCATGCGCCGCACCATCCTACATCAGTGAACCGATTCAACCCCTATAGAGATGCGCAGTGACGTCACCGCCCCGGTTCCGGAAGTCTTTTCCCCATTCATTTTTCTCATAGACTTTTCGAAAATAATTTATATCAAGACGATTACGCCGCGGAAAAAGCCAACTCGAGTCGTGACGAATCATGATGACACACACAAACTTTTGGGACAATAAAATAATTTCTAAGATGAAAAACGAAACAAAAAGTCTTGTATCATGCCGTTTTCTACTTCTTCCTAATTATATATTATATGACGATGTTGTGTTTGTTGTCATGATTTGTCACGACCTGAGTTGGCTTTGGCCGCAGCGTAATCGTCTTGATATAAATTATTTTCGAAAAGTCTATGAGAAAAATGAATGGGGAAAAGACTTCCGGAACCGGGGCGGTGACGTCACTGCGCATCTCTATATGGGCCACCTCAGGTCAACTGCTCAGCGCACAGCTAGAGTGAAGACGCACCAGTCTATTCTCCCAGGCCCCTTTAAATCCCACACCTCGAAATTGGTTGGACTTTATTACATCTTTTTTTTGCACAGAGCAAAGTGAAAGCCAAATGAAAGCCATGGGTGTTGAGTTTTGGAAAACTGTCATGATTGAAGACAGAAGACACCTGAGAGTCTGTTCCCAGGTGTGAATGGTAACAATGGAGAAGGGGACACAGCTGTCACTGTCGACACATTGCAACAGAGTGCATTCAGCCACTTGGTCTTAAAGGAATAGGCAAACAAACACCAAAATGTCCCCACTGTCTTTTTCTATTGGGGAGCAGGGTAACAACCACATTTAATCCCAGTTTAGACCCAAGGCAAAACAATTTGCTTTTAAGTCAGATAGTTTAATTTTAAAAAAATCTCATGAGAAGAGTTCTCATTTTATGGCAAGTATCTCGCAAACTATGTGCATAACCTTCCCATGGATAAGCTTCCCATGTATAACCTTCCCATCGGGAAGGTTATAAATAAAGTTAAATTATTGTTAAATGTCTGCATTACATCACTTAGGCCGCGTACAGTTATAGAATGTAGAAGGAATTGTTGTTTTGTTAACATACCGTACGCCGAAACAACAATTTTCTTACAAGTAAGTCTTATGTGACGACAAGGCTAAATCAGTGCTTAATTTGTAACTCGGGAGGTGCCGGAGCGCACCTCACGCACATGCACATGTGCATATGCGTGCACCCGCGCACCGAAAATCGTGCGCAGAAAAGTCGATTTTTGGCGGAAGATTATTGTGTGTGCGTGTGTGCGTGTGTGCGTGTGTGAGAGAGAGAGAGAGACACGCACTATGGCACACACACTTTGTAAAGAGCCGATCCACAAGCTCAAATGCGTCGCGCAGTGTGCTTGTGTTTCCAGAGAATCGAGACCACAAAATGTAGGGTCCGGCGCTTCCTGGGTACCTTTTAATCATTATTATAGCGATCATATTCCACCGTGCCTCGCGAGGGAGGGGGAGACGGTCAGCCGGTGGGAGCAGCAGCAGCAGCAGCAGCAGCAGCAGTAGCAGCCCAGTTAGCAACGTGCGAGAACTGTGAATTGTGTGAGCCTGAGCCTGAGCTGCGAGCGACCAAATCCCTCCCCGACTCTCGATAAACATCCCATAGCTGGGAAGGCTCAGCCTCAACCAATAGAGTGGTATCCTATAGCAACGACTGAAATGAACGGGGCTGTATTGGCTGGATTGCCACTCATATCTCTCCCGGATCGGCCTCTGCAGGTGGGGGAGCGCAACTGACAGCTCCCGGAATGCATGTGGAGCAACGGGAAGCGCATGTGGAGCAAGCCGGAGCGGCGCTCCGGCTTGCTCTGGCACAAATTAAGCCCTGGGCTAAATGTCATCCAATGGCAGTATAGTCCGAGGCTCATATTAATGGTCCTCGAAACAAAATAGGTTGAAAAACCAGGAGGGGCCGCTGTTTTAATTCCCTTTAGATCTCTTCTCCCATTCACAGTCCCATATCAGTGATATGGGCAGTTTGGGGAAAGAACCGGCCCACCCCAGTGACACGATATGCACATGTACACGCTCTTTAGTCAGTGGGGAGGTACAACAGGCCAACAGCACGTGCTCCAATAACCGCCCTGCTCAATCCTAATTGGAGGAAACCCCCGTCTTTCTTGATTGGTGGAAGGCTTTGTCCCCCAAAGTTTTTGTCTCCAGTTCATTGGGGACAGGCAGGAACTCTTTATAGTAGGGTGATCACAACAAACGAAAAAGTAGTTTTTAGACATCAGTTTGGTTAGTTTGGTATTGATTTTTCCTCATTAGTTGCAGCCGACCATTTGTCAGCAAGAACTTTATTCAGTGGGTACTTAACCCACTGTATAGCAAAAAAAAGGCCAAGGCACATCGCTAATGTCTGGCGCTCAGGCCAGTAGAAAGTGTAGAAAGTGTAAAAGAGTATCCTTGAGAAAAAACTAAACAAAGAATGTTCCACTGCGAAACATTTCTTTATTCACCGCTTCCGTCGCTTAGAAGACCTTCATCGGGACAGACGAATGTCCTGATGAAGGATAAGCGAAGTGTGTGATAGTGTGCTGGAGCTTTTATGTGTTTTCAAGGATACCTTTTTATTGAGTGCATGGACACCGCTAGCCATTGCATGAATGCTGTCTGTTTCTTTCTTTTTCTTTCCTACCTCGGTATCTGCTCATCCGTTTAAGGGATATTTCACTTAAAAAAAGCCCATAGACCATAACTCATTTTATGATCTATGATGATTCATGTTTCATGTGAACACCACACAGTGCTTTGAGAAATTGTATGGGGTAAAAAAGAAGAAGAGAATGACCAAAAGTACATATAGTATAGGAGAAGAGAACATCATTGCGCGCCAAAATGGATCTGATTCAGTAGTTGCATTAGTCACCTGTGGGCTCACAGCTTATACTGTATGTCATGTTCTCGCAGACGAGAGTCATTCGACACACGTTGGAGCCCAGTAACGTCATGCAATCAATACTAGACCTGATCACAACAGCCTTGGTCGTGGTGCTGCTCTGTCAGAACAGTGTCAAATGATATATAATGGCATATCGGTGGTTTTCATCCTTTTTGATACCAGGGCCCACTATTTATTCAGAATTTGAGCCACAGACCACCATTTGATGAAATACCATCATGATATGGTACATTACTGCAAGCGTTTGCATTTGCGTTGTTATTTTGTTATTTTGGCTGTTTATTATTTTATTATTTATTATGTTCAAGCAATGCCTTGCTGTAAATCCTGCTGAAATGCAGGTGAATATCACATGCCTATATGACATAATCGATATGTGTGTGTGCAGACACTGTGCACTGTGTCAGGAAGAAGAATCCTGTGGTGTAGCGGGGACCCTTTGGCTAGTGGCGGCCCAGGGGCCCATCACTTCTAGATCCATCCATGCATCTGGCCAGGTTCTTCAAAATGTCTTCTACAAAACCTGGTGGTCCATGTGTGCGTACTCTTTGTTGGTGAAACAGCGCCCCCTGTCTATACTTTAGGCAACTTTTCTTTGCCGAAAATCAAAACACACACACACACACACACACACACACACACACACACACACACACACACACACACACACACACACACACACACACACACACACACACACACATATATATATATACACTCAACAAAAATATAAACGCAACACTTTTGTTTTTGCTCCCATTTTTCAGGGGATGGACTTAAAGCCCTAAAATTCATTCCAGATATACAATATAACCATTTCTCTCAAACACTGTTCACAAATTTGCCTAAATGTGTGATATTGAGCACTTCTGCTTTGTTAAGATAATCCATCCCACCTCACAGGTGTGCCACATTAAGATGCAGGTGTGACATCATGATTAGTGCGCAGGTGTACCTTAGACTGTCCACAATAAAAAGACACCTGAAATGTGCAATTTTCTTTTGCCTTATTGGGTGTATGGGCCTCCGAACCAGTCAGCATCTGGTGTGACCGCCATTTGCCTCATGCAGTGCAACACATCTTCTTCGCATAGAGTTTATCAGATTGTCAATTGTGGCCTGTGGAATGTTGGTCCACTCCTCTTCAATGGCTATGTGAAGTTGCTGGATATTAGTGGGAACTGGTATGCGCTGTCGAAATGGTAATAATGTGGTAATATTGTGTTATTACCATTTTTACAGTGTGTAACAGTTCCCATTAATATCCAGCAACTTCACATAGCCATTGAAGAGGAGTGGACCAACATTCCACAGGCCACAATTGACAATCTGATAAACTCTATGCGAAGAAGATGTGTTGCACTGCATGAGGCAAATGGTGGTCACACCAGATACTGACTGGTTCGGAGGCCCATACACCCAATAAGGCAAAAGAAAATTGCACATTTAAGGGTGTCTTTTTATTGTGGAGAGTCTGAGGTACACCTGCGCACTAATCATGATGTCACACCTGCATCTTAATGTGGCACACCTGTGAGGTGGGATGGATTATCTTAACAAAGCAGAAGTGCTCAATATCACACATTTAGGCAGATTTGTGAACAGTGCTTGAGAGAAATGGTTATATTGTATATCTGGAATGAATTTTAGGGCTTTAAGTCCATCCCCTGAAAAATGGGAGCAAAAACAAAAGTGTTGCGTTTATATTTTGTTGAGTGTATATATATATATATATATATATATATATATATATATATATATATATATATATATATATATATATATATATATATATATATATATATATTATATATATATATATAGCAGCAATGATGATCAGCAATGATCGCCAACAACACCTCTCCCCTCGTCCTGCCGTCCCTTCACAATAAAGTGTCTCCCCATCACCTCCCAGTGCTGCACATTTACTCTGGTTATCAACCGGAAATATAGCTGTGAATCTTTGTGGTCAGTCGCAGTTCAGAGCCCCCCTTTCAGTAAGCCCCTCCCCAAACTGCTATGGTCCAATCACAGCTAAGCATATCAAGTCCACCTCTCCAACCTCTCCACCAACAACTTTCGGTCCCTGCACAATTTACGGTACACCTAATTAGGCCTAATAAGGCATAATTAGAAATAATGTGTTGTTATTAGACAGAAGTTATACCAAAGTTATACTAATAATACATACTTATCCCTTCATTATGGTCTTATAAGAAATTGTAAGACCTACCAAAGCCTAATAATATGTTTTTGTTATGGTTTTATTTCATGTTATTTTTGTTTACTAGAAGAGACATTATGTGTAATTTGGCAGGAAGTGTACTGTAAACTGAACACAACTCCAACTTCAGACATGTGTTCATTTTCCATGAGAGAAATCCAGTCATGTTCCATCATTACTACATTTGCACATGTGGGGTAATATGAAATCACATACTGTAGCCTACTGTAAGACTTTTTAGCACTAATGTGTCTTTTTTAACCCTAATTAATTTTACTTCAAGTCACATTTTGTCTAATTCCAAATAACATGCTGTAATTGAGGACACATTTGCACAAAAGTGAACTGTAAATTGTTCATCAGCTATTTTGCGTCCTACTTTTCTTTTCTTTTTTTGCATATCCGCATGCTTTCCATTGAACCAAACAAAACCAAATTGAACCAAATTGAAAGCAAACAGTAACAAGTCTTACCTTATAGGCTATAGACTAGACCAAAAATACCTGATGTACAATTTACACTTCTGTGTCCTTAAAGGTGCAGTATGTAAGAATTTTAATAAAACTAATCATAAAATGGCCCTGATATGTCAACAGACATTTAAAAATCATGTTCATTTCCAATACTTGTGTCACTGACAGCAGTATGCAAGTCAGGATAAACGCGTTTAAAAAGTGCAGTTGCAGCCCTCAACTGATGTTGTTGTTGTCATTTTTTGTTTTGGCCGAAGCGCCACCCTCCACTTATCTCCCAATCACGAAGTCAGAAGTTTTTCGGCATCCAGGTTGCCAGCTCAGCTCTAGTTACCGCAGCAGCTGCTACTAACGTGTTGAACTTGAGATAAAGAAATGTCTAACCTTCCGAAACCTAAAAGACCTCTTTATGAATTGGAATTACGTCGTGACAAGGTCCGAAATAAAACTATTATTTGCCGGCGAATTTAGTCGCGGCTGCCCGTAGGCTACACATCTAAATGCGACTCGAATAAAACGATTAAATTCGCTTTTCCGCTCCTCCTCCCCTCCTTCTACTGCTCTCCTCTCTGCTGTGTTGTCTATTTGTTCCTACCGTGAAGGACGCACGCAGGAGCCGATCGAAATGTTGGTCATAAAGGTTTTTTTTGTATCATGAGTTTGAATCTAGGCGCCGTGCTCTTTTATCTATAGAGTAGCCTAGATCAGTGGTTTTCAACCATTTTCATACCAGGGCCCACTATTTATTCAGCATTTGAGCCACGGACCACCACTCGAGGACATTTGCTCCACAGACCCTAAAACTGAAGATTTATTTTGCTTTGTGTGTGTGTGTGTGTGTGTGTGTGTGTGTGTGTGTGTGTGTGTGTGTGTGTGTGTGTGTGTGTGTGTGTGTGTGTGTGTGTGTGTGTGTGTGTGTGTGTGTGTGTTATTAAACCACAGTGTCCACTGTTCCATATTGCACGTCGCCATATCCAGAGCGCGCATCACGCATTGGATGGGAAAGATGTAATGTCATCACAACCTATAGCGATCTGTTTTGGTTTTGAAAGACTGTGCATTTCTCTCAACTACTGCAAATTTACTGGAAAATAAAACGTTTAGCGCTGTCCCTGCAAACACAACGGTAGGCTACAGGTGGAAACAATCTTAGCCTATTATGTGATGCGATATTGTATTGCGCATCAATCCATGGCCAAACTTCGAGCCCGAATCTTATTACGTCTTAATATCTCATAACAAGGCAGGCAGTTTGGTAGACAGTTTGTGCATAATATAGAACTATATATAGGCTACAGCTTTCTGTCTAGTGCAAGGGGTCTGGAGGGGGGGGCGACCCGCGCTCTCATGCTTAATTTAATTAGGATAACCCGCTCGTAAGATGTTCTTATCTTGCGGGCGGCGGACCCCCAAATGGATATACCCGTCATTGAAATGAAGCCACGAGAAGTTGGGAACTTCCAAGTGAGTAGTCCAAGTGAGTAGTCCTGGCATTTCTTCTTGAAATTGGCTGTGGTGCCTATAGACAGCGGGGAAAGCTGCTGCGCATTAATTTGTCACTGCTTGATCTATCTATTTGATTGATGTACGTCGGGGATTTTCAACAGGTGGTCCGGGGACCGCCAGTGGTTCTTGAGAGTTCCGGTGGTCCCCAGGTAAATGATGGAAAGTTGGTTAAACCGGATGAAACTCTTTGAGCTCGTAAAAATGAAACCAAATAATGGACCCTTGCGGGTCCATTTGGTTTCATGTTTACACTCTGAAGAGTTAAAATATACATAATGTGAATTAGCCCAAGTCTACACAACTAGAGAATGTTGAAGAATGGTCATAGAAATAGAATGGCCTGGTATTGTGGACAAAAGCAAAAGAAATCTTCAATTTTAGGGCCTGTGGAGCAAATGTCCTCGAGTGGTGGTCCGTGGCTCAAATGCAGAATAAATAGTGGGCCCTGGTGTGAAAATGGTTGAAAACCACTGGTCTACTTATAGGCTATAGCCGCAATAGACAAAAGAGCACGGCGACTAGATTAGGCTAATCTGTAGAGGGATATGATCTGATAGATGATATGGCATTTTTAATTTGGCTGAATAGACGATCAACTTTTAGCGCCTTTTAGCGCTTAGCCCGTCGGATTAATTAATTAATTAACTCGATCTCCGGTCATGACTCATGATACAAAAAAGTTTTATGACCAACATTTCGATCGGCTCCTGCGTGCGTCCTTCCATGGTGTGAATAAAATATATCAATGACAACGCAGCAGAGAGGAGAGCAGTAGAAGGAGGGGAGGAGGAGTAGTGGAAAAGCGAATTTAATCGTTTTATTCGAGTCGCACTTAGATGTGTAGGCCTACAGGCACCCGCCAGTAAATTCGCCGGCAAATATTTCGCCTTTTTTGGTCGCTTTTTCGAGTCGTTTTGCCTTTTCCAATGTGTAACAACCATTACTATGTAGGATTCATCACTTGCCATGGATGCTCCTGCAGTCTACGTTCCTGCAGCCTAGCTGGCAACCTCTAGTCGGGGGGAAGGGGGAGGGGACACACCGCTCAACAGTATTTTGAAAGTGATTGCAGTACCAGTTCTGGCCACAATCCTACATACTGCACCTTTAATTACAACATATTACATGTAATTAGACCCAAAGTATCTTGAAGTAAAATTAACTATGCTTAATAAATAACACATTAGTTCTAAAAGGTCTTACAATAGGCTATGTTATTTCATATTACCCCACATGTGCACGTAAGTGTAGTAATGATGGAACATGACTGGATTTCTCTCATGGAAAATGAACACATGTCTGAAGCTGGAGTTGTGTTCAGTTTACAGTACACTTCCTGCTAAATTAAATACAATGTCTCTGCTAGTAAATTGAAATAACATGAAATAAAACTATAATAAAAGGCTTTGTTAGACCTTTTTTTTTTTAGATCTTGCAATTTCTTATAAGATCATAAGGAAGGGACAATTATGTATTAATAGTATAACTTAGGTATAATTTCTGTCTAATAACAACACATTATTTCTAATTATGCCGTATTAGGCCTAATTATGTGTACCATAAATTGTGCATCCACCCAACTTTCCACCAATATGTGATAAAACATAAAAAATAAATGTCACACACACATTTCCACTGTACAGGGCAGGACTTGTTAATGGATTTGATTTTAAAGGCCTGGTTACAAGATATGAACCAGTATTTAATGTGTAATGTGCATGATATTTACATTGGAATGAATGAGCCCTGGCTGGAAAGTGTCCTAGCCTTGGGTGGACACTGGGGAGGGGGCGGGGCTCACTGAAAGGTCTATTAGAGAAACATACAGTATAGCTATAAGGCCTCCTATGACTGCAGGGACAAAACCAGACCTTGGCAAACAAGGCAAAACAGCAGAAAAGTGTCTGTGAATGTTTTCATGGCAACTCAAATGATGTGCATTCGGCGACGGAGCCCAAGATGTCAGATGTATTTTGTGTCTGAAAGTGAGAGGTTATAGCAAGCAGGTAGGAAAAACACAAGCAAACCTTCCCTCTAACTACTGCCGCACCACAAACACACACACACACACACACACACACACACACACACACACACACACACACACACACACACACACACACACACACACACACACACACACACACACACACACACACACAAATCAATACGCTCACTTGCACGCACACACGCACACACGCACACACGCACCCACACACACACACACACACACGCGCACACGCACGCACGCACGCACACACATACACACACACACACACACACACACACACACACAAAAATCAATACACGCACAGCAGTTCAGCAACAATCAACTTCCAATCTTGTTTTTCAACCTCGCTTGCCGTTTAGTTTGCAGAGAGGGTTATCCCAACTCTCTCTCTCTCTCTCTCTCTCTCTCTCTCTCTCTCTCTCTCTCTCTCTCTCAGAATGTAGTGACAGTGATGTCAGATACATGTCGGTATCAGCCAGATTGGAAGAGTCACCTCGCCTTAGACTTATTTTCAAGGCTATAATGCCGACGATGCTCAGGTTGCCTCTCATCCAGCGACGTCACGTTTGTACAATGACTTTGGCTGCATTTGAGGGCGGGGTTATGGAGCACGTACATGCACAGCGCATGCACAATCGCACATGCAAGGGTTAAGTAAGTAACCCTTGCCGAGCCATGACGTCATGAGGCCAGGCTGTGAGGCCCATAGGTCAGGAGCCTATCTCCTGTTTCTGTAGCGGGTGGCAGCTTTGATGTACAAGTACACCCCCTGGACATGACATGATAGTATGTCGCAGAGACTTACCCCCAAATCCAACCCTTGATGCTTGAGTGCCAAGCAGGGAGTCATTGGGTCCCATTTTTAGTGAGTCTTTGGTATGACCCGGCCGGGAATCGAACCCCCACCTCCCACAAGGCCGCCGAGTTGGTCAATTGAAAACGTGAATAATGACAAAAAACTTCCACATCTGTTGGGCGAAGTACAACCGTGCAAACACCACAGTGAGATTTGTGATCTGCTGCGAGAAGGATACCAAATGGAACATAACCACCCTGAATACTAATCATTGTGTGTACTCTTGCATCAAGTGATCTTGATGCAGGTATATAGAAATTGACTTATTCGGGGTTTCTGAATTTCAAATGTCCATAATTTTTATTGTGATGTATTGTTGTGTTTGTGGTTTTTGCTTTGAATTGTAAATGCATGGAAATCGGGTCGATGAGATAAATGCTCTCGGTACTGCGGCAGACTTGATTTATTACACACACCACACCACCTCCGCGTGCCGCTTGAAGCATGAAACACACAGGCACGCACACATACTAATACATTGTACAGTTGGACATGTGAGGTTTGTGTAGGTTGTCCACAAAGCTGAATGAACATAATCCCAACGGCTTGCACCTCAACGCAAGAAAGGTTAGCCCACGAGCTTCAACTAGAGGCTGGGCTGTCACATACACAATGCCATGCTTTCGGTGTGTGGTGGTCGGACTGGGGACCACCCCGCCTCTTCCCATCAGAGCAGTGGTTTTCAACCAGTGGTCTGGGAGCCACCAGTGGTCCTTCATGTGGTTCCAGGTGGTCCCCAGGCTAAATGATTGGAAAGTTAGTGGAAGGTTAAGCAGATGTACAGTAAGGGTACGTCCACACGGAGACGATCCGCAGTGAAAACGCAAAACTTTTTTAACGATTCGCCCTTTCATTCCCACTGAAACGCCCAAAACGGTAAACGAAACCGTCAAACTTTGAATCGGGCTCCCAGAGTGCATAGATTTGGAACCGCATACTCCGGGGCTCCGTGTGGACGGCTGAAAACGACCTTTTTTGTATACGGCCCTATCTGCGCCTTAACACGCATGCTCATCCCTGAACAACAATAAACAAACATGGCTGCACCCAGCGTTTGCATTCATTGCATTAATAATGCTATAGAAAATAGTTCATAGTTAGTGCATTTCCAACAAGATGTACTGCTTCTATGCACCAACAGCACCGCTGTTTGTAACAAGTGTCTGTTCGATCTGTTCATGTTTACGTTCGTCAAAGGCAGTGTTGCCAGAATGTGAGCGATAAATAAGCGCCCGGGCCTATACTAGCCCAAACGCGACCAGGTTATTTGAGAACAGCAGATCAACAAGTCTGCGGCTCGAGTCGTGATATGATGTTGCATTTTGTGAGCTTGTTGATCTTCTCTCTAAAACAAACGTATATACCCTATTGGCCTGAATATAAGAACATTTTATTATATTAATCTTAATGTTGTTTAAAACGGTGCATTTATGCATATAGGCTACCATGGAAAAAAGTGACACATTTTTATTAATGATTTTAACAACACAAATTTGGTATGGTGGTCACTTCCTTTATCTTAAGTCAAGTTATACTTTCAACAAATCCTCAATAGGCTACACAAAATCACAAGACTAGACATATATATATATATATATATATTTAGGCTGCCGGCGTTAACGCGTTAATCTCGCGTTAACTCAGCCGTGCGTTAACGGCGTCAAAAAAATTAACGCGAGATTAACGCACCCCCCCCCCCCCCCCCCCCCCCGCCACCCCCCGCCGGCCGATTAACATTGTGGAGGACGAGGGTTGGCGTGAAATAATACGGATTGAATCAAACGACTGGACCTACGAACCACTGTAGAACCACTACTGTAGAACCACTACTGAGACGAACACAGCACACTATTTTGATGAGAACTGGGCACGTCTGTTCCATGCATTAACGGAACAGAGAGGCACTTCGCCAAGTGCGCACATACAGCAGCAAGCGAGAGACAGACAGAGAGGGATGGGGAGAGGGAGAGAGAGAGGGACAGAGAGAGAGAGAGAGAGAAAGGGAGAGAGAGAGAGAGAGAGAGAGAGAGAGAGAGAGAGAGAGAGAGAGAGAGAGAGAGAAAGGGAGAGAGAGAGAGAGAGAGAGAGAGAGAGAGGGAGAGAGAGAAAGGGAGAGAGAGAGAGAGAGAGAGAAAGGGAGAGAGAGGGAGAGAGAGAGGGAGACGGAGACTGTTCCTCCTTTCGATAGAATACACTTGCATTGCAGTCAGAGCAGGGAAAGAGAGAGAGAGGTGGCCTGATGACTTACCCTTTCTCAAAGTGATAATCAAAAAGTATAATCCTTGAGATTTGCTTGTAAATCCAATGCATAATCCCAGCGTTGCAAGAATAGCCAGGCAGGAGCGATCCGTAAAACGTACCTCTATAATCACGACGGCATGGACAGAAGTAGGGTTGCCAACTTGGCGCATTTGTAACTATATTTAGTTTTTTTCCAGACTCCCCGTCCCCTAGTGCAAAAATTATTGAGAAACCCCTGGTGGAAAATCTAGTGCTTTTCAGCTGGTTGAAAACCACTGCTCTAGCTACTTCTAGTGCATTTTGGAAGTGCCACTAGTGCATTTTGGATTTTGGCAGTTGGCAACACAATTAAGCTTGTTAAACAGCTGTGCTGCCTCCTCCCCTCCAAAGACAGCTCTCCTCTCCCACAGCCATAGCGTAGTGTGTGCTGGACATAGGGTATTTTTTATTACCTGGAGCATTGTTGGCACAAATATATAAGGTGTTTTTTCCCTTTGAAAATAATGAAAAGGCTGATATACTGTAATGTAGCAAGGGGAAAACTATTTTTATTTTATTGCTAATTAACTAAAAATCACACCTGTGTGAAGTGATCATCTTACATCTTACATCGACCAACATAGTTCTTCTTTTTTTAAGCAGTGTTTAAGGCAGGTGTTCTCAACCTGTTCGTTGTGACCCCTCAGTGGTCCTGAAATTATTTTGGGGGGTCCCCAGTTTAAAAAAAAAAAAAAAAAAAAAAAAAAAAAAACATAATAAATTGTATATATTTTTGCTGATATCGGATATCGGGAGTATATTGGGAAATTTGAAAATATGAAAATATGCGATTAATTTGCGATTAATCGAAGATTAACTATGGGCCATCATGCGATTAATCGCGATTAAATATTTTAATCGACTGGCAGCTCTAATATAAACATATATATATATATATATATATATATATATATATATATATATATATATATATATATATATAATTTTATTAATTTCAATATTTTTAGTCTTTAATTGTTTAGTTTTTATAATGAGCTAAAACAAATCCAATGAAACAGGCTCAACTAATGAACTATATAGACTCTGAAGAAACGGGCCCAAAGTCACTTATAATACGCAAACATGGCAACCGCTTATCTTTCCTCTTCTTGATATTTGTGCCAACGAGTTGCTACAGCGACATCTACAGGTCCGGCATATATACTGCACCCTTCTCATTGCGTTTTCGGTGGTTTAGTGGAGACGTATGGAATAATTGATTCGGTCAGTGGAGACGGTAAACTTTTTGAGACCGTTTTCATTTTTGCACGGCGTATCGTCTCCGTGTGGACGTACAGTAAGTCTTTGAGAGTGTAAACATGAAACCAAATTCAATGCTGCAGGTCCATTTGTTTTCATGTTTACACTCTCAAGAGTTAGAATATTCATCATCATCTGAATTAGTCCAGGTCTACACACCTAGAGGAGAAGATTGATGGACATTTTGATCCGTATGTTTGACTGTTTGGTTTTTGAAATCCAGCTTGGTATTGTGGACAAAAGCAAAAGAAGTCTTTAGTTTTGGGGTCTGTGGGGGTGACAAAGTCCTCAAATGGTGGTCCGTGGCTCAAATGCTGAATAAATAGTGGGCCCTGGCATCAAAAAGGGTGAAAACCACTGTGTCAGAGCGACTATATGGCTGCCTAACAGCCGAGGTCACCTCCCGTGGTCACCACAACAAAGGCAATGTACCGAATGGAGACAATGATTGGGGAGCTTCGTCATGGATACCTGGTGTCACTCTGCGATAAAAAATGTTGATGAGTTGCATTGTTTCCTTCATTTTGAAAGCGATATTGCAGAGTTTTTTTTTTTTTTTTTTTTTTAATAATGCCTGGTCTGGTTTCCATAGGCAATCATCCTCCTGCACTTAAAGCTAAGGGAAGTGATTTGAAATTCATCGTGTAGTACCAGCCTGGTGCACTAGGGGCCCCCAAGAGTAGCTACACTATGTGAACCTGCTGCTCGATCCTGATCGGTGGAGAATTCACCCCCCACCTGGGGAACTTTTATTAGCTCCTCTGCTAACATGGGGGAGGGGGAAACTCCATATATGGTCTGCACACCTTACAATAGAGCATTTTAACAGAAAAAAATGTTTTTGGGTGATATCTGACAAAAGTGAAATCACTTCCCCTACCTTTAATGTTCATGAACGTGAACATCTAACTGTGGGAAAACTCAACAAAAACAGGTCAAATTCGGGGTACTAGTCACAACCTATAGATGGCGACACAAGCAAAATGTCATCATGTTCTATGTAGCATGTGATATGTCTAACCAGGAGGTTTTCATCATGCCGAATCCATTGTAAGCATCATCACTAATGTGCTTAGTCAGCACATTTGCAATGATTTTCCAAACTAATGCTCAGAATGGATCATCATCATGTGATAGACACAGTCTAAAATCTAGGGGCAAGATTTTGGTCACATCAGCCCTTATGCGCAATTAACGCACATAGCATTGGGGAAGAGGCGTTCCCACACTAAAGTCGCTAATTTCGTAACCATGCCATCTCCCTTAAACACCTCCTATACCCGTTAAATTATGCATAGGTGTGGTTTGGGCGTTTTTAGCTTTCATCCAATCCGTGTTGGTCTTGCCATTCCCTTTAATTCATCCCTTATCTATTTCCCTTATCCCTACTACTATGTCTGACCCTCCGAAGCACGCAGCCTGGCTGTGGCTTAGGACAGACACATGCATGAGTAGCCTATTCTCAAAGATCATGCTCTCATTTTCAAACAATTATAGCTCGGTCAATTCTCAATCATTTCTTACCATTCAACATGTTATGTTGAAAAAACATGTGGCGTGCATTTATCCCAAGTCTGCGAAATGTTATAAAGTAAATTGCAAAAAAGTCGGCAATTCGCGGAAAAAAACGTTTTTTTGATCATTGATTTCTCGGTCAATTCTGGACCATTTTTTACATTTCAAGATACAGCGTGACGGGAAAAACCTCCTCTCTCAGATGCTGTGTAGTATAGGTCTTCTCTACGATGCGGGATCTAGCAAAATGTAAGTGTCGGGATTTTGGTGGAAACGGTCCACCAAATCCCCGAAAGTCCCAAGCCCAATCGTTCTCCATATCTCCTGTTTCTGTAGCGTGAGACAGCTTGATGTACAAGTACTCCCCCTGGACATGACGCTAGTATGAAACTATTTACTCTTTTGTATTAATATTATTAGCCCATTGGCTCACTGGGGGCATGGAGGAACTCCTTATATGGTCACTGCACTATATAGTAGGGAGGATTCACCAAAAAGAGAAGGAAAAAAATACTAATATTTGAATTAAGTGAAATTACTTACTACTGCATACCTTCAAAAACGAGAGCTGGTCCTCTCTCTCTCTCTCTCTCTCTCTCTCTCTCTCTCTCTCTCTCTCTCTCTCTCTCTCTCAATTCAATTCAAGCAGGCTTTATTGGGATGAGAAAACATGCGTTTACATTGCCAAAGCAACAAGCAATACAATACAACAGTATATGAATACAAATACAATCAATATAACACTGAGTCAGAATCAATTAAATTCACTTGATGCAAGGATTTTTTTTAGGGTGATTGTGATTGTGTTGCATTTTTTGTTCTTCTCCTGTCACAGCAGCTAACAAATGTCGCTGCTGTGTTTGCAGACTGTCGTACCTCCCCCAATAGGTATGGGAGCTTTTGTCATCAGCAATGTTTTCAAACTACCCTTGGGTGGTTGTGATCATTGGGAAATTTCTCTCTCTCTCTCTCTCTCTCTCTCTCTCGCTCTCTCCACACAGCCAGCTATATTAATGCAATCATTGCGGCCAGGCACACCTCGAGTGAACGAGGTGCAGATCCAATCCTTCTTGGGGGCCGTTCCTGGGCGGCGCACAGCAAATGAGAATGTGTCTCGGCTCAGTTCGGCTGAACGGACCTGTCAGCTGTCAGGTTGGATTACCAGCCTCCTGTGCCCGGACCTGCTCAGGCCGGCCCAGGATGACCGGGGTCTAATTTTAGTCCCGGTCTACCTGCATGGCATGATCCAAATTGCGCTGAAACCAATCCTACTCCAATGATCGGCACTATATAGCAATCATTTGACAATGAAAAAAAAAAAAAAAAAGAACGGGCATGACTCATGCCTCGTTTGGCCAAAGCACTTGTTTCTGAAAATAGATTTTCAAACCATTTTGAACAGTTTGAGAAAGTTCTTAAAGCTATTTTCTGCCTAGATGTTTTACCAATTTGCGTGATGTCACGCTCACCATTTGCCCATTTTCGTGTGAATTTGGCACAGACCACACCATCACAACCAAACTACAAACTTATCATTTCCCACGTGTGAAGTGAGGGGGTCCTTATCGTTGCACACCATGAGGTAACCCGTCGATTTGCTTAAATCTGATATCATTGTCAGAGACAGTGTTTTTTCCCAATGGGAATATCCTAAAAACATGGATTCACATTCAATATTCTTTTTACACAAATGTGTCTTGAAAAATGGGGGTCGTCTTATAACCAGGGTCGACAATTCGGTAGATAGATAGATAGATAGATAGATAGATAGATAGATAGATAGATAGATAGATAGATAGATAGATAGATAGATAGATAGATAGATAGATAGACAAGGAGGTGCAGTGCACCAAAGCATCGGTGTAATCCGTTAATTCCCAACACTAATCATCAGATCATCTACATGTTCGCAGTGTCTGTGTCATGTTTTAGCAGCTGAGTCACACCAACCTGACAGATTTAATCTCTTCCAGCTTCAGAAAATGTCATTAAGCGCTGCCAGCCAGCCAGCCGCTGCCAGCGTGTGTTTGAGGGGAGGCGTGGATGATTCAGCCATGAGATGATGATCATTTGACGACAGGCAATTAATGAGGCAATTTGGCGTTTATTTGTTGACGAGTTTAACGCCGCTCTTCAGGAACACACCCGCGCGGCCAAATGCACGCGCCACCGTCGCCGGCAACCTAATCGCTTCATTAAAAACGTGGAAAATAATGAAACGCCGCACGTGAAATTTCAAGTTAATGAGTGATTATCATCGGTCATCCACGCTCAGAATTACAATGTGTAAATACACCGAGAAGGTGTTGAAGGAATTGCTAATCACTAACCAGATGGTGTAACTTGTTTTGTTTTTTCCTTCATTGTTCGCGTTATGTACCTACAGCACATTAGGAGACAAATAAAAATTCTGGGAATTGTCTCACTAGACCAGAGGTTTTCAACAGGTGGTCCAGGGACCACCAATGGTCCCTGAGAAGATTCCCGGTGGACCCCAGGATAAGGAAGTTGGTTCACCAGATGTAACTCTTTGAGACCGTAAACATGAAACCAAAGGAACACTTGCGGGTCCATTTGGTTTCATGTTTACGCTCTCAAGAGTTAACATATTCATTATCTGAATTAGCCCAAGTTTACACAACTACAGAATATGGAAGAGTAGTGCAAGATGGTCATTTTGATATGTATGTTTTAATGTTTTTTTTTTTTTTTTTTTTTTTTTTCTTCCCGAAATACAGCCCTGGTATGAAAAAACTTGAAAACCACTGCACTAGACTGAGGGTTGCTTTTTGGCAACATCGATTACCAGTGGTCCGGGGACTACCAGTTGTCCCTGAGAGGATTCCAGGTGGTCCCCAGCTAAATGATGGACAGTTGGTAACCAAATGGACCCTTATAGATCTGTAACTCTTGCGATTGTACACTCTCAAGAGTTAAATTATCTGAATGACCTAATTTTCAAGAATCAACAAATGTTGAAGAATTGTGATTTTAACTAAACTCTACTCGACTAAACTCAACATCAAATGGTGGTCTTCCGTGGCTAAAATGCAGAATAAATAGTGTGCCCTGGTATGAAAATTGTTGAAAACCACTGATTTAGAAAGATAGATATGATCTGCATGTTAATGCATGTGTGCTTTTGTGTGTAATAAGCCAAAAAAAGGTGTGTGGGGGTATACGGAATTCTGTTGGCAAGACAGATGAGGAGGAGTGACTGGAGAAGGACTGTTGCGTATTAAAGGGAGATGCTGATAGCATCTGTCCTTGTTGTGGCGCAGGGACGCATGTCCACTCGATAGCATCTGTCCCTGCCCCTGTCCGCTTATATCTCTAATGAGATGAATTCCATGTCACATGACGACGCAGTGGCTCCTAACTGGAAGGACGAAGACATACGCAGTGTAATGATCACAGTCATCGAGAGAGAGAGAGAGAGAGAGAGAGAGAGAGACAGAGAGACTCTCTAAGAACAGATCACACTGAGCAGTGGTTTTCAACCAGTGGTCCAGCGACCACCAGTGGTCCTTGAGAGGGTTCCAGCTGGCCCCCAGGCTAAATGATTTGATTTTGAAATATTTTGAAATTTGTTTTTTGCATGCCATCTTGTTTGGTGGGCAGTCAGGGCATTTAGGGGGGCATTGTAAAGCATGTGCATTTTTGATCTGTATGTCTGCCTGTTTTTGTTTCCTAACTCCAGCCTGGTATTGTGGACAAAAGCAAAAGAAATCTTTAGTTTTGGGGTCTGTGGGGGTAAAATGTCATCAAATGGTGGTCCGTGGCTCAAAATCTGAATCCCAAGCACCCGCTTATATTGCTTAGAACCGGCCACGGATGTAGATCAGGGGCAGATGTAACATGTCCCATTTGGGGGGGCAAGAGAACATGTTGGAGGGGCAAAGAAAATGGTATGGGGGCGGCTTCATCGGCGATGAAGCTGCACCCATACCATTTTCGGTTACAGGACATTTATTAGTCAAGTAAAGCATCAATAATAACATCAGTTGTTGTTGAAGTTGCAACAGACACGCAGCATGCTTAAAGCTAAAGGTCTGAATCAGGGCGTTTTCTGTTTTCAATGATGAAATGCGGTTGGTTTAGTGGTGCCAAAATTGTAGTTAGTAGCAGTAGTGTTTCAAATCATTTTAAATATAAGCGCTTTAATTTGAAATATCTTGGGTTGTCTTGCATGGCATCGTGTTTGGGGGGGGGCAGACTGGGTATTTCCCCCCCCATGCCCATGCCTACATCCGCCCCTGATGTAGATCCATTGTTGTGTGTGTGTGTGTGTGTGTGTGTGTGTGTGTGTGTGTGTGTGTGTGTGTGTGTGTGTGTGTGTGTGTGTGTGTGTGTGTGTTAGCCTTGGGCAATATACCGGTATTACCGTTTATCGCGATATTGGAAATCAATACCGAGTAATATCGTTGGGTCTGTGAAAAATATCGAATACCGAATATCGTCAAATACCGACATTATACTGTATTCTATTAAAATATGAGCAATGAGACTTAATTGTAACTATACAAACACTTTTCATGTTACACACATGCCTTAACTAGCCCTTATTTGGGCTAGGCTTTTTGGAAACAATGTATTTCCAACTCCAGTTTTTCCCTATTTAGGCTGCTTTAACAGCAGAGCGCTCAGTTTCTGACCCCTCAAAGTCGCAAATTCTGAGAACTAGGTGACTGGTGGAGCGTTCCAACTCTGATTGCCGTCAATACCGGTAATATCGAATATCGAGCTAATTAAGACATTATCAATACCGATATTAAAAAATCAATACCGCCCAAGACTAGTGTGTGTGTGTGTGCGTGTGCGTGTGCGTGTGCGCACGCGCGCGTGCGTGCGTGCGTGCGTGCGTGCGTTGTTGCCTAACCTCGAGTGCGGGAGAGGAAATGAGAAGCACTCAAAAACATCAACCCTTCGGCGGAGCGCCATACGTGTGAGATAGACCAATTTCCTGCTGATGAAAAAGACCTCAACAAGACGCCCGCGCTGTAAATAATTAAATTACCATCTCAATCGGAGGTGGATGAAACCTTTGTGTCTAAATATAGTCGATACGACAGGCGTGGACAGGGGGAAAAAACAAAGCGACGTGATTCTGGCATTTTGGCTGTAAAATGAAAATGGAGAATGAATGTGTTCTTCACGGCGAAGCAAAGCTAGAAAGAAAACGGTGTGTAGTGTTTGGTTTTGTTTGTTTGGTTGGTTTTTGTGACTACTTCTCTGGACGATCTGATATATTTGGAAGCCTCAGTAGGTAGTCTAAATTATATAGTCTCTTTGGCTGTATGGTTTCCAACCATTTTTACTCCAGGGCCCACTATTTGTTAATTTGAGCCACGGACCACCTTTTGATGACAATTTAGCCCCACATACCCCAAAACTAAAGATTTCTGTTGCTTTTGTCCACAATTTCAGCGTGGATTTGGGAAACAAAACAGTCAAACATACTGAAATCGTCCAAACGGCTATGCGGTAAAAATCCTCCACGTTAGCACTAGAGCGGAAGGGAATTGAGCTGCAAATTGGAAGCTTTGCTGAAAGACCTCATAAGAAAAGCAAGCAAATCTCCTGAGCCTGAGGGTGATCTTGGTTTGCGTCTTCTTGACAATCTAATGAAGGACGAGTAGTTGTATACTGTCATCATCCACGCTGAAAGGACAAACAGGCTATTTTTTTCTATAAAATTGGTATCGGCAATTACAATACAGTGGATGTTTGCCATATCCTGAGGGTCATCGTTGTTTGTGTCAATTTCTAGGCCATCTGGTGAAGAACAACAACAATGAGAGTAAATAGCGTCATCATCGATGCTTGTGTCATTAGAAATCCTTGTGAAAGCACTCACTCACTGCAGGGCCGGATCTAGGCATGGGCATGGAGGGAGCAATGCCTCCCTAAATGCCCAGACTGCCTCACCAAACATGATGGCATCCATGTCTAATAAAAGTTTTGTAACCGAAAATGGTAAATAGAGGGGGGAAAGGGGGAAAAAATATATAGCTATTTGATTTTTGGCCATAAAAGGCCATATTTTTTTTTACATAATCCAAGATTTCAATTCAACTACAGCAAAAAAATTGCTGATCTAAGTTCAAGTTTGATAACCGTAGGTGCAATGCGGCAACTCTGGAGTGAGTGTGGAAATATATAGTGATACCAGGGGAATACTCGTTTTTTTAACAGACTTAAAAACACATCTAAACGAGACAACAGAACTATTAGGGCATTTCACCATTAAAGGAGTGCTTCGCCGGTATGGAATGCCTTTAAATTCTGTACAACGGCCTCCAAATATGAAAAAAGAAAAAAAAGAAAGACAGAAACAAAAAAAAAATATATATATATATATATAAAGTATATTCTGTGGTATATTCTGTGGTTTCATTTCTGAGGTTTAATTTCGACGAACTATCCCTTTAAACTAAACACCTGAAAATGGACCAAATGGACCCTTGCCGGTCCATTTGGTTTCATTGTTATGCTGATATTACCTTTGATTGGGTGGGCAGGATGCACATTTTGGTGGGCTCTGCCCACCCCGGCCCCCATCTAGATCTGGCCCTGCAAACAAGTGTGCAGTGCAAACTATTCAGCAAAATTATAAGCATTTCACTGTGGCAAAATCAAATCAAGCGATTTCTTTTCCAAATGACAGGCAATTTAAGACAGCATATCATTATGAATCACTTTGCATCCCAGTCAAATTAAACCACCAAATCTACCATTAGGCGCTTCGACAATTTCACACCCCATGCAGATCCCATGAACAGGGACATCCATCAGAGCCTAAGGCGTTCAACATTGTGCTTTTTTTAATTGCATAAGAAAAATGATTGTTGTTTGGACCCAAATAATTGGTTTTGTGACATTATTTTCTATTCATATAGTTACGATCTCAAATAGACCCAGAAAACCTGAACTTTCAACATCCAGCAGATTTTCTTTGGTTGGAGCTTTCTATGGTGGATTGGAAGCCTTTTGAGCTTCAACAAAAACAGACAAAATTGTCTGAGCCAGAGAACCCCAGACCACCGAAAATCTACGGAATAGGAAAAAAGTAGCAGTTAGCAGCAGTTATCTTGGATGCAATTGAGCTCAGAAAACCTAACACTCTTGGAGCCAGAGCCATAATAGAGATTCCATTCAGAAACATCCAGTGTCTTTCTTTTGAAGTATAGCTGGTCCACCAGCACCATCTTGGTTTACGTCCAACCAGTGGTATTTTGCCTGCGATGCAGTCAAATAAATGACTAATAATCTAAATGGAGGATGCTTTTCCACAAAAGAATGGATTGTTTCGAAAAAAAAAAAAAAAAAAAAAACAGTGTGGAATGTTTTTGTTCGGAATGAATCCCATTGCAATGGAGGCGGACGTTATGAGATACCTGTACAAGACAAACGATAGCAATCTGCCTAACAACCAGAGCGCTCTGTCGCCAGCCGGGTGGTGGCGCTAGAGTTCCACGGGCGCAGCCTTAGTGACCAGCACGTTAAAGATAATAGAGGCTACATTTTAGCACAAATGGAGCTTTATTTTTGCCCATTTTTCCACTCTACGGTACTTGCTTCTACTTTGATGCTGCAGCTGTTTCCCTGCAAACAGACAGTTGCTTCGTCCTGCAACAAATCATGAAATCAAAACATTCGTCGGGCTCAGGACAGGCAGTGCTATTGTGCGTGTGTGTGTGTGTGTGTGTGTGTGTGGGGGGGGGGGGGGGGGGGGGAGGGGGGGGGCAACACACTAAAGTTTCCTCTATTACCTTTAAGCATTCTGTTATACTAGCCACTGAAAAATATCAGATCTACAAGCTTGTATAGTGCTCTACAAATCTTGAAAATGTCCTGCAAATTTTTGAATGCACATTCTTTCACAACAAACACATTTTTAACTCAAGTTGTCCGCGGCCAAATACAGATAATTCTGGGGCTCCTTGACACAAAAAAATCTGGAGCACTCGCTGACATAGGAAATACGTTTTTTCAGAAAACTTTTAAGCGTGACATTTCCGCAGAGCGGTGGTGCAGCGCTTGGCATAGCTTACGCCACTACTGCTGCTGCTGCTGCTGCTGTTGTACTTATCATGGAATCAGCGGAGAACCTGCTCCCTAATCTGATGACTTTAACTGATTAGCAATTTGTCGTACAGAGCCAGCAAAGTCACGGCCCCCCATGTTGTTCTGGAGGCCTGCCACGATTGCGGGGGGGGGGGGGGGCGGCGCGGTGATCCGACACGGTGCATTATCCGTGAATATGACACAGAGAATGATGTTTGAGCTTGTGTTTGTCGGTCTGAGATTTAAATATGTGTCCGTCCGTCCGTCCCATGCACGAACAAGCAAGAGAGGGACAAAGGCTGGTTTTGCTTTGGCAGTTTGTCATTGGACGTAGGGATGTCTCGATACTGTATTGGTATGAGATTGGCTTGTCATATTATCGTTAAAGGCAAAAGTATCAGTATTGGCCCTTATTTGTCATTATTTGGTTATAGTGGTATTGGCAAATATGCCAGTCTAACGAGTGATCAGATACAGGGGTAAGGGGTTGGCACTATGGTGAATATGCCAGTCTAACCAGCGATCAGACACATGGGTAAGGGGTTGACACTATGTTGGGCCATGTGGAGTTTGCTTTGGAGTTGCTCAGTGCATATTTGAGTGAGAATTACTCTATTCCTGATTGGTGGACTTCATATGAGATTTTTTTGTATTACTTTATATTATTATATACAGTATATTATTCTCATGTATCTGTATTTAGTATTGTTAATGACTAACACAGAAATTGCGTTATCGATATTTGGGATCGGAAATGAAATAAGTGGCATCGGGACATCCCTAGTTGGCATCTTGAATGCCACGCCTGGACGTCTGAGAGCATATTGCGATATGCCCCATTTATTGATTTCACTGCAGTCCATATTCGCTTTTGATGATGTCATTCCAGCCCACATGCATCATTTGTGTGAGCCTGTCAACTTAAATGATGGCGCATGGGTTATGTGTGGTTGGTCATGCGTATGATGAGAGAGTGAATGAGCGTGTGTGTGTGTGTGTGTGTGTGTGTGTGTGTGTGTGTGTGTACTTTATTATTACTTGTGAGAGGCCAAACATAAACCACAAATGCAGCATATATACCGAATAGAATCCCCACAAAAACGTTGGAAACATAACTTTGGCTGATTATTTATTGATTGATTGATTGATCGATTGACCTGTGAGTGGACAGATCATTAAAGGATACATTTGTTTACATTTCATTTAATCAAACGTTTAACAACAAACTCACTTCTATAAAGTGAGAAGCAGCAGATCACTTTGGAGGTAAAAGTGGAAAAAATATATGAGGGGGAAAAGGCGAAGGGTAGAGGAATCTTTTTTGTTTTCGTTTTTTTTACGGAGGCCAGTTTGAACTGACAGACGTCACCTTGGGAATCATGGGTAACTTAACCTTTTTACTCAATGTCGTACTTGACATGTATATAAGCATTCCTGGCCAGTGCTTTTCATATTTTTTTAGGGCTGGGACTCATTAATCTCAATTAATTGCTTACCAATATTTGATCCGAGGAGCAATTTTTGTTTCATTTGAAAGAGGTTGGGAGCATGTAAGTGAGTTTTTCTAAATCAAAACTGTGTCCACAATGCATCATGTTATGTTGAGCGTGAGGGTTAGAGATAGCGTTAGTAATTTAGGCCCAATGGGAGGACAGAATGGTGGGAGTTTGGATCAATGGCAGCCCTAATTGGTTACCCTGATTGGCTACTTCTCCCATTGCGTGCATGGGTTATGATCGGTACACTTGAAATCCGTCCAGTGAAAAAAGGTTCTGTGGGGCGAAATCTACGTGCGATTAAAATGAGTTAATTTCTTTCATCGCGTTATAGTTTCTGTAATGAATTAATCTCAATTAATCAGCTCAAGTCCCAGCCCTATTTTTTTATTTTTTAAATTATTCTCATTCAAATAGTCAATGGTGAATACTTTCACGTAGGTCCTCCACTAGACTCTCTATTATGGCCTATATAACTACTAGCTATCAGTATTTGACAAAAGTGGTAAAGAAAACATAGACCACAAGCTTTTACTTCCGGTACTTCCGGGGCATATTTTTTCACTCTCAAAAAACACCATTAACATGGTGAAGTCCATATTAATGACATACTGTACATCATCAAAATGTGTTTCACCGTGCTAATAATTTTTCCCCAGCTCTAGGAAACACAGAATTGGGGGATTTAAAAAAAAAAAATGCACAGCTGTTATGTCTTAAATGTACACATGAATTCAAGCCAGAGGATTAACGGCTAGAGAACACTTTCAGCGCATTACCACCCCTGCACTAGTGAGAGATTGTGAACAAAGGTCATCTGTCACTATCACATGCTGAATATACCTAATGCAGCTGCGTTGATTCTACATATGTATAGAGAACAGCAGTGTTATGTTGATACAACAGAAAAGATGGGGTAAGACTGACGTCATGTATCTTTCAGGGCCTCTTATTCTCTATGGCTCCGGTCTCAGCCACCACAGAACATTTTTTGACGTTTAATTTCTCTCCAATTGTATGCACTTTTAACCAGCTCAGTGGCCTTGTGGTTAGTCCGCCTTGAGACTGGGAGGTCGGGGGTTCGATTCCCGGCCGGGTCATACCAAACAAAGAATGGGACACTTGGCATCAAGGGTTGGATTGGGGGTAAGTCCCTGTGACATACCAGCGTCATGTCCAGGGGGTGTACTAGTACATCAAGCTGCCTCATGCTACAGAAACAGGAGATAGGCTCCTGACCTATATGGGCCTCAATGGCTCAGCTGGACATCATGGCCTGGCAAGGCTACTTACCGGTACTTACTTTTTTTTCCTTCTATGGTTATCATACAAATCTGCAGTTTATGGTGTCGTCATAAGCACTTTCTATAGGCTTTTTTGAGGCTCCAAATAGATATTGAATCCATTTTTTAGTCAATAATGCCTCTTCCAACAACTTTCCTACAGGAAATACGTTCGCCACGGCCATGAGACCCACTTCTGAACGAGTTTATAGTGAGAGTGGCAAGTGTCACCACTTAAAAAGTTTTTCTGTCCCTGAGTGGTGTTTTTCATTCAGTCTGACACACACACACACACACACACACACACACACACACACACACACACACACACACGCGCAGGGGAGCGTTTCAGTGCCACGATACCGCCAAGACTCATGAATTCCTTGGTAAGCCGAGCGCGGCTCTACAGCGCATGTTCAAGGCTGGACCGTGAATTCGATCTTTTCATAACAAGCACGGCCACCGGTGCAGGCTAGTTCGCTTTACATAAAACATGAGCGCATCAGGAGTGGACCTCTTAAACGCACACACGCACGCCCCCACACACAAGCACACACACAAAAACCTGTATCTCTACAAACTACAGTGATTCTTGACGACAGGTTATCAGTGGGGGTCGGATAGTGCGTTTGACACTGCAGGTCGGCCAATTAAAAAAAGAGCCGTTGCTCGATGTCCTCGGCATTGAGCGCCGGCGGTTATAACGCCAAATTGATTGCCGTCTCTCTCTCTCTCTCTCTCTCTCCCCAGCCTTTAACGAGGTCTGAGGGATCCGAAAGGTTAAGGACGGCACGCCGGCCGCCCCGCTGACATCCAAGACGTCTTCCCACTCGAGATCCGTTTACGCCGAGTAGCACTTTCGCAAATGCTGTTGACCTTTTTTCCCCCCATGCACGAGTGCATTTTTGTTGTGGGCTAAGGAAGGAGTGTGTCTGTGTGTGTGTCTGCGTGCGTGTTCTTTTAGTGGCCCCAGGCAACAACATGGGTAGACAGGTGCAACCCTTCCCCTCCATTCATAGGCAGGCCCACATCACTGAGGACCTCGGGGAATGCTTTTAATGCCATCCGTCATTAATGCTGCATCGCACAGTAGGTTCTCACAGTGTGGGAGTAAAAGGGAGATCCAGAGGGTCCCCCCCACACAGAAACAAACATAGCATTATATATCCTTGTATCTCATCTTTGCATTGGCGGGATGCAAGGACCGTCTGATTCTGACTAGCCTGGCCTAACCTCAAATGATTTTGGCCTAGGGGGGTGGCGGGGTGCCGTCTGTTTTTGGACGGCAGATGAGCTGATCTGATTTGATCTCACCAACGTGTCCTCATCCCTGGCCCCTCCCCCACCCCTCCACTGCTGTGCTACGTCACATCATTTAGAGCCACGCCCACGCTGAAAGGTTGACTCCCACTTCTAGGCCACCGTGGTTAATAAACTATTCCAGGCTTTGCGTTTCCGCACAACGTGGACGAAAATGAAAGCCTGGGTGTCGAGGCTAGATTCTCACTGATGCTGACTGCCCGATTCTGATTCTTTCTTATTCTAGTTGTGATTCTGACTCTGATTCTTGATGTCTGACTCATAATTAGTCAGAATCGAACAGTTAGAAGAATCAGAATCAAACTCTGATTCTATCTCTGATTGTAACTTTACTTCTAACTTTGATTCTGACTGACTCTGACTCTCTGATTCCGACTGTCTGATTCTGGCTCTTAGTGTGACTGACTGTCTATTCTGACTGTCTGATTTTGACTCTAATACTGACTCTGACTCTAATTCAGACTGTCTGATGCTGATTCTGATTCAGACTGTCTAATTGTCTAATTCAGTGGTTTTCAACTGGTGGTCCGCAAACAACCAGTGGTCCTTGAGCAAGTTCCAGGTAGTCACCAGCTAACCTCGACACCCAGGCTTTCATTTTCGTTCGCGTGAAAACGGAAAGCCTGGACTAACTTGTTACACACAGTGGCCTTGAGGGGGGAGTCAACCTTCCGGGGTGGGCGTCGCTCTAAATGATGTGACGTAGAACAGCAGTGGACGGGCGTGGGAGGGGCCGAGGATGACAACACGTTCGTGAGATCAAATCAGATCAGCTCGATCTGCTGTGTGGATCCCACGGCACCCTGCCCCCCCAAGGCCAAAATCATTGCGGGTTAGGCCAGGCTAGTCACCAGCTAAATGATGGACAGTTGGTAACCAAATGGACCCTTATATCTGTTCTCTTGAGATCGTAAGGGGTCCATTTGGTATCATTTTACGCTCTCAAGACTTAAATCCATACTATAATTAAGGAAATGTCTGAAACCGCGATAACTCCACACTGACTGCACCAATCAGTCACATGCTATGGTCACAGCTGTTGACCATAACATTAGGAGGAGACTGAAGAAGCCCCTTTTTCAAATTAAGCAATTGTTGATGAATCATTAAATTAATAGTGCATTAGATTTTCCCCATCGACATCAACATGGGGAAACTCCGACCGCCCCCTAACGTAACATTTGCGACTACATTAATAGTAATAATAGTAATAGTAATAGTAATAGTAATAGTAATAGTAATAGCATTAATACTGCTATCGTACAGTGGCGGTGTTCGCTAAAAACAAGCAGATCTACAAGCTAACAACAGCCGACTCTTGGAATCGAGAGACCAGGCACGTAAGGAAGGTTGCATGCCGATCTACTATCTATGTAAAGCGCATTGGATAAAGGCGCTATATAAATGCACCATTTACCATTTATGATCATTGGTATACTCTATTAATTCTGAGTAAGGTCCTAGTTGTATCTAAACATCTGAATTACTTAATTTTCAAGAATCTACACATTTAGAAAATGTAGAAGAATTGTTATTTTGACCAACGTTTGCCAGTTATCTCTCCTAAACTGTGGACATAAACTTGAAAATCCTTAGTTTTGGGTCCCAAATGTTGATCCGTGGCTGAAAGGCGTATTAAATGGTGGGCCCTGGTATGAAAAAGGTTGACAACCCCTGGTCTAATTCATTTTGTCTGATTCTGAACGTTCTGACTTACTGTCCGACTCTGCCTCTCGTTGTTGTCGACTCCAGATGGACACCCGGAAGCGTCTGGCCAAGATCGTGCTGGTGTTCGTGGGCCTGTTCGCGCTCTGCTGGTTCCCCAACCATGTGCTCTACATGTACCGCTCCTTCCACTACAGCCAGATGGACGTGTCCATGGCGCACCTGGTGGTCACGCTGGTGGCGCGCGTCCTCAGCTTCTCCTCGTCCTGCGTCAACCCCTTCGCCCTCTACATGCTCAGCGAGAGCTTCCGCAGGCACTTCAACAGGTGGGCCACCGGGCGGGCACCTTTGATGTTGTTATTTTTATTTTGGGTGTTTTTTTGCAAAAGAATTAGGGCTGGGACTTGACTGATTGTTCCAGGGACCTCCCACAAGCACACATCTGACGCATCGCCGCAGATGAAATCTCCGTCCGCGGTTCATGATAAATCACTTTCTTCACCAACGTATGAAAGGTTCTATACCGGAGGTGTTGTCAAGCAACAGATCCAACCGGAAAGGAATGTTTCAAGTTAGCAGATCCAGAAAAAGAAGGCATTCATCTCGAATTTCCCAGATATCGTATTTTGGTCTAGACGGGCTACATCAAACTGTGCTATAAAAAACACACGATTGCTGATTTACAAAAATGTCATTTTGTCAGATGGATTGTGACAAACCATTTTTTAGAAGATATCATTCTCATTCTCAGCTCATTCATTCCAATATAAATATTACATTACATTACATTACATTACATTTCACATTTAATACTGTTTAACTTCCAAATCTCTTCCAAATCTGTCAACCAGGCCTGCCGTATGCAACAGAACAACGTGTGTGGCATTTTTTTAAACAACATTTATAGGAAAATAGACTATTGGTGGAGAGATTTGTCTGTCGCATGTTATGCTAAGCTGTGAGCACACTGAAAGGCCTATTACCTTTTGATTCATGCATCTTTGATAGAAATCCAGGGTGATGAATGTAATTTCTGAACCCTAACGATAGCCCTAACTTCACAAAACACAAACTCTCTTTCACGTCCCTTGTGCATTTTACAAGCTTTTTACTTAATGTGTTCAATAATCTACTCATTGGCTCTTTTTTCGTAAACTGTCTGTCATCATGGTTCTGCTTTTTTTTTGCCTGCGGTGGATTTTTGACAAATGATACGGTAATTGGAGAGAACGCGCTCAGTGTGTGCAAATGATAGAGCAACTCAATATATTAGTATGCCGTTTTTGCACACTTCTTGCTCAAGGTAGGTTAATGAGGGTTTCCAGAAGTGATTTAAGACAGCCTGAGCATTCAAAAATAGTTTTAAGACGAAAAAAAAAAAAAAAAAAACATGGGTGGGAAAGTACTTTTAGTCTCTTGCTGTTATGTTCAACTTGCCTCGATACATGTTTGTTGTTATTGTTTCTGATGTGGTGCAGACACTTTCTATATCTGAGGCTGTATCTGGAGCCTGTGGCCTGGATCCAAGTAAAAAAAAATGCCAGGTCCATGGTTTTAAGCTACTTTGCACTCTGATGTCTTTCAGAGACCTGGTTGCTTGTTTCTCTCTCGAAATGTGGCAAAGAAAAGAGGAGGAAAAAAAAGCCTTGAATTAATCATAGAGTCATTATGTCTGTTCTCGGGAGAATCTCATTTATAATCACTTTTCTTCTAGGTTACATTTTTGATGTGGTCCGTCCATGTGATCAAGTGACATATATTACAGTTAATGGACAAATGAAAGTAATTACAGCATATATATATATACAACCCCCCCCCCACCCCCTTACAGTGTTACAGTTTTTAGGCAGATTGGTATCATTCATCTCACATCCCATAGTCTCCTCCTTCCCTCCATTCAAAACAAAAACTTTCCACTCTGTTTTCTTGAAATAATCCATTATTTTGTGAAAAGCACACTCGCAGTCCTGTTTACTTCCTCCCTTCCTTTCTGTGGAAAATCCCTGGAGGGGTCCGATATGGCGTCCCTATCGTGGATCTGTAGTACCATGCTATGACCAACAGGATGGCATCAAGTGTGTTAATGATGATATAATGATAGTAATGCTGATCACCATCATCATCGTCATCATCAATCTGCCTAGTACTTTCACATTGGTTGAATAAACAATGACAACTAAGCACACAAAGTATGTTGGAAAATAAAACTATAGGGAAACAACATGAACAACAACATGTAGTTCCCGTTTGAAAAGCAGCTACGTTGTAAAAGGGCAATGCATATGTCATGCTGTTCATAGTTCATCCACTGGAGATTGCATACTTCATAATAAGGTCATAAAATCTCTAGTGACTGCAGGCCCCATCTACCATCTCAATGGCAGCTGTTTTAGAAAAACATCTTTGCAGGGAGTATAGGAACAGATAATGTGATAATGTAGGCGTTTTATAATGTTTTGATGTTAAGCCTTTATTTTGAAAGGGGGGGGGGGGGGTCACTATCTGCTACGGTATAATATAGACAGTCCTACTATGTTGTATATCATTCGGCTGTCTGTCTGTCACACTCTATGGTGGGATTAAACTATTAACATGGCTTAAGTGCTCAACACGTCTACCGTAGAGGGCACTATGAGTTTGTTGATCTGCTATGTTTGAAAACATTGCAGTTTAAAGGTAATAGAGACAACTTTAGTGTGTACAAACACTGTGTTTGTAAACAGATTTGTTTAAAAACAGAATCTAGTAACTCCACACAACCCCCCTCCCCCTCACACATTAGCCACGCTTGAGTCCTGAGCCCGACGAACCGTCTGCAAGTGTCTGTCTGCAGGGAAACAGCTGCAGCATCATAGTAGAAGCAACATAGAGGGGGGAAAGGCAAAAAATAATGCGCGCACACACACACACACACACACACACACACACACACACACACACACACACACACACACACACACACACACACACACACACACACAAAATTGCTCAATTTTGCATCTGTGATGCAGTGACTATGTAGTCCAACGTTTGGAACTTGCAGAGCTCCAAACATTTGTATATAATAACACTTACAGTACACTACCCCCTTCTTTTAGAACAGTGCTTTCACCCAACCACTGACTGTCTCTCTCTCTCTCGTGTGTTCCTGCCGTTGCAGCCAGCTGCGTTGCGGCCGAGGGACGCGCCCTGAGCGCCAGGCCAGCTACCTGCAGAGCACCTCCCACATCCGCCTCACCTCCATCAAGAAGGCTGCGCCCGCGGCCGCCGGCAGCAGCGGCGGCGCCGCGCCACCCAAAGACCCCGGAGCTGCAGCGACCACCGCCACTGCTGCGGCAGCCAAAAGAAACACTACCAAGCAGAAAGTGGCGCTGTGAGAGAAAAACAAGAAATGACGCAGCATTTAATCGGCAGCTGCTGTATTATTTCTGCGGAAGACTTAACCCTAAAGCCGAGATAGCCAATCAGAAGTTGTCGGCGTTGCCGACAGACCAGATCAGCCAATCAGATAGCCGGTAAACCATCCCAAGGCTCGGAGGTCGTCCGGAGCCTTAGAGAATAGACAGAGTTCGTCACAATCCAGGGCTGCTTAAACGGCACACAAGCGCTGTTTTTACGCCCACTAAATGTCGCGACCTTTTGGGCAACCTCTTAGACACTGGGCCCATTCAATCTCTCCATCCCCAAAGTTACTGTGCCTGTTTATTGGGCCGCTGCTTTGCAGCTGTCAAAAACAAATTTGGAGGTGCAAGGATGTGCATTCATAGACATCATACGTCGGGGTTCAGCCCCCCTTGCCTTTTTACCCATCTGTAAAACAACTGCCCTTTTCCAGACCCACAAATGCACCGTTCACTATGGTGAAAACAACGCAAAATGCCACTCCTTTCCATGCCAGCCTTCAGAACACAGCAAGTCTCCAGAACTTGAACGCAGCATCTCGGCTATCTAAGAGTGCTGGGGTTGCGTCCCGAAAACAAGCTCTCGTGTTGTGACCTTGCATTGGGAGCTGCTGTTTTCGTTATTTTTTGTCCAGCAAACTTTAGAAGGGAGGAGACCCGCACACCACCACTTACTGGTTCAAGAGCATTTATTAAATAAATCGAGCAACGTTTCGGCCTTGCGGCCCTCTCCATGCCTGAAGAAGGCCGCAAGGCCGAAACGTTGCTCTATTTATTTAATAAATGCTCTTGAACCAGTAAGTGGTGGTGTGCGGGTCTCCTCCCTTCTAAAGTTTGCTGCTTTGTCTGCCCTAGACCAACGCACCTGCCCAAAACTAGATCGGGTGTGCAGAAGTCCTCTCTCTCTCTCGTTATTTTTTGTCCAAAAGTTGCCCTTTTTTATGGGATTTCAGCACCTGCCTCTCTAACACTCGTCCGTGCGTGCGTGCATGTGTGAAATACGGCAAAGCCATGGAAACCCAAAGGGCTGCTGAAGTGTACTTTCAAAATGGGACGGCCTTCAAGAGACACAAAGTGGTTTCCCACACTGGTAGCCAAATTGCCAATATATATACTTTATTTTTGGCGTAAGAAAAAAAAAGTTTTGTTGACACTTTACTTGAAGGCTGCCTTTATAATGCATTATAAGCTCATTATAATGTCTTATAATACATTTCACGTCTGTAGTTTATATTTGGGTATGATTTGAGACCTGTAAGTAAAGTGGCCAGATATTCATGTATCATTAATTAGTTAATGACACATGAATATCTGGCCACTTTACTTAAAGGGCTCAAAGCCATCTTATCGCATATTATAGACGTTTAGAAGGCATTCTTTCATTTAATAAACACATTGGGCTATAATGCATTATGACGCGGTACATCATTTCTATTTGTGCCTTTATAACTGTGTGACTGTGATGGTAGTTGTAATGTGCTGTTCCTTTGAGCATAATAATGCATTATGACTGACAGTTGCAGTACGATAAAAATGTAATCATGAGGACTTATACATTGTTATGGACATTTATAACAAGTCATATAATGCATTATAAATGAGCTTACAAGGCACTGTTAAGGCGACATCCATGTAAAGTGTTACCAACGTTTCTGTCAATTGGGGTTTGGTTGCCAGCGAGTGTTTCTTGTCTCTCGAAGACTACAGTTTATATTATTCTGCCGTGGGCTGGCTGGCAGAACCACCGCAAGGACGACATGTTTACCTTCATTCAGAATGTACAAAAGTTTCTTTTTTGCTCGACACAAAGCGTTGAGGAATAACTGGACCATTTGTGGGGAACAGCATTCCTCTGCCAAGCATTTGCGACGCGTTGTTTTTCTACAGCTAATGGCTGGCCAGTCCGTTGTTTTCAAAGATGTTTGGGGCGATTCACTGGTCAGTGAACAGGACAAAAAAAAACAAAATAAATCCAACTTTCTGGAATTTTATGGTTATATGTTTTATTCAGGCTATTAGTGCACCGCAGATAGGCCCAGTGCTTCAATGCTGAGTGGACCAAATAGCTGACATTCTATTAAAAGAACATTTCACCATTTTTGCAAAAATAATGTTAATGACATTTAAAAGATTTAGGGGGTCTTTAGGTGTGTAATATGTGGTTTTACATATTTTAGATTTTTAGCAGTGAGCCCAGTGTCTCTGAATGTCATTGACGCCCACTCCTGGACTACAATTCCCATAATGCTCCCCTTATCCTCATGCATGGGGGGAGGGAGGGAGAAAAGTCTTCTAAATCTTCACATACTGTATTATTTTGCAAAATGGTGAAATGTCCTTTTAAGAAGCTATTTTCCACAACTAAGTAAACCATGTGCAATGGCGTGTAACATATCGCAGGTTCTGGGTTTGTATTTCCCTATGCTGTTATTTTTTGGTACATTGTAATCTTGTAAAATAGAGTTTTTTCTTTGTTTTGTTTTTTACACTTTTATTGTGGATAACTTTTAGCACAGGGGTGTCAAACTGGTGGGCCACATGCGGCCCTCAAAGAGGTCCAATGCGGCCCGCAACATTTACAAAAAGGAAGCAATGCAGCTACTCCTCCTCCCCCACCTGCCCCGCTAACTGCCCTGCTGTAGATGGCTTTGTATCTGCCCAGGTGTGGAATGATGTCACTGATGACCTTTTAAAGTATTATGATTATTTGTAACATAATTTCATCATCTTGGCAATGATCCTCCAGATGCAGCAAAAAACTGCATGTAGAAAAAAAATGCAGCATGCATGTTTTTTGGTCTCTGTTTTTTTGCTTTCTGACGAGGCAAGACATTTTTGGCCACTAGCAGTCATTTGCTGTCAAACACTCCCCCCCCCCAACGAGACATTTTAGCATAATGATTCACAAAAGTCCAGGAAAGAGAGAAACCATTGAATCTTCATAGATTTTTTGGGGTGAAACACACAAAAATGAACTGTTTTTGATGTCACAATCCCTTTAACAGTTCATTCAACTGCTAGCTGAGCTTTGTTGGATACTGTCCTCACACTCTCTGACCCTGAGCAGGACATTGAGAGGCTAGTTACAGCTCAGTGGAGTTTAATTTCCACATCACCTACCGAATGGTCAGCCTGCAACCTTCATACAAAGAGTGGGGGTGTGCCCTGATGTACCGGTATATGATGTCGGCCTGTTGCACTTCTCCTCACTGTAGAGCGTGGGCATGTGCACATCAATCAATCAATCAGCTGAGGTATGAAGCCACGGCTGTAATGAAAGGTTTCTCAATGCACACGCAGGCTGCACATGTACATATGAACTGCTGCTTTGCTGTGCTTTGGCAAGTGATTGAGTACTTGTAAGTGCATGGATGGTCACACTTTCACAAATAAGAAAAAGAGCTGAAAAACACAGTTGGGGAGAAAGCATTGTGCGTTGTCCTCTTGATTGTAATTTTGGTGATTTGTTATATCTCCTGTTTAAATGTACAATTGCTTCATTACGTAATTACTGCTACTTATTATTATACATTCCATCTCCCTTTCAGTCGCAGAGTTGCTATTGATCGCTTCGTTCATCTACCACAATCTGATCTGGAGTACTCAGGTCGGACGACACATCAATTAGTGCTCAGTAAAAAGACTTTTCTTTTCTATTTTGGACTACCGTGAATGACGGCTACCATTCATTGCCTAGCTCGATGCTGTTAGATTATATATATATATGGAGTACTTAATGTAATGTGTGGTTTTAGATCTTTTAGTTGTGAACCCCATGTCTCTGATGTCGTGGACACTACTTCCTGAACTACAATTCCCACAGTTCTTTGGCGTGCTACACTTCCTGTGGCTAGGGGGAGGGTCTGTCTCAGGGAAACAACATGTAGTCCAGGAAGTAGTGCCGATGACATCAGACATTGGACTCACTGCTAACATCTTAAAGATATAAAACCACACATTGCACACTTAAAGATCACCAGGAAAGTGCTCTAAATCTTCTAAATGTTATTAGCATTTCCCTTTAAGAATGCAGTTAATGAACATCCTTAGGCTTACAACGTAGCATTAGTCATCCAATTCAACACTGTACCCTTGCCCTGGCTCCAGCCCTGAATATATGGGGCCGGTAGTAATGATCGAAACTCCGATCACAGCAGCTGATTGGCCAGCAGCTCCGCCACTCAACAGTGTCAAACAACAAACAGGGCAGCTCCCACGATGGTGTCAATCTGGCTATTAAATTGACCTGTGATAACTATTTCTTTTTTTAATGATGTTTATAATATTTTATTGCGTTTCATGCTAGTAGCTCTCATTGGCTGTGTTTGTTTGGTTAGTAAATGGCCTATTGCCCCATGAATCCACATAATAAAGCCACATAAATCAACGGTTTTCAACCAGCGTTCTGAGCACCACGAGTGATCATTGAGAGGATCCCAGATCCAGACCCAGGCTAAATGATGGACAGTTGGTAACCAAACAGACCCTTATTAGATCTGTAACTCCATTTTGGTTTCATTTTATGCTCGCAAGAGTTAAATTATGGTTAAACTGAATCAAATCTGATACTTAAGAAGTTCAAGAATCGACAACAGTGGTTTTCAACCAGTGGTCCGTGGAACACCAGTGGTCCCCGAGAGGATCCCAGATGGTCCCCAGCTAAATGATGGACAGTTGGTAACCAGCAAATGTGAAATGAAACATAAAATTTAACGTAACATGGAGGGTCCATTTGGTTTCATTTTACGCTCTCAAGAGTTAAATCATATTTAAACATCTGAATTAGTTCATTTTCAAGAATGTACACATTTAGAAAATGTAAAATTGTTATTTTGACCACATTTTGCCAGTTATCTCTCTAAATTGTGGACAGAAACTTGAAAATCCGTAGTTTTGGTTCTGAGAGACTAAACTTAACATTAAATTGTGGTCCCTGGCTAAAATGTAGAATGAATACTGGGCCTTGGTATCAAAAAAGTTCGATGTAGAAATGTATTTATGTTGGTCAACATTTGTCTGTTCTCTCTTCCGAATACAGAATGGTGGACAAAATGTATTGATTTTGGGACAAACATGTTTAGTTTTGTTAACTAATAACTGACCTTGGCCGCACCTCGGCGAGTTATTAGGAAACAAATCATTGGTTCGTCGGGTGTTGTTCCTTATTTATGCCTTCATTTTACCTCCTTCTATCAAATAAAATACGTTTACATGTCTTGCCTGTATGCCCTTTCATTAAAGCAAACGGAATCGCTCTCTCTCCGATGTCTCCCAGGCCGCACACGCACAATAGACCTTTCTGTAAGGCCCTCCCCAATCTGCTATGGTCCTATCACAGCTTACAGACATGCTTCGCCGCGACCACTGCTCTATGTGCCGGCAGTGGCTCAGAGGTAGAGTCACCAGATGGTAACCGCAAGGTTGCCGGTTCGATCCCAGGCTCCCGCAGAGTTACTGTCGAAGTGTCCTTGAGTAAGACACTGAACCCCTAATTGCTCCTGAAGTGCTAGTAGGTACCTTCTGTGGTTTCCACTGCCATCAGTGTATGAATGTGAGTGTGAATGGGTGTATGTGATGCACAAGCTATGTAAAGCGCCTTGGATAAAGGCGCTATATAAATGCACCATTTACCATATATGTGCTGCATTTGTGTCTCTTTCTCTTCCTTCCCGTCATTGCTGGGCACCATGCGGTCATGGCCTTCAGTTCTCACCTGACGTTGTGCGGCAGCCCGGACCTTCCTTTGCTATGGTGATATGGAGTATATGTCCATATTTGTATATAGTGACAGGTCGTATGATGTCACAGATGTCCATATTTGAACGCTGCGGTGTAGTGCGCTTACTATACATCAGGGGTTTTATAGTTAACTAAAACTAACTAAAACATATCCCTTAACTGAACTATAACTGCATTGTGAGTTCACAAAACTAACTAAAATAAACTAAAACTAACTAAAACTACAACTTTATACAAAAATAAAAACTAGCAATGCATCCTAAAAACTAATTAAAACTAACTAAATTAAAAAAGAAAGAGTAAAAAATAACAAACTAAACTAAACTATAATAACCCTGCTATGAATTTATTACTAATGTACTTTAAATGATTAAATATATTTTATATGGATATTATACGGGTATTTATTTATGGGTGGCATTTCTGCGGGCAGTGCACTGTCCAATCTTCAGGTAGTAGGCTAGGCATAGTCTGGAGACGAGTGGCAGTCATAATGTACTGCAATGCAACATTACCTCATAGACACAGCCTATGTATGCTATGCTCTATCACATGGAAATATCCCACAGATGACAAGCGGAATGACAATTATGATTGCTTTTACATGATTATTATATGATTTTATATTTTGAACTGATTGCATTTTGAACTGATTGATTTTTCATTGAGTTCGCAGTGCTGTGAAAAGTCAAACTTGGCAACCTGGCCAGACCAAGAGGAACAAGCTGCTTCATGTAGACAGTGTGTTCTTTGTGTTTCCCCCCGCCTTGTGTATCCAGTGGTTTAACCCAGCACTATTTTATCTTTCCCTCAAGTGACTTTCTGGTCAGTTATGATCAGTTGTGCTGTTTAGTTTAGTTTTTGTTATATACAAGTTGACTTGGGGGGCCCAAGTTTATGTTTTGCTTAAGTTATGATTTGAAAACTAAAGAAGAAAAAAACAGAAAATAAGGCCAAAAGATAACTTTAAATCCACAACAAGCATTTGTGTCATTGCAACCAAATCGGTCCCAACAGTTCCCTGGGCTATTTGTACACCTCCAACTTTTTTGTTTGTTTGTTTGTTTGTTTATGCTGGGGAACCCTACTCCACATTTCTAACATAAGGCCTTGGTGTACTCAAAATGCCTGGGTTCACATTCCAGCCAAATGGACTATGATGCCAGTGCCCAACACTTAATGACTGTCAGTGCTCCTCAACTTCATCCACCCTCCAGCACTCCTCAGGCCTGTTCAGGTCCCAGTGCCCAACTCTTTTTGGCCTGCCAATGCTCATCAACTTCATCCACCCTCCAGCACTCCTCCAGCCTTTCCATCCACCAGCTAGTGTTCAACCAGCCCCCAGCGCTCCTCGACTTCTTCCAGGCCCACTTTCACACAAGTGTTGCCAAGTAAACACAGCAGTTAGCAGACAGCGCAGGTTTCACAAAGGTGTAGCACAGAAGAAACACTTGGGAAATTCTTCATTCCAGGCAGGTTCTAGGTTGCTGGCCAGCTAATCTATACACATCTATATACATTAAGGTGTGTGTGTGTGTGTGTGTGTGTGTGTGTGTGTGTGTGTGTGTGTGTGTGTGTGTGTGTGTGTGTGTGTGTGTGTGTGTGTGTGTGTGTGTGTGTGTGTGTGTGCAGGGGAGGATTATCCAGCGGGCATGTTGGGTCCAGTTGGGTCCAGGGTGTCCGCATGATCGCTAAGAGGCTCAAGCTCAGGGTAATGGTGGCGCACATGGTCCTTGTCACTGTTATTAATGGCGCGCCTGTCTGTCTGTTTGTCTGCGGATTTGGAAGAGCTGTGTGTGTGTATGTGTGTGTGCGTGTGTGTGCGTGTGCGTATTTCTGGATAACATGGATTATTTCATATTGTATGTGCATACAGTAACCCTCACTCTGCAGGTGAGGGACATTGGATTGAGAATTAGTTACAGTAAAATAAAAGGGGGTGAAAGACTCTTCAATTAGTGGAATTTGGGATGTGAATTTGTGTTCAAGCAGTATGTGCAGCATCAACATGGTTGCTAGAATGAGAGTACAGAGGGTTTTCAACAAAGTCCATGGTAGATGGCAAGTGAAGTCCACTGTAATTGTACTGTATATACCGACATACAGTATAAATTGCACACCTTTGCTGTGTAAATAGATTATTAATTGATTAAAAAAACCACAATAAATATTTAGTTTAAAAATGTATAGTTCTTAGTTGGGTTAAAACTGTACAACTACTGTATTTAAAACAGTATAAAAAGCAAGTCCAGTGCTAAGTCTAAAAAGAAACTAAACAAGTTATAGCTAAATAGGTAATGCATTCATTCTTTGTCAAACCAATGTTCAGACGCTGTTAAAAAGTGAAGTACCGCCGAGGAATTCTTGCAGAGGAATTGATATGTGTGTAATGACTATTCATGGTGCGTCCAATCAACACGCCGGGACACCAATTCAACAAAAATCAACCCCAAAACATAGCCTCTGCCCTCACATCAGCACTGCAATCACATCTCCCCTCCTCTCTCTCTCTCTCTCTCTCTCTCTCTCTCTCTCGCCTGTCGCATTTTTGGTCCAAACAGAGCAGAAACATCATCAACACAACAACATCAACAACACAAACATCATTCAGCCCACTAAAATAAAATCAAGTCCAGAGCTGAAGGAAACAGAGTTACATTTCACTCGAAGTGAACGTACGTAACCGTTAGGTACGTTATGTGCGTTCACTTCATGGGACAAGTCCAAGCTCTTCTACATAGAGTTTCTATTGAGAATGGGGACAACCGGAAGTCACGGAATGCATTGGAGTCTATGGGCTGTGTCCCTTCTACAGACGGACTGGTTCCAGGGGAGGCGACTGACATCCTACTACGTGCTCAGCTGAGTTGATTCCTAAAACTTCCTGACAGCGTAGGAACGTGATGACGTCGGGGGCCTTCGTATCAACGCTTAAAGGCGCAGATCGTCACATCTTAAGGGAGGGGTAGTGATAGTGTCAAGTCACTATATTATCCCCCCCCTTTGGCATGTTTGACTGGAAAAAATCAGCCTCCAGGAAGAAACCCAAGAGAAGACATCAAGAAAACAAACCAACCATTGGACCATAAAGCTATAAAAAAAGGTTAGTTTTGCATACAGTATACCACAACTATTTCCAACCAAATTATATATACAGTGCCCCACACACACACACAAGTGACAATGAACCCCCAGTGTCCAGTATGGCTGTACTGTACTGACAGAAATGCCAGTTGCTGTATATTCCCACAGCTGCTCTATAGCCTTCATGATGATCTCCTTGCAATAGTTATTCACCAGATTCTGGCTGAATAACAATCATCATTACGCCAGGAAACCTGCCAAGCGCAAAAAGGATTTTCGCAGAACACAAAAAAATGGGAAAAAGTTTTAGACGGCGGCTGCCGCCTGACGAGGCCTATAAACGACGACAGTCGACTTCTATTAGAGGCATTTCTAATAGAATGCCTATAGGCAAGTGCTGCAGTAATAACGTATTTCTATTCTATTTAATGGCAGTGTTATATTTCATCCGGACGGAGGACTGGAGAGACGATAAAGCAAAAAAAAAAAAAAGCAAGGGTGTAGCAGGTTGTATATGGAGCAAGACTCCACTATTTTTTTTCTTTTTTTTTTTGCAAAATTGATACTTTGCCAGAAAACAGAGTTTCGCACCAAATATAGCAAGTTCTGCATTTTTCACAGCACGTGTAGATCTGGTATTTCCGGCATACGTTTCACACCAGGCTCTATAAATCAAGCTGTATCAGTGGGAACGTTGCAGTCATGCGGTTCTCTTTCTGTAGGGGTTTATGACCTGCGGCAACTGTCACTGCATGCACTTCCAGTCCACCAAAGTTTTACTATAGGAAATAAATTTGATAAAGGTGTGTTACTTATGCAAGTTTATGAATCAAGTAAAAACATTTCCAACTGAATGGATGCATGAACGAGAACATTGAAATGGATTTTTTTTTTTTTTTTTTGACAAAAGTAATGAGTTTGAAGAAACTTTTGTGCGAACTTTAAAGGCTCCACCATGAATTTAACATTTTTCAGGATTGTGGTTGTTTTTCAGATACCCCAGACCTTCTTTAAAGGTAATAGAGGCAATTTTAGTGTGTACAAACACTGTAAACAGATTTGTTTAAAAACAAAATCTGACTCCAAGTAACTTTTTTTTTGTTTTATTGTCCGAAATATGATTACAACAAACCGACAATAAGAGACATGTTTTTCTTTATATGACGTCTTCTCTACGTAGGGATTTTCCTAGATTAAAAAAATGGAAATGGATGTTTTGCCAAAGGGACTTTCAGTTTTTATCTGTCAAGCTTGAGAAAGAAGGCAGAGGACTCTATGAATAAATCTGAGTAAGTAATGGAATTAATTGTGATTATACAGTAATGTAAACATGTTGTAAATGCATTTGTGAAATGGTGTCTAACATAAACCCACGAGGGTCTGGCGTCTATCTATCAATACCAAATGCACAGGGCATATGGGGAAATTCCCTGTTGTACCCAGGGGCGTTTTTGCCATTAGACAGAGTAGGCAGTTGCCTGGGGTGCCATGCCATTTAAAACACATAATATGTTCTTTAGTTTAAAAATAGTTCATATTTTACGGTGCCTGTTATATGTATGACGTCACAGGAGATTTTCCAGGGAAAATCTTGTCTGTGGCTCCAAATTGCGCAGAAACACCACCGGTTGCACCAATCAATGTAAAGATGATCACACGCCTACAAATCACTAATCCGTATCATCGCCCGGTGCTGTATACGTCTGAGTGGAGTCCTGGCACGCAGTGCATAACATTCTGCTAAAAAAATAAACTCACTTTGATCTCGATGTGATCAATAACACGGTGGTTTAAAATGTCATCATTGATGAAGTGCACCGACTTTGCAGCACTTAACCCTATGAGATACTGAAGCCTGATCAGCACTTCTTCCAGAAGGCCCAAAAAGTTGCCAGGGGCCAAGATCTGGCCAGGACTTATTTTAGTATTTATTCTTTTGCCTTTTTTATGTCAATTTACTGTATATCTCAACTTAAAGTGTATATAAGGATTATAAGCAAGTTTATAATCCTTATATACAGCTTCATTATTAGAGAGAGGGACTATTTTATAGGAGCCGAAGTGGCCCTTTAAATATCATAGTCCTCCACCACCTCCACATTTGACTCCACCAGTCCTCCCTTTTTCCTTAATCAGAGGCAGCTCAGCGAGGCTCTTCCTGATTGGCTAACAAATAGTCCCGTCGGGACTATTTGTTAGCCAATGGCCAATCATATATAGATTTCTTTGGAGTCCTGCAGCCCCTAGAGGCGTCAAAAAGATGAGATTTGTTTTAGATGATCTAATTGACTTCATAAAAAATATAAAAACAATAAAAAAAACAATGTCATAACTATTTTGATCATAAAAGCTTTAAAGGAGCTTTAAAGGTAATAGAGGCAACTTTAGTGTGTACCGTCAGGCTGATTACTTAACCAGGCCACTTGAACACACTCAGTTTGCAGCACTATTCAGGGCAGACAGACATATATATTCATATACCAATACATGAAGGCCCGGCCCACATAATACACAGACCAATTATTTAATTTACGAGTACACACGGAGTAATGGCCACATTATTGCCTGCACAGGTGTCTATGGCACAATATTCCTATGAGAGTAAACTATGGCTCCGCCTGTGAAAGCTCTGTGATGAATGGAACAACAGAGTACATGAGGCTACAAATCGTCATGTAGTTCACTCTACAGTTTTTTTTTATGTTTTATCTTAGGCTGTCCGCGTTAACGCGTTAATCTCGCGTTAACTCAGCCGTGCGTTAACGGCGTCAAAAAAATTAACGCGAGATTAACGCACGGACCCCCCCCCCCCCCCCGCCGCCACCCCATGCAGGCCGATTAACATTGTGGAGGACGAGGGTTTGCGTGAAATAACACGGATTGAATCAAACGACTGGACCTACGAACCACTGCAGAACCACTACTGTAGAACCACTACTGTGATGAACACAGCACACTATTTTGATGAGAACTGGGCACGTATGTCCCATGCATTAACAGAACAGAGAGGCACTTCGCCATGCAACGTGCGCACATACAGTAGCAAGCGAGAGACAGACAGAGAGAGGGATGGGGAGAGGGAGAGAGAGAGGGACAGAGAGGGACAGAGAGAGAGAGAGAGAAAGGGGGAGAGAGAGAGAGAGAGAGAGAGAGAGAGAGAGGGAGAGGGAGAGGGAGAGAGGGAGAGGGAGAGGGAAAGAGAAAGGGAGAGAGAGAGAAAGGGAGAGGGAGACGGACGGAGACTGTTCCTCCTTTCGATAGCAGCAAAGCAGCAGGCAGGGAGAGAGAGAGGTGGCCTGATGACTTACCCTTTCTCAAAGTGATCATCAAAAAGTATAATCCTTTGCTTGTAAATCCAATGCATAATCCCAGCAAAAACGTCTCAAGATATAGCCAGGCAGCCGGAGCGATACGTAAACGTACATCTATAATCACGACGGCATGGCCAGAAGTAGGGTTGCCAACTTGGCGCATTTGTAACTATATTTAGTTTTTTTTCCAGACTCCCCTAGCGCCAAAATTATTGAGAAAGTCCTGGTGGAAAATCTAGTGCTTTTCAGCTGGTTGAAAACCACTGCTCTAGCTACTTCTAGTGCATTTTGGAAGTGCCACTAGTGCATTTTGGATTTTGGCAGTTGGCAACACAATTAAGCTTGTTAAACAGCTGTGCCTGTCCCTCCTCCCCTCCAAAGACAGCTCTCCTCTCCCACAGCCATAGCGTAGTGTGTGCTGGACATAGGGTATTTTTTATTACCTGGAGTATTGTTGGCACAAAGATATAAGGTGTTTTTTCCCTTTGAAAATAATGAAAAGGCTGATATACTGTAATGTAGCAAGGGGAAAACTATTTTTATTTTAATGCTAATTAACTAAAAATCACACCTGTGTGAAGTGATCATCTTACATCTTACATCGACCAACATAGTTCTTCTTTTTTTAAGCAGTGTTTAAGGCAGGTGTTCTCAACCTGTTCGTTGTGACCCCTCAGTGGTCCTGAAATTATTTTGGGGGGTCCCCAGTTAAAAAAAAAAAAAAAAAAAAAAAAAAAAAAAACGTTATAAACTGTATATATTTTTGCTGATATCGGATATCGGGAGTATATCGGGAAATTTGAAAATATGCGATTAATTTGCGATTAATCGAAGATTAACTATGGGCCATCATGCGATTAATCGCGATTAAATATTTTAATCGACTGACAGCTCTAGTTTTATCATATTTTTGGGCTTTTACACTAAGCGATTGATAGCCGACTAGGGATCACACATTGCAAGACTTCACCAAGATGCCATCCAGACCCGATACGTCTTCATAGACTGGAGTTTTGTCTGCAAGCCTCAAAAATCATCGCCGACAGCATATTCGGAACAAATATTGTGCAGTCTGTATGAGCCATTAAATCAACACTGGCCGACTCCATTATTCTCTTGTACGGTACTTAATATGCTTGTCTTGCATCCTGTAGCTTCCTCGTGCATTCAGTTAATTAATCTAGTCACCAAGACAACAAGGAGTTGCTGCAATTGATCAATAAGTTGTGTCTTATGGATTTGTTCTTCTACTGCAGCTTGCTCGCTCGTGGTGTTATACTGTTATAATGATACCATTATACCTTAGCTTTTGGGTTTCATAAAGAACAAGATCAAATACCTGGCTGCAGGCTACAGTGCGTAGTACCCTCATTTACAGAAAAGAAAGAAAAAAAAAAACAGACTCAAGTTGGGCCTTGAACAAAGTTTCAAAAGGTGCACAACACTCGTTGCAGTTTTTTCGGACACCTAACTACTGTAGTGTTCATTGGCAGTGATGGGATAACGGCGTTATTGATAACGCTGTTACGTAATCTAGTATGAATCTTTTATTTTGAAAAGGAAGAAAGAGGAAGTCCGCTGGCTGCTTGCGTAGTGAAGCAGCTACTCTAGGCGCGACTTGCTAAAAGTCTTGTAAACAATGACGCCGTACACTTTTGGATTAATTTTTGGATTAACACGCGCACTCTCGATTGGGAATCGGCTATAAACTCTGGCTGCGTTATTAGGTGAGTAATGTTTAATTCATTGTTTGGCCGCCGTGCCTTGTCTTATATAGACTACTGTCTAGTCATAGGCTGGGTTATGATGGTCAGTTGAGAAGCCTGCAGGAGCTGGTGTTGTTGTTGCCGCCGCGCAGCATGGAGAGGGCATCATCATGCTATCTGACTGGTTGTACCGCGTACAGCATAATATTGTCTGTAGGCCTACTGTGGATCTGACATAGCCTACTTTGTAGCAACCTAGTTCATAGTGGGTGATTGGTGACATGGTGTCACTGTTGACTAGTTGTTGTCGGTGGTGGTGGTTCATGTGTGCAACATGGAATGCGACTCATGCACTGGTAATACAACAATGCAACTAAATTGTCCATACATTAAAAACAAAGAGAAAAGGAGTATTTTAATTGTGTTCAGGAACGGAAAATAATCTATTACGTTACTTTTTATAGAAAGTAACTTGTAACTTAAAGATTAGTTTTAGGGGGCAGTAGTCCAATAACATAACGTCGTTAGTTTATAAAGTAACGATACCCAACACTGTTCATTGGAGTGTAGGAATTTCACCAGCGACTACAGACCACATCGCAACCAGGTCGCAGCCACTAGCAACCAGGTTGTAAATTCACTAGCCACTACATTGCGATGGCATTATTCATAATTCCTAAAATCTGATTTGATTTAAATGCAAATGCAATGCAATTAAAATGCATTTTAATGAGGAGTGATTATAATTGTTATGTCTTATGCACATGTAAGCCTACTAATATTTGTGAAAAACAAGTGATATCATTATCAGATATGAATAATTAAGAAATGTCAGAACCAGGTTTTACAATAAACCTATACATCCGCGACCAGCAAGAACCACGTTGCGACCAGGTCTATAGTCGCTATCTATAGTTGCTGTTGTCACGATCCACGCCAATCCCTTGTTATTTTGTGTTTAGTGCCTTTATTTTGTAGTATCCAGGGTCCTGGATTCCCTTGTGGTTATTGTTCCCTGTCTTGTCTAACCCCCCTGTGATTGCTAGTTGTCTCCTCCTGTGTCATGTTATGTTCTCGGCCAATCATGAAGTATTGTATGTAATTGTTTCACCTGTGTATTGTTTGTCTGTGCCTACTTATACTCTCAGTTCCTAGTGTTCCTTTGTGAGATCTTGGATGTTGTTATGGTGTTTGTTCCAGTCCTGTTCCTTTGTGTTAATAAATATACGTTAATTTGGCCATCTCTGCATCCTGATGGTCTGTTCTGCATCTGGGTTCCACACTTCCCGAGACTAGTGTTTCTATCACACTATTTATTATACACTAGAATACACTATTTATTGATGCCAATGGGAGGATGATAGTTAATCATAACAGCAGTGACTATGAAAAACAAAACAAACAAACAAAAACAAAAATGCCAAAAATAAATCGTTATCCCTTAACTTCTATGCCCTTTTAAACTATTAAAAAAGGACATTTTCAATAGTTTAAATGGCCAGTCTACAAGCTCACAATGTGTCAATAGATTGGCACGTTGAACTATTCCAAAAGGTTTTTCAAAACAGTAAAAAAAAAAAACATGATAAGGGGTTAGGATTAGGGGTTTAGATTGTAACGAAAATGGAGCCCCTAATGCCCATCCAGCTTATTTACCCTGGCCTACACTCCTGGTGAATGATTGAAACCTTTTGTCCCTGTAGGGAAATGCAAATGTGGTTTCTTGTTTGCTAGGCTGTCTAACACAGGCATTCAGGTGCTTCACAAACTGGATCTATGGGTATTTGGGTGAGGGAAACCGCAAGTTTGTCCCATTTGTGGTCTGCCCATTCCGGGCTACATAACCCGATGTTGACGGGGAGTATGTGGGATTCAAACCCTACCTCGTCTGAACCTTGACACCACCCCTGAGGTAATGGTGTCCTGGTCTGGCCGGTCATTATGTGGAATTCAGAGGGTGTGGGTGCGGAGCTCAAGCAGCTTGGTTGTAAATCTTTGTGGGTCCTTCATCACTTCATCAAAAAGGATTCCCATTAGGTTTTGGATGTACTCTGTAAACATACAACACCTGTTTAGTTATTTCTATCTTTGTTTCTCAGGCAAGCCTTCCATCGTTGTTTCCAGTCATCCCAGTTTTCCAGGCATCTGGCCAACTCACTGGTGTTCTGCACTCCTGCATCTTTCTTGAGTACATCCACCTTTTGATTTTTTTTATGTGCAATAAAACAATACAGTATTTGGACAGACTTACTGTATGTTGTTCTCTCCTTTGTTGGTCTCATAGAATATTTCCCCTTTTTATATTTTGGGTACCATATCTGGTATCGAGGTGCACCGTTCTTCAGTAGTGGCTCGCGTCTTCTGTTTTCATTATGGTGCTTCGCAGCAAGGTACAGCCTGGAAGGACAAATACAATGTTCAAACACTTGATATTGTAAACAATAAGTCACGGGACTATATACAGTAATTGCCTGCACAGCATCCCTCTAAATGTAAACGCGATATTTTTGGGTGCAAATCTCAAGATTAGGGAATGAAATCCTTCAATCTCTGATGTCTGATGGAGAGGGCTCAGCCTAACCACATCCTTCAGGAGTCTGTTGTTTTGAATGATGTCCTTCAGTTTCATCGATGGTTTTGTTCCTTGAAAGCAAAAGAATAAAATATAATTGGTTTAAGTATGTATACATAATACATAATGCGGGCCTTAATAATACAAAAAGTAAACCTACCACATTTCAAACACTTCTTTTAATGCCTTGTGATTTGGCGGTGCAAACATTTTAGGAAGAGTTTATTTCCATGTTTGTGTTTATTGTGGATGTGGTTCAGTATAGATGTTCATCTTGCTACAGTGACGTCACCAGAAGGGGATTTATGTGTCGACCAGTAAAGGTGATTGACAATACTTTGTTGCCATTGTTTTATCATCTCCCGTCCTAGTTTCTCCACCTTGTGTGAGATAGCTGTGAATAGAGCAGAATGAAATAAAATGTTTTTTTTTATAGTTTGTCCAGTAGACTAAGTAGTACATACCAGCAGTTTGTACTTGTATAATTGATACCTTTTGCAACATGCCGCACATCATAGTAGTGTGCAATCCCGTCTTTCTTCTCGCTAAGGTATTTATTGACCTGCAAATGTCTGTCTGTGATGAAGGTGTGGAGTTTGAGACTATTTGGATTTTGAGAGTTTTCAAGAAATGTCAGGCTGCTGACCAGGTCCTCCAACTCCATGTTATTCGAATGGTAGACTTCATTGCTCTAGGAAAAAAGAATTGGATCCATTTAGTGTAATTACATACAACAAAATATGCAATCATGTATTTCGCACGCTCAATAAAATTGCACCTGAACCACATTTCCAGTTTTTTATATCCAAGACTGTGTAACTGCCATACTTGGCATTGTGTCCTGGACTGTCTGCCCTCATGTCCCCTCCCAGGGTAACAGCTCATGGTTTGCAGAAGGCCAGTCTGGATGTTCTTCCACGTTGCATAAATGCATGGGTCCAGGTAGTTCTGCACATGCCTGTCTGTAGTATGTTGTTTTACTTATTGTCTTCATGTTGAGTGCAGTCAGGACCTAATGCATAGATTGGGCTGACAAATTTGACAAACCTGAGCCCAGATTCACATTTTTGTTTCAGTTATGTATTTTATTCGGTGTATCCACTGGACTATATGCTACAAGCCAGTGTGTGACTGTAGCAACAATGATTGAGACCCTGCCCACAGCTCACCTTGTTGACTGAGTGAGTGGTGAGCAATCACAATGTTTGAGCCATCTGGTGTGGTTGACTCTGTCAATCCAGTTCATTGTGGAGAGGAGCAGGGAGGGTGACATCGAGGAACATTTCCTTGGTCTTGCTTGTAGTATTCTATTTGAACTATTCCCCTGGACAAAGACCTTTTTTCAATTGTAGATTATTTCACAGATATTGGATTTATAAAGGGCAGACTTTGTGGAGGTTTTAATGACACTGAATAGACTTGCCACAGACTCCATCTCTCACTTGCTATAATTGGTTCCTCAATTATTTATTTGTTAATTCAGCTTTTATAACTATTATACATCAAGAAGAAATCCTGGATATACATGCATGCAGTAAATGTGCACCTAACTTGTTCACGCGCATAAAATATGAGCCTGTAAAGGCAATGGCAGCAGACACCTGGAGATTCCCTGCTGGAGTACTCCCAATAATGGTCTGGCTGTCCCACCATGGAATTCACATCTTGGACAGCTTTGCTGAGCCGACAGATACAATCCACAAACTGCCCTGAATGCCTTGACTGACCCACCAAACATGGGGAACTGATCTAAGTACCGAAGTCCCATAGAACTCAGAACTCCCATTAGTCCGAACATGCGCTCGAAATCCACTATCAGCTGCAACGTGCTTGCGGTTATGGTGAGGATGAGGGTCAGAGAAGGGTTTAGGCATGTTTGTAGCAAAGCCCTACCCTTCTCCAACCGTAACCCTAAGAGCCTAAATTCCACCACCTCACAGACCGTTAGGACGGTGAGGTTAGGTTGAGGGTCGGGGGTTTAGGCTTAGGGTTACGGTTGGAGAAGGGTAGGGTTTTGCGTCTCGTAGTTTCGGAACAACGGGAGGTCGGAATAATGACATGGCACCCAAACATGATGGCATGAAAACAACCCGCATTTCACATTCACATATTTCAAATGCTTATATTTAAAATTATTTGAAACACTACTACTCTACTGCTACTAACTAACTGCAGGGCAGCTGCCCTCATGCCATTTTCACCTGCCTCACAGCACACCTAATTGTCTGAACACCTACTGTAGACTATGGGATGAATACCATGCCAAAAAGAATTTGTACTGTAATTGTGAATCCGTAACTGTAATTGTGCTCCGTGTCTCTGCAAAATAAATCCAGTATTAATCAGTATCTGTAATTGTTTTCTGTATATCTGCAAAATAATCCGTGTCAAATTTTGCATGTGTAGAAAACAATTTGTAAGTTTGTATTTGCTGTTTGTATCACTGCAAAATTTCACAGGTGTAGAAAACAATTTTGCAGTGGTGAGGTTTGTATTTTTTGTATTTGCAGCTTTCAATCACTGCAAAATCATTTTGTACCTCTGCAAAATAAATATTGTGTCCTGCAACTCTTGTGTTTTGCAACATTGTAAAAGTATTCGGTCTGCGCAACAACGACTGCGGCGACATCTGCTGTTCAAGTACACACATCTACAGTTTGAAAAAACACAAGTCAAAATTTTACAGAGGCGACATCTGCTGTTCAAGTACAACACCACACATCTACAGTTTGAAAAAACACAAGTCAAAATTTTACAGAATTATGGCAGTGTCTTCACTTCACCGCGGAGAGCCAATCAGCAGTTGGCTTACTCAGCAGTGCACCATTTTGATTGGTTGGCCAAAGGAAGCAGTCTCGCCAATCCCAGTCATTCATAATACATGAATATGAGATCCCATTGTTGGGAAGTACAGAGGTCTAATGTTGGCTGTTCTATAGCCCAGCACAGCTTTAGTGATCTTAAATCCCTTTATTTTAGATCGTTTTGTGTAATAGTAATGCATAAACATTGCAGAGACTTTAGACGTTTCTGTACAATGGTTTAAAACTGCACGAGGGTATGCTTAAAGTATCTTATTTAAACAGGGACAAACTCGGACTGCAGTTTCTGCCCCTCAATGTCGCCCCTCTACCCTCTGACAGCTATGTGATTGCTGTGCTAGCACACAGCATTAGCATAACTATAGCAGTTCTGACAACAGCTATGTGATTGCTGTGCTAGCACAGCATTAGCATAACCAGCAGTTCTGACAACAAAAGAAGAACATTTGAGGAAAACTCCACTATTTATATACTATCGTTTTGACAGATACCATTAGTCTGTTGGCTTGTGTATAATCTAAATATCAGATAAACGTGCATTAGCGACAATATAACCAGTGTTATTTTAGCAATTCTATTAAAGCTAACAAATATAAGACTTCCAGTGCTGATCACTTCAAAATAAGACTACCCTTTATAGTATTGAAAAGCGATCCATTTGCACACTTAAACGAACATTCAGCATTCATTAAACAACGCACCCATCATGTTTACACATACTGTGTACAAATGTATGTATAAATAACAAAAACGTTATAAATACATCAGTAACATAAAAATGATATCTCCATGGATACATACAGGTCCTTTCCAAAAAATTAGAATATCAACGAAAAGTTGGTTTATTTCCACAATTCCATTCAAAATCCCGAACTTTCATTAATTATAGATCCAGTGCTCATATTGTAAATGATTTCAAGTATTTATTTGTTTATTTTTACACAATTTTGGCTTCCAGCTCATAAAACCCACCAAATCAGGATTTCAAAAAATTAGAATATTTTATGAGACAACTAAAAAAAATGTGTTTTAAACATGAAATGTTGACTATCTGAAAAGTATATTAATTTATGCAGTTAATACTTGGTCTAGGCTACTTTAGAACAAATTATTTCATTAATGGGGCGGGGCATGGAGGTGATCAACCTGTGGCACTGTTGAGGTGTTATGGAAGCCCAGTTTTGCTTCAATAACAGCCATAAATGAATTTGTATTTTTCAGTCTTATGTCTCACACCTTCCTCTTGACAATACAACCCAGATTCTCTGTTGGGTTAAAGTCAGGACAGTTTGCAGGTCAGTTAAGTGCAGTAATACCATGGTCGGTACAGCAGCTACTAGTAGTTTTAGCTCTGTAGGCAGGTGCCAAATCGAGCTGGAAAGGAAAATTAGCATCTCCATGAAGCTTGTCAGCATACCGAAGCATAGGGTACTCTAAAAGATGGCTGTGTTGCAACCACTGGTGAGTTTTCACTGTCAGTGGATTAACACCAGCCAATAACATGGCTTGGAGACTGGACATGGCAAAACACATGATTTAGGCCATGTTATCGGCTGAAAACTTCAACACAGCCATCTTTTTAGAGTACTTTGTGCTTCGGTATGTTGACAAGCTTGATGGGGATGCTAATTTTCCTTTCCAGCTCGATTTGGCACCTGCCCACAGAGCTAAAACTACTAGTAGCTGCTGTACTGACCATGGCATTACTGCGCTTAACTGACCTGCCAACTGTCCTGACCTTAACCCAACAGAGAATCTGGGTTGTATTGTCAAGAGGAAGGTGTGAGACATAAGACTGAAAAATACAAATTAATTTATGGCTGTTATTGAAGCAAAACTGGGCTTCCATAACACCTCAACAGTGCCACAGGTTGATCACCTCCATGCCCCGCCCCATTAATGAAATAATTTGTTCTAAAGTAGCCCAGACCAAGTATTAACTGCATACATTCATATACTTTTCAGTTAGTCAACATTTCTTGTTTAAAACACATTTTTTTTAGTTGGTTCATAAAATATTCTAATTTTTTGAAATCCTGATTTGGTGGGTTTTATGAGCTGGAAGCCAAAATTGTGTAAAAATAAACAAATAAATACTTGAAATCATTTACAATATGAGCACTTGATCTATAATTAATGAAAGTTCGGGATTTTGAATGGAATTGTGGAAATAAACCAACTTTTCGTTGATATTCTAATTTTTTGGAAAGGACCTGTACAATTCACTGGGAGACGGCTCGGTTGCCATGTAGTGCCATGTAGTTGAGAGAACAACAAGCAAACTGGTCTATTCAAATGACTGTTGCAGCTATAGTCAGTGTTGTAGTGGTACTTTAAGAAGTGGGGGGGACGCTGTCCCCCCACTTCTCTAAAATATTTTTGGGGCAAAAGGAAAAAAAATGATTAGCATTGTGAAATACATCTTAATGACATCATCAAGATGTGTTTCACCATGTTAATGAGTTTCCTTTTTTCTGAGAGTGCACAAATGGAACACATTTGTGCACTCTTAGAAAAAAATCGTAAAATGGGTGGAATTTTCCTTTAAGAGGCGTCCCCCCACTTCTTAAAGTACCACTACAACACTGACTATAGCTGCAACAGTCATTTGAATAGACCAGTTTGCTTGTTGTTCTCTCAACTACATGGCACTACATGGCAACCGAGCCGTCTCCCAGTGAATTGTATGTATCCATGGAGATATCATTTTTATGTTACTGATGTATTTATAACGTTTTTGTTATTTATACATACATTTGTACACAGTATGTGTAAACATGATGGGTGCGTTGTTTAATGAATGCTGAATGTTCGTTTAAGTGTGCAAATGGATCGCTTTTCAATACTATAAAGGGTAGTCTTATTTTGAAGTGATCAGCACTGGAAGTCTTATATTTGTTAGCTTTAATAGAATTGCTAAAATAACACTGGTTATATTGTCGCTAATGCACGTTTATCTGATATTTAGATTATACACAAGCCAACAGACTAATGGTATCTGTCAAAACGATAGTATATAAATAGTGGAGTTTTCCTCAAATGTTCTTCTTTTGTTGTCAGAACTGCTGGTTATGCTAATGCTGTGCTAGCACAGCAATCACATAGCTGTTGTCAGAACTGCTATAGTTATGCTAATGCTGTGTGCTAGCACAGCAATCACATAGCTGTCAGAGGGTAGAGGGGCGACATTGAGGGGGAGAAACTGCAGTCCGAGTTTGTCCCTGTTTAAATAAGATACTTTAAGCATACCCTCGTGCAGTTTTAAACCATTGTACAGAAACGTCTAAAGTCTCTGCAATGTTTATGCATTACTATTACACAAAACGATCTAAAATAAAGGGATTTAAGATCACTAAAGCTGTGCTGGGCTATAGAACAGCCAACATTAGACCTCTGTACTTCCCAACAATGGGATCTCATATTCATGTATTATGAATGACTGGGATTGGCGAGACTGCTTCCTTTGGCCAACCAATCAAAATGGTGCACTGCTGAGTAAGCCAACTGCTGATTGGCTCTCCGCGGTGAAGTGAAGACACTGCCATAATTCTGTAAAATTTTGACTTGTGTTTTTTCAAACTGTAGATGTGTGGTGTTGTACTTGAACAGCAGATGTCGCCTCTGTAAAATTTTGACTTGTGTTTTTTCAAACTGTAGATGTGTGGTGTTGTACTTGAACAGCAGATGTCGCCGCAGTCGTTGTTGCGCAGACCGAATACTTTTACAATGTTGCAAAACACAAGAGTTGCAGGACACAATATTTATTTTGCAGAGGTACAAAATGATTTTGCAGTGATTGAAAGCTGCAAATACAAAAAATACAAACCTCACCACTGCAAAATTGTTTTCTACACCTGTGAAATTTTGCAGTGATACAAACAGCAAATACAAACTTACAAATTGTTTTCTACACATGCAAAATTTGACACGGATTATTTTGCAGATATACAGAAAACAATTACAGATACTGATTAATACTGGATTTATTTTGCAGAGACACGGAGCACAATTACAGTTACGGATTCACAATTACAGTACAAATTCTTTTTGGCATGGTATTCATCCCATAGTAGACCAACACGGCTCTGGACACACATGTAATTCGTAAAAGGGAATAAGGATTAGTTGCATTTGGTACATTTTCAGGCAAAACAATAAAATGACTGCACACGTTTTACTCCAATGTGTGTGTAATTCAATCTGACTTCGCTATTCAACTAAGCGATATATATTTATAGCTTTTTCTGTGCAGTGCCTATACACAGTTTGTATTTCATTATTATCATTATTACTGTGATTTATGATTACGATTTACATTTGACACAGTCCATTATGTCATGTATACGCACTAGCTCTGACCCTGACTGGAAGGACTTGATTTGGTCCCACTCAGAACCATGAGCCATTTGGCTGGCATATTTAAAAATTTGATAATGACGGGGAGGGGCGTTGACACGTACAGTGTTGAAACGTCACACTATTCATGTTGACTCCATTGGTCTGTGTCACTGCCAATGGCCCAAGTGTGGACAAAATTGCATTCACAAGGCATTAATTAACTAAATTTCCGTGTTAGTGGCCTGACTGATGTATGACTCCCAGGCCTGATTCGGGGTTCCAGTCCGCCACTGGGACCGGCAGACATCGACGGGGTGGCAGCAGGGACAGGCGGCTGTCGGCTAGAAACAGGCAAATTATCTGGCTTGAGAATTTGGTTTGGTGCATCCTTTATTCTGTTATTTATTACTATTCTATTTGTATATTCGGGCTCTCTGCTCCTATCAACTGTTTGCAGAAAGCAAATGCCTGTGACAGATCATCGCCCAATAACGTCACCTCAGGTTTGGTTGATTTAACAGGATTTGATTGGCTGTCATCACCCAAGAGATGGAGCTCAACTGGTGTATGCAAATCATGCATATGCCGCTGAAATCTGATTCTGAAGCTACTGCTTTGGCACAGTTCATACTGTATGTGCAGTAGGTCTGCATAGGTATTTGTAGTTGTATCCAGGGTTGGGAAGTAACAGGTTACATGAAATATGATTACATAATTAGATTACAGCAATTGCAATGCCTTAGAGTACATTTTAAAATGTAACGGATGGGGGTATTGTAACGGTGGATACATGGTAGATTACATGTTCCCCATCCCATCATCAAGTTTAGGGCGAGAAATAACTTTAAAAACTAAACAATAAAATATTTGCAGAACTAAAGCACGCATGAGGACATATGATCAGGGGCTGTGATCTGTGTAAGACGTGTTTTACATCATAGAGTTGTGCTTAAAAGGTAATCCAAAAATAAATTAAAATAATCTGTTACTTTACTTTTTAAATTGGTAAACCGAGATTATGTTGACTCACTGCAATTTTTTACCAAGTAACTTTTACTTCGTAAAAGTAACTTCCCAATCTAACATGAATATTTATACTTTCCAAAACCTTTAGAGAAAGTTAGTCTTTCCTATTGTTTTGTGTTTAGTTATGGGTGAATACAGAAGCCCTCTATGTGGTATTGTGCTTCTGTAGAATATTGGCCTACCTAAAAAAAAAAAAAATCTATTCATCATCATCATCAACCCAGATGAACAAATAATAATTTCACGCCCTGACTGAAATGAGTAAGAGCTAAACAAACGAACAAACAACAATCTATTTAAAAAAAAACTCATTAATTTCCACGCTCAAATCTTCAAAGGCAAGATGAAATGAAAAAATATATATATATGTTTTTTCACCATTTTACAGCCTATATCCTGGGTCATAATAATGGGGGGGCAGAAAACAAATTATTTGTACTGTATATTTGTATGTCCAACAAAATCGCTTTCTGCCAAACAGAAACCTATTCTGATGGGATCAGCAAGCCTATGAATAATAAATATTTATGCGACTTAATTCACCTTTGTGATTCCCATAGGATCCCATTAATACCAAAACAGCCCTCATTCCATGCCCCTTCAGTTCCTTCTTGTGCATAGGAGGAAGTGTGTGAGATCACTTGTGTGACTTGTTCCAGTCCAACTACGTGTAGATGTTGATTTGTCATTATTTCATTCAGCCTCAATACCAGATTTACCCGCCTCTTTTAGTCCCTCACTCTCCGACGTTACAAGATATAATACAAGCCTATGTCATGTAAACTGACATGATGTGAAACACAAACAGTGGAACAACCAGTTTGACATAAGGCTCTTTTTTCCTTCTGTATTGGCAAGTAGAGCTTAACCCAACTGGACCGGCATCATTAGGAAAATACTTTTCCCCCTCACATGTTTTCCCCATGTCCCCTAGACTAGGACCCTCACATGTTCTCTCCATGTCCCCTAGGGTAGGACCCTCACATGTTCTCTCCACGTCCCCGAGGGTAGGTGGGACCCTACATGTACCCTCTCAAAAAACATGCAGTAATCCTGGTCTCTAGACTGCCTCCCCCTGGCCAGCCGGGGGTGCCTGATGGAGGTGAAAATAAAAGCAGCTTGAACTGCTCATGCATTGAAGGAGTCATGCCAGTTCACTGCCTCCAGAGTGGTGGAGGGTGTGTGTAAGAGCCCGGGATCACATTAGGTCATTGGCACTGGGTGAAAAAAAAAAAAAAAAGGGTTAGAAAAATCGTGGGGATAAAATTAATTTTAGATAAAACATACTCTCCTCACATACTCTCTTGCCATCCCCATGGAGACAATTATAACTCCTTACTTTTTTAAAAGTAACTTCCCCAACACTGTTCTCTAGCAATTGCTCTCTCTCTCTCTCTCTCTCTCTCTCTCTCTCTCTCTCTCTCTCTCTCTCTCTCTCTCTCTCTCTCTCTCTCTCTCTCTCTCTCTCTGCCTCTCTCTCTCTGCCTCTCTCTCTCTCTCTCTCTCTCTCTCTCTCTCTGGCTCTCTCTCTCTCTGCCTCTCTGATCAAATGCACAGACTCAGCCATCGGTATCCCTTGTTGGCACCTCGGAGGTGCGGCTTTTGTTAAATGTGAAATTGCGCGTTGAATGAAAAATGCTGGCGGGCTGGAGCTGCACAAGTCGTTCATGTTCCAGCGGGACGTAGTGGGTAAAGTGCGAGACGACTTCACAGTGAGCCCTTATCTCGTTCCGCACCTGGCGCACGTGGACCAGCCAAACGAGAAACGAAAACACTGTGAACGTGCTCTGGATGGAGTCTATACCTCTGTGTCTTTTTTGTGTTTTGTTTGTGTTTGTTTACAGTTTTTATAAGGGGATATCGTATTTTAATTAGGGCATTCCGACAATTCCGACAAGAAAACAAAACAAACAGACAAATGTTATCTTGTTGTGTGCCACAATATACTCACACATTTCATTACTGATCTGACGTGGCTGAGAATTGTGCTTGACTGCGCAACACAAGAATGTGGGAATGTGCTAACACATTCCCTGCTAGGTATTGATTGACACATTGTTTTGCCACTATCTTCTCCAGGAAGCGTTAATTATAGACAAACATGGCAACCACGTCGTCAATCCACTACCGGCAAACTCTCACCCATTGTCTGTGACGGTCATGCAAATTAACCATTAACTACGCACTGCTCCACACATGCATTTTAATCTCAGGGTCTCAAAGTAATATACAGTGACACTGCGCCTGAATTACTGGCGAGTTAACCCACCCAACGAAAGGAACCTGCACCACACATATAAACCAATGATAAATTGGCATATAAATGTTAGCATTGTGTTGTAGTAACTGTGAGCTTGGAGAGTCAAGCGGTGCTCACCATGAATCCAAGCAAAGTCCTCACAAGTATAGTAAAACACCCACAGAAAGTTCATATTTCATTTTTGAAATTCCCAAGGAATTCTCAATCGATTTCTATAATTCGAAGTGTAGTGCCTGCTCTAGGGTGTATATTTTCATTTTTATGTCATGTCTGTATAATATGCGTTCATCAAACAATACAAGATGCCTTATCAGACATGGAGTCTTCTCTCTCTTGTATGCACTCTGTCTCATCTAGGGATTTCCCAGAGGTTAATTTCACCAGTTGAAAATAAAGTCATTAAAAAGCCGAGCACATTTGTTTATCTAAAAGGCCAAACCTCATTTGACAGAATATATTAAGAGTAGTCTACAGCATTTTAAAATGCTTATATGGAATGTTACACAGCTGTCAAACTATAATGCCAGTCTGTTTGCACAGAAACCAATTAAGCAATGGCCTATAGGCCAAGCCTTTACTCAATATTACTCAATATTAAGACAAAGAGTAAAGACTTTGCCTGCTTATGTACTGTATGTTTAGCATACCTTTTAATTTTGCAATAAAATCATGGTTGACAGAACCTGTAACCACATACTGTAACAACCCTGTGCAGGCCAGTGCAAAATAAATAATAATAATGAAAAAAATAAATAAATAACAGCCTAGTGCAACTATGTAATCTATGGTATATTAATATTTGGCACCTAAATGTTCTTATATTTTAGTATTTTTCTAGGGTGGAATGACTGTATTCATCTAAATACATTCATTCCTTCTTCAATCGCTTATCCGTAGTCGGGTCATGGGACAACAGCTCCATCAGAGAGCTCCAGACCTCCCTCTCCAGACCAACATTAGTGACTTCATTCAGGGGGATCCCGAGACAGTCTAAGACCGAGAGTTGATGAATCCTGAGACAGTCTAAGGCCGAGAGCTGATGAATCCCTAAAATGTTATTTTGTATTAAATGAAATTATTTATTTATTTAGTGGATGTATTTCTACTTAACAGTAGTTATTATTGTCAACATTAACAAGGTGGAGGGTGGCTTCAGTTCGGTCAACGTTGCTGTGAGGAGCACAGTTTTGCATTGAAAAGCCATTTTGTTGTTGAATGAATTGGTCGGTTCCTGTGTCATTAATTGGCATTTCACGCCCAGTTGAAGCGAGTTGTTTGTGTCAACAACCAGGCCAAAGGCCAAGTAGCCTTATTACTCACGAGTTACTTTCACCCGTGGATCTTTCAGTATAGCTTCATGATGCTCAATGAAATCTTAGAAGATATGTTTGGCTCAGGAATATGCAGTATATATATATATATATATATATATATATATATATATATATATATATATATATATATATATATATATATATATATATATATATATATATATATATAGTCAACAAAAATATAAACACACTTTTGTAAATATACACTATTACCATTTCTCTCAAACACTGTTCACAAATCTGCCTAAATGCGTGATATTGAGCACTTCTGCTTTGCTGACATAATCCATCCCACCTCACAGGTGTGCCACATTAAGATGCAGATTTGACATCATGCTTAGTGCACAGGTGTACCTTAGACTGTCCACAATAAAAGGCCACCCTGAAATGTGCATTTTTTTTTTGCCTTATTGGTACGCACTGTCAAAATGGTAATAATGTGGTAATAATGTGTTATTACCATTTTGACAGTGTGTACCAGTTACCACTAATATCCAGCAACTTGACATAGCCATTGAAGAGGAGTGGACCAAAATTCCACAGGCCACAATTGACAATCTGATAAACTCTATGCGAAGAAGATGTGTTGCATGGCATGAGGCAGATGGTGGTCACACCAGACACTGACTGGTTCTCAGTCCCCAGACCGCCAATAAGGCAAAAAAATAAAATAAAAAAAATGCACATTTCAGGGTGGCCTTTTGTTTTGGAGAGTCTAAGGTACACCTGTGCACTAACCATGATGTCACATCTGCATCTTGATGTGGCACACCTGTGGGGTGGGATGGATTATCTTAAGAAGTGCTCAATATCACACATTTAGGCAGATTTATTAAAGGTAGGGTAAGTGATTTGAAATTCATCGTGTAGAACCAGCCTGGTGCACTAGGGGCGCCCAAGAGTAGCTACATTATGTGAACCTGCTGCTCGATCCTGATTGGAGGAGAATTCACTCTCCACCTGGGGAACTTTTATTAGCTCCTCTGCTAACGTAGGGAAGGGGGAAACTCCATATATGGTCTGCACACCTTATAATAGAGCATTTTAACAGGAAAAAAATGGGTGATATCTGACAAAAGTGAAATCACTTCCCCTACCTTTAACAGTGTGTGAGAGAAATGGTAATATTGTATATCTGGAATGAATTTTAGGTCTTTAAGTCCATCCCCCTAAAAGGAAAACGGCCTTGGGAGACATGCATGAGGACCAAAGCACCAGATTCTATCACTTCTATCACACTTTTTGTGTATATTATACACAAAAAGTGTTGTTGGAGCCAGTTTATGTTTCTTTATTTTGTCCACTTCTTTAATAATGTTTATTTTTTATATTATCGATTATTGATTATGGTTTTAATTAATCCTAATTTGCATAGCTAATTTAAGTATTATAAGCCTCCACCTCCAATTAGAAATTTAAAAGTTTGTTAAGTTAAATGTATTCAGCCCTTTCACTTCCTTTATAATTTACCTAATTAAAAGCTCACTTTTGGAGCCCACTGGATTGGTTCTTAAAACCTGAATGTTTTATTTTGAAGGGCCAACTTGGGAGAGGAAGTGGGGCCAGCCTGTTTCAGGCTATTTGACAGACAGAGAACAATGGAACAAAAAAAAAGTTTGGTGAGGCAGAGGCATACAGTTTTTGACCACTTACTTATTTACTTGTTTGATTTTCTTTCAATTTGGGATTAGTATTTTTGGATTTTTTCTGTTTGATCGTTTACCTGGACCCCTTTTGGATTTAAATAAAATATTTTTGTTAAACTTTAATTTCTTTTTGAACCTTTATTCTTATGGAAAATGCGTCAAACACCCCAGGGCCCTCACCATGGAGTCAGAGGCTTGGATCTTAAAATGCCTCTACATCTAAGTCAAAAACTCCTGCTTCTACACAATCAGGAAATCGAAGAATGGATCTAATGGAGGAATGGAAAATGGAAAATGGAAAATAATCAGTTCAAGGAAAGGAAACTCAGAAACTCATGGATAATGGATACAATCAAACAAATCAACTAAAACAAATATGGATTCTCTTCCTCGGATTTAAAACACAAAGCACATAAGGGATTTCAAAGGATTTGGAAAAGGATCTGGAAACACTTGGAAACTGAACTGAACAAACTCTATGGAAATGGAACTAAACTGTGCATGAAACATTGAGTGAGTACAATGTACTGATAAAAGACTATTTTTGATTTTTTTTGCCCTGTTGTGCGAGACCTAAATGAAACTTTAATACGCAATATGCACAGAAAATGAACTTCTAAGAACAATTAAATTTTAACTGTGCTGACATGGAGCAAGAAAAGGATGTCAGTAAAGATGAAGAAACTGATGTCAGGAATAATATGGAGGAGGAGGAGGAGAAAGAGTTCAATGATGATGCACAGGCAGCCGCTAATGTACATATGGCCGGTGCTGCAAGTGAAAATGTAAATCCAAATGAAATGCCCGATGGAGTTTCTGAGGAACAGCTACATAAGCTGATTGGCTCACGGAGAGCCAAACTTGGATCTGTGACACGTAAAAAGAATGACATTATTGCACTGATGAAAGATGGAACCTATGAGGACGTCAGAGGCACGTATGAAATGTTTGACACCTTATTGTCTGAATTTCTGGAATTACAAGTAAATGTGCAAATGTCTCTGCCTGTCGCAGAAAGAGATGCAGACCACCTAAACTGGTATGAACCCAAGTTGCTTGCATTCAAAGAGTTCATAATTGAGGTGAATTCTTGGTTAGAGACTCATAAGGTCCAGACAGTACAGCCATTTCATTCTACTCAGATTGGGCAGCACGAAGGCCTAAGTTTGGAGTCTGTGGACCGTGAGTCTGTAACATCTAGAAGGAGTGCAAGGAGTGCAACATCTAGCAGAGCCAGTGTCCATGCACGGAGAATGGCTGAGGCAGAACGCGCTGCACTATTGGCCAAGGCTGCAAGTCTTGAAGAAAAATATGCTTTGGATTTGGAGGAGCTACAGCTTAAATCAAGGAAAGAAAGGCACGCAGTTGATTCTGAGCTGGCTGCTGCAACTGCAAAATTGAATGTGCTGAATGAATTGGAGGAGACCTCCTCTCACACTTCCAAAAGGGCTCCACCACAAGCACAACAGACTTTGAACCATTTCAGTCCTCTGACATTGAACGAAACAAATGAAGTTGTTCTCGATGTTTATGATCGGCTAGGTGGTAGACCACGCCCAACTGCTGCCAGCGCTGCACCAGAAGAAGCCGTTCAGTTGTCTACTATGAAACCACCCAGCACAGAAGCCAGCAGAAGTGAGCAGCATTCAGGGCTCAGGCATTTGGATGTTGCTCAGCACCACGACCACGGTGGACTTCAGAGCCACGACCACTGTGGTGCTGAGCGACACCCAGATGTCGGCTCATTAAGCGCTCACACCCCATCAGTGCAGGCTGACCAGCATCCAGACCTCAGGCATGGTGGTGCGGGACGGCGTGGTGGTGCTGAGGCTGAATGGCATCCTGGGCCCAGACGTGGTGATGGAGGTGCTGAGGCTGACCAGCATCCAGGGCCCAGACGTGGTAGTGCTGAGGATGTGCAGCATCGAGGCCCCAGGCATGATGGTGTGGGGCGGCACCCAGAGCTCAACTCAATGAATAACACCGGGTCAGTACGTGCACACCAGCATTATTCTGCATCTCAGGGTGCTGTCAGTGTGGGTGCCAGGGAGGATCTGGAAAGAGGCCACCGGGAAGGTGACCACTCTGAGACATTGATACTTTCGGATATACTCAGAAAACAAAATAATATCACTCAGTACCTAATTGGACAACAGCAGCTCTCATTATTGCCCACCAGAGACATTCCAACATTTGATGGTGATGCTCTTCACTACAGATCTTTCATCCGAGCTTTTGAGCACAATATAGAGAGCAGGACCAGCAGCAATCAAGATAGACTGTATTTTTTGGAACAATACACTGCTGGACAGCCAAGAGATCTTGTGCGAAGCTGCATGCATATGGACCCCAAAGAGGATATAGGGAGGCAAAAATGTTGCTTCAAAAGCACTTTGGGCATGAAATGAAAATAGCAACTGCTTATCTGTCAAAGGCACTCAACTGGAACCATATAAAGGCAGAAGATGGAAAAGCCCTACACGCATATGGCATATTTTTGAGGGAATGCTACAATGTCATGCAAGATATTGAATTTCTATTGGAATTAGAAACCCCCTCAAACATGAGATCCATTGTTGCCAAATTGCCCTTTAAACTGCGTGACAAATGGAGGTCAACAGCATGTGCTCTTCTGGAAAGGAGAAAACAAAGAGCTAAGTTCATGGACTTGGTAGAGTTTGTGGAGAGCCAAGCAAATATAGCTTTAGACCCAATATTTGGAGATATTCAAGATTCAGTGTCTCACAAAGCTGGTTCAACTCCCAAGACTAAAGCCGCACAAAGACCCAAATCACAAATAAAAGGAAGCAGTTTTGCCACAACAGTAACAACACCAGCAACCCCAGCAATTGATCACAATATACAACCAAAACCTTCGAACGCAGGCCAAGTAGTCAAGCAGCAAAATGTCCCTTCTGCATTTGAACAGCCATGCCTCTTTTGTAACGGAGAACACATAATGTTGCTCTGCAAAACGTTCAAAAATAAGCCTAATAAGGAAAAGGTTGAATTTCTCAAGACTAAAGGACTTTGCTTTGGATGCCTTAGCAAAGGTCATATGGGAAAAACCTGTGGAAAACGTATGACTTGTCAAACATGTCAACAAAAGCACCCCACCATCCTGCACATCGACAGAAAGCAGAGCCAACCATCTGCAGCCAGTGCCACGAATGATGCTGAGGGTGAGCCAGCTGTCAATGCACTCGTGTCTTTGGACACTACTAGGCATACTGGGGCCGGTAGTTATAGCGGTGATTGTATGTTGGCTATTGTACCTGTGCAAGTTAAAATGAGCAAAGGAAACAGAACTGTGACCACGTATGCTTTTTTGGATCCAGGTAGTTCCGCTACTTTTTGTACAGAAGCACTAATGGAGGAGCTTAATGCAAAAGGGAACAAAACTGACATACTTCTGACCACCCTGGGACAAAAAAGGCCAATTCACAGTCACAAAATATCTGGAATGGAAGTGGCCGGGCTGGAGGAAAATGCTTTTCTGAGACTGCCTGATGTGTACACTCATGAGAGCATCCCTGTCACTCACAAAAATATTCCCTCTCAGGAGGACATACAAAAATGGCCGCACTTGAATAATGTTCATGTGAAACGAATTAATGCAGACATTGGACTTCTCATTGGAGTGAATGCTCCCAAAGCTCTGGAACCATGGGAAATAGTTAACAGTGTAGGTAATGGGCCTTATGCTGTGAAAACTATGTTTGGATGGGTGGTGAATGGCCCACTCAACTATAGCTCAGTGCAAGAGCATGATCCACACGCTCTGAGTGTGAATAGGACCTCCATCACCAGTGTGGAGGAGCTGTTAATACAGCAATACAATCAAGACTTTGTGGAGCATACTTATGAAAAGAAAGAAATGTCTGCAGAGGACAAACAGTTCATGAAAACCGTTTCAGACTCAGCAACAGTAAATGATGGACATTATTATCTCAAGCTGCCATTTCGAAATATGGATGTGGTTCTGCCTAATAACCGGCAGATAGCAGAACAAAGAGCTCATCACCTTTTGAAAAAGTTCAAGAGAAATGAAAACTTCTATCAAGAATACTCAGCCTTTCTTAATGATGTCATAGGAAAAGGATATGCTGAGCCGGTGCCAAAAGAGGCACTGATGAGAAAGGACGGCAGAGTGTGGTACCTACCGCATCATGGGGTGTACCACCCACGAAAAGGGACAATACGTGTTGTTTTTGATTGTGGTGCCCCTTTCCATGGAACCTCCTTGAATAAAGAGCTCCTCCAGGGGCCAGATTTGACGAATACCCTATTGGGTGTACTACTGAGATTCCGCCAGGGACCTGTCGCTTTAATGGCGGATATTGAAGCAATGTTCCACCAAGTGCGGGTGGACAGCGAGGACAAAGACTTTTTGAGGTTTCTATGGTGGCCTAATGGAGACACTACACAACCCTTGCTGACTTCAGAATGACTGTACATCTCTTCGGGGCTGTCTCTTCACCCAGCTGTGCAAGCTTCGCTTTAAAACAAACAGCCAAAGACAATGAGGAGAAATACTCTGAAGACGTCATCAGTACAGTTATTAATAACTTTTATGTAGATGACCTCGTTAAGGCGATTGACAGCGTGGAACAGGCAATTTGCCTGTACAAAGATCTCAAAGACCTCTGTGCAAGGGGAGGATTTAGCCTAACCAAATGGACCAGCAATAATAGGTCCGTTCTTGCTTCTATCCCAGTGGAGGAAAGAGCCAAGGAGCTAAAACATCTGGACTTGGATAGAGAACATCTGCCTGTGGAGAGAGCGCTTGGTGCGCAGTGGAATATTGAACAAGACACTTTCACTTTCAATATGTCTTTGAAAAATCAACCAACCACCAGACGTGGAATACTGTCAATGGTGAGCTCAATTTATGACCCACTTGGTTTTTTGTCACCAGTTGTCCTTGTGGCAAAGAAGATTCTTCAGGACCTCTGCAGAATCAAGTGTGGGTGGGATGATGACATTCCAGATGCTTTATCCATGCAGTGGCAAAAATGGCTGGCTGAACTCAATCACCTCAGCAACTTTCAAGTGAGCAGGTGTGTTATTCCAGATGGATTTGGAAAAATTAAATCAGCTCAGTTACACCACTTTTGCGACGCCAGTGAGAGTGGCTATGGTACGGTGTCATACATTCGTCTGGAAAACTATAACAACAACACACATGTAACTTTCTTGAATGGAAAAGCCAGAGTGACACCACTGAAGCACACAAGCATCCCCAGACTCGAGCTCGCAGCTGCAGTCTTAGCTGCACGGATGGACAGACTGTTAAAGACAGAACTTCAAATAATAACTGAAGATTCAGTTTTCTGGACTGACAGCATGTCTGTCTTGAGGTATTTGGCCAATCGTAATCAAAGATTTCAAACTTTCGTGGCCAATCGAATTTCCACCATCCAAGCACTTACAAGCATCTCTCAGTGGCGACATGTAAATTCTAAGCTCAACCCAGCAGACGATGCTTCTCGTGGATTGAAAGCTGATGCCCTGCTGTCATCTAAAAGATGGATAAATGGACCTGATTTTCTCACCTTGCCTGCCACCCAGTGGCCAAAATCTGCAGCACTGGGGCCCATACCTGCAGGTGATCCAGAGGTGAAGAAAGACATCACAGTCTGCAGTACTGAGGTGAAGATGGAGAACAATCCAACATGTCAGTTAATACAGCACTTCTCTACATGGAACAAATTAAAGACAGCAGTGGCATGGTTTCTCAAATTAAAAACCCTATTGAAAGAGCGAAGTTTGGCCAAGAAGAAAAATCCCTTGATCAAACCTCAGTCTACTAGTATCCAACACCTGTCAGTGGAGGACTTGAAGCAAGCAGAGAAGGCAATTATATGCTATGTGCAAGATCAGTGCTTCACAGAGGAAATTGACATTTTGTCAAGAAACAAAGGCCACATTGGAAAAAATAGCAAGATCCACAAACTCAATCCAATAATGGTCGATGGCATCCTGAGGGTCGGTGGAAGATTGAGTCGAGCTGCTATGCCTGAGGAAACAAAACATCAAATGATACTTCCAAAGAAACATCATGTGTCTGATTTAATTCTACGGCACACCCACGAGCAGGTTGGACACAGTGGAAGGAATCACACACTCTCAAAGCTCAGACGGCGCTATTGGATTCCACAGGCAAATGCAGCAGTTCGTAAAATACTCAAACAATGTATATTTTGTCGGCGGCAAAATGCAAAGGTTGGAGAGCAAATTATGTCTGACCTCCCCAAAGATCGTGTGTCCGTGGATGTTCCACCTTTCACGCACACTGGAGTTGATTACTTCGGGCCTATACTGGTCAAAAGAGGGAGAAGTACAGTAAAACGTTATGGGGTCATTTTTACCTGCCTTTCATGCCGTGCTGTGCACCTGGAAATGGCCTGTTCTCTGGAAACTGACTCATGCATAAATGCTCTAAGACGTTTCATCGCCAGGAGAGGAAAAGTGTCCGAGATCAGATCTGACAATGGAACAAACCTGGTCGGTGCCAATCGTGAACTGAAAGAATCATTAAAGGAGCTGGACAATGATAAAATTCACAAAACTCTGCTTAAAGAGGACATTAAATGGACATTCAACCCCCCGCTTGGTGCCCATCATGGAGGCACTTGGGAGCGATTAATACGCATCATTAAAAGGGTCCTCCAATCTGTTCTTAAGGAACAAACACTGGATGAGGAGGGTCTGCAAACTGCGTTTTGTGAAGTGGAAGCAATACTCAACGATCGCCCACTTACTCCAATGTCAGATGATCCAGGTGATCTCGAAGCGCTCACTCCAAACCATATACTACAACTGAAGTGCAAACCCTGGCTACCACCTGGTGTCTTCAAAAAGGAGGACTTGTACTGTAGAAGGCGTTGGCGGCAAGTACAGTACATCGCTGATTTATTCTGGCGGCGTTGGACAAAGGAGTATTTGCCACTTCTGCAAGAGAGGCAAAAGTGGAACCGACCAAGACGAAGCCTGTCACCTGGTGACCTTGTCCTCATCGTCGACGAGACGGCACCCCGAAATGCCTGGCTGATGGGTCGTGTCCTTCAGACTATGCCAGACTCTAAAGGCTTGGTCCGGCAGGTCAAAGTGAAGACAAAGTCTAGCATCCTGGACAGACCAGTGACTAAACTCTGTCTCCTGCAGGAGGCAGCAACCTAGACCCCCGCTACACACACATCACACACATACATACACACAAGGACATCAACAAGGACATTACGCTTCATTTTCAAGAAGAATAAGAAGAAAGAACTTTGCTTATTTCTTAAAAAAAATCAAAGTGAATTGCATAGTGGACAAAAAGAATATTTAAATCAATTATGAAAAAAAAAACACGTTTTGGCAGAATCATGTAATGCTACTGGGCTCCATTTAAATTCTACTATGTTGTAATTGTTTATTCTAAAGCCAACAATTAGGGGCCGGAATGTTGGAGCCAGTTTATGTTTCTTTATTTTGTCCACTTCTTTAATAATGTTTATTTTTCATATTATCGATTATTGATTATGGTTTTAATTAATCCTAATTTGCATAGCTAATTTAAGTATTATAAGCCTCCACCTCCAATTAGAAATTTAAAAGTTTGTTAAGTTAAATGTATTTAGCCCTTTCACTTCCTTTATAATTTACCTAATTAAAAGCTCCCTTTTGGAGCCCACTGGATTGGTTCTTAAAACCTGAATGTTTTATTTTGAAGGGCCAACTTGGGAGAGGAAGTGGGGCCAGCCTGTTTCAGGCTATTTGACAGACAGAGAACAATGGAACAAAAAAAAAGTTTTGAGGCCAGAGGCATACAGTTTTTGACCACTTACTTATTTACTTGTTTGATTTTCTTTCAATTTGGGATTAGTATTTTTGGATTTTTTCTGTTTGATCGTTTACCTGGACCCCTTTTGGATTTAAATAAAATATTTTTGTTAAACTTTAATTTCTTTTTGAACCTTTATTCTTATGGAAAATGCGTCAAACACCCCAGGGCCCTCACCATGGAGTCAGAGGCTTGGATCTTAAAATGCCTCTACAAGTGTGAAGTGTCTTTTCAAGCAGGGACAAATAAAGGTTACATAAAGCCCATGGGCTGGATATACTCCGAAAGAAGAAGTTGAACAAATGTTTGCATAAAAAACTGCACGGGTGATTACAAAATAATTTCCATAGAAAAAACATCAAAAGTAATACATATGTGCAGTTGGACAACAAGCAAGGGCATTTGGTTAGAGGTGGCAAAGTGGAGCGTACACCATTTGAAGGATATTGCTATCGGGAAGACGGTGACTGTCTGAAGAAGAGACACTATACCACGACAACCAACTCAGACACTCTGCGGGCATCCAAAACGTGAGATCACTTTTACCTTGTCTTCATTGTTGTTGTTTTTAAATAACATTGAGAAAAGTTGTTGTTTAAAATGTTTAGATTGTGTCGTTTTTGTAGTCAAATCCCTCCATTTATTTCTTTCTCTTCTGAACCAGCTGTATGATACACACAGAGCCTAAGATGAACGGCACCCTGGAAAATGGCACATACTCCTCCATCTCCTCCGACTACATGCCCTTAGCCATCACCGATCTATCTGTCAGCCTCATCCTGGTTCTCCCCAGCAACATCTACGCTCTGTGGCTGATCCTGAGTGGAGCTGGTGGGACGATCGCCTCCGAGTTCTTTTATCTCAACTTGACTGCATCTGTGATCATCTCTACCCTGGGCAGCGTCCTTTACTTTGCAGCCTTCTTCACTCTAAACGTTACTTTGAAAATTGTGTCAGACGGCATTCGTTTAGTGTTTTTCTGGTTCTCCGTCCCGTTGTTCCAGTGTTGTATCTGTGTGGAGCGTTACATAGCGGTGGTTCACCCTGTGGTATTTCTCAGGTCCAAATCTCTCCGGTACAGGGTGGCCTGTTGCTGCGTTGTCTGGCTGGCGGTGGCTGCACTCAGCTCATTTGGGTTGTGGACACCGTTTCTGTCTTACATCTTTATGGGCTTTTTCATTGTCTGCATTTCCATACTGTCTTTCTGCTGTCTCTCTGTCCTCAGAGCTCTGAAACAGCCTGGACCGGGAGAAGGACAGAGGGACAGTGGCAATGACATGAAGAGAAGGGCTTTTAGGATTATTCTCATCAGCTGGATAGTAATGGCATTGACTATAATATGCTATCTTCCCTATATGCTGTGTTTACTACTGGGCTATTTCAGCCCAGTTGTAACTACAATCACCTTTGCATTAGTCAGTCTGTCAGGCTTTGCTCATCCTTTGCTCTACATCCACAAAACCGGGAAACTGCCATGTTTCAAGGTGCTCTGAAAGCAAAACCTTTTTTGCCTTTATAATGCATTATAAGGTCATTTATAATGCATTATTATGCCTTGACTTATAAGGCATTATAACACACCTTATAAATGTTTAAAATCATGTATAATAACTTATAACTGTGTTTATATGGTTTTATAAGTGCTGCTTCTAATGCATCATGATGCTCAGTGGAACAGCACAGCACATTATAACTATCATAACGTAGGTAGTTGTAAAGGCACATAGAGAATTGCTGTGATGTGTCATAATGCATTATAACCAATGTGTTTATTAATTGTATTAATATCTCATAAACATCAATATAATGGTAGAGCAGGACTTTGAGACCACATTATTTAATGGTTATTAGCAGGCGTATCATTCTATAATACGAGCAGGGCTTTGTGAACGTGAAGTATAAAGTGGGAACATTTTTAATGATTATTAGGATTGTGTAGGACAAAAAATGATAATGAATTATCCATTCTCCATATTTATTTTCTCTGATTTTTTTCACTGAAACTGTACAATGTTTTCATATCAAGTAAAAACAATGATCATGCAGTTAGCCTTCACTTTGTAATCAACTTTGAATTAGCAGAGTGAAAACCAAAAACTTATTCTACTCTAATTAATTAATTCCATTAATCAAAAAAATGAAATAAAATAAAATGAACAACGTCAAAGTGTTAACTTTTTCCTCCCAGACCTTTTGTGAAAATGGACCTAATATTATGAATCAAATCAATATTGCATGTGTAGGAGAAACATACTGCATCATTCTGTTAATCTTTGCCATCATATCTTATAAACGTTCTCGTTCTACTGTGATGTTTGCTAATTTCTCAGTGCCACAGAGAAACAATATTTCTGTTTTTATTTATTGTAACCGTCTTATTATGTTGTGCCAGTAGTGCCTGTATAATTTTAAAAAAATGCAGTAGTTGGCTTTGTCAAGACACACTGATAAGTAAACATTTCTTTATTGGCTGTAATTCATGCCTCAACAATCAAATCAGAACTCCTTTGTTGGTGGGTTGGCCTGTCCAGCACTGCCGGTGGCATGAGGGGATCCATGTATATTGCCAGGTGTATTTTTTGTTGGTTATATCGTCCAGTAAATAGTTCAGGCAACGTTTTATCCAAACTTTGATGCTGGAGCTGTTTCCGGCAGACAGGCACTTGCTTCGTCCTGCAGACGGACCAGAATTTGTTAACAAATCATGAAACAAAACATTCGTCGGGCTCAGGGAATGGGGTGTTAATGTGAGAGGGGAGGGGTTGTGTGGGGTGAGGCAGAGTTCTTAACAAATCACACCACCGCATTTTCCAGCGAGATATTGGTTGGCTTAGAAATATCTTCTTTCTTCCTTTTGTGGTCTATTTTCACCGGCATGAATTCAATTCAGTTCAATTCTATTAGAGTCAAATCACAACAACTTGTCTCAAGACACTTTACTTTACAAAAGAGAAGAAGAGAGGGGAACCGACAAAGATCCACCCAGAGAAAGCAGAGGTTGTGCATTTAAACCAGCAAACTATACCCAAAAAATACTGCATGGGAGAGCACCAAAGTTGATCGGAGCAAAGAAATTGAAATCAGGCAGTTCAATGAAACCAAATGACCTTGCGGTCCATTTGGTTTCATTTTTACACTCTGAAGAGTTAAAATATTCATCATCTGAATTAACCCAAAGTCTACACATTCAATCAGAGAATGTAAGAGAATGGTCATTTTTGTTATCCTGTTTTGTTTCCCAAATCCAGCCTGGAATTGTGGACAAAAACAAAAGAAATCTTGAAGAATGTTTTGGGATCTGTGGGGCTAAAATGTCATCAAATGGTGGTCCGTGGCTCAAATAGTGAATAAATAGTGGGCCCAGGTGTCAAAATGGTTGGTCTTACTCTTACCTTTATCTTGAAAATAAATGAATATTACGCAGACTTTAGTCTTGGCCCTCCACAATATTTTATGTATCTCATTTGGCCCCTTGGGAAAAATAATTGCCCACCCCTGCAGTACAGCAGGCAAGGTTCTCTGGCTCCGGAGGCCAAGGCCTACTTGGCACTCTACCGAGTGCTGAGCTAGTTCTTTGTTTATTTCTTTTTTCCCATGGCTTGTTGTGTTGTGTTCTATAGTCACCGTCAGTGGGACGTGTGGAGTTTGATTGATTGAATGTTTTATTAACAGCTCAGAACAGACAGAGATTTAGGGCTCCATTTTTGTCACGTGCTAAACCCCTTATCCCCAACTCCTTTACTTTGCTTTACCATTTTGAAAAATAAAAACGTTTTGGAACAGTTCAACATGCCAATCTATTGACACATTGAGAGCTTATAGATTGGCCAATTTAACTATTGAAACACAATTTTTAAAATAGTTGAAAATGGCATAGAAGTTTAAGGGGTAAGGGGTTTAGCAGGGACGAAAATCTAGGCCTTAGAGTATGTTTCCCTTTTTTTGTAATTCCCAGCCAATATTGTAATATTGTAAAAAAAAAAAAAAAAAAAAAAAAAAATATATATATATATATATATATATATATATATATATATATATATTATATATATATATATATATATATATATATATATATATATATATAATATTTATTTCTATGGCGCCCCATTCCATATAGTCAAAGTTGCCATGCATGGCTGTATTGCAATATTATGTGATGAGACACATTTGTTATGGAACTATTTATACCTCGTAAAATCTGCCAGTGTTTAGTGATAGTGGGACACTTATAGATTTATCAACAGATAACAACAGAGATATACTTTTTCATGGGTGAAGTATTCCTTTAAGTAAGGGAAAACCGACTTTACATGACCTATTGCCAAATTGTGGTCGCCCATGGTGCATAAGCTCCGGAAACAGCGACTTGAACAAAGGCTTGCATAACGACTGTACGGGTGAAAAAACATGAATTTACATAGAAGAAGCATCCAAACAAATACTTCCAGGTGCAGCTGCACAACAAGAAAGGGCATTTGGTTAGAGGTAGCAAAGCGGAGAGTAGCCTACATTGTTTGAAGGAGTTTCTGCCGCGAAGACAGTGACTTTCTGAAAAAGGGACTTCATCCAACTGAGAACTGAGACCTGAGACATTCTGCTGGCATCTAAGACGTGAGATTCTTTTAACCTTGTGTTCATGGTCCATTAAAATCGTTGTTTTCAGAAGAGCATTCAATCATCCTCAAGTCCTTCTATATTTGTCTTTATCTTCTGAACCAGCTTCAGGACACACAAGGGGCATTAAGATGAACGGCACCCTGGAAAATAGCACAGACTCCTCCCTTCGCTTGGCCGTTTGGATCACCGATCTGACTGTCAGCCTCATTCTGATTCTCCCCAGCAACATCTACGCTCTGTTCCTGATCCAGAGTGGAGCTGGTGGGACTATAGCCTCTGAGTTCTTTAATCTCAACCAGGCTGTATCTGTGATCATCTCTACCCTGAGCAGCATCTTATACTTCACATCGTTCATCACGCTCAACGCTACTTTGGTCATGGTTTCAAACTTAATCATGGTTGTGTTTTTTCTGGTACTCCGTGCCATCGTTCCAGTGTTGTATCTGTGTGGAGCGTTACATAGCGGTGGTTCACCCTGTGTTATTCCTCAGGTACAAAGCTCTAAGGTACAGGGTGGCCTGTTGCTGCATTGTCTGGCTGACAACGATTGTGACTGGCTTGCCTGTGTTATGGTCAATAACAGTGGCGTGTTACATCTTTCTGGGGTGTTGCGTCGTGTGGATTTCTGTGCTGTCTTTCTGCTGCTTCTCTGTCCTCAGAGCTCTGAAACAGCCTGGACCAGGAGAAGGACAGAGGGACAGTGGCAATGACATGAAGAGAAGGGCTTTTAGGATTATTCTCATCAGTTTGGTAGCAATGGCAGTGACTGTGGTGTGCTATCTTGCCCATTTAGTGTCGACACTACTGGGCCATCCAGTACAGTTGCAGAATCAATCGCATTCATCTTAGGCAGGCTGGTAGGAATTGTTCATCCTTTGCTCTACATATACAAAGGTGGGGAAATGCCATGTTTCAAGGGGCTCTGAAAGTTTGTTTTCTTTTTTTTCCTTTTATTTTTTTTTAACCTTTTGTGTAATAAATTATAGGCCTAATATTATATATATATATATATATATATATATATATATATATATATATATATATATTATATTATATATATATATATATATATATATATATATATATATATATCTTAAACTGCATGTGTGAAAGAAACATATTACTATTAACTATTAACTATTAGATTAGTTTGTTGTTGTTGCTGTAGTAAAATACTCATTGTAGACAGAGAATATTGTTCATTACAGGGTCGGACTGGCCATTGGGAGTACCGGGAGCTCAGCTGGTGGGCCACGGCCATAGGGGGCCACTAGGGGGTACTAAAAAAATAATAAATGCATGTATTGTACCTGTATCAGTGAGTGACAAATAACCCCTGTTCTATCTTGGATCCTTTCGCCACGATCATTCTTGTGAGAGCAGCAAAGGCTTGTGTAGGTCAGTTGGTTTGTATCATTGTTTTGATTATTTTGGTTTGGGCCAGTCTGGGCCAAATTTGCGCAAAAATGGGTCGGTCTGGACTAAATCCACGCATAAAATGACCGAGCTAAATTTTTGTCCCAGTCCAGCCCTGGTTCATTATGTGTCAAACATGTGTTTCTCAAGCTAAATACGTACCTCTTCTGTCACAAAGAAACCATCTAACCACACGCATGCGTGCGCGTGTGCACATGGTAAGGCTGTATATCGAAGCTCAGGATTCGAACCACTCGCTCGCTAAGGCCGTATTGTGAACGAATATTAATGATCCCGAACCATCCGTATTTATTCATTTATTTATTAACTTCAGGTCAGAAACTCGCTGTGAAACGCGCTGTTCAATGCAGGCTGAATAGGGACAAAATGGAGTTGGAAAAGCATTGTTTTCAAAGAAGGTGTCCCATTCTCAATAGAAGTCTATGTAGGCGAGCCACCATTAGACTGGCTCTAGGAAGTGAACAGAGTTTGGGTAATCCGCCTGTACTCTATAGCAGCAGCAGCAGCACCACTGCCACCGAGCGATGATTGGTTGTTACCGGAGGAGAGCGTGGAGACACGTGCATGGATTATGGATATTACGTTAGTAATAGTTTGTTGTGACAATCTTGACAACATTAAAAACAGAAGGAGCATTTGTGAGGGAGAGTAGTCTAATCTTGGCAAACAAATAACTAAACGATTCGACGGGCCGCTGCTTCGTCTAGCCAGCGCGTCATGTAAGCAATTAAAACGGCATGTTCTGTGTCGGATCAGTACATGATACATCAGTCCAAACTCCAGGGAAAGGAGAGATAATGGAGAGCGGTGCCTGCGCTCTCATGACTGATGTATTCACTGATGCTCGAACCCCAAAATCATGGCTACTATACAGCACTAGCGCACACACGCACACACGCACCCACACACACACACACACACACACACACACACACACACACACACACACACACACACACACACACACACACACACACACACACACACACACACACACACACACACACAATTCTGCCACATCAAACTAAGCGATGGAACTTTATATTGGATGCTTACCATAAATAGATAACCCATGGCTGCTTGAGGCAGGAACTGCATGAAGTAGGCTACTAATTGATTTGGTATGTGAGGACTGATTCTGAATACATTGTCTGTTCCTGTCACAAACCAATAAGTCAGGGTTTTTTTTTTTTTGTATGCTTTTGTATGTTGAAATCTGTGCTTGAATACATTTCTTTGCATATACAGTACTGTCAGAACGGCCGATTTGCTCTCATGCGAGATGTTGTGGTGGTTCAAAATGTATGTTTTCTTATAATGTTGTTCTAATGTGATGTTTTCCTATGAAAACAAGTCAACAATAGTGCAACTTTAAGTAAGTTTGATTGATTAAAACTTGTCTCAACAACTTGGAGATTTGTGGTCCTTTTGTGGTCCTCAATACAAGGCTGTTAACTGCAGAATGATCGATACCATGAAGTATTTCTACTTAGTGTCAACATGAACATTGTGGGGAATTGCTTCGGTTCAATAAATGTCGCTCTCAGGAACACAGTTTTGCATTGAAAAACCAAGTTGTTGGTGAATGAATGGTTGGTTTTATGCATCACGAAGTGGAACGCCAGTCATTCATTTGAATGTCACAAAATGAGGAAATCTTCATTTTACTGCAGGATGGAGGAAAAGGCAAGGAGAGGCGAGTTTGTTTGTCAGAATGCAAAAAACAGACCAAAATATATGCATGGATCTTTTTTTCTAATAAAGCTTTTTAAACACAGTTGGAGGATCATTGCCAAGAAGATGAAATAATGTCTGAAATAACGGCATAATCCCTTTAATACAACTTACAGTAACCCATCCAGGAGATTTGCTGGAGTGAGAAGGAAGTGAGCCCTGCGCCTATGACATCAGAGACACTGCTAAGATCTAAAATATCTAAAACCATATTTGTACGCTTACGACCCTCAGGAAAGTGCTCTAAATCTTCCAAACATCATTAATATATCTATATGTCTGCATATCTGTATCTGTATCTCTCTCTCTCTCTCTCTCTCTCTCTCTCTCTCTCTCTCTCTCTCTCTCTCTCTCTCTCTCTCTCTCTCTCTCTCTCTCCTCTCTCTCTCTCTCTCTCTCTCTCTCTCTCTCTCTCTCTCTCTCTCAGTTGGATACTCTTAAGAAAACAACTTGCACAAAAGGTTTGCATAATGACTGTACGGTGATTGAATATGAATTTACATAGAATAACCATCAAAACAAATACATGTGCAGGTGTACAACAAGCGAGGGCATTTGTTCAGGTGTCAAAGTGGAGAGTGCATCATTAGAAGGACAGTGACCGTCTGAACACAACACCCAAATCAGAGACCTGAGACACTCTGCTGCCATCCAAAACGTGAGATCACTTTAACCCTTGTGTTTATTTTTCATTGGAATATTTGTTGTTTTCAGAAGAACACTGAGAAAAGTTGTTTAGATTGTGTCTGTGTGGCCGATACCAATATGCTCATTTCGTTGTTGTTTTTTTCCTCCTTTTGTGCCAGGGAAACTATACATCTTCACTTAAGAAATAAATATCCAGAATCTACAGCTTGGTAGACTACAGATGACACACATAGTCAATGCAAAGTCTATGCTTATCGACAGCAGAAAAACATCGGATACTGCCATTGGTTAATGTCAGTTTTATTTGCTGATAATTTGCCGAACGTTATTGACCGATAAATATATCGAATATATCGAATATATCAAATATCGGCCAAAACCATAAGTGGACCGATACATCGGTACATCACTAATTGTGCCATTGTTATATTCCAGTTTGAAGCAAAGCAGTTGCTCACATCCAGTTCTGCGTTGGTGCTGGACCAAGTAAATACAAGTAAGTAGTAAGTAACAAATCGCCTTAGTTTGTACCCCTAATTTGTTGTTCCCAGGGCATAATAATTTCTAATAATTTTGTCACTAAAAGTTTTAATTCATGTAAGAAGAAACCATAATACACTGAAATGGTAACAATCTTTTATATTATGTATTATACAAAATATTACAAAAATACATTTAAAAAACAGCCTTAAATACAAATTGAAAGACATTCCTAATACATTCCTAATATTCCTCCTAAAAAATGGTAACAATAGTGTTTTAAATAATGTCATTTATCATAGTGATGTGGGTACTGTTTCCCAGGAAAATTACGTTGCACACATCTAATTGGTACTTGATAACAAGAACCAATCAGAATGTGCCGTGAACACGCAAGAAATGCTGGTAAACGTAGGACTTGATTGAAAATAAATAAACAAATAAATAAAAATGCAGTGGTCAACAATAGGAAGTAGTATTTTACAACTCTTCTGACCAACATGCTACAGAAAGTTGCAATTTAAAACACCGTTTTAGAGGCATTTTGTACTCTCACATGTGGTCGTAAATCATAACAGCTCAACTCTGTTACATGAAATAATGATATAATGATATAAAACAATTAAAGGTAGGGGAAGTGATTTGAAATTCATGGTGTAGTACCAGCCTGGTGCACTAGGGGCCCCCAAAAGTAGCTACACTATTGGGTGCGTTCCGATACCGCAACTATAACACTCGCTCACTCCCCTCGCGTCCTCCACTCGCCACCTTAGCTCCGCCCCCAGCGAGGAGGAGAGGAGGAGATGCGAGGACAGAGTGGTCAAGTGGATTTGACATGAGATTCGGAATGTACTCAAGATGTCATTTCAAAGCGACGGCACGTCCGCGATTGCTTATGACGTTCATTACTTCAATTCAATTCAATGGGCTTTATTGGCATTGGAAAACACATTTTTACATTGCCAAAGCAAAGGTGGAGAAATATAGGCTACTGTGCACACAGCTGGATCAGCTGGAACATAGAGCCTAGCGCCTTCTGTGGTACAGTAGGCTGTACAAATGCAAGATAAACAATTCATCAATGCTGCCCACGTCATTATATTCTGGGGTAACATATGCAAAGCATTTAATCCTTCACAGTTTCACTTATATTATTATATTGTGAAGGAAATGCGACCTGCAGCTCACGCCCCCCCCCCCCCCCCCCCCCCCCCCCCCCCCCCCCCCCCCCCCCAATTAATAACAGTGATTAGGATGGTAGTCTCTCTGATTTGCAGTTCAGTCCACAAACATTTTCGTTTCCGTCATTCAGAGCAGTCTGTGGATTCAGGAATGCATAGTGGATTTAGCTTTTGTGGAAGATAATATCATTTATATAGCTTTTATTTATTATCCTTATATCACATATCATGATGCAATAAAGCCACAGCCACTGCTTTGTTGTTGTCCTTTCACTTTATATATGTAGGCTGCTTTATCATTCTGGAGGTCTATATTTCAGCGAAAATGTGTCTTCAACAAACATAAAAAAAAAACAAAAAAAAAGTGTAATGTGTGTCCGTGCGTACGAGCTGCAGCGCCAGTGGAGGGGGGGTATCGGGTTTCAAGCAGTGTTGTCTGTGCGCGTCTCCACATGTGGAGTGGAGGAGGAGGGCTTATGTCACTGGAGAAGGAAAAAAACGTGTACACGTGATGCGGACATCCGCCGCGAGGAGACAAAATTCTGCACGGAGGATACACTCGTTATGTCCTCGCTCTATGTGGCCTCAGAAGCCTCCTCGACTCCCCCACTCGCCTCCACTCGTCTCCTCGATGAGAATCGGAACGTCAACCATTTCCGGTTCACGGCTGAAATGACCCCGAGGAACCGAGTGGGAGTGAGCGAGTGGCCGAGATTTTGGGTATCGGAACGCACCCTATGTGAACCTGCTGCTCTCTCCTGATTGGAGGAGAATTGTGGTGACCTGGGGAACTTTTATTAGCTCCTCTGCTAACGTGGGGGAGGGGGAAACTCCATATGTGGTTTCCACACCTTATAATAGAGCATTTTAACAGAAAAAAATATTTTTTGGGTGATATCTGACAAAAGTGAAATCACTTCCCCTACCTTTAATTATAAAGATTCTGTTTGTTCCAACAATATATCTGATTCTGTAACCTCAGGCATGCCAAGTCTTCTCTTCTTACTCAACTCAGTTAGAGTAGTGCCTATCTTTAGTACAAAAATAACAACTCGTTATGAACTTAATTGCTCAACTCCGTTATCAATTAACATGTTAAAAGATATATAAAAAATATATATTGAATGCCTGAGATGGGAAATTATGTTTTTCTTATAGCTAAAGATGTCCTTAATAGTGTGGGCTATTCAGAAAAGTAAAAACCTCAAAATTTCAGAATTCCGTGGAATGACCCATATATGTAATACAAAACACTTCCCTGCATGTCTCTCCTGAACCAGCTGCAGCACACACAGGACCTTAAGATGAACGGCACCCTGGAAAATGGCACCGACCTCTCCATCCCCTTGCCCATATGGATCACCGATCTGACTGTCGGCCTCATCCTGGTTCTCCCCAGCAACATCTACGCTCTGTGGCTGATCCTGAGTGGGGCTGGTGGGACTATAGCCTCCGAGTTCTTCTATCTTATCCTGACTGCATCTCTGATCATCTCTACCATGGACCCTATATTATACCTTGCGTGGTTCTTCACACTCAACTCAACTTTTCGAATGGCTGCAGACATGATCAATGTTGGTCTTTTCTGGTTCTCTGTCCCAACGTTCCAGTGTTGTATCTGTGTGGAGCGTTACATAGCAGTGGTTCACCCTGTGGTATTTCTCAGGTACAAAGCTCTCCGGTACAGGGTGACGTGTTGCTGTGTTGTCTGGCTGATGGTGGCTGCACTCATCTCGGTTGGGTTTTGGTCACTGACAGTGTTGTGGATCTTTATGGGCTTTTGCATTGTGTGCATTTCTGTGGTGTCTTTCTGCTGCCTCTCTGTCCTCAGAGCTCTGAAACAGCCTGGACCAGGAGAAGGACAGAGGGACAGTGGCAATGACATGAAGAGAAGGGCTTTTAGGATCATTCTCATCAGTTTGGTAGCAATGGTGCTGACTATGATGACCTATATTCTCTATATTCTGTGTGAAGTACATTGCAATCTCAGCAGGGTTGCAAAAGGAATCCCGCTCGTAGTAGTCAGACTGTTAGCGTTTGTTCAACCTTTGCTCTACATCCACAAAGCTGGGAAACTGCCATGTTTCAAGGGGCTCTGAAAGTAGAAGAGTTATTTTTTGATCAGGCCTTTTCCTCTATAGTCTACTTGGCAGCCTATATAGCCCACCTGGTGTACTCAAAATGCCATGGTTCAAATTCTGGTAAATGGACTACTACTCATTGTAGATAGATAGATACCGTGATAGATACCGTGAGTAATGGTGTAGCATGAAGTGGACTGCAGGTTGAAGAGGAGGGAAAAAGCAATGAGTGGATTTGGTAGGTGTATTTAACCAGCATTTGGTGAATAAATGATTTCGTACATGATACTGTATACAGATGGTTCTAAGCAACCAGAGTCAGGAGTGACAGGGTTTGGAGTGGTGGTTCCATGAAGAATAGAAGAACAATAGAAGAACCTCGGATGGGTTGGGGGCATATACAGTGGAGATGGTGGGGGTGTGGGTAGCATTAAAGTGGGTGGAAACAGTAGGATTAGATAGGGCTGTTATACGTACAGATTCTGCAGATGTTCTGGCAAGTCTGAGATCCTTTTATTTGAGTTGTTGTCTATAGATTTGCTATATAATGTTCTAAATGTTCTAAATTTCTATGGGTTCCAGCTCATGTTGGGCTGATGGGAAACGAGGGAGCAGGTGGTTAGAGAAAGAGGGGGTAGATATGCAGGTTAGTATAAGTAACGCAGAAGTTAAAAGTTTAATTTGGGAGAAGGTTAGTGTAATGAGGCAAGAACTATGGGATAGTGAGGTAAAAGGGAGACATCTATACGGGTTTCAAAAAGTGCCATAGTTAAAAGAGTGGGTAGCGGGCAGAGAAGCGAGGGATAGTATTAGCTAGGTTAAGGTTAGGGCACAGCAAATTAAATTAATAATATAGGGAAACATCAGTCAGGGCTATGTGAGTGAGTGTCGGGAAACAGAAACTGTTGAACATGTGATAATGAAGTGTAGAGGATATGGGACAGAGAGGGGAGGGAGGTGATGAGGAGTCAGATAAGGAGCATAGGAGTTCAGGAGATGTTATTAGAGGGGTTATTGACAATGGAAGATAGGAGATAGGAGATTATAGTTAAAAAAAATATTATCCTTTTTTTTTTTTTAAGGAAACAGGATTGTTCAGTAGGATATAGATTAGGTAAGAGGGTGTGTGTGTGCGTGAGAGAGTGTGTGAAGATGTAACCTGTTTGCTCTCACTAAAATCAATGGCACTAGTGCCCTAGTGCTCCCCAGTCAGCATCGTTGTATTGAGATCTTTTCATCTGGTGAATCATTGAAGATCATTTTTTTTGTATGGAAAGTGTTTTCCATAATTCCATAAGTAATGGAATTATTATGTATGCATGTAATAGGTCTATGCTTTAGTCTGCAATAGTTTTGTTTATGCTTTGTGTGCTTTCAGTTTTACAACCTTTGTCTGTCAATAAACCTGCCGACTAAGAGAGAACGGTCTCCAGAGTCATTATGGAAGGAAGGTGTTTAATTTTACAGCCAAATTATAGAAATTTGCGAAATTTGATACATTGCGATATTTGTGATATATTGCATGAAATTCATCAACGATATATCATGATATTGTAACTACAGCTGAAGAACAAAAACAATAAAAAAATAAAAGACAAAAATCAGAACTAATGTATATCCTCAGGTATTAATCTTAGCTTTTATTTGTCTCAGCTGATTTTCATACAGGGTTTTTTTGTTTTTATCTTGTGTTTGTTTTTTGGGAATGCTGCAGCTATAGAAGTCAGTTAACATTTTAGTTCTGCGACCGTTTTTCCTCCTGGAATTATCACTCAGCAAATATCACAATATTTGCTGAGGAATATATGATAAATATTGCGGGAGGAAGTATACGATATTATCACGATAACGATATTTTAGCACACCCCTAATTAAATAGAACAAGCATCCAAACAAATACTTTCACTTGCAGCTGTAAAAAAGAAAGGGCATTTGGTTAGAGGTAGCAAAGTGGAGAGTACATTGTTTGAAGGATTTTCTGTCAGGAAGACAGTGACGGTTTGAAGGAGAGACTTCATCCAACTGAGAACTGAGACCTGAGACATTCTGCTGGCATCTAGAAGATCCTTTTAACCTTATGTTCATGGTTCATTAGAATAGTTCAGAGGATTTTTCAATCACACACAAGTCCTTCCATGTATGTCTTTCTCTTCTCTACATCTTTCTGGAGTGCATTGTGTGGATTTCTGTGCTGTCTTTCTGCTGTCTCTCTGTCTCAGAGCTCTGAAACAGCCTGGACCAGAAGAAGGACAGAGGGACAGTGTCAATGACATGAAGAGAACGGCTTTTAGGATTATTCTCATAAGCTTGGTAGCAATGGTGCTGACTATAACCATTTTGATTGTTTCTATTACCTTTAACAAAGTGTGGTATTGCTTCAGTTCAATCTATGTTGTCAGCAGTGCTGGACATAACGCCGTTCAAATAAACGGCGTTGCGTAGTGCCGTTATTTTTTCAGCAACGGACTAATCTAACTAATTATTTTCCCCATATCTATAACGGCGTTGCCGTTGCTGACAGTCGAATACGGATCGTTTCATAATCACTAGCTACGCATGGAAATGTTTTGCTGGTCAGTGCTGCCGCGCAGCACAGCGCAACGTCCCTCACACTCACACAATCCATCTCCTTTTACTCTGTGTGCGCCGCGTGCAGAGAGAAAGACACACAGGAGGGAGGGAGAGAGAGAGAGAGAGAGGGGGGGAGAGGAGACTAGGAGAGAGCGACGAGAGAGAGAGAGAGAGAGAGAGAGAGAGAGAGAGAGAGAGAGAGAGAGAGCGACACACACACAACCACACACACACACACACACACACACACACACACACACACACACACACACACACACACACACACACACACACACACACACACACACACAGTAGCTCTGCCTCCTACCTGATGTCGTAATGTCCTACTCTCCTCTCCAATCGTGCATGGCTTTTAAAAGTAATTTCCTCAGAAAAGTGACAAGTCCTAAGCGAATTCTCCATGGCTGTAGCTAGGAACTCCAATTAAATCCTCATGCAAAGATCAAATGCATCACTGTGAACTAAACTTTTTTTTTCTGTTTCCCTGTCGCAAGTTAACACAGCCAAATCCTGGCCCCTCCCCCCTCTTCCTTGCTCCATGCGATATAGCATAGGCCCATAGGGTAACTGTTTTTCCCCTGTAAAAAATAAGGCATAGGCCTATTCATTTGTTATTGCTAATACATGATTAAAAGGGTAGTTGTATTGTTATTATCCATAATTTGAATCTGAGATATAACTGAGTCTGAGTCTTAAAGTCAACAATAACAAAAACAAAAACAAACTAAAGTAACGGAAATAGTTACTTGGGTAACTAACTCAGTTACTTTTTGGAAGAAGTAGTGAGTAAACTATAACTAATTACTTTTTTAAAGTAACGGGACCAGCACTGGTTGTCAGGAACACAGTTTTGCATTGAAAAGCCATGTTGTTGGTGAATGAATGGTTGGTTTTGTGCATCACGGAGTGGAACGCCGGTCGTTCATTTGAATGTCACGCACAGAGGAAATCCTCATTTTACTACAGGGGATGAAGGGAAAGGTAAGGAGAGGCGAGTTTGTAAGGCAAGATAGGGTGCGTGGGGGTGCGCTCCCCACCCCCCTCCCCTGCCTTACAAACCACCACCACCAAAAAAACTTGGCTGAAATATATAAAAGGGTGTATGATATGTGGATATAATAGCCAACGTACAAAATATGTGTCATGTCAAGAAAGGGGAAAACAACTGCTAGTGACAAATGTGTTTTTCTCGCCTTGTCAGAATGCAAAAAAAAAAACAGACAAAAAATACATGCATGGATCTTTTTTTTCTAATAAAGCATTTTAAACACATTTGGAGATCACAGCCAAGATGATAAATAATGTCCCAAATAACAGCATAATACCTTTAATACAACTTAAATTAATCCATCCAGGAGATTTGATGGAGTGAGTAAAAGTTTTTTGGCCGATACCGATGTTTAAAATGACAACGTGACCAATAGCCGACACCAATATGCTTACGGTATTTAGTTGCTTGGTAGACTACTAATAATTGTTTTTTAAAATTATGTATTTTACAAAATATTACCATGCCTGAAGAAGGCCGCAAGGCCGAAACGTTGCTTGACTTATTTAATAAATGCTCTTGAACCAGTAAGTGGTGGTGTGCGGGTCTCCTCCCTTCTAAAGTTTGCTGCTTTGTCTGCCCTAGACCAACGCTCCTGCCAAAACTAGATCGGGTGTGCAGAAGTCCTCTCTCTCACAAAATATTACAACAAACATAAAAAAACATGTGTATATTTATATAATATATATAGATATGCCATTATGACTAGCATATTTGTCACATGAGCCGTTCCCTGAATTTCAGCCCTCATTCCTGTTCTAAAGATGTTTTCTATCAACAAGTGATGGGGGGTACTGTTTCCTGCGAAAATTACGTCACGCACACATCTGATTGGATCTTGATTACAAGGACCAATCAGAATTCAACTTAAACACGCAAGGGATGCTGGGAAATGTAGGACACGATTGAAAAACTGGACTACCGGCAGTGACCACCACTCAAAGTTGCCTAGTATATCTTTACTAAAACAACACTGAAGAGCAGTTGTGCGGACTTCTTTATTTTTACATAATTTCTTCACTGTGATATTCCAGCAGCCGCACTCAAACCCCTCCATGCATGTCTTTCTCTTCTGAACCAGCTGCAGCACATACAGGGCCTTAAGATGAACTGACTTCTCCTTCTTCTTGCCAGTATCGATCACCGATCTGACTGTCACCCTCATCTTGGTTCTCCCCAGCAACATCTACTCTGTGGTTGATCCTGAGTGGAGCTGATGGGAGGTTAGCCACTGAGTTCTTCTATCTCAACCAGACTGTACAGTATCTGTTATCATCTCTACCCTTACCAGTATCTTTTTCTTTGTGTGATTCTTCACACTCAACTGTGCTTTGAGAATGGCTGCAGACATAATCAATGTTGGTCTTTTCAGAGTTCTGAAACAGCCTCAACCAGGAGAAGGGCAGAGGGACAGTGGCAATGACATGAAGGGAAGAGCTTTTAGGATTATTCTCATCAGCTTGGTAGCAATGGTGCTGACTATAATGAGTTATATTGTCCATATTCTGTGTGAAGTACTGGGCAATCTTGGCAGACTTCCAAAAAAACAATCTCATTCATATTAGTCAGGAGTTTAACAATGTTTCAATGGCCTCTAGAAGCAGAATACCCAGAGGAAGGCAGAAATCTCTCTGTACAGCTCCACCATCTAAGCATACCAAATCTATTTCTCAGGAGAAAACAATTAGAAACATAGCTTTGAGATACAGCTTTGGACAATATTTAAGCCATAGATGAGATTGGTGTGAGGCAAAAAGGACATATAAGCTCATGGCGCCTGTTTCTCATCGGGTTCTCCTAAGAAATAGACATGAAATAAACACATGCTACATAAAGCATGATGATTTTTGCCTTCTAGGGGCTGGGGACTGCTACTCAACATTTCTAACATCAAACCTTGGTGTACTCAAAATGCCAGGTTCAAATTCTGGTAATTGGACTACTACGCATTGTAATTAATTCATCTCAATTAATGCCATACCAATATTTGACTCGAGAAGCATTTTTTAGTCAAATAAAAAGGCTTATATAGCACGTGAGTTGTTCTAAATCAAAACATATTTCCACACTGCACACACTGTGTTATTAGGGTGAGGGTTAGAGATAATTTCGGACCATTGGGGGGACGGAACAGTGGGAGATCGGATCAATGGTTACCCTGATTGGCTTTTTCTCCCATTGTGTGCACCGGTTAATCGCTACTCCTGAAATCCGTCCAGTGGTTAAAGTGAAGGTTCTTGGAAAATCTGCAAAATCTGTGTGATTAAAATTAGTTAATTTTGTTAATCGTGTTTTTGTTTTTTTGTTTCTGTAATTAATTCATCTCAATTAATCAGCCCTAATTAATATATATATATATATATATATATATATATATATATATATATATATATATATATATATATATATATATATATATATATATATATATATATATATATATATATATATATATATATATACACACACTCACACAGTATATTGCATTTCAGCCACAGACACCGTTTGATGACTTTGATTTACTTAGACTATGTAGTTTTCTACATTCTCTAATTGTGTAGACTTATTTTAAAGTAACTTAACTGATGCAGATATTTAACAATTATTCACCTGCATTTGGCGAAATTGAACCAAATGGACCCACTTGGCCTTTGGTTTCACTGTGAGTTTAATCTCGCACTAAAAAATTAATCGAGTTAACTCACGGCTGAGTTAACTCACTCATTAACTAGTTAATGCAGACAGCCTTAATGTATATATATACTGTATATATATTATATATATACTGTATATATATATATATATATATATATATATATATATATATATATATATATATATATATATATATATATATTATATATATATATATATATATATATAAGCTTCAGTTTTGTCATTTTGAGATGATTTAATCCTGGTGTTCGCTGTAGGCCTTGTGCTTTTCAGAAAGGCCTGCTTATACATGCTTTGCGTCTTGTATGCCTACTTTAATTCTACAATACAGTGTAGGCATCCATAGAATATATCCCATTCATGACAAAAAAGTGTTCTCAAGCTAAATCTGTACCTCTGGAAATTAAACACATGCCATTTTCAGAAAATTTGGAAAGCCTGATATTTTTTGCTACGTTACTGCCCCGTAGTGTACAGGGCTAATAATACAATAGCAATGGCTAATAATAATGTGTTTATATATTGTTGGAGACAGTGTGGTATGTGAATAATGATACATGAGACAATAGGGTAAATATTATGGCCGGGATTTGAATTAATAGAAATAATCAAATTACTTTAATTAATTAATATCTGTGTTCCATGAGTGCAGCACAGGGAACGGTGAGTAGGAGCGGTAACGGCATGCCAATAATGCACAATCTTATGCAACAGGCTTAAATGTCACCAAACGGTGGTCCCGTGGCTCAGATGCTGAAAGGCTGTCCCCCTTAACAGCAGTGTCTCATCAGTAAAGCTCAGGGTGGCCTTTTCAGCTCTCTAATTAAAACATTAATGGTGGTGGCAGCTCTCTGACAGACGGAACAGTCTGTCCGTTGGGACATGGGACCCAGACCTGTGTGTGTGTGTGTGTGTGTGTGTGTGTGTGTGTGTGTGTGTGTGTGTGTGTGTGTGTGTGTGTGTGTGTGTGTGTGTGTTGTGTGTGTGTGTGTGTGTGTGTTGTGTGTGTGTTTGGGGAAAGTCCTATACTGTATCGGTATTGGAAAAGTATTGGATCTGTACTTTTTTTTGTCATATCGGTTATCGGAAAAGTATCAGTATTGGCCCTTATTTGTCATTATCTGGTCATATTTTTGTATTGGCAAATATGCCAGATCAGACACAAGGGTAAGGGGTTGACACTATAGCAGTTAAATAAAATGTTAAGTCATATGGACTTGTTTTGGAATTGTCCAAGTGCTCATTTGAGTGAGGAGTCTACTATTCCTGGTAGGTGGACTTCACATAAGATATATTTTTTTCTTTTTTGTGTTATTATACCATATTGTATTATATAACATAGGCTGCCTGAATTCAGCCACTGAATCAAGCATTCAACTGAGCTGTGACACAAAAAAGTGCTCTTCTGGGCACAGGTCTCTGCCAGGTCAAGGGCGATAAAGCCGCCCCCATACCATTTTCGGTTACAGGACTTTTATTAGACAATAAAGCATCAAATGATATCAGTCGTTGTTTGAAGTTGCAACAGACACACAGCATGCATAAAGCTAAAGGTCTGACTCAGAGTTTTCTGTTTTCAATCATGGAATGCTGTTGGTTTAGTGGTGCCACAACTGTAGTTAGTTAGTATCAGTAGTAGTGTTTCAATTCATTTTAAGCACTTTAATTTGAAATATCTTGGGTTGTTTTGCATGTCATCATGTTTGGTGGGGCAGTCTGTGGCATTTAGGTGGGCATTGCCCCCCCATGCCCATGCCTAGATCCGCCCCTGGTGTGTTCCTGGTGGTGCCACGTGCATGTCGGTGTCACCGTTGGCACGTGTCTCGCTCCCCGCGGTGCCACTCGCTATCTCCAGGCGCTTTGCTCTTCCCATGCGAGTGAGTGACAGCTCAATGTGTGCACAGCAGCCTTAATACAACACCCCCCCCCCCCCGCCACCTCCTGCCCTCCCAACCACCCGTGTTCGCTCTGTCACTCTGTCAATTAGGTTTAATTCAAACTGGGGGGCTTTTAATGGCATGGGAATTGCATGTTTACATCGCCTAAGCAAGCGTGAAAACTAGAAGGAACCGTGTCGTACAATGGTGGTGTTGTTTATTTAATTATTTTTGCTGCTAAAAACGAAACACTGTCGCTGTCACTAACGGTCTCGTGGATGTGCACATGCACTCTGACACGCGGTAAGGGATACATAAAAATAGCAACGATTGTGAATATGTTTGTCGCTTTTGTGTGATATGGGTGGATAAGAGCTTCTGCCTGACAGCAACTGTAAACGCTAATGGTTTTCTGAAGGGGCAGGCGCTGGTCCACAACAGGTGGTGGATCCTGTCGGTTCGAAAGGAACGGGGAAAAAAGTGTTAACATGAAAAAAAAAATACTTTTAAGCTATTATTATTATTGCTATTTGTGTGTGTGTGTGTGTGTGTGTGTGTGTGTGTGTGTGTGTGTGTGTGTGTGTGTGTGTGTGTGTGTGTGCGTGTGCGTGCGTGCGTGCGTGCGTGCGTGCGTGTGTGTGTGTGTGTGTGGTCCTATGTGTGTCACAAATCATGTAAAATAGTGTGGCTTTCATAGGCTTTCATACCATGCACTGTACTGTGTAGGTGCTTTAATGGAAATTGCTCTCAGGAATAGCTCATCTGATTTTGGCCTTGTGATCATTATGAACCCTACCCACATGGAAAGAGAAAATATGTGTACATATCTGCCAATATATGCGCCATACGTTCTGTATATGTTGCATATATGCAATAATGAGTTATACACTGTGTATGCACATACTGTATGTATAGGACTGTGGCATATATGTGGTCATATATAACCACATATATGCCACAGTCAGGTTCATATAACTGGGGGGGCATATTATATATTATTATGGCATGTATTAAAACATACTGTATGTACATATATTTCCTTTCTATGTGGTTATGCTTTGTATAATTCATCCTCTTCGCCAGTCTTCAGTTCCATATTTGCATTTCTACTTCCTTTTTCCTTTACAATGTCCACCATTGTTGATTTTCCAAGCTGGCATAAAATAGAAACAAGCCTGGCTTCATCTTACATCAATATTATAAAGGCTCAAATATTAAATAATGTACATATCAATGCGCACCACCACAACCAGGGCATTGTGCTACTGCGACATAAATGCAACCTCCTCTAGGACACATTTGTCCCGCAAAAGAATTGGCTTCGGCCCGTGGGATGATATTTAATTACAACCCCAATTCCGTTGAAGTTGGGACGTTGTGTAAAATGTAAATAAAAACAGAATGCATTGATTTGCAAATCGTTTTCAACCTCTATTCAGTTGAATACACCACAAAGACAATATATTTAATGTTCAAACTGATAAACTTTATTGTTTTTTGAAATTATACAATCTTTTGTAAATTGATCCCTGCAAAACGTACCTAAAAAGTTGGGCAACAAAAGACGAATCGGATTGAAGAGAAAACAAAAATTTGGGATCATGTAACATCAAAACAGGAAATAAACTTGAAACAATTACAGGTCTAAACTGTTTGGATTATAAACAGGTTAAACAGTTTAATATCGTGATTGGGTATAACAGGACCATCCCAGTCGTTCAGAATCAAAGATGGGGCGAGGTTCACCACTTTGTGAACAATTCTGTGAGAAAAATCATCCAACGGTTTAAAAACAATGTTTCTCAACATTCAATTGCAAGGAATTTGGTGATTTAATCATCTACAGTCCATAATATAATCAAAATGTTCAAAGAATCTGAAGAACTTGCTATACTAAAGCGACAAGGCTGAAAACCAACACAGAATACTTGTGACCTTTGATCCTCAGGTGGCTCTGCATTAAAAAACTGACGTCATTGTGTAAAGGATATTACTGTGTGGACTCAGGAACACTCAGAAAACCATTGTCAGTTTACATAATTTGTCGCTACACTGCAAGTGCAAGTTAAAACTCTACCATGCAAAGCAAAGCCATACATCAGAAAGGTTGGTTTTAAAAAACAACCAGAAAAACAACCAGAAATGCCTTCTCTGGGTCCACTATCATTAGAAATGTGGACTCATCAGACCACAGCACACTTTTCCACTTTGTGTCTAACCATTTCAAATGATATTACCAGAGAAGGCATTTCTTGTTTTTCTGGTTGTTTTTTCAAACCAACCTTTCTGATGTATGGCTTTGCTTTGCATGGTAGAGTTTTAACTTGCAATCGCAGGTGTAGCGACAAATTATGTAAACTGACAATGGTTTTCTGAGTGTTCCTGAGTCCTCACAGTAATATCTTAACACAATGGTGTCAGTTTTTAATGCAGAGCCACCTGAGGGATCAAAGGTCACAAGTGTTCGGTGTTGGTTTTCGGCCTTGTCGCTTTAGTATAGCAAGTTCTTCAGATTCTTTGAATGTTTTGATTATATTATGGACTGTAGATGATGAAATCACTAAATTCCTTGCAATTGAATGTTGAGAAACATTGTCTTTAACCGTTGGATTGATTTTCTCACAGAATTGTTCACAAAGTGGTGAACCTCGCCCCATCTTTGATTGTGAACGACTGGGATGGTCCTGTTATACCCAATCACGATATTAAACTGTTTAAGATTAACCTGTTTTACCTGTGGAATGTTCCAAATAGGCGTTTATTTGTGCATTCATCATCTTTCCCAGTCTTTTGTTGCCCCCGTCCCAACTTTTTTGGTACATGTTGCAGGGATCAATTTACAAAAGATTGTATAATTTAAAAAAACAATAAATTTTATCAGTTTGAACATTAAATATATTGTCTTTGTTGTGTATTCAACTGAATAGAGGTTGAAAACGATTTGCAAATCAATGCATTCTGTTTTTATTTACATTTTACACAACGTCCCAACTTCAACGGAATTGGGGTTGATATTTAATTACTATTAGCACTGGCCCTCCGGTATATTGAACACACCATGAAGGGAATTAATTGTTCTGCTTCCTCAACTCAATTGATTTACTTTCTCATTTTACTACCAAAAGCAGTGCTTGGTGAGAATTGGAACAGCAAACTGAGCTTTAATAATGCAATCAGTTTCAAATGCATTTGCATTCATCTTGCTATTAAAGGGCATCCATGATGTTTGAAGGAAAATTACTTTTGCTGTTTTCCTGGGACCTACAGTACTCACAGACCGGTACCCAGTGTGTTGTAACACAGTTCAGTGGGTCTGGCCCTCGACTTATACCAGTTGTTCTACTTTGGCCCCACCGTTTAGTTGAGTTTGACATCCCCGAATACCCCGGTGTCTGATGCCCGCCGCTGCACGAAAAGACCTCGTTGTCGCATTTGACACCCTCGACCCATCCCACCCTAGATTCGCACCAGCTCATACACTCTCCGCTGCCATGTGTTGGCACGTTGCTGCACTTAGCAGCTGACACACGCATGCGCGCACACATGCGCGTGGGGTGTGATTTGTCATGGATGTTTTCTAAACCGTTGAGCTGTTCATAATCCGTGCAAAGTTTGTGTCTCTGTGTACCAGCCTCGTCTCTCTCTCTCTCTCTCTCCTCTCTCTCTCTCTCTCTCTCTCTTCTCTCTCTCTCTTCTCTCTCTCTCTCTCTCTCTCTCTCTCTCTCTCTCATACCCACACACACCACATGCACACAGCCCAACACCCACTTCCCCGGAGGCATCATTTTTCATATTCTGCCACTCACAATTAAGCAGCCGGGTGTGCAACAGCACTTCACATGTCACCTCTGATGTCTCAAGCAAACGGCCCACACCACCACCTCCCAGGATAATCCCGTTTCCGTGTGTGTGTGTGTGTGTGTGTGTGTGTGGTGTGTGTGTGTGTGTGTGTGTCCATACTAAGGAGCGTATAGGGAGCTATAGAATAATTAATTGGCCACCTGCATTTTTCCCGAAACAGTTATTATCTACTCATTGGCTACACCTGGGTCCACGCACACACACACACACATGTATGCACGCACACAAATCTAATTAGCCTATAACCACACTGGTAAATCATCATTAGGTCCGTGTTCACATCAGATCAGAAGACGTGCCGCCTGGGGCATTCTGTTGAGTCCACGCACACACATTTATTTAAAAGAGAGAGAGAACGAGAGGAGAGAGAGACGTGTCGGTTTTAATTGCGTCATGGCGAGTAACTCGACCCACTGCGCGGCCACACGCACTTACTCTTTTGTTTCATTGCATTAATTGGCGTCACAGACAGACGATACATGCGACACCCACACTGTAAGAAGTGCAGTGAGCTTTTTGCTTGTTCCGTTAAAGGAGAATTCCACCCCCAGAAGAAGACTTTCTTACCCGTGTTTGCAGTCGATCTATTTCCATAGAAGTGGTACAGGTGTTCACCTATTCCCATCGCTCCAAAATGCATTTTGGGGGAGCTAAATATATTGTCTCTCCACCATGTCAATAGTGCGTTGACACGTTCACTTTTGGTTCATGCGTGGTTCAGCCATACTGTACAGTGTATTGACATGGTGGAGAGACAATACCGTATAACAAAAAAAATGCATTTTGGACCGATGGAAATTGAAGAACATCCCATAGCCCAGTGGTTTTCAACAGGTAGTCAGGGGACCACCAGTGGTCCCTGAGAGGATTCAAGTGGTCCTGGACCACCTGTTGAAAACCCCTGGTTTAAAGCGCAAATAACATTATTTTCCTAAAATGGTTTATTATGTCCTTCTTGCTTCTCTAATGGTTTGAGATTCAATCACCGCTGATATAACCAGCCCTTGTCATTTCTTTATGGACAGTTTAGCTGCAACGTTCTGAAGTGGTGAGGGCACTGATGTGCATGATTATTACACTGTAACCTACGCTATAACCCTTCTGGAATAACACACAAGTAAAATGTTTGAAAACATTCAATACTAAAAAGTTTAAATGTTAAACAGTGTGGCTGGTCATTAAGCAACTCAACCCTGAAACACAGTAGTAGGTATTAAGCCGATATTTCAGAAAGGCGATTGAGGTAGATGAACATGATTCATCTTGATTTAACCTGCTTGTTTTTTCTTAAGTCATTAAGTACTTATTAGTACACCTGGGTCCACCGCGGACACTTAAATGTCATCACACACACACACACACACACACACACACACACACACACACACACACACACACAACACACACACAAACACACACACACACACACACACACAGCTAATTACGCATAAACACACTAGTAAATCATCATCATTAGGCTTTTTTTCCTGAGTCGAAGAAGCGCTGTCTGAGGCATTATGTTGAACACACACATTCATTTAAGAGAGTGTGTGTGTGTGTGTGTGTGTGTGTGTGTGTGTGTGTGTGTGTGTGTGTGTGTGTGTGTGTGAGAGAGAGAGAGAGAGAGTGAGAGAGAGAGAGAGAGAGAGAGGAGAGGAGAGAGAGAGAGAGAGAGAGAGAGAGAGAGAGAGAGAGAGAGAGAGCTCTAGGCATGGGCATGGGAGGCAATGCCCCCCTAAATGCCCAGACTGTCCACCAAACATGATGGGCATGCAAAACAACCCAGATATTTCAGTGCTTACAGTATATTTAAAATGATTTGAAACACTACCCTTGCGGGTCCATTTGGTTTCATTTTTACACTCTCAAGAGTTAAAAATTCATCATCTGAATTAGCCCAAAGTCTACACATTCAATCAGAGAATGTAAGAGAATGGTCATTTTTGTTGTCCTGTTTTGTTTCCCAAATCCAGCCTGGAATTGTGGACAAAAACAAAGGAAATCTTGAAGAAATTTTTGGGATCTGTGGGGCTAAAATGTCATCAAATGGTGGTCCGTGGCTCAAATACTGAATAAATAGTGGGCCCTGGTGTCAAAAATGGTGGGTCTTACTCTTACTTTTATCTTATTAAATTAGTATTACCTAGCCTGGGTTCAGCCCACAGGCCCCGCCCACTCTGCTGGTTCTGTTGGTCTGGTGTTGTGATAGAGAGTTTCGATTTATCTCGTCCGGAAAAAACGGCTCGGCCAATGAGCTGGAGTTGGAGGCGGGTCTAAAAAAATAGCCAATCAACACCGAGGATCATCTAACTGCCACAACAAACAGTTTCCCATAAAAAAACAGCACACATCCATTCAGTTTCATTGTAACTAAAGTTTCATTGTAACTAGAGTTTCATTGTAAATAGAGTTTCATTGTAAATAGAGTTTCATTCTTTAATACTGCATTTAGTTATAAATAGTGAAATGTCCGACGCTAACTGCACTGCTAGTCAGTTAACTGCTAGTTAACTGCTAGTTAACTGCTAGTTAACTGTTGTTGTCGACTGCAAACAACGTCTCCAGTGATTGGTTGAGGGAAAATCAAGGGCCCCGCCTCCTTGTAAATCGGTTACAATGGGGCCAATGTCAGACTCTTGAGCCATGGCTCAGAGTCTGACAATCAGGCTAAGTTAATTCCCAGACTTTAGTTCAGCCTTTAGTCTTGGGCCCTCCACAATATTTTATGTATCTCACTTGGCCCCCAATTTGGGAAAAATAATTGCCCACCCC
>CM076983.1:27393838-27952345 GCA_039105355.1 Benthosema pterotum | reverse complement strand
AGCCTTTGCGTTTTTTCAAAATTTCGACATTTTCGAAAAATGCTCAAAAATGCTCAAAATGATGAAAACGGCATGCTGTGCAAGACCGTAAGGCTATAGCCTTGCGCTTTTGCCAGATTTTGTCATTTTTCGAAAAACCTCAAAACGATGAAAAACCGTAAGGCTATAGCCTTTGCGTTTTTTCAAAATTTCGACATTTTTCGAAAATGCTCAAAAATGCTCAAAATGATGAAAACGGCATGCTGTGCAAGACCGTAAGGCTATAGCCTTGCGCTTTTGCCAGATTTTGTCATTTTTTGTCATTTTTCGAAAAACCTCAAAACGATGAAAAACCGTAAGGCTATAGCCTTTGCGTTTTTTCAAAATTTCGACATTTTTCGAAAATGCTCAAAAATGCTCAAAATGATGAAAAACGGCATGCTGTGCAAGACCGTAAGGCTATAGCCTTGCGCTTTTGCCAGATTTTGTCATTTTTTGTCATTTTTCGAAAAACCTCAAAACGATGAAAAACCGTAAGGCTATAGCCTTTGCGTTTTTTCAAAATTTCGACATTTTTCGAAAATGCTCAAAATGATGAAAAACGGCATGCTGTGCAAGAACGTAAGGCTATAGCCTTGCGCTTTTGCCAGATTTTGTCATTTTTGTCATTTTTCGAAAAACCTCAAAACGATGAAAAACCGTAAGGCTATAGCCTTTGCGTTTTTTCAAAATTTCGACATTTTTCGAAAATGCTCAAAAATGCTCAAAATGATGAAAAAACGGCATGCTGTGCAAGACCGTAAGACTATAGCCTTGCGCTTTTGCCAGATTTTGTCATTTTTTGTCATTTTTCGAAAAACCTCAAAACGATGAAAAACCGTAAGGCTATAGCCTTTGCGTTTTTTCAAAATTTCGACATTTTTCGAAAATGCTCAAAAATGCTCAAATGATGAAAAACGGCATGCTGTGCAAGACCGTAAGGCTATAGCCTTGCGCTTTTGCCAGATTTTGTCATTTTTTGTCATTTTTCGAAAAACCTCAAAACGATGAAAAACCGTAAGGCTATAGCCTTTGCGTTTTTTTCAAAATTTCGACATTTTTCGAAAATGCTCAAAAATGCTCAAAATGATGAAAAACGGCATGCTGTGCAAGACCGTAAGGCTATAGCCTTGCGCTTTTGCCAGATTTTGTCATTTTTTGTCATTTTTCGAAAAAACCTCAAAACGATGAAAAACCGTAAGGCTATAGCCTTTGCGTTTTTTCAAAATTTCGACATTTTTCGAAAATGCTCAAAAATGCTCAAAATGATGAAAAACGGCATGCTGTGCAAGACCGTAAGGCTATAGCCTTGCGCTTTTGCCAGATTTTGTTCATTTTTTGTCATTTTTCGAAAAACCTCAAAACGATGAAAAACCGTAAGGCTATAGCCTTTGCGTTTTTTCAAAATTTCGACATTTTTCGAAAATGCTCAAAATGATGAAAAACGGCATGCTGTGCAAGACCCTAATGCTATAGCCTTGCGTTTTTGCCAGATTTTGTTATTTTTGTCATTTTTCGAAAAACCTCAAAACGATGAAAAACCGTAAGGCTATAGCCTTTGCGTTTTTTCAAAATTTCGACATTTTTCGAAAATGCTCAAAAATGCTCAAAATGATGAAAAACGGCATGCTGTGCAAGACCGTAAGGCTATAGCCTTGTGCTTTTGCCAGATTTTGTCATTTTTCGAAAAACCTCAAAAAGATGAAAAACCGTAAGGCTATAGCCTTTGCGTTTTTTCAAAATTTCGACATTTTTCGAAAATGCTCAAAAATGCTCAAAATGATGAAAAACGGCATGCTGTGCAAGACCGTAAGGCTATAGCCTTGCGCTTTTGCCAGATTTTGTCATTTTTTGTCATTTTTCGAAAAACCTCAAAACGATGAAAAACCGTAAGGCTATAGCCTTTGCGTTTTTTCAAAATTTCGACATTTTTCGAAAATGCTCAAAAATGCTCAAAATGATGAAAAACGGCATGCTGTGCAAGACCGTAAGGCTATAGCCTTGCGCTTTTGCCAGATTTTGTCATTTTTTGTCATTTTTCGAAAAACCTCAAAACGATGAAAAACCGTAAGGCTATAGCCTTTGCGTTTTTTCAAAATTTCGACATTTTTCGAAAATGCTCAAAAATGCTCAAAATGATGAAAAACGGCATGCTGTGCAAAACCGTAAGACTATAGCCTTGCGCTTTTGCCAGATTTTGTCATTTTTTGTCATTTTTCGAAAAACCTAAAAACGATGAAAAACCGTAAGGCTATAGCCTTTGCGTTTTTTCAAAATTTCGACATTTTTCGAAAATGCTCAAAAATGCTCAAAATGATGAAAAACGGCATGCTGTGCAAGACCGTAAGGCTATAGCCTTGCGCTTTTGCCAGATTTTGTCATTTTTTGTCATTTTTCGAAAAACCTCAAAACGATGAAAAACCGTAAGGCTATAGCCTTTGCGTTTTTTCAAAATTTCGACATTTTTCGAAAATGCTCAAAAATGCTCAAAATGATGAAAAACGGCATGCTGTGCAAGACCGTAAGGCTATAGCCTTGCACTTTTGCCAGATTTTGTCATTTTTTGTCATTTTTCGAAAAACCTCAAAACGATGAAAAACCGTAAGGCTATAGCCTTTGCGTTTTTTTCAAAATTTCGACATTTTTCGAAAATGCTCAAAAATGCTCAAAATGATGAAAAACGGCATGCTGTGCAAGACCGTAAGGCTATAGCCTTGCGTTTTTTAAGATTTCGTCATTTTTCGAAAATGCTCAAAATGATGAAAAACGGCATGCTGTGCAAGACCGTAAGGCTATAGCCTTTGCGTTTTTTAAAAATTTCGACATTTTTCGAAAATGCTCAAAAATGCTCAAAATGATGAAAAACGGCATGCTGTGCAAGACCGTAAGGCTATAGCCTTGCGCTTTTGCCAGATTTGGTCATTTTTTGTCATTTTCGAAAAACCTCAAAACGATGAAAAACCGTAAGGCTATAGCCTTTGCGTTTTTTCAAAATTTCGACATTTTTCGAAAATGCTCAAAAATGCTCAAAATGATGAAAAACGGCATGCTGTGCAAGACCGTAAGGCTATAGCCTTGTGCTTTTGCCAGATTTTGTCATTTTTCGAAAAACCTCAAAACGATGAAAAACCGTAAGGCTATAGCCTTTGCGTTTTTTCAAATTTCGACATTTTTCGAAAATGCTCAAAAATGCTCAAAATGATGAAAAACGGCATGCTGTGCAAGACCGTAAGGCTATAGCCTTGCGCTTTTGCCAGATTTTGTCATTTTTTGTCATTTTTCGAAAAACCTCAAAACGATGAAAAACCGTAAGGCTATAGCCTTTGCGTTTTTTCAAAATTTCGACATTTTTCGAAAATGCTCAAAAATGCTCAAAATGATGAAAAACGGCATGCTGTGAAAGACCCTAAGGCTATAGCCTTTGCGTTTTTTCAAAATTTCGACATTTTTCGAAAATGCTCAAAAATGCTCAAAATGATGAAAAACGGCATGCTGTGCAAGACCGTAAGGCTATAGCCTTGCGTTTTTGCCAGATTTTGTCATTTTTCGAAAAACCTCAAAACGATGAAAAACCGTAAGGCTATAGCCTTTGCGTTTTTTCTAAATTTCGACATTTTTCGAAAATGCTCAAAAATGCTCAAAATGATGAAAAACGGCATGCTGTGCAAGACCGTAAGGCTATAGCCTTTGCGTTTTTTCAAAATTTCGACATTTTTCGAAAATGCTCAAAAATGCTCAAAATGATGAAAAACGGCATGCTGTGCAAGACCGTAAGGCTATAGCCTTGCGCTTTTGCCAGATTTGGTCATTTTTTGTCATTTTTCGAAAAACCTCAAAACGATGAAAAACCGTAAGGCTATAGCCTTTGCGTTTTTTCAAAATTTCGACATTTTTCGAAAATGCTCAAAAATGCTCAAAATGATGAAAAACGGCATGCTGTGCAAGACCGTAAGGCTATAGCCTTGTGCTTTTGCCAGATTTTGTCATTTTTCGAAAAACCTCAAAACGATGAAAAACCGTAAGGCTATAGCCTTTGCGTTTTTTCAAATTTCGACATTTTTCGAAAATGCTCAAAAATGCTCAAAATGATGAAATACGGCATGCTGTGCAAGACCGTAAGGCTATAGCCTTGCGCTTTTGCCAGATTTTGTCATTTTTTGTCATTTTTCGAAAAACCTAAAAACGATGAAAAACCGTAAGGCTATAGCCTTTGCGTTTTTTCAAAATTTCGACATTTTTCGAAAATGCTCAAAAATGCTCAAAATGATGAAAAACGGCATGCTGTGCAAGACCGTAACTATAGCCTTGCGCTTTTGCCAGATTTTGTCATTTTTTGTCATTTTTCGAAAAACCTCAAACGATGAAAAACCGTAAGGCTATAGCCTTTGCGTTTTTTCAAAATTTCGACATTTTTCGAAAATGCTCAAAAATGCTCAAAATGATGAAAAACGGCATGCTGTGCAAGACCGTAAGACTATAGCCTTGCGCTTTTGCCAGATTTTGTCATTTTTTGTCATTTTTCGAAAAACCTCAAAACGATGAAAAACCGTAAGGCTATAGCCTTTGCGTTTTTTCAAAATTTCGACATTTTTCGAAAATGCTCAAAAATGCTCAAAATGATGAAAAACGGCATGCTGTGCAAGACCGTAAGACTATAGCCTTGCGCTTTTGCCAGATTTTGTAATTTTTTGTCATTTTTCGAAAAACCTCAAAACGATGAAAAACCGTAAGGCTATAGCCTTTGCGTTTTTTCAAAATTTTGACATTTTTCGAAAATGCTCAAAAATGCTCAAAATGATGAAAAACGGCATGCTGTGCAAGACCGTAAGGCTATAGCCTTGCGCTTTTGCCAGATTTTGTCATTTTTTGTCATTTTTCGAAAAACCTCAAAACGATGAAAAACCGTAAGGCTATAGCCTTTGCGTTTTTTTCAAAATGTCGACATTTTTCGAAAATGTTTAAAAATGCTCAAAATGATGAAAAACGGCATGCTGTGCAAGACCCTAAGGCTATAGCCTTTGCGTTTTTTAAAAATTTCGACATTTTTCGAAAATGCTCAAAAATGCTCAAAATGATGAAAAACGGCATGCTGTGCAAGACCGTAAGGCTATAGCCTTGCGCTTTTGCCAGATTTGGTCATTTTTTGTCATTTTTCGAAAAACCTCAAAACGATGAAAAACCGTAAGGCTATAGCCTTTGCGTTTTTTCAAAATTTCGACATTTTTCGAAAATGCTCAAAAATGCTCAAAATGATGAAAAACGGCATGCTGTGCAAGACCGTAAGGCTATAGCCTTGCGCTTTTGCCAGATTTTGTCATTTTTTGTCATTTTTCGAAAAACCTCAAAACGATGAAAAACCGTGAGGCTATAGCCTTTGCGTTTTTTCAAAATTTCGACATTTTTCGAAAATGCTCAAAATGATGAAAAACGGCATGCTGTGCAAGACCGTAATGCTATAGCCTTGCGTTTTTGCCAGATTTTGTTATTTTTTGTCATTTTTCGAAAAACCTCAAAACGATGAAAAACCGTAAGGCTATAGCCGTTGCGTTTTTTCAAAATTTCGACATTTTTCGAAAATGCTCAAAAATGCTCAAAATGATGAAAAACGGCATGCTGTGCAAGACCGTAAGGCTATAGCCTTGTGCTTTTGCCAGATTTTGTCATTTTTCGAAAAACCTCAAAACGATGAAAAACCGTAAGGCTATAGCCTTTGCGTTTTTTCAAAATTTCGACATTTTTCGAAAATGCTCAAAAATGCTCAAAATGATGAAAAACGGCATGCTGTGCAAGACCGTAAGACTATAGCCTTGCGCTTTTGCCAGATTTTGTCATTTTTTGTCATTTTTCGAAAAACCTAAAAACGATAAAAAACCGTAAGGCTATAGCCTTTGCGTTTTTTCAAAATTTCGACATTTTTCGAAAATGCTCAAAAATGCTCAAAATGATGAAAAACGGCATGCTGTGCAAGACCATAAGACTATAGCCTTGCACTTTTGCCAGATTTTGTCATTTTTTGTCATTTTTCGAAAAACCTCAAAACGATGAAAAACCGTAAGGCTATAGCCTTTGCGTTTTTTCAAAATTTCGACATTTTTCGAAAATGCTCAAAAATGCTCAAAATGATGAAAAACGGCATGCTGTGCAAGACCATAAGACTATAGCCTTGCACTTTTGCCAGATTTTGTCATTTTTTGTCATTTTTCGAAAAACCTCAAAACGATGAAAAACCGTAAGGCTATAGCCTTTGCGTTTTTTCAAAATTTCGACATTTTTCGAAATTGCTCAAAAATGCTCAAAATGATGAAAAACGGCATGATGTGCAAGACCGTAAGACTATAGCCTTGCACTTTTGCCAGATTTTGTCATTTTTTGTCATTTTTCGAAAAACCTCAAAACGATGAAAAACCGTAAGTCTATAGCCTTTGCGTTTTTTCAAAATTCCGACATTTTTCGAAAATGCTCAAAAATGCTCAAAATGATGAAAAACGGCATGCTGTGCAAGACCCTAAGGCTATAGCCTTTGCGTTTTTTCAAAATTTCGACATTTTTCGAAAATGCTCAAAAATGCTCAAAATGATGAAAAACGGCATGCTGTGCAAGACCGTAAGGCTATAGCCTTGCGCTTTTGCCAGATTTTGTCATTTTTCGAAAAACCTCAAAACGATGAAAAACCGTAAGTCTATAGCCTTTGCGTTTTTTCAAATTTCGACATTTTTCGAAAATGCTCAAAAATGCTCAAAATGATGAAATACGGCATGCTGTGCAAGACCGTAAGGCTATAGCCTTGTGCTTTTGCCAGATTTTGTCATTTTTTGTCATTTTTCGAAAAACCTCAAAACGATGAAAAACCGTAAGGCTATAGCCTTTGCGTTTTTTCAAAATTTCGACATTTTTCGAAAATGCTCAAAAATGCTCAAAATGATGAAAAACGTCATGCTGTGCAAGACCCTAAGGCTATAGCCTTTGCGTTTTTTCAAAATTTCGACATTTTTCGAAAATGCTCAAAAATGCTCAAAATGATGAAGAACGGCATGCTGTGCAAGACCGTAAGGCTATAGCCTTGCGCTTTTGCCAGATTTGGTCATTTTTTGTCATTTTTCGAAAAACCTCAAAACGATGAAAAACCGTAAGGCTATAGCCTTTGCGTTTTTTCAAGATTTCGACATTTTTCGAAAATGCTCAAAAATGCTCAAAATGATGAAAAACGGCATGCTGTGCAAGACCGTAAGGCTATAGCCTTGTGCTTTTGCCAGATTTTGTCATTTTTCGAAAAACCTCAAAACGATGAAAAACCGTAAGGCTATAGCCTTTGCGTTTTTTCAAAATTTCGACATTTTTCGAAAATGCTCAAAAATGCTCAAAATGATGAAAAACGGCATGCTGTGCAAGACCGTAAGGCTATAGCCTTGTGCTTTTGCCAGATTTTGTCATTTTTTGTCATTTCTCGAAAAACCTCAAAACGATGAAAAACCGTAAGGCTATAGCCTTTGCGTTTTTTCAAAATTTCGACATTTTTCGAAAATGCTCAAAAATGCTCAAAATGATGAAAAACGGCATGCTGTGCAAGACCGTAAGGCTATAGCCTTGCGCTTTTGCCAGATTTTGTCATTTTTTGTCATTTTTCGAAAAACCTCAAAACGATGAAAAACCGTAAGGCTATAGCCTTTGTGTTTTTCAAAATTTCGACATTTTTCGAAAATGCTCAAAAATGCTCAAAATGATGAAAAACGGCATGCTGTGCAAGACCGTAAGGCTAAAGCCTTGCGCTTTTGTCAGATTTGGTCATTTTTTGTCATTTTTCGAAAAACCTCAAAACGATGAAAAACCGTAAGGCTATAGCCTTTGCGTTTTTTCAAAATTTCGACATTTTTCGAAAATGCTCAAAAATGCTCAAAATGATGAAAAACGGCATGCTGTGCAAGACCGTAAGGCTATGGCCTTGCGCTTTTGCCAGATTTGGTCATTTTTTGTCATTTTTCGAAAAACCTCGAGCATTTTTGAGCATTTTCTAAAAAATGTCGAAATTTCGAGAAAAAAAACGCAAGGCTATAGCCTTACGTTTTTTCATCATTTTGAAGATTTTCGAAAAATGACGAAATCTGGCAAAAGCGCAAGGGTATAGCATTACAATCTTGCTCAGCATGCCGTTTTTCACCGTTTTGAGCATTTTTGAGCATTTTCGAAAAAATGTCGAAATTTCGAGAAAAAAACGCAAGGCTTATAGCCTTACGTTTTTTCATCATTTTGAAGATTTTCGAAAAATGACGAAATCTGGCAAAAGCGCAAGGGTATAGCATTACAATCTTGCTCAGCATGCCGTTTTTCACCGTTTTGAGCATTTTTGAGCATTTTCGAGAAAATGTCGAAATTGAGAAAAAAACGCAAGGCTATAGCCTTACGTTTTTTCATCATTTTGAAGATTTTCAAAAAATGATGCAACCTGGCAAAAACGCAAGGGTATAGCATTACAGTCTTGCTCAGCATGCCGTTTTTCACCGTTTTGAGCATTATTGAGCGTTTTCGAAAAAATGTCGAAATTTCGAGAAAAAAACGCAGGGCTATAGCATTACGTTTTTTCATCATTTTGAAGATTTTCGAAAAATGACGAAATCTGGCAAAAGCGCAAGGGTATAGCATTACAATCTTGCTCAGCATGCCGTTTTTCACCGTTTTGAGCATTTTTGAGCATTTTCGAAAAAATGTCGAAATTTCGAGAAAAAAAACGCAAGGCTATAGCCTTACGTTTTTTCATCATTTCGAAGATTTTCAAAAAATGATGAAACCTGTCAAAAACGCAAGGCTATAGCCTTACGGCCTTGCATAGCATGCCGTTTTTCATCGTTTTGAGGATTTTTGTGGATTTTCAAAAAATGTCGAAATTTCGAATAAACGCAAGGCTATAGCCTTACGGATTTTCATCATTTTCAGGATTTTCGAAAAATGCCAAAAAATGGCGAAACCTGGCAAAAACACGAGGCTATAACGTTACGGTCTTGCATAGCATGCCGTTTTTCATTGTTTTGAGGATTTCTGAAAAATGCCAAGATTTCGAAAAAACGCAAGGCTATAGCCTCATGTTTTTTTTTTTTTTTTTATCATTTTGAGGATTTTCATAAAATGACAAAAATGACAAACCTGGCAAAAACGCAAGGCTATAGCCTTATGGTCTTGCACAGCATGCCGTTTTTCATAGTTTTGACTTGAGGATTGAAAAAAAAAAAAAAAAAAAAAAGGCTATAGCCTTACCATTTTTCATCTTTTTGAGTATTTTTGAAAAATGATGAAACATGGCCAAAACGTAAGGCTATAGCCTTACGGTGTTGCACAACATTTTCATCGTTTTGATGATTTTCAAATCAATGTCAAAATTTCTAATAAACGCAAAGCTATAGCCTCACCATTCTTCATCATTTTGAGGATTTTTGAGGATTCTCGGAAAATGATGAAACCTGGCAAAAACAAAAGGCTATAGCCTTATGGTCTTGCACAGCATCCCGTTTTTCATCGTTTTGTTTATTTTTGAGAATTTTTAAAAAATGGGGAAACCTGGCAAAAACGCAAGGCTATAACCATCAATGGCATATTGAATAAATTGTTAATAAAAATGGAATGCCTCTTTTCTATTTGCAGGTGTAGTATTACGCGGAAGCGGGGATCGAACCCGGGACTCCCACTCGCCAGTCCAACGCACAACAAGTCGCGCCAATAAGGCTGAGCCCGATTGGCGGGGTTGTTGTCGCTGGCTCATGGCTGGGTGCTACATTCACCCCCTTGATCTTTTGGAGCGCGTCCTCGCGCTTCACACTTCACACCACGGACCCCCGTACGTGATGTCCCTCATGTGGACCCGCAAGGACGTATACGGGTATATTGGGGATAACACCCGCACTCCAAATCCTGCCGACTACGCCAGATTGTAGTATTACGCGGAAGCGGGGATCGAACCCGGGACTCCCACTCGCCAGTCCAACGCACAACAAGTCGCGCCAATAAGGCTGAGCCCGATTGGCGGGGTTGTTGTCACTGGCTCATGGCTGGGTGCTACACAGGGATGGGATTTGTAGTAATAGCGGTGCGGCGCGTAATAGCGGTGCGGCGCGTAATAGCGGTGCGGCGCGTAATAGCGCTGCGGCACTACCGTTGTATAATCCTGGTGGACCAGCTTTAATGTTAAATTTAATTGCCTCAAGGGCCAAATTTGATCCGCGGGCCAGAGTTTGACACCTATGTTCTAAAAGATGGCCGTGTTTCATTGGAGACCATTTTCCTCCACCTCGTTGAGGAGGAAAAAGAGCAGCAGCAGCAGCAAGAATGTGAAGACGTAACGCCTGAACTCATAAATCGGGCCATTGACTCGATGGTAGATGAGTATGACACGGACAAAGGCAACAACAAAGGCACAAAGGCACTACTATCTGCTGGTAAAAGGGACACACTGTTTGTCATGACTTCTAAAAGAGCTACAAAGTTCTTACACTACTTGGAAAGGCGACTCGAAGCGTGGGAGGCCTGTCAAAAAGATGTCCGTTGGTTATGGCAGCACAAATATGGTATAAACGTCCTAATACATGAGCGTTGGAATTATGTTTAATGTCAGTTGTGCAGTTTTTAACTACAATCAAAACTGGTAGCTACATGGAGGATGACAAAAACTTTGCAGTTAATTTCCTGGACACGGTGGAACAGTCAGCCACAGAAGGCAACAATGAAGGCGCAGCTGAGCTGACAAATGCAGAGAGGAACATTTTGTACCACATTGCAAAATCTGTGAAGATTGTGGAACCGCATTGGCCAGCAGGGAGTGTGCCAGTAGTGCATTACTTGCACACAAAAAATAAATAATAGATAAAAAGAAAAGATAAAAAAGAGAAGAAATTAGAAGATTTCATCAGGCAAAAGACTGCAAAGGGAATTACTGCAAAGGGAATTGGAGAGACAGTCGCAATGTTTCACAAGGCACCTCCCCCTCATGCCATGGAGTACATGCAAAAATAATCACACGTTTTATTTGACTGCGGTTAAGAACCGAGGCAAAGAAAATACAATTTGACCTGAAAACTTCACACCATGGCAGCAAAAGCCAAACTAAAAAAACAATTAGAAATTCTGTAAGAACACCCACAAAAACGACACACTAATGCTGGCAATTTATTCAGCATTTGGGTCATTGACCACCATTTGATGATATTTAGCCTTTCAATCCCCAAAAAGGCGTATAATCTTAACATCAAATACAATTTTGTCTAAAACCCCATGCCATGTTGATATGGTACCATAAGAGACAACTAAATGTGCTAAATACTAAATAATCAAATAAAAATAATCAAACAATAAATTATCTCTTGGAAATAGAAATAGGGTTGAGGAGAGTAAAAAATAAGTCATGATCTCTGTTGAGTATGCACAAACCTGCAGAGATGGTGGTTGCAGAAAGGGAGGTTTTCTTTGCAAGCACATGGTGAGAGCCAGTAAAAGCAATCCTCAACTGAGGTTTCACATCTGTCATTTCTTGCTACTAAATACGATCTATGGTTTTTGCTTCAGTCCTTGTACACAATTTAGTAGAAATGTAGAAGTGTGCTAACATATATTCATGATTTAATTCACACAATGATATTCTTCTGATGCAGTGTAGAGTGAGAAGTGGAAGAGTCTAATAATGGACATATGTCCATTTAATAAATACTGTGACATAGCTACAAGGGAGCAGCCTAAGCAGCCTTAGCCATTTTCTCAGGAGTACAATAGAATATGCATATGAATTTGGATAGATAATACAGTCCTAAACATTTATCAAACAAATCACCTCTCTAATCGAAATCACGCTAAAAGACATTGATAAGGCTGTTATCATGAGAATCTTAGCAGGTTTTCCATGAATTCTCGCAATATCACCTGCTTTAAAGCCAGTTTCAATCAGGGGTTAGATGTAGTAGGGAACGGTCACCTGCCGCGACGCCTGCTGCAGCTGGTGGCATGACAGTTTTCCAACTGCCGGAGACACAGGTCACGGTCGAGAATTGTTTTTGCTGTCTCTCAGTCATTTGGTTATTTCATTCAGATGTTGTGATCATCATTTGTACAAGTGTCTAATTTTTCAATAAATTGAAAGTGTGACATTCTTGTTCTTCAAATGACACAGTTACATAAGGAGTTAATGCACATGACATTCGTAACATCCGTAACATAACAATAGTTTCAAACTCTACTAGTATGTTTTAAAACATGTTCAAACAATATCTGTTAAAAAAAAAACAGATGAAGACAGATGAAATTGCTACACTATTTGAGGGGGAAAAAAAAACATTCATGCTGCACCAGGTCCAGATGTGGACTGAGTACTCCACTTCAGTACTTGAGTAAAAGTACAGTATCTAGCTTGATCTAGATGGAAAAGTTAGTGCAGCAGCCGACAAAAACTACTAGTTCTCATTCCATCCAAATATGATATACATGAGGTTTAGTAGTAGAAGGTTATGTCAACATATTTACCAACAAAAACTAGTTCTCAGTCCATCCAAACATGAAGTACATGAGGTGTACAAATAAGGTGAATGATCATAGCATAGCAGCTGGTTTATCATGGTAAAGCTTTGTTTCAACACTTTGAAACGTAGTCAATGTCATTATATTGTACAACATCATCTCACACAGATGAGAATGAGATTATACACTATTTTCAGTGCAATGTGCAATTTGTTTTAGTGACATTGAGTCATCAGAAATGTTTTACTTTTAGCTGACTATATATTAGATTAGTCGACTAAAATAGCCAATCCACATACTGTACATTCTGTCATTGTGTGTGCTTGTATATGTTCACATACCACCCCCCCCCCCCCCCCCCCCCACACACACACACACACAGTATTGTGTTGAATATAAGATGACTCTGGTTTTAAGATGACCACCATTTTCAAGACTCATTTGTGAAAAAAGTACATCAAATGTCAAATAAAATGTTATATTCAGGAAAATATTGTGTTGTGTGTGTTTCAAATCTGTCCCGTGACAGAGAAAGACCCTTCCTTCATTGGTTTCTATTTAATTTAATAAGAGTGAAGTTTAATGATCATTTTATCTTAATCGGCTACAATTGGGCTGGACGGACGCTTCGATTTACAGCAGTCTGTCGTGCAACAGAGCGTGGTAGTAGAGACAGCAGTGTGCCAATCTAAACTAAAGGATTTCCTCTGTATGAGTCCTCATGTGTTTTTTTAGATCACTGGCCCTAACCCAGCCTTTACCACATGCTGAACAAGTATAGGGTTTTTCACCTGTGTGGGTCCTCATGTGTATTTTCAGATCACCGATCTGAGTATAGTCTTTACCACATACTGTACACATATAGGGCTTTTCACCTGTGTGAGTTCTCATGTGTTTTTTTAGATCACTTGTCTGAGTAACGCCTTTGCCACAAATCGTACATATATAAGGTTTTTCCCCTGTATGCGTCATCACATGTCTTTTTAGATGAGCCATCTTATTAAAGCATTTACCACATACCGTACAGGAAAATGGCTTCTCACCTGTATGAATCATCATGTGTTTTTTTAGAACACCTGCGCTAACCCAGTCTTTACCACATACCGAACAACTATAGGGTTTTTCGCCGGTATGAGTCCTCATGTGTATTTTCAGATCACCGGTATGAGTAAAGTCTTTACCACATACTGTACACACATGGGGCTTTTCACCTGTATGCGTCATCATGTGCGCTTTTAGATTACTCATGTTAGCAAAGCCTTTGCCACACTCCGTACAGCTAAAAGGTTTCTTCCCTGTATGACTCCTCATGTGTCTCTTAAGAGTTTCCTTTAGAGTAAACATTTTATCACACAGTGTGCAGCTAAAGTCTTTATTCCCTGTATGAATCATCATGTGTCTTTTTAGATAAAATGTGTCATAGCAACCTTTGCCACACACTATACAACTATAGGGTTTTTCACCAAAATGAATCCTCATATGTCTCCTCAGAGTTTCCTTCTGTTTAAGCATTTTACCGCACTCTGTACAGCTGAAGTCTTTATTCCCTGTATGAGTCCTTATGTGTCTTTTCAGATTTCCCTTGTGATTAAACAGTTTCCCACATGCTGTACAGCTAAAAGGTTTCTTCCCTGTGTGACTCATCATGTGTCTCCTCAGAGTTCCCTTTCGATTAAACACTTTCCCACAATCTGTACAACTAAAACTGTCCTTCCCTGTGTGACTCCTCGTGGAGTCGGTTTGTTTTGATGAGTTCAGGTCCTGGGACAGCTTGCGCTGTCCTCCCACATCTTGTGTGTTTTGTGATTCCATTGGGTTTAAAGCTGACTGATCTCCCCTAGTCTCCTCCCACTCGTCACTGTCTTCAGTGTCAGATTCAGAACTAGTTGGTTGTGAGCGCACCCAGTACTCTAGGTAAGCTTGTGGTTTCATTTGTTCAGTTGAGGTGCCGGCTAGAGGCTCTGTCTCTCCGTTTTCATAATCATCGTCATCACTTTTCACTGCTAGTAATGTCAGCGTTGAACCGCCAGCCTCTTCTGCTCTTTGAAGTAGCTCCTCTTGTTCCTCTTTAATATGTGTAGGGTGTGATTCCTCCTGGAGCAGACTGGATCTCCTCTCCTCTTCAATGTCTAGGGGACAAATTAAAGTGGAGTTATTTTCTGGTTCCCTCGCCGTTTTGAAAGGGGGCAGGACTGCGACAGGATATACTTGTGCATCTTTAAATGTTCTGATTAATTGAAAATGAACTTTCACTTGAAATGTATGCATCCTAGAGAACATACTGGCCCCTCTAGGCCAGAAAGCACGCTGGCTGGACCATGCTAGTACCCCTTGTAGACTAGGCTACCACCCCCTAGACCCCTAGACTAGAAAGCACACTGGCTGGATCAGGCTACCGCCCCTGTAGACCAGAACACATACTGGCTGGACCAGGCTAGTGTATATTTAGGCATGAGGCAGTGTTGGGAATAACGGATGTAATTACTAACGCTACGTCAGGGAGTAGATTTTTCAGTAATGTTTAACATTTTCCTTGCATTTCTCCATTCCATAATTGCCTCATAGTTATTGTACAAGCATTTGCCATGGTATAATATTATGCTATGTGTATTATGTTATGTGATCCATGTGTAAAGTGTCCCCCTTCAGCACAGCGAGTATGCTGTGCTGCTGCTGTTCAGTGTTCACTGTTGACAGTCTGCTCTCATACTAGCCTCTCAGCCACCTGGCTTTCTTCTCGTTCTCACTTGAACAAAGCACATCACAGACGATTGGGCGAGATTTCAGAATAAGCCAATCAGAGATGGTCTGGCAGACTAGGGCGAGTCTTACTCTTAATGTGCAGCAGTAGCAGAGCAAACTACTGGAAGAGCTGCGACACTGAGGGGGGCAGAAAACCATGTACTCGTGCAAGGCCATGACCGATTGTCCCTTTGTTGTCCCAACAAGTGGGCAACAATCAAAGTAGAAGCATTAGAAGTCTATGTAGAAAAGGCTAACAGCTGCCATTGGACTGGACACATGAGCAGCAGCAGTATTTGTATTGAAGGCAAGTTGAGGCCAAAATAAAGATATGCCTTGTCTGAAATGTTTTATTGTTCCACTACAATTCATAATGTTAGGAGGGAGTGTCTTATCTCTTACTGTGTAACAGGACAACATACCTGCTGTTTTTCTATACAACTATAACTTCTTACTTTTTAAAAGTAACTTCCCCAACACTGGGCACAGGCTTTTTGGTAAACAGGTCTACATCACAACATCAAAGACATACTGTGAAACCCGTTGTTCAATTCAGTCTCCTTGTTCATGTTTTTACATGAGTATTAATGCACTTCTTACCTGAGGGAATACCAACCCCCTCAGCCTCCTCAGGGTTTAGAAGCAGCTCCTCTGGTTCCTCTTTAATGTGTGGAGGTTGTGGTTCCTCCTGGACCAGACTGGATCTCCCCTCCCGATGTTGTGGTTTCTCCTGGACCAGACTGGATCTCCGCTCCTGATGTTGTGGAGGTTGTGGTTCCTCCTGGACCAGACTGGATCTCCCCTCCCGATGTTGTAGTTTCTCCTGGACCAGACTGGATCTCCGCTCCTGATGTTGTGGAGATCCAGTCTGGACCAGACTGGATCTCCACTTCTCATATTCAGATGAAACCTCTTCACACACAGACAGGAGGAGGAGGATAGAGGTTAGCATCAGCTCAAAAACTCAAATGCTTGATCATTAAGATGGCATTTATTCTCTTATTTGTTTTGTTAAAATGACCATTGACAATGTTTTGTTTCCATCTAAGCTTTGAATTTGTAGTTTATTTGAGCTTGAGCCTCTTAGCACTCACGCAGACAGTCAAGCTCAGGGCCCCTCCTAGCTCAGGGGCCCCTGGACCAAGGCCGGGGGTCAGCAACCTGCGTCTCTTGAACACACCCCTAGTGGATCCCTGGCTGTAGCATTATTACATTGAGGCGATCCGCCAAAATCATATAAACATTTCAGTCACTGAAAGCACCCGATAGTTAAAGTAGCGCTGGCTGGCCATGCCACAAAAGACCAGCCCTTATCAGAGAAGGAGCTTTCAATGTGAATGAGGCGCGGGACTATTAACGCTTCGTGCTGTGCTGCGGTGGCGCCGGCATGTATGTGAAGACAGACTGGTGTGAGGAGTGAAGGCTGGAGAGTGTTGTCGCTTTAGCAATACATTAGCAGTGTGAACAGCCAAGTAAAGTCTGCGGTTCAACATGGTTCATGTAATAAAACACTGAGATCGCCTGATCTTAAACCAAGCCAGATCGAGACTGTAGAATGGGTTGTTGTTGGAAGAGGAAGCATGATCCGAGCTACAGTTGACTACAGCACCATGGCTGTGGGTGAGCTACACAGGGAATTACACAGAGAGAGACTTGGACGCACATGCGTACAAAGACTATGCTTTTCTTAACTTTTCTTTTTAGTTTGAACTAAATCCCGAAATGTAATTTTCATATTTGCGTTTCCAGTGCATGGTTCATGGATTTTCTATGGTTATTATAAGCCAGGAATGGAGTTGAGGTGTGGTCTTAAAGGGGAATTCCACACATTTTCCAAATTTTACTATATCATTAAAATACCTTAAAGATGTTGTGTGGACGTTATAAAAAATCCCCCATTCTGTCTTTCCTAGAAATGGAAAATAAAATCATTAACATGGTGTAGCACAACTTGATGACATCATCAAGTACCCTCCATAACCTAAAAGTTACATTGTATTTATCGATTTTGACATTTTCAGATCTAAGAGTGTTTAAGTGCTCTTTCCCCGGTGGCCACTGCAGATCCACGAGCCGAGCCCTTAGAGCTGTGACCAATGCAAAATATAAGGTGCTCACCCCGACAATTTCAACCACTCTTTTTTTATTCCCGTTTGTCGGAAAACGTAATTTCCTCCACATTTCCAAAAACATTGAGCGTTTCTGATCTTCACCACGGGGAACGTCAGACAGACTGGTCATACATACAATAGTTTAATTATGTGGATATTCCAGTTCCAGATTGCATGAGTCTTGATGACCTATAAATTGGCTAAAATTGTATATTGTAATTGTAGTCTGGTGTTGCGTGTGTAAAGCAAATACCTGCAGTGTGTAGTTCGGCGTTGTGTGTCTAACGTACACACCTGCAATGCGTAGTTTGGCGTTGTGTGTGTAACGCACATACCTGCAGTGTGTAAAACGATGTCCGTCTCAGAATCAAGCAGTTTGTTTTGAGTTTTTAGTGTCTCTCTCTGAAGGAGGCTGCACGTCCACTCCACAGCCACACTGAGGCGCTCCAACACAAACACTTTGACATCATCAAGCTTCTTCACACAACAAACATCAGCACCATGCTGCTCTTTGTTCAAAACACGCAATATGTCTGTTCCCACCACCGACGTCATGTATTTATGTATCTTTAGCTGGACAGACTCCATTGGATTTGGTTTAGGAGACATTTGCACCACAGAGACCGAACTGCCGCTGTTTCCTTGGCTTCAACGCTGACAAATTCAACTCGAAGCTGGGCTCAATCAATGAGGAAACGCTGCTGGAGTGTGGAGATGGCTTCAGTTGTTAAGAGTGCAATGGCCGTAATTTGCTCCACCAATAGGGAGCTAGCTCTCCTGGCATAGCTGCTCCATAGTCGGTCTAAAGAGAAAACAGAAAAGAGAAAGAGAAAATCAGGCAAACACACAGATGAAAATGCCCATGAATCTTCTACATTCTCTAGTTGTGTAGAATCAGCTAATTCGGCTTTAGCTGATTTAGATGATGAATATTTTAACTCTTGAGAGTGTGAAATGAAACAAAATGGACCCGCTAGGGTCCATTTGGTTTCATTTTTACGCTCTCATGAGTTAGATATGGTTAAAGGGGAATTATACCCATGTTCAACATTTTGCATACAAATGCAACCAAATGAACCCTAACGAGTTCAATTGGTTCCATTTCTACGCTCTCAGAAAAAAGAAGCGTCTAAAGAAATCTATTAACATGGTGAAAATACCATGTTAGTGGTTTTCTTCAGACCTCCATTTCTTGGGAACACAGAATGGGGGAACTTTTTTATCATGTTTACCCAACACCTCGAAGGTACATCAATGACATAGAAAAATGTTGAAAATGGGTGGAATTCCCCTTTAAGCAACATTCTACCATAGCCTGGGGACCACCTGGAATCCTCCCAGGGACCAGTGGTGTTCCCCGGACCACCTGTTGCTATGCCAACTTCTACACCATTTATGTTGCCCTGCAAGACCCATAAAGGGTTCATTTGGTTAGCTTCTTTCCATTCTGGTCCTTTCATCGACAACACTATACACAAACATACTGTAAAAACAAAGCAACCATGAAATGAATAAAAAGAAACTAGAAAAAGTGCCCTTCTGGGCACAGGTCTCCACCAGGAGGATAGGAATGTGTGTGCTGTTTGGAAATATGTTTAGAATAATATAAACACCTTGATGCATTGTTGTAATGGGGGAAACAGTGCCCATGCTTTTCACATAGTCTATTAACACAGTCGATGAAAGTTTCAGATTAAACATTAAAAAATAGTGTAACACATAAATGGGAAATATTGAAAAATACTTGTCCTTGGGTTTTAGGGAGTGTGCTCAGACTGCGCACAATGTTTTGTGCAACCAATGTTTTATGCAGATCGGTTTGTGTGAATATGTGACTCGGGTTGTTATTTATAGCACCACAATGAGACTGATTTATTAAAAAGTCAAGTGGCATTCCTTCCTCTGCCTAGTGGGAATGTGTGCACAGTTTCACTGCACACTGGCCCTGCGTTTATGATTTGCAGTATGTTGTACAAAACATTCCAGTCAACTTTCGATGACTACAGAGATCATGTGTACCAATTTGTGTGAGATTTGGATGAAATCTGTATAACTAATATAAACAACGGTGTTTTGCAGAAATTGGCCTTGTGGTGGCGCTATAACTAGGAGATGTATAAAATGCAGGGAAAATACTTTGCCCTGGCCTCAAGGGACTGTGAATATAAAGTTGTACACAAATCGATGCAGTTATAGTCAAAACCAGGAGTTGGGCTTTTATAGCGACACAGTGAGGCTGATTTGGAGGGGGAAAAAATAGTGTCATGTGTATAATTCAATCACGCAAGTTTGGAAGCCAATCTGTTTGGAAGCCAAATGTGCAGTCTATCTACAATAATGTGTTTGCCAAACTCAACCTCATGGTGGTGCTATAATAGGTAGAGGTTTGTCGTTGACACCCAGGGAGTGTGTGTGTACAAAGTTTGGCTTGGCAAACGGTGCCGGAGATTAGCTGGTAACAGACAGAGTGACACACGGACATATGGACGGAGTCCAATACAATCACTCCCATAGCTCTTCCAAAAACGGGTCAGTGTTCTGCATACTGCTGGATTTATTGACCCCAAATCAAACCAACTCAAACCTATGTCGAACTTACTGGCTGCTCTAAGCTAAGGGAATGAGAGTACTGTGCCCTGGCCATGGACACAGCGATGCAACTTCTCCTGCATCACCTGTCCAGTGTTGCCAACTGCCAAAATCCAAAATGCACTAGTGGCACTTCCAAAATGCACTAGAATGCGCTAGATGCTTGCCTGGAAGGGAATATGACCATTAAATGACCATTAATCTTCTACATTCTCTAGTTGTGTGGACTTGGGCTAATTCACATGATGAATATTTTAACTCTTGAGAGCGTAAAAATGAAACCAAATGGACCCGCAAGGGTCCATTTGGTTTCATTTTTACGCTCTCAAAGAGTTACATCTGGTTAACCAACTATCCATCATTTAGCCTGGAGACCAAAACCACTGTCATAGGAGGAAAAATTGTGAAAAATGGGGCTTTTATCTCTGGCGCCTGTCAATCAATTTCCCCCCAACTCACCAGTCAAAAAGCACTAGACTTTCCGTTAGGAGTTTTTCACTAATTTTGGCACTAGGGGGGTCTGGAAAAGAGCTAAATATAGTGACAAATGCGCCAAGTTGGCAACACTGAGAGAGAGAGGGACGTAGCCCCAGCACCACTACACAACCAAAACACGAAGCTTAGAATGTCAATAAGACGTTTCACCTCCTTGTGTCTGTCGAGAGAAACTACTCTAGAAACTTCATAATGGTCGGCAGTCTTCTCTACGGCGGAAAGAAAGAACTGCGTAGCAGCAGCCCATAATAATAGTCTCCTAAATGATCAGCCAGCGTCTTGCACCTGCTGCCTGGCGGACCAGAGACTAGGGAAAACCCCCCAGTATAGAAGGAAAACAACCAAAACAATAGCACCACACACACACACGCACACGCACACACGCACACGCACACACACACACACACACACACACACACACACACACACACACACACACACACACACACACAGGGTTATCAACATGGTGGTGATCGCCGCTGTGAAACGGCACGGTCGTTATAATGTTTCAAATCCGCCAAGTGATGCGAAACAAAGAAGCACTCCAGTCGCACACGGTGGCGGTGGTGGTGTTGTGCGGATGTTGGGCTTGTTTGCAACATTGTGGCGCTTCTCGTGTTACTTTATAACTGTGTGTCGCCTCTTCCTCCTCCTCCGGCAGGGATGGAGACAATGTAGCCATGTCATGTAATGTGTGTGTAAGTGTGTGAGTGTGTGTGTGTGTGTGTGTGTGTGTGTGTGTGTGTGTGTGTGTGTGTGTGTGTGTGTGTGTGTGTGTGTGTGTGTGTGTGTTTGGGGCAGCGTTGCCAACTGACAAGATCCAAAATGCACTAGTGGCACTTCCAAAATGCAATAGAATGCGGCTAGATGCTCTGCCTGGAAGGGAATATATAAACATACAGATAAAAATGACCATTAAAATTGTATATTCTCTAGTTGTGTAGACTTGGGCTAACACACATGATGATTATTTTAACTCTTTGAGAGCGTAAAAATGAAACCAAATGGACCCGCAAGGGTCCATTTGGTTTCATTTTTACGCTTTTTTACGCTTTCATTTTTACGCTTTTACGTCAGATGACAGGTGTGCAACCTTGTCTCTCCGTCTACCTGACACCAGTGTGCCCTATAAAGGGTTCCACATTAGCCTATAAGTAAGGCACTTCCGGTTTAACTCTGTCATCTATCAATAGATCATATGTAGGCAATAAATACACTTTTAATTATAGGAAACAAATAGAAAACAACTACTGGTAATTTGCAATAATTGCAGCAGTTACACATACTCTCCTCCCTAACCGCAATGCAACTCTAGATTGTTTTCATAATGTGGTGGTAGCTCTGGTCCAGAGCTCCACTGCTTCTGAGTCTGACTTGCATTGGAGCTCTGTTCGTCTCCGTACATTCGGCCATTACTCCACCCGACCAGCCTCTCTTCTCTAGTGGATAAATAACGTTTTACCTACTCACCAAAATAAACACGTCTAGTGGCTTTCTAATGACACAAGACCTGTTTATTTTGGTGAGTAGGTAAAACGTTCTTTATATATCCAGTATCCACTAGAGAAGAGAGGCTGGTCGGGTGGAGTAATGGCAGATTGCACGGAGATGAGCAGAGCTCCAATGCAAGTCAGACTCAGAAGCAGTGGAGCTCTGGACCAGTGCTAATGTGGTGGTATCTAGAGTTGCAATAACCTCCTTAGACTCCTCCATAACAAAGATTTTCACATGCGATCTGTAAATTTGTATTAATCGACGTTTGCTCACCAACATTGCAGCTGAATGGAAAAGTTGAATTATGCTCTATCAAATCGGATCTGCGAGGTGGAAAAGTCGTTTGGTATTCTTGGAGATCGCGGGTGGATTCCAGCTCAGGGTGATCAACATTACACTGTTAAATATTCTAGAATGTGTAAAATGTCTTTCTTCTCTAGATGAGGATCAACAACAACAAGAACTGCGCTCCCATTCAGCCACTACGATAAAAGAAGCGGTTGCCACGTTGTGTGAGAGAAAAAAGCAAGCAGCTCCAGAAAACAAGACCAAAAGAGGCCTGGCGAAAGGCTGTTTGAAGTTAGCAGCATCTACAAGCTCACAACGCGTTGCTAGATTATAGATCTGTTACCATGGACGATGTGACATAATGTGGAATATTAAAACGTTAAAAACAACACAAACTTGCTTGCAAGACGCTGGATATATGATTATGAACTCTCGTTCAGAAATAATCCAAAACGTTCCTTAAAAACAAGCCCAAAAGAAGTGCAATAATATCACCATATACTGATACATGCTTCACATAGGTCTACTTGTTCTATGACAAGTGTTATCAGTTTAAATACTGTGTATATCTAATGTTTTACTAATTTAAGCCTTAAAAAAGAAGCCAAAAGTAGTGAGAAATAAGCATACTTGGCAACCCTGCAAACAACACTCTACATCCGGGTCAACGTCGGCCGAGAGGAAGAATATGCACCTCCGCTCTGCTACCGCTAGAGGTCACCGTGGCATAACGTCTCACTTCATTTCAAGCTTCAAGGGTTCTTTATTTGGCCATTGCAACGGGGACAGGAGATCTCGGGCCGCCGCGAACTCGGACCGAGCAAAACTGCGGAGATCTCGGCTAGGTGGTGTGGAGAAGTCGGCTAGGTGGTGTGGAGAAGTCGGCTAGGTGGTGTGGAGAAGTCGGCCAGGGGGTGTGGAGAAGTCGGCCCATTAGACATGCATAGGCACCTTTATCACTGCATATCATAGACATGCATAGGCACCATTATCACTGCATATCAACCATTATCAGGCCATATACCAACCATCATCAAGTCTTTTATGCTTGATATGTCTTGCTGTTGTGACAATAGACATGTATATAGGCACCATTATCACTGCATATCAACCATTATCAAGTCATGACAATAGACATGTATAGGGACCATTATCACTGCATATCAACCATTATCAAGACATATGCATGTTCAATAATACTGGTTTGCTCTCAACTAGAGTTGAATAATTAAATGTTTTATTTTTACCAGAGTTGAATGAATACATATTTCACTCTTTACCAGAGTACTTTAAAGTTATTGAAGTAATTCATGTAAATCTATGCTTCAGATTGCAGTAATGTGGCTAAAAGGATACATTCTATGCTTTAGGATACAAAATGTTTGTTTTGACTATAGCAATGGCTAACAGGTTGACACATGCCTGAACTTGAATAAATACATATTTCACTCTTTACCAGAGTTAAAGTAATTAGACAATAACACATATTTAAAACAGTTTGAAACATTGTGGATGTGTTCTTCCAAACTGCAGCAGGACTAGGGTTGAGGAAAGGAAACGGAACTTTAGACAAGAATAATGTAATAATCACTTTTATACACTTTGAGCTCCCAAGTATAATGTTACATTATACTTAAACATCTGAATTACGTAATTTTCATTTCCCAATTGTGGGAAACAGTACACAGCAAAAATTGGAGAGTTAAATCAACATGACAATTAATCTTCTACATTCTGTTGTAGCTTTAAAAAGTGCACAATAATAAGGATAATGATATACAAGGGCCTAAAACAGCTGACACTAGCTCACTAAGTAACTAACTATTCCACAGACATGGGCCGACCTCTCCACTCCCCCGGCCCGACCTCTCCACAGCCGCGGCCCGACCTCTCCACTCCCCCGGCCCGACCTCTCCACAGCCGCGGCCCGACCTCTCCACAGCCGCGGCCCGACCTCTCCACACGATTCGGGCCGACTTCGCGGCGGGCCGACTTCTCGTGCGACCATTGCAACAAGTTGAAGTGGAATTTGTTCTGCTCATTTATGGAAAGATCTAAAACAGAGGTGCCCAACCTTTTTTGACCCAAGATCTACTTTTCAGCAGCCAACCCCTCCGGGATCTACCAGTTGCCTGCCTGCAGTAACTTCACAATAACACAACACTACTTTGTTTTACCACTTTACTTTATGTCCATATAAGCATAAAGTACAACAGACTTGTCATAAATAGGCCTACAACAGTACAACATAAGTACAACAGACATGGACAAACACTGCCATTGCAAATGCATCACACACGCAGACGAAAATCGCTCTTTTTTCTTTTCCATCCCATTTTTTTCCTTTCCCCCCACATCTCCCGAGATCTACTTGTGATCAGGCCGAGATCTACCAGTAGATCCGATCTACTGGTTGGGCTCCCCTGATCTAAAACAACACATGAGGACTCATACAGGTAAAAAACCCTGTACTTGTACAGTATGTGGTAAAGGCTTTACTTGGCTGAGTCGTCTAAAAATACACATGATGTTGCATTCAGGTGAAAAAACATTCTTTTGTACAGTATGCCGTAAAGGCTTTGTTAGCACAAGTTATCCAAAATCACACATGAGGATGCATACAGGTGAAAAACCCTGTACTTGTACAATATGTGGTAAAGGCTTTTCTTGGCTGGCTCGTCTAAAAAGACACACGATAACTCATACAGGGGAGAGCCTTTAGTTTAAGACATACGTTCTGTCGGTCTAATCCAGGATAGACATTGATACAAACGCAGAGGAATTACAACACCAATATCAACATGACTTTTTTGTTCAAAACTAATGCTTGGAATGGATTCAGCATAATGAAAGCATTAGAAACACATTGGTGAAGAAATTACTTGGCAAAGATTTAGGGCCAAGATTTGCAAAAAAAAAAAAAAAAAAAAAAAAATCCCTAACTAATCTGCAGGTGTCTCACACACACACACACACACACACACACACACACACACACACACACACAGAGTGGAACAGTGACCTCCTCCTCTCCTTAGGCCGGTGGTTTTCAACCTTTTTGATATCAGGGCCCACTATTTATTCAGCATTTGATCCACAGACCACCATTTGATGAACCTAACCCTTGAATCCAGGCTGGATTTGGAAAATACATTCTCTAGTTGTGTAGACTTGAGACAATTCAGATGGTGAATACTTTGACTCTATTAACTTCATTTGGTTTCATTTGTACACTCTTAAAGAGTTATAGGCCTACATCTGGTTAACCAACTTTCTATCATTTAGCATGGGGACCACCTGGAACCCTCTCAGGGACCCCGGACCACCTGTTGAAAACCCCTGCTTTAGACAATGGAGTTTCCCCCAGAACCTGAGCCAAACAGTTAGGGGGGGGGGGGGGGGGGTTCCAGGTCACACCCACTGAACACTATAGCACCCTGCCCCCCCACCCCCAAACACACACACACACGCACGCACGCACGCACGCACGCACGCACGCACGCACACACACACACACACACACACACACACACACACACACACACACACACACACACACACATCCCCACCCATGAGTACAGAGGAGATATTCTTTCCTGGCAAACTTTACTGAAATTTCCTCCCAAAGAAATTGACCTAATCATCATCATAATCATCAAGCGACATGCTGAGACCCTGTCCCTGGCAGGCATCATTGTTCAAAATGCCATAAGGGTTGGCTTTCTGTTGTGACGTGCTCTCTTTTCTGTCTAGAGGTGTTTTTAAGTCTGTGCCATTTTGCCAGTTTGTAGCACCCGCATTTGGTCCACAGTGTCATTTATATGCAATAATTATTTGATTGATCTCAAAACCAGAAAAATCACAAACAGCAGTTATATACATTTTTTCCAGACAGTATTCAGAGACTTGTGATGGTACCTTTAAATCCTGAAGTGAAAACAACAACATTAACTATGCAATAATTGGTATTGAATTGTTTTCTTTACAGATAATGGATTGCATTAATACTACATCAAATGTAGCATTAAAAAAGCAAGAAATCATGCATCATTTAATTGGCAGCTATGTATTATTTCTCCACAAATCAAATGTAGCCGATCAGAAGTTGTTTTCGCTTGGAGCATTTGAGGCAATGTACATTGCCTCAAATCTATAAGTTTCAAAAGGGACTGGAAGTGCCTCCCACAGGGCTGGCTATCTAAGATTACAGTATAGCTTCCCCAAGCCATTGGTGCAGAATGGAACGGTTGCTGCTGCTGTTGTTTTTTGAGTCCATAATTCCATCCTGTGCATGCATAAATCTTGCCCTGAGACTGTCCCAATGTGAAAGTAGTGTGCTGAGTTGTTCTGATGGCGAAACATTAATATTGCAATGAATCTTGGACTGTTCTATTGATGTGAATGAAATAAAATATGGCCTAAGCATGACTTAACTGCAGAAAACGGTCCAGAAAATGTGAAAATGCACTATTTATTGACGATAAGGGAATTCATTGTCATTTTTTGCGATGGGACTCGGCGAGTGTCAAGGAAGAAAAGATTTGGCACTTCATGTCAAAAAGGTTGTCTACACATGTTGTAGGCTATTCACTTTAAGATTATATTAACAGACAAGATGATTGTTGTCCTGATCTGTTAAAATTGGTAGTAGTATCCTAATAGGAGGCATTGCTAGCTCCTCTGTCAGCCTGTCATCAACGCCCACAGACCTGAACGTACATAATGCATGGCTTAGCTGACGACTATAGTCATGACATCTCTGTTTACTTCCATGGAATGGTGGAATGGCAGCTGCTTGCGCTGCCCTCATGCATTTGCAATTCCAGTTTGTCACAGTCCAGAGCTGCATTTTCTGCCCCCTCAATGTTGCACCCTTTTGGGCAACCTCTTAAACACTGGAGATAATTTAATCCCCAAAGTTCGCAAGCCTATTTATTACTTCCAAAAAAGAGCGTTTTAATTAGTTAGTTTAAGACAGGAGTTTTCAACAAGTGGTCCCTGAGAAGATTCCACGTGGTTCCCAGCTAAATGATGGACAGCTGGTAACCAAATGGACCCCTATAGAGCTGTAACTCTTGAGAGCGTTAAAATGAAAGCAAATGGACCCTCAGGGGTCCATTTGGTTTTGGGTCCGAGAGACTATAACTCAACATCAAAAGGTGATCCGTGGCTAAAATGCTGAATAAATGGTGGGCCCTGGTATGAAAAAGGTCAAAGGTTACAAATCCTTAAAAATCTGAGGAATTTCATTTACAGTTTTCATTTATTTTTAAAATATTGTTTTGGAAAATGTATATAGAGGCCTCGCCCTCTATTTGGAAACAGTCAATGAGAAAGCACGGCACAGGAGTCACCAGAGAAAAAAGTTGTGTTTTTGATGAATCTGTCATGGTTAAAGTAGAGTTTTAAGTTATAATGGGTTTGTGTGGGACTGGAGTGTTCACAGGAGCCAGAGTAGACGATAAAATGACCAAACGTTTATTTCTTTCTTTATTTATTAAGTGCAATGTCCCTTTTCAAGTGTTCTGGGGTTAAACATGCTCAGTGCTGTAAATGCATGCGGCAACCTAAATCAAATAAGGAGGGAGGAGGCTACAGCCAGGTTCACCCAAGGGAGCGAGGAGGGGAGGAGGGAGAGGACTTTAGACGGCTTTCGGAGCGCTGGCTGTAATTGACCAGGATGTCGCTTGCATTAGAAAGGATGGGAGGGAGGGACAGGCGTCACGGTGAATGGGTTAATATAGCCTTCATATTCTCCACGGGCTGAACCACCCCATGGGAAACAGGAAAATCTGTTTCATCATTCACTCGTTACGTTGTCTATGCGTATGTGGGCATTAAAAAAAGAGTAAGCCCATACAATAGATTCCATTATAAAGGGATTGTGAAAGATAAGACCAGGATATTGTGCAGTCAGTCACTCTAGAGGTATACACCACTTCCTGACAGAGGAAACAGGGAAATGAATGAGCTTTGTATTTGAGTCATTCCACGGAAATGGTACCATTTGGACTTTTTTTTCTGAAATTTTGACCGAAAAGTTTTACTTTTCTGAATAGCCCACACTATTAAGGACATCTTTAGCTATAAGAAAAACATAATTTCCCATCTCAGGCATTCAATATATATTTTTTATATATATCTTTTAACATGTTAATTGATAACGGAGTTGAGCCAATTAAGTTCATAACGGAGTTGTGATTTTTGTACTAAAGATAGTCACTACTCTAACTGAGTTGAGTAAGAAGAGAAGACTTGGCATGCCTGAGGTTACAGAATCAGATATATTGTTGGAATAACAAACAGAATATTTATAACTAATTGTTTTATATCATTATTTCATGTAACAAAGTTGAGCTGTTATGATTTACGACCACATGTGAGAGTACAAAATGCCTCTAAAACGGTGTAAAATGAGGTTTTAAAGTGCAACTTTCTGTAGCATGTTGGTCAGAAGAGTTGTAGAATACTACTTCTTATTGTTGATGTCACTAAAGGGCCAGTTAATTGTTGTTATGAAGGGAATAATGACTTGTGTAACGGAGTTGAGTGCAACTGAGGGACACAGCTATATAATGCCATTTAAATGATTAATCATCTATTTATTCAAAAACTAAACATGTCCAGCAATAAAGTACAGATAGATATATATGCTCATGTCATAATTTCTGGATTTTTGTTGATGTCATATGTCAAGTCCACTTTCATCGAAGGCCACTGGGGACATGGAAAAATGGACAAAATAGGGGGTGTCTACTGAAAGAAATCAAGATAATTTCTGATATGAAGATAAAATCCATGTAATGTTTTTCAGTGACTTCATCAATAAAATACAGCCAAAACGGTCAGAGGGACTGCAAATGGTATACCGTTTCTGTGGAATGACTCATTTAGTGTTTTCCAGCCTTTGCTGAGCATAATAAATAGTGGGCCCTGGGATCAAAAAAGGTTGAAAACCAATGCTGTAGAATATAGAACACAGACACAGTAGGCCTACAGTACTTTAGGCCTACTGGAGGATTCATCCAGGCAAAGCAAACAAGCCATAAGAATCATCTTATAGATGGATGTTACAGCAGGAGCAGAGTTCCAGCGTAGACATAAAGCATCCAAGCATTACATGCATAGGAAGAGTTTTTGACTATGCATGGTAAGTCTATACCCATCATGCTTTGATTTCAGATGCTTGATTGATACTCAAAGATGGTAAAAAGGCAAGGAAAAACGAGGGAAAAAATACTAAGACAGAACGATTTCACTCCGCTATTTGATGTCCCCTGTCTGTCACATTTTCTGACAGCTGGCTACATCTTCAAACCCTGTCCCCTGTCTGCCATATTCACAAAACATTTCATCCATTTATTATGAGGGGGGGGGGGGGGGGGGTCAAAGTAATTACATCTGACTACAAAAAGAAAGTGACGTTTGCACTTTATCCGCCATCTTGGGACTGTTCATTGACTTTGAAAATATTTTTGAACGAAAATACAATATGCAATAAAATGACAAAATAAAAAGCAAAATATGAAAATAGAGGCAACACAATATGCAATACAGTGACATAAAATAAAGCAAAATATGAAAATGGAGGCAACACAATGCAATACAATGACAAAAGCAAAATATAATACAAAAAGGCAAAACATTAAATATGCAATACAATGACAAAATAAAATGCAATACATAACATTAATGCAATACAGCAAAACATCAGTTAAAAGCAAGTGCATAAAGTTACATCTTGAACTGTGCTTTCAAAATTTCTACAGAGGCTGCCTGTCGAAGGTATGGAGGGGGTTCGTTCCACGCCAGTTGCCCATAGAAGCAAAAAACTGCTTTACCGTGTTGTGCCATTTTATTTGCTTTTAGCACCCAGTGTGCTATACCAGTTTTTCAACACTTTTCATATCAAGACCCATTATTTTCCCCACTGGTGGTTTCAAAACACCTGGCACAAACTCACCTCTTTGGCATAGAGGGAAGTCTGTATTTTATTCTCATAAGATGGCTATGACTATTTAAGAAGTTCTTTCTATAGGATTTTTTTTTTTTTTTCGTGCTGAATCAATTTCTGCCATATGCCTAGTGCCATGAGTCATCACTTCGTAGCCATACATCAAAGGGCTAATACTCCCTTGACAGTAGTTGTACTGCTGGTGTCCTACCAAAGCAATAAATCGTAGCGCTGGTGGAAATGTATTGAATACATAAATTAAAAATCATATAGGAACAACAACACGACTACAATTTATCAGAATTAGTCCATTTCCAGATATAGTGATTGACTTTCTGACAAAATGGTGACTTATCATTCAGCATATCGCAGAAATTCAGCACATAATCATGTAGAAACACATTGTGTGTATCAGAATTAAAGCAATTCGCAGTTTTTATAGTGGTTAAGATTAATTAAGGAGTTTGTGCTAATTACTCAAATTCTGACAATGAAGTGACCATTGTCAGAATTTGAGTAATTAGCACAAACTCCTGGCATATGGCAAATGGATTCAATACATTGAAGTCATATAGAAACAACACCTTAAGTAACTTTCCTCAAAAATGCCATGATGCCTCATTTTTCTGGCTTGTGGCCCCTGACTTGTGTGTGCTGCAAGGTCATTCCGGCTTGCTGCAAAGGCCCCAAATTCCAGAACTGCATTTGACAACACATTTTTGGATTTTACCCAAACAACTCAAACTGGATTGTCCCAGTGCCTTGGCTAGTGACCATTTAGCGGCCGACAAACGCTGTGCATTAGGTAAAATGGGACGATCAAACAGTGTGATGGACAATTAAACAGAAATCCTTAACCTTCTCCACACGCACACCCACCTCGCCCCTTTTTGTATGCCTATTTGTGTGGGGGGGTTTTGTTTCGTTTTTTTTTTTTTTTTTTTTTTTTTTTTTTTGCGGAAAGAGACCAAAACATATTCAAATTTGGCCCAGGCCACTAAGTGGGAAGCGGTTTCTGGTGGCCTCAATGGGTCTGGGAGTTACCGTGGTGCTAGCCTATAGCAGGCCCTGCCTAGCAGAGGCTGGCGCGCATTCACTCGGAATATTTGGTTGCGCACATCCAAGATGTTGTGCTCAGGACCCCCGTAATGGGCCATAAGGGAAGATTTGTCTACATTTTGGAAAGAGTTTATCATTTTTAAACATTGTATTTTCCTAGAGATGAAAAATAAAATGGGGCTTAAAGGGTATAGGTTATGTGAGATTTTTGGGGGGTTTAAAACAAAACGAAGGTGTGCGTTCAGTATACAATCGGTGCTTTCCCTGTCTCTCCAGCTCCTAAATAAACATTTTTGGGTGGGTTGAAAATCATCTAATCAGCAATTGGTTTCAATTGTACATCAATTTTATGTTTGCTAAAGAGAGAACCAATATTTTACGAATGAGTATTTAATAATAATTTAATTCATAAAAATATCTCACACTACCTTTTACTGTAGTGTGAGACACCCTGGAAGCCCATCAATGAAAGGGCTTCAGAAGGAACCCTCTTTGAAAACCAGTGTCCTACACATTGTTTTCATTGTGTTGCGGTGTGAGATTGTACATCTGGTATTGTCACTGCTTTCGATCTTGTATGAAGAAGTAGTCAGGCATTCGTTTATGGGAACAAAGTAACAAAATAGTTGAAATAATGTAGTTATGGCAGACAGCAATGAAAATAATGCCCGAATGTGGCAGGCCCGAATGTAACATTTCAACATCACCCAAGTCGCTTCGCGCCACGGGCGATGAAGCCGCACCCATACCATTTTCTGTTACAGGACTTTTATTAGAAAGTAAAACATCAATAATAACATCAGTTCTTGTTGAAGTTGCAACAGGCACACAGCAGCATGCATAAAGCTAAAGGTCTGACTCAGAGCTTTGATATATACTGTGTATATATATATATATATATATATTGTGTGTATGTATGTATATATTGTGTGTGTGTGTATATATATATATATATATACTGTGTATATATGTATATATATATATATATATATATATATATATATATATATATATATATATATATATATATATATATATATATATATATATATATATATATATATATATATATACACACTCAACAAAAATATAAACGCAACACTTTCGTTTTTGCTCCCATTTTTCAGGGGATGGACTTAAAACCCTAAAATTCATTCCAGATATACAATATAACCATTTCTCTCAAACACTGTTCACAAATCTGCATAAATGTGTGATATTGACCACTTCTGCTTTGTTAAGATAATCCATCCCACCTCACAGGTGTGCCACATTAAGATGCAGATGTGACATCATGATTAGTGCACAGGTGTACCTCAGACTCTCCACAATAAAAAGACATCCTGAAATGTGCAATTTTCTTTTGCCTTATTGGGTGTATGGGCCTCCGAACCAGTCAGTATCTGGTGTGACCACCATTTGCCTCATGCAGTGCAACACATCTTCTTCGCATAGAGTTTATCAGATTGTCAATTGTGGCCTGTGGAATGTTGGTCCACTCTTCTTCAATGGCTATGTGAAGTTGCTGGATGTTAGTGGGAACTGGTATGCGCTGTCAAAATGGTAATAATGTGGTAATATTGTGTTATTACCATTTTTACAGAGTATACCAGTTCCCACTAATATCGAGCAACTTCACATAGCCATTGAAGAAGAGTGGACCAACATTCCACAGGCCACAATTGACAATCTGATAAACTCTATGCAAAGAAGATGTGTTGCACTGCATGAGGCAAATGGTGGTCACACCAGATACTGACTGGTTCGGAGGCCCATACTCCCAATAAGGCACAACAAAATTGCACATTCCAGGGTGTCTTTTTATTGTGGAGAGTCTGAGGTACACCTGTGCACTAATCATGATGTCACATCTGCATCTTGATGTGGCACACCTGTGAGGTGGGATGGATTATCTTAACAAAGCAGAAGTGCTCAATATCACACATTTAGGCAGATTTGTGAACAGCGTTTGAGAGAAATGGTTATATTGTATATCTGGAATGAATTTTAGGTCTTTTAGTCCATCCCCTGAAAAATGGGAGCAAAAACAAAAGTGTTGCGTTTATATTTTTGTTGAGTGTATATATATATATATACACTCAACAAAAATATAAACGCAACACTTTTGTTTTTGCTCCCATTTTTCAGGGGATGGACTTAAAGCCCTAAAATTCTTTCCAGATATACAATATAACCATTTCTCTCAAACACTGTTCACAAATCTGCCTAAATGTGTGATATTGAGCACTTCTGCTTTGTTAAGATAATCCATCCCACCTCACAGGTGTGCCACATTAAGATGCAGATGTGACATCATGATTAGTGCACAGGTGTACCCCAGACTCTCCACAACAAAAAGACACCCTTAAATGTGCAATTTTCTTTTGCCTTATTGGGCGTATGGGCCTCCGAACCAGTCAGTATCTGGTGTGACCACCATTTGCCTCATGCAGTGCAACACATCTTCTTCGCATAGAGTTTATCAGATTGTCAATTGTGGCCTGTGGAATGTTGGACCACTCCTCTTCAATGGCTATGTGAAGTTGCTGGATATTAGTGGGAACTGTTACACACTGTAAAAATGGTAATAACACAATATTACCACATTATTACCATTTTGACAGCGCATACCAGTTCCCACTAATATCCAGCAACTTCACATAGCCATTGAAGAGGAGTGGAGCAACATTCCACAGGCCACAATTGACAATCTGATAAACTCTATGCGAAGAATATGTGTTGCACTGCATGAGGCAAATGGTGGTCACACCAGATACTGACTGGTTCGGAGGCCCATACGCCCAATAAGGCAAAAGAAAATTGCACATTTCAGGGTGTCTTTTTGTTGTGGAGAGTCTGGGGTACACCTGTGCACTAATCATGATGTCACATCTGCATCTTAATGTGGCACACCTGTGAGGTGGGATGGATTATCTTAACAAAGCAGAAGTGCTCAATATCACACATTTAGGCAAATTTGTGAACAGTGTTTGAGAGAAATGGTTATATTGTATACCTGGAATGAATTTTAGGTCTTTAAGTCCATCCCCTGAAAAATGGGAGCAAAAACAAAAGTGTTGCGTTTATATTTTTGTTGAGTGTATATATACACACATATATACATACACATACAGTGTATAGCACAAGCTTTGCAATAAATGACAAGTGTGTCAATGAACCTGTCTTATGTGTGAACGGCCCCTTCTACTCCAGGGTTCCGACCCTCGACTGACCACTGCGCTGCACTGTCCAGTTGGCGTTGAGTCAGCAGTGATTGGCCGAGAAGTCACTGCCCCTCTCTCCCTGTCCTCCAGGCTTCCAGCTATTGTCCTCTGGGTTTATATTATGCCAGAGCCAACAGGAGGCTCTCCCACACGTCCAAACGTACAAATGAAGCTCCGATATGTACAAATGCCTTCCATTCAATAACAGAATGGAACACTCTTACAGGTCAGCTGGTTCACACGGAAAGCGTGTATGCGCTTGTTTTCACGAGACATATAAGCGATATCTTCCATCTAAAGCAGGGTTTTTCAACCCGAGGACCATCAGTGGTCCTTGAGAGGATTCCAGGTGGTCCCCAGCTAAATGATGGACAGTTGTAACCAAATGGACCCTTGTAGATCTGCAACTCTTAAAATGAAACCAAATGTATCAATTTACGCTCTCAAGAGTTAAATTATATGTAAAAATCAGAATTACTTAACCTTCAAGAATGTACACATTTAGAAAATGTAGACGAACTTTGACAGTTTACCTCTCTAAATTGTGGACACAAATAGTAGGCCCTGGTATGAAAAAGGTTGAAGTTTTATAGTAGTTTTAGCATCACCAAACTGGTGATGCTCTATAGTGTCTGAATCGACTTTGTGTTTGTTAATGTACTAAAAGAGTGACTTTGAAAGCTGTTTAAGTGTACAACATAAGTCAGTGAGGAGTATATTTTGTTTTTGTTAGTATCTCTTCCACATTTGGAATGGTCTGTACACTTTCTCTCATAATGTCATAATGTACTCTCCTGCAGGTATTCTGTTTACCCTCTAGGCGGCACACATTGTTAAGTCGCTTTCTTGTTTCGCTCCAAAGGATTAGACACAACTCAAGTTTTCCCAACACAATCCAAGTTTTTTATTTTCCAACTTGTATCACTGTATCTTTTGTTGGCTTCAGCTTGGTGATTGGTTGGTCATTTAGTAGTATTGTAGGTTGTAAACCTTAAACAGAAGAAACAAAATGTTACAACATTGACAATGATTGACAATCATTATATCATTATCATCATTATAAAAAATTATATTTTTAACTCATGTTTTATCAAAATTATTGTTTAAGCAACACATGCATTTCCATTAAATATCCAAATAATATAAAATATCTTAATAATCCGGTCTTTTAACAATAAAGTATTTTAAACAAGTACATGTCTTAACTATTTTAAGCAATTCATTTCAATTACTCTTAAACTCTCAAAATCATTTTAAGCAAATTAATATTACTTTAAAACAATCAATAAATGCCTAAATGAAATGTTCTGTAATTTAAATCTATAGTTTGTCTTTTAACTTAGTCATTTTAATTATTCCTATTAAAGCAGACATTTTTAGTCGAATTATTAACTTATTGTATTAAAGTAACAACTCAAAATTAAAGTCAATGATTAACTTATACATTTTAATCATGTTACACATTTAACCATTTACCATTTCTAATGGACCTTTAAATCATTAAATTAAATCGATTAAATTATTTAAATTAAAAATTCAATTTAAAATTAAAATTAAATCGATAAGGTTCCAAATCAGGCAACTATTTAAGTACTTTTAATAAAGGATAAGCCAGTATGTCCTTGTAGATCAGCCCTGCAAACTATGCACTTTTACCTTTAAATGTCCACATTTAGTTGTTTTAAATTCTCTTTAAATTCTTAAAGTCTTTGTACATTTGAAATACAACTATAATATAACTTAACACTGAACACAAAAGTGCCCAACAATTAAAGTATTCTACAATTTGATCCTAATCTTGAACCAAATGCAATAATTAAACACTAAACACAATAATTAACCATTCAATGCCTTAAGACATTTACAACATAATATATATATAGTAAAAGAACATTTAACAGACCATTGGCGTCTTTGGGCTGAACTTCTGAAAGGACTTAGAGCTTCCTTCTTCTTCTGTTTGTGAGTTCAGTTTGTCTGAATGGCTTTTTCAAGTCCTCAGGTGCTCTTGATGAGCAGCGGCCATTTTGCTGCTGCACTCTGGGAAGTGTAGTTTTGAACTTGGATGCCTGGTCAAAGCCCCATTCCTGGCTTTTGACCAAACACCTCCCACTTGAGCTCCTGGGTTGAGTTCCTGGGTTCGACACAGAGAGGTCACTCAGATCCTCCACGTTGTTCTTCGGTGGGGAGTAATATGATCAGTCGTCTGACATCTCTACGTAGAATGGTGGCCGGGATTTTGTTTTGTCCTTCATCCTTTGTAGGCTTTCTTTTTCCATTCGCTCTCATGATGGGAACAGGGTAGCTCGGAAAGGTCCTCACGAGGGCATCTCTGACAATGCCTTTGCTGTCTGCATTGACACCGACTACTCGTGCCAGCCTGTACTGTCCTCTCAGGGCGTTTTGGTCGGCCAGCCAGACCACATCCCCGACAGCCACGTTTCGTTCTCTGGTGTGCCATTTGTTCCTCACGAACAGGTTGGGACCGGCCAATTGGCTCCACTTCTTCCAAAATCTGCTGACCTCTGCCTGGATATGTTGAAGCCTTTTATATGGGTAACCATCAAATTGGAAGTCCCCAGGGTCACCTTTGGGGCTGGCACGTCCTAACAGCAGTGAATTTGGTGTTATGTATTCTATACAGTCTTCCGGCTTTGGGTTCTCACATCGATGGGTCTCTCATTTGCAAGGTTGGCCGCCATAAAGAGGAAGGTCTGGAATTCGCCCCATGTGAAAGCTCCATCTCCACCAAGGTTGGTCAAGGCCCGCTTCACTATTTTGACAGCCGCCTCTGCTGCACCGTTCCGGTGAGGGGAGTCTGCCGGGTGTATCTTCCAGGACCATTCCGTCCCATGCATGGCAGCTTTGTCTTGGACCACCGATCTGTCCAGTCGGTCAAGGTATTTGTACAGTTCCCCCAGAGCAGGTTTGGCTCCCACGAAATTTGTTCCAGGGTCAGACCACAATTTCTTGGGGTGTCCCCTCAGTGAGGTAAATCTGTTATAGGCCAGCAGGAATCCCTCCGAGGACTGGTCACTGACCACTTCAGTGTGTATTGCTCGGGAGGCCATACAGCAGAAGACAATACCCCATACTTTTAGTTTAGTTCTCTTTTTGACCTCATCTTTGACTTCATATGGGCCGAACAGGTCCATGGTGGTGTATTCAAAGGGTGCGGCTGGGGCTGATCGTTCCGGAGGGAGGTCAGACATGATCTGCTGGCATTTTTTCGCACTGTTCTTTCTGCAGATGATACAGGCGTCAACCACTCTTTTCGCCAGTCTCCGGCCTTTTATGACCCACGCTTTCCTTCTCATCCGGAGGAGGGTTCCTGCTACTCCTTCATGACTTGCTCCGTGGGACTCCTCGGCCAGCAACATAGACACCCATGACTCAAGTGGCAAGACTGGAACTGCTGTCTTATCTTCTGCGAACATCTGGTATCTGCCACCACACACCAGAAGTCCAGAGGTCACATCCTTATATATTGCCAATCTGCTTAAAGTTGTCTCTGGCAGGACCATTTCTTCTTGGGCAGCAAGAAACAGGTCTTTGAGTGAGTCTTCTAGTTCTCGTACAGTCAGCCCTTGTTTTGGTAGTGCCTCCCACTTTGGTGGCCCTGGTGTCTGGCACTTCTTAAGCCACAGCTTGGCAGCTCGGCAGACCCAGGCAATGACTCTAACCAGTCGGGACAGGTTGCTGAATCTGTTGAGGTTAACAAGATCTTTGACCCAACCGGCGGGCTTCTTCCTTAGAAGTGGAGCTGGCTTTCCCTCAGTGGCCTGTGCTGGCTGGTTTTGGCTGATTTTGGCTTGAGCCCTTGTCATTACAGCCGAAAACGCCTTTCTTTGGAGTGTGTTCACGCTCTCCCTGGCATGGGCAGCTACTTCTACCGCTGATTTAATAGGCCACTCCTCCACTGGCCACTTAAGAAACTTTGGTCCATTTTGCCAGATGGAGCCCTCTTTTAGATCCTCAGGAGTGCCGCCTCTTGTAATGATGTCCGCGATGTTCAGGTCACCACAGATCCACCACCAGTCCTGCACTGGCCCAGCTTTTTGGATTTCGCCCACTCGGTTGGCGAAGAATGTTTGATATCCATAACTGTCTCGTTGTATTGCCCCCAGGACTGTTTGGCTATCCAGCAGATGGAACCACCTCTCGATCTTCATTCGAGCATGCTTCTCCACATATTTTCGGATTCTGGCTGCAAAGACAGCACCACAGATTTCGGCTTTTACAGCTTCTCCCTTCTGGTCCAGGGGTGTCAACTTGGCCTTGGATTCCACAAGTCGAACTTCAACGCCATGACTTGTTTCCCATCGCAGGTACATCACAGCGCCAAAGGTTTTGTCACTCCCGTCGGAGAATGTGATGCCCCAGGGGTTTCCTATCCAGCCAGCTGGTGTGAGGCTTCTGCTGAATTTCACTTGGCCAAGCTGCACATATTCTTCGAACAACTGTATGGCTTCTTCTCTGAGGCTTTCTGAAAGTGGTTGATCCCAGGTCTCTTGGGTCAGCTTGCCGCCACCTCCCTCTTGGAATGCCTTTCTCACAAGAATCGCTCCTTTCTGTTTGACCGGTGCTGCTAGGCCAATCGGGTCATACAATCCAGCTACTTGGCTGAGGAGAGCCCTTCGGGTCAGTGGGTTAGGCGTTTCAGTTCTCACTTCCTCCTCGAGGAGATCTTTGCCAACTCTCATCTTTTTCTTCCTTTTAGAGAAGTTGATTGAAGTTAATATGTAGAGCTTGTCTTCATCCACTTGGTAGCCGATACCCAGGGCTTTATTGTCCTCCTCCCTCATTTGATTTGGAAGAATTAGGGTATGGCCTTGGTCTTTTCTTGGGACGTCTGTGCCCTTCCTCCCACTTTGCCTTGACCGGACCCATGGCTTGAGGAAGAATCCGCCACCTTTCAGAATCTCCTCCACCGTTGCAGTGATTTGGTCAAGTTTGTCAAGGTTATTGTGGGAGGTCAGAAGGTCGTCCACATAGCTGTCCTTTTCGATTACTCTGCGCTCTTCTTCCAGGTGAATAAAGTTGGGCAGGCTTGCTGTCTCTCTCATAGCCAACTGAGCAATGCAACCAGCAGGTTTGTCTCCGATGTTTACTCGGGTGATTGCATATTCACTGATCTCCTCTTCGGGGCTGTCTCTCCAGAGGAATCTGTGCAGATGCATCTCACACTGCTCTAGCCACACAGAGTTGTACATCTTCTTTATGTCTCCCAGAGCTGCATGGACACCTTCTCTGAACCGTAGCAGAACAGCTCTGATAGGGTTGAGTACATCTGGTCCCTTCAGGAGGATGTCATTCATGCTCATGCCTTTGTACTTCTGGCTGCTGTTCCATACAATTCGAACTGGTGTTGTCACTGAATGAGGGTTTGGCGCCACCAGGTGGCTCACATACCACACTGGCCCGTTCCACTTGTCAATGATTTCATCAGTAAGTTTTATTGCTGCTCCTCGTTCAACCATTTCATGGACCTGGGTTGCATATGCGACTTTCCAGTCTGGCTCTTTGCTCAGTTGCTTTTCCATCCTCAGGAAGCAAGCTTGGACTGCACTCTTGTTGTTGGGGAGAGAGGCAGGATCTATGGTCCAAGGATATTTTGCATCCCAGTGTGGAGATGATGTGTGAGCATCTTTTTCCTTGTAGGTGAGGCCTCCTTTAATGATCTCATATTCCCTCTCCTCTGCCAGGGTCATTTCTTTTCCTCCTGGTGGACAGTTCCCACATCGGCATCCTCCACATCTTGGCTCACAGGCAGCCCCGATGCTGTCCCAGTGCCACCACTCAAGGAAGTCACGGTTGCTGGCCACTGTGAAGGTGGTCTGGGCATCATCCTTCACTGGACTTGCGATCTCATGATATTTTACTGCTGCTGTTCTCATGGAGCGTGCAAAGTGAGTTCTTGATTCATATGCTTCGATGTCCACTTCCTCATGCAGATCAGGATGTGCTCCGCCCACCGTCTTCCCCAGTGGGCTTTCCCATAAGACGAGGTCTCCGATGATCTTAATTCTTTGGGGAGCGAGCCTTCCCTCTCGGTGGCTAATGAGCAGCTCAACTTCGTCTGGCCTCTCCAACTCTTCAAGTTTGACTTCTGGAAAGAATTTTTGCAGGGTCTCTGGTTGAATGACATTATGCACCTTGGCGATTTCATCCAGACCATAGCAAACCAGTTCGTGAGCTTTTTGTGTTCCTTTAGCTGTCTTAACTCTGACTTTGAGAAGATATCTCAGAGTGTCCACCTTCATGGCCATTCCTCCGACCCCATGGACAACCAAGGTTATCTTCTCTCTTCTCAACCCAAGTCTTTCAGCTGCCTTATGGGTGATGTAGTTTGTATCAGACGCTAGGTCGATTAAGGTCCCGATCTTCTGACCAGCATTTGCAGTGACTTGCAAGAGCATCATGATAACGGGGAGCTCGGAGAGACCATTTTTTCGGAGTAGCTCAGACTGATGTGAGGTGTTTAGTGCCATTGTGGTATTGTTGGTAAAAGCCCTTCTGCCTCTTTCGGCCATGTCTGGGGATAGTTCAGCCAGGAATGCCTCTTGCTCCTCTGTGAGCGTGCCTTTATCGCCACCTTTTACACTTTTCCCCTCTCCTCCTCGTGGTTTAGATTCCCCTTTCGGACAGAGGAAATAATGGTGATCTGCGGCACTGCCACCCTTCTTGCAATCTGCGTTCCTGCACAAAAAAGTGTCTTTACAGTAAGCAGTCTCTTCATGGCACCCCAGACATTTCCTACATGCTCCCAGCTTCTTCAAGGCAGCAGTCTTCTCTGTTAGCTTCAGCCCCTTGAACTTTCGGCAGAAGAATATTTTGTTGGTATGGCCACCGTCACCACAGACAACACAGCCGTCGATCTCTTGTCTTTTGGTGGCTTTTGTTGAGGCAGACTTTCTTTCCTTCCTCTTTTCTGCCTGGTCTGGCTTGTCAGCCTTCTCCACAATTTTTAGTTGTTCAAGCCTCTCCAGTATTTCTTCCTGGTTCTTTAAGAACTGCAAGAGCATGTCAAAGTGGTTCTGTGGTGTAACATTGTTGCGTGGGTGCACCATGAACATCAGCCAGTCTCTTTTTATATAGTCAGGTAGCTTGCTCTCGATCGATTTGATCACCAGAGGGTTGTTTATGGCCCCGGAGTTGCCCAGCTCGGTGAGATCTGATAGAGCCTTCTCCACAGTTTGTATTAGGTCAATGACCTTTCTTGGCTGATTTCCCTTGGCCTGTGGTATTTTCTCAAGCTCTTCCAGGATTTCCACTGTGATGCTTGATTTGTTTCCGTATCTGTTCTCCAAAACTCTGAACATGTCATCTGCGGTGGTGTATGTTGAAAGCCTGAGGTCCTTTGACATTTTCTCATCCACGCTCTGCAAGAGCTGAATCTTCTTCACTTCAGGTGATCCAGATGGTTCTCCCTGCCTTTGTAGGTTCTCCCAGTCTTTTTTCCATCTGTGGAATTCTCTCTTGAACCCAGAGAAGGTAGGTAGAGCAGTCGGTTTTATTCGCACAACTGGTGTTGTTGGTTGGGAGGGTGTAATTCCTGCACCAGCAGTTGTCTGGCTCCGTGCACTTGCAAACTGTGGTTTTCTCATTCTCAGAGAGACCAGGTCTTTTCCTAGGCTCTTGAATCTGTCCTTTATTTGATCCCTGGACTCTGCAGGTATCCATCTCTCCCAAGAAGATATTATGGCCTTGGCCTCATTTATCATTTTCTCTGAGAGGATGAGATGCTCTTCATAACACTCTAGATCTTCACCTCTCACTTGCAGATTTCCCGCAGCCTCATTTGCTTTCTCAGCCGCACTGATTGCACTTTCAAGTTCATATTCTCCATGTTTGGTCCATAGGATAGACTGAACAGTGTCTTTGATGGCGGCCAGTTTTAACTCAGCTTCTTTTAGAGTGTTTTCTATTTCGGATTCTTGTTGCTCACTGAGCTCTGCTTCCTCATCCTCCATTTTGACTTCAGCCTCCAGGCCAACCCTGTAATCGTCATTTGTATCTTCCACAGCTCTAAAGTAGTCAGACAGTTTGTTGAATTCCTCCATCAGCTCGGATTGAAGCATGTTGTCTGCTCCCCTAACAATGTAGTTCGCCTGCTTGGTGAAGCGGCTTTTTGCCGTGGTCCTCTCCTGTTTGAGGTCTTTGGCAGTTTTCTCCATGTTCCTTTTTTCCTCCGGTCTGAAGCCGTTTATCCTCAGCAGAGGCTGTCCGCAGTTGGTTTACAACTGTTAAGTCGCTTTCTTGTTTCGCTCCAAAGGATTAGACACAACTCAAGTTTTCCCAACACAATCCAAGTTTTTTATTTTCCAACTTGTATCACTGTATCTTTTGTTGGCTTCAGCTTGGTGATTGGTTGGTCATTTAGTAGTATTGTAGGTTGTAAACCTTAAACAGAAGAAACAAAATGTTACAACATTGACAATGATTGACAATCATTATATCATTATCATCATTATAAAAAATTATATTTTTAACTCATGTTTTATCAAAATTATTGTTTAAGCAACACATGCATTTCCATTAAATATCCAAATAATATAAAATATCTTAATAATCCGGTCTTTTAACAATAAAGTATTTTAAACAAGTACATGTCTTAACTATTTTAAGCAATTCATTTCAATTACTCTTAAACTCTCAAAATCATTTTAAGCAAATTAATATTACTTTAAAACAATCAATAAATGCCTAAATGAAATGTTCTGTAATTTAAATCTATAGTTTGTCTTTTAACTTAGTCATTTTAATTATTCCTATTAAAGCAGACATTTTTAGTCGAATTATTAACTTATTGTATTAAAGTAACAACTCAAAATTAAAGTCAATGATTAACTTATACATTTTAATCATGTTACACATTTAACCATTTACCATTTCTAATGGACCTTTAAATCATTAAATTAAATCGATTAAATTATTTAAATTAAAAATTCAATTTAAAATTAAATCGATAAGGTTCCAAATCAGGCAACTATTTAAGTACTTTTAATAAAGGATAAGCCAGTATGTCCTTGTAGATCAGCCCTGCAAACTATGCACTTTTACCTTTAAATGTCCACATTTAGTTGTTTTAAATTCTCTTTAAATTCTTAAAGTCTTTGTACATTTGAAATACAACTATAATATAACTTAACACTGAACACAAAAGTGCCCAACAATTAAAGTATTCTACAATTTGTTCCTAATCTTGAACCAAATGCAATAATTAAACACTAAACACAATAATTAACCATTCAATGCCTTAAGACATTTACAACATAATATATATATAGTAAAAGAACATTTAACAGACCATTGGCGTCTTTGGGCTGAACTTCTGAAAGGACTTAGAGCTTCCTTCTTCTTCTGTTTGTGAGTTCAGTTTGTCTGAATGGCTTTTTCAAGTCCTCAGGTGCTCTTGATGAGCAGCGGCCATTTTGCTGCTGCACTCTGGGAAGTGTAGTTTTGAACTTGGATGCCTGGTCAAAGCCCCATTCCTGGCTTTTGACCAAACACACATGTACCCCCCGTTTGAGAAACGGTTATAAAGCAAAGCAGAGGGGAGTTGGGTGACTTATGCCGTGTGTGTGTGTGTGTGTGTGTGTGGGGGGGGGCTGAACAGGGGTCAGAGGTCATGTTCTGACACCACAGCAGGCTTCTGGTTCCAGCATACGGCCTGAGCTCCAGGCAAACCACAGCTGTGCATGTGCACACACGAATACACAGTACAAATCTACAGAGCACTACGCTAACTATAGTAACTATAAAGTTAAAATGCACAGTATTTTCCTCTGAGATGTAGTGGAGTAGAAGTAAAAGTATTGAGCATTTCGGATACTGAGCACAGTATAAAAAATATTAAAAATGTATATATAAATCACACCCGGGTGAAGTGAGGGGCACCATTGTGAATGTCATGTTTTGTTAGCGATAGTTGATAATGGCAACATAAACATCACCTTTTATTCATTGCCAATGATATTTTAAAACAAACATTGATGAAAAAGAAACCTCATCTAAAACAAACATTCTCTTGATTTTCAATGTCATTTTAAAAACAAACAAGGAAAAACAAATATTAAAGCTGTGTATAAGAAGAGCTAGCGCCCCTCAAATATATTTAAAAAATATTCCGCAACATTTTATTAAAGTAAAGTATCCCCAACAAGGACCCGGGATGTCATTAACTCCAGATGTTTAATGTAGTTACAATTATACTTCATCTTCGATTTCCTATGACTATTAAGTGTCACATGCTGTGCTATTGTGTTGGAATTACAGCTGCCTAGTCCATGCGATAACAAACCTCTCTGAATAATAAACACTGGCTAAATATTGCATGCACGGCTGCCAAAGAAAAGCTCCGGTTCCACGTCTTACGGGAAGCGCCTCGTGTCTATGGAAAGTACATGTATTTAACTACTCTGTTAGGTACAATTTACTAGAGTAATTCTATTTTCAAATAGGCTACTTTTCCTTCGACTCCAACTACATCTCAAAGGGAAACGTATTCAGTAGGTTAACTTTTATTATGTTGTAGTTACTTAACCGTCACAGTCCTATTTTGGCCAGTTGCAATCTGCCACAATGCAAGACTTTATCTGCTGTTTCATATACGTTTGTCTGTCCCTCTGTATCTACTTTGTATTACATTTGAAAATTAACATCCTGTTATGTATAAGGAGTGATGCATCCCTGATTAGGCTACATTGTTGATACTTGATTGACCATTATTTTTGCAAGGAGTATTAATATCGTTATTGCAATATTGATACTTTTGAGTAAATCATTTGCATACTATTTTTCCCCTGGCCTCACGCTGACCACTCAGTGCAGCTTTTTTCCCAATTGAGAATAGGGTTAGAAAATAATTTAGGGTCAAGCATTGTTTTGCTGCGGTTCCGTTTAGGATTAGGGCTGGGCTTTGGCACCGTTTTACCGAGGTTCAAGGTTAGGAATACCTTGTTTGGTATTTCTGTTTTTCACTTCACCGCTTCTTAATCTCATGGGGGTTAGGGGTTTAAAAAGGAGGGAAAGACCCCCCCCCCCCCAACAAAATCAAACCAGAGTGTCATGCCTGTTTGATAGACACCAGGGGGCACACTGGCACACACCCACGCATGCACGCACAAACGGTAGGTGTCTACATGTGTGCCCATGCTCATACTGTATACCCACAAAACCAGGTCTGTCTCAAATGTCACACGGTCCGTGTTGCCAACTGCCCAAATCCAAAATACACTGGTGGCATTTCCAAAAAAAAAAATGCGCTAGAGCAGTGATTTTCAACTATTTGCATACCAGGGCCCACTATTTATTCTGCATCATCTACAACATTGTACAAGGGAACATTTTAGTTCCAGAGAAAAACAATTCCCAGAACAAAATTTTAGATCCGGAAGGCCTCCAAGAACGTCTCTGGATGTTTTTTTTTTGTGTGTTTTTTTTTTTTTTTTTGTTTCAGGGACAACATTTGAATTCCAGGGACACCCAAGAAGAAGGTCCCTGGACCTTCATCGCCCGTGGCGGGAAAAGTCGCACCCATACCGTTTTCGGTTACAGGTTTTTTTTTAGGCTAGTAAGCATCAATAATAACATCAGTTGTTGTTGAAGTTGTAACAGACACACAGCATGCATAAAGCTAAAGGTCTGACTCAGAGAGTTTTCTGTTTTCAGTGATGAAACAGCATTGGTTTAGTGGTGCGACAAATGTAGTTAGTGTTTCAAATAATTTATGCACTTTAATTTGAAATATCTTAGACATTTGGGGTTGTTTTGCATGCCATGTTTGGCGGGGCAGTATGAACATTTAGTGGGGCATTGCCACCCCCATAGCCATGCCTAGATCCGGCCCTGTCAGGGATCAAGGATCAGGGAGAGAGACAGAGAGAGCAAGAGAGAGAGAGAGAGAGAGAGAGGGCACAAGAGTTATGAAAAAAAAGTTTTTTTTTTTTTCAGTTTCTTCTTCCCTCCCGTGGCCGAGGGCAGATAAGAGCTCTTGATGAGCTCTTCCTCTGCCATGGAGGGGGTCGGGGGGGTCGGTTATGCGATAAGCTCCCGGCCGTGCCATCCTGTGGCTCTTATCAGGCCGTGCCAGAGCGCCATAGAGTGCTGCTACTGCTGCTGCCGCTGTGAGGCCCCTGCTGGGACCCCAGCGACGTGTTTATGCCTCCGTGGCGTCGGCCTGTCTTGTCCGATGATTGTTATGTTTGTATGTATGATGGAGCACGGTTCACGTCACGGTGGTATAGATTCAACGGACACTTGCGTGTGTGTGCGTGCGTCTGCATGCGTCTGCTCGCGTGCTCGCGTGCGTGTGTGCGTCTTACTGAGACAACATTGTAGTCCAGGAAGTAGTGTTGAGGACATCGAGACACTGGACTCACGGCAAAATATCGAAAACCCACATATTTCACACCATTAACTAATCAAAAACAGCAGATCTTCAAAATCAAAGATCTGATATACAAAAAAAGAGTGGTTCTCAACTGCAGGTTGAGAACCTGCAAGCCAACGTATAGTATTTCACACTGTCCATGTTGATAGCTGATCTCGCTATCTCTTACAGCACATGGCTTGGCACTGCAGCATTGACCGTTTGCATGAAAATGCATTTCACAAACTTTGTTTTGTGTTTGATGGACAGTGTCGGTTTTGATTAATAGGAAAGAGCAAACCAGAGAGCGAGAAAAGAAAAGATCATGTAGAAGCTCAGGGATAAATTAGGGGTGACTTGGTGCCAATTCATCCAAAGTCGCCGAAAAGAAGGGCAAAATTCACCAACGGCCAACAAACCAGGTTGCAACCTGATCAGCAAGTGCGACCACTTGCTGATCAGTCGCGGCCAGTTCTGGACGCGTTTGAACCATACTCTGTTTGGTGAGGGACCAAGTTGCTTACTAGTCGCTTACTGATTCGCGACCAGGTTGGTGAACTTGCACTGCTCCTTTCACACTGCCCTGTGAAAAAATTGTCAGAGGGTGCAACGGCCCTAACCTTTGGGGGTCGCCACAATGGCCAAAATCTACAGCCGATAGCTGTTGCCCAAAATGCCAAAAATGTGTCCAAAATGCCATGACCTCCTCATCACACGTGGGCACAATGTTATGTTGCCCACAAGAGCTTTTTGAAAGCACAATCATGGTAAACACCTAGTTTGACACATCATCAAATGCTACTTAAATTTAGATACGTTTAGGCTCAGGCGACTTCAAGAGCATCATTAGAGAGCATGCCATGCACGGGCTACAAAATGTGGCACTTTTACACAAATCCGTGCAAAAAAAAAGCTCCTCATGAAAGCCTCAAATAAAAGGAAGTGGTAGCGCTGTTGTCATGTCTGCTTATTATCATGGACATTGCATTATATTAATATTGGTTATTTTTGTTTGTTTGTTTTTCATGTATTTATTTAAAGTGGAGCGAAAGGAAGAGAGGGGGTGAAATCTGCTCTATCTGGTCGCCAATCGCTGTGTGTCCCTCCAGAGACACCAAGGAGTATACCGTCCATTTAGTCTGAGCTGTTATCTGACAGAGAGACAGACAGAGACAGACAGACAGTTGTTTTTTTTCACTGGGCTGCTGTATAATGTGACCTGTACGACATTGGCCAGTTTCCACTTAGAAAAAGAGACTCTGTGTTTACTGGATTTTGGAGAAAACAAAACAGTCGAACATACATACCAAAATGACCAATCTTCTACATTCTCTAGTTGTGTAGACTTTGGCTAATTCAGATGGTGAATATTTCAACCCTTGAGGGTGTAAACATGAAACATGGACCCTTGTGGGTCCATTTGGTTTCATGTTTACGCTCTGAAAGAGTTACATCTGATTAACCAATTTAACCTCTCTCGGGACCTCTATTAAAAACCGACTTGTATATAGTGATATATTTGTTTTTTAGCCAGTAAAAATGTGTGATTATGGACGTCTCATTGAAACAGTGCATGTCTATTATACTACTGTAACCCAATCACAGTATGACATGAACAATAACCCAACAATCCAATCCAATCAACAATCACTACCAACACTACAGCACACATCAATAATGTCTGCTGTAGAATATTTTAAAAAATACAGTACATTAAAAATGATTATTGGTGAATAATGAATTAATGGTCAGTGTTGTCGGATCCCTGAATAGAAATAGTCAACCAGGTAAATGGCAACGACTATAGTTTGTGTGCGTGCGTGTGATTGTGAGACACAGAGAGAGAGAGAGCAAAAGGTTCCTGACACTGAAAAAGAACCAAACTACACACACACACATACGCATGCACGCACGCACGCACGCACGCACGCACGCACGCACGCACGCACGCACGCACGCACGCACGCACACACACACACACACACACACACACACACACACACACACACACACACACACACACAGAGAGAGAGAGAGAGAGAGAGAGAGAGAGAGAGAGAGAGAGAGAGAGAAGATAACACTCTGCTTTACTTTGGAGTTTCCTCAATTACAAAGATAGCGTCAACAACAAGATCAGGTCTCGGGCCGCTGCATTCGTGGAATGCATGCTCCATTCCCCCCCTCCTGTCCCTTTTCATCGTATGACGATCTATTAAAAAAGATCTCTTTCTCCACACATACCGATGCAAGCCATGCAACAAGCAACACATCGGGAGCATATTTGAGGTTCAGTGTCTTGCCCAAGGACACTTCGACACGTACTGTTGCTCTGCCTCCCATTGAGGGTGTCATTGTGGTAAAAAACTCTGGCGTGTTGACAATGAATGTAAACGCTATTGTTCCACCATGGAGACCCCTATGTGTCATATAGCCCCAACGTTCCAGGGAGGGGCTCCACTAAACAGTGATGCACTGTATATGGGATAATGGTTATGTGTAAATCAAGCTGGTCATGCTAAGTGCAGGGTCAGAGCTGCCAAGCTTCCTGGCACCAAGCTTTGTCTAGAGGCCCTAGAATCTAGTTGTGACAATCGTCACAGTAACATAAAAAAGAAGGGGCATTTGTGAGGGAAACTAGCCCAATCTTGGTTAACAAACCACCGCTTCGTCTAGGCAGCAAGCCATGTGAGCAATTAAAACAAGGTGTTACCCATGTCGGATCAGTCTATGATATATCAGCTATATGTCATGACTGGGGCAGTAGAAAGCTCCTCTACCATTGACAACGTGCATGATTTTAATAGTTAGTATGGGAGGCAGCATACTGCTTTTTTAAAGTACTTAATTAGAAGCGAATGTTTGCGAAGCTTGCTTGGAAACTGACGATACTTGAACCCCAAAGTCAGGCCTATATAGTGGACAGCACTACCACAGTCGCAAAATGATATTACAGAAGTTGGAGACAGTATAACATAGTTGGGCCACCCGTTGCGGCATATACGTTGTGACAGCTGGTGCAACGGTCGTGACATATGCTGCGGTCACAAATTGATTTCGCCCCACCGGTCATTGTCATCACGCAGCACGTTTTAAAATCGTCTTGCGTGGAGTTTTCATTTAAAAATACACAGAATGAAATATTCCCATTTTTTGGCCATGTCTTGTTGGGTATGGCTATATAATGACCACAGATGTGGTCTAAAAGTGTGGAAAAATGTATTTTTCAATTCAACGGCCCTTTAGGATGTGAACGAAGGCTCACAGCCAAAACGTGAAATGAAACTTAATTTGTAATTCCTATATTTCAAATATTTTTTAAATACATTATTTTTCTGTTCCACAGAACCAAAACCGTCTCTGCACATCCAAGATTTACTATGCCCGACAACTATTACATAATACACTCACAAGTGTCGTTGTGTAATTGCTTTATTTAGTGTATCAGGCATCCTCAAATGACTCCTAATTGAGGGTCCTCCTCCTCCTGCTCCTTCTTCTTCTTCGCCGCACCCTTTCCTAGAGTGGCTCCGTGTTGGTAATCAACCTGCCACGGCGCTATCGGCGCAGCATCTTAATAAAAACTACCGTGATTGTGGACACAACCCAGGACTTCCCATGCGCACAGCTATGAGGGGAGGGTATAGGGGAGGGGAGGGGGGAGAAACACCAGCAGAAAACAGAACAACATCCTGGTTTGATGGATATGGGGAGTGGGCTTTTCAATGTACAGGATGTCAGAGGGATGGTCATGGAAGCAATGAGAGAGAGAGGGGGGGTGCAAATGACTTGTCACACACATGCAGCCAAATAGATGGAAGGCCCGGTAAAATGCATGTCCATGTACTGTATATTAACAGCACTGGCAAAATACTCATTGCTCTTAAAAACAAGAATAAAGTTGCACTGCTTATTAGGGCCTGCCAAAAGTAACTATAGTTATTTATAACTTTAAATGTTACTTTGTTTTCTCCTCCCCTCAGTAATTACATCTTTTTTCCCCAAGTCTTATTTTTCAAAAGACCCGTCCTTCTGCATCCAATACTTACTCCACACTGACGACATGCGCATTGTTTCCGTATCCTCTCCTCTAGAGTTGTGGTCAGTGGTTTTCAACCTTTTTCATACCAGGGTTCACTATTTATTCTGCATTTTAGCCACAGACCACCATTGGATGTTGAGTTTAGTCTCTTGCACCCAAAACTAAGGATTTTCAAGTTTGTATTCACAATTTAGGAGAGATAAACTGGCAAAAGATTGGTCAAACTTCTACATTTTCTAGATGTGTAGATTCCTGAAAATTAAGTAGGCCTAATTTAGATGTTTATATATAACTTAACTCTTGAGAGCGTAAAATGATACCAAATGGCTCTCAAGAGTTACAAATACTGTATATAAGGGTCCATTTGGTAACTGTCCATCATTTAATTGGGGACCACCTGGAATCCTTGCGGGTCCCCTTGCGGGTCCATTTGGTTTCATGTTTACACTCTCAAGAGTGAAAATATTCATGTGAATTAGCACAAGTCTATACAACTAGAGAATGTAGAAGATTAATAGTCATTTTAATCTGTATGTTTGACTGTTTTGTTTCCCAAATCAAGCCTGCAATTGTGGACAAAACAAGCAAAATAAATCTTTCGTCCTGGGGTCAGTGGGGCTGAAATGTCATCAAATGGTGGTCCATGGCTCAAATACTGGTATATGAAAAAGGTTGAAAACCACTGCGCTACATTACAGCCATTGAACATCAAAGGAGTTCTCGTCTCTCTCACGGACTACAACGTATATGGTCTATTTGTGATTGTTCCAGCTGCTCAAATATTTGCCCACATGTGGGTAATTAAGAGGCACCATAATTACAGTATCTGGAGGGTCTTACAGATGGTGGGCTGTTACTGTACGCTAAAGTGGACCTCACTGTCCATTACCTTGGGAAAGAATGAACGGAAGGAGGCCTCTAAGTGTTGATACTTCCTTAAAAGGGGATAGTTCCGATTTTTGGAAGTTGTACTAAATACTATTCATTAATATAGCGGTGGTGTGATGAAAATGAAATAAAAATAATACTTTAAACTTAAAACACGGAGCAAGAAGCGGCATTATTTTGACGTTTCCATGTTTATTTTCATCTTGGTCACACAAGCCAATGGTGGGACAACACACATACAACTGGCAGTTCATAAAGTACAGACATATAGTTCAGGTTGCAGTTGTCAGGGCCCAAACCCCTAAAGTTTAAGGTGTCATTGTGTCAACATTCCCAAATTAGGCATTGTCTCTAACCGTTTGTAGCCAGGTGGCCCTTAGTCATTTCTGAGCTGAGGACTGCTCTCTGACTGTACCAAGTAAGATGTCAGCATTTTAGTGAAACAGCAAATTACTGTATAATTATAACCATGTGCTATTGTAATGTTGCAATGTGCAATGTTGGAATGTGCAATGTGATAGAAACAACAATCCTCCCTCCATGGGGTATCCATATACCTCATGCAAAGATAATATGAACCACATTATCACCGTCCTTGCTGATGCCTGTTACTAGTCAAACATGCAATAACATATTTGTTATACACTGCATTAAATCAAAATTTTGCTCTCAACGGTACACAGTAAATAAACTAGAACAAAGAAAAAAGTAACTTTAAAAGGCCAGAATTTAGGAAATTAAGATAATATTGACTGATATTGTCTCCATGTCATGGGGAAAATATTCCTCCTTAATTCATGGAATTAGGCTTATAAATCAATTTATCTAGTTTACAAGAGAACATACATATCCAACATAATGCTTATAATATGTTGAACTACACAAACACAATTGAACTCAAATAAAACTGATATTCATCTGATACATAGTAATTCTCCTGCAAGTTCTCTTTTCTTTCATCTCACCTTTGACTGTCCAGTAGCCTATAGACATCACAGAAGCTTGTAGGCACATGCAGTTCCCTTACGCACCACTGGATGCACATCAGCCAAAGCATGGCCTTTGTCAGAGTTGAATTGAATTGTTCTTTGTCCTGCTTTTTCAATGTGTCCACACTTCATCACATTCCTCCCTCCAGTCATATTGGCCAGATATGACTGAAAACAGGAATGCAACTCTGTGTCATTACAGCAGCTCACAGCCACTGTAAGGCAGCTTTGTTCTTTGAAAATAAAACGTAAATGTAACAGAGCATCTTCACAGGAGCTGTAGGAACGCGAGGAAAACTTGTGATGTGCATGTAGTGATGTGAAGTTGTAGATCAGCCGCGTGCCGCGTGTCGAGACTCCCTCGGAGTCCCTCGGACTCCCTCGGAGTCTCGACCACCGATGAGGCGAGATGGCGCTGACGTGACGGTTATTGCAGTGTAGACTGGTAGCGTGCACTGCTCCTCGTTGGCCCCTGTTGCACCAACATCACTGTCCATTACCCCACTGGGTAATGGACTCACCGCTCGGAACGTGGACACAGGCCGGGGCCATTGATGGCGTCCCACTTCTGGTCCCTCGCCAAATCTCTGTCGCACTGATGATGAACGCCGCCATTGATCCTCCCCTCTCCACAGGCGAATACGGACACTGCGTAATGGTTTGTCCACGGTCCGCTGCTCTCACACCAAGGGACTGGGAGTATGCATCCTCCCTGCGAGTAGAGAAGAGCTGCAGATCACCGTCCTCTGGATGGGTAGCTGCTCTTGTTGCCTCGAAGTGCCGATTTTCACGGCTGGTCACTGCTACTGGAGATCCCTTGTCTGAGCGCATGAGCGCACCACTCCACACTGCCGTTGTTGATGAAAAAACAAGATGTGCACATGCACACACTCTACAGTGTGTGTGTGTGTGTGTGTGTGGGGGGGGGGGGGGGGGGGTGCAACAGGCCAACAGCACATACACCAAGGCCCACCCCCACTCAATCCTGACTGGAGGAAGGCCCCTCTCACCCTGATTGGACGAAAGGCTTTCATCTCAAAGCCCAAACTGAAACTAGGGTTAGACCCCATGGGTTCACTGGGGACAGGGAGGAACTCCTTATGTGGTCACCACACTCTATAGTAGGGAAGATTAGCAAAACAAATAACAATATTTGAATTAAGTGAAATCACTTAAAATGTGTGTTTTTAAAGTGACGCATTTGGACGCTCTCCGGAAAAAAAAAGTTAAAAATGGGTGGAATTGCCCTTTAATGGCACCAGAGGTCAGAATGCTAATAAGAACTAACAGGAGATTCATTTGGGGGCCCCTTGAGCGGATTCTGTATAATAAGACACACACACACAATACTTTCACATTGGATGTGTCTCTTTGTGGCTAGCAGTGCAGTGCATAACAAGACAGACATGTGAAATGGTTGAAAAACCACACGGTACTATCGGACACGTGGTGATGATGTTTATGATGATGGCGTGACTCTATTGACCACCCTGGCCTGGCCTCAGGCCTGACCAGGCCAGGCATTCCTGAGTGAAGTGTATGGATGTGTTCCATGCACAAATGTGTGTGAGTGCACGGCACGGCAAGTAACGGTAATCGCATTTAACAACACTGTGTGGAACAGGAATGCTCTCCGTGCGTGCGTTGGTGTACACACGCATGTAATGTAAATGTCCGGCCTGGTGAATGTCTAGTGTCACAATACAATACCGCTCAGAAGCGATAGATGTTAAAGACCCGAGGGGCTTATTATTTATTATTGAGGGGGCAAAGAGCGCTGGAGGGACGGAGGGGGGCGGGGAGGAGAGTAGAGGAGAGGGGGCTACGTCAACGAGAATAGCGCGCCGGGAGAAAATAACCCGCTCTCATGCGATATTCGGAATGGCATTAGGCCGTGTCAACATGCCACGAGGCCCCGACATGAATCATGATGTTTGCACATGCTAACGGCCTACAGGTATTCCTCGCAAAATCGTTTGCAGGCCGGCTCGGCATGCACCGCTCAATTTACAGATTCCCTTGTGAAAGTTGATGTTTGACCATGTAAAGTATGCATGTGTGTGTGTGCAGCGGCAAGAACTCTGTGGGGGCTGCGGGGCTGCAGCCAAGCCAATACAACAGTAGATTATACCAATACAGTACAATAAGTCGAGGCAACAAACGGGCACTGGTTACCATAACGTCCCAGGAAAATGGCAAAAAGGTAATTTTCCTTCAAAAATGAATATCCCTTAAAGGTAGGGGAAGTGATTTCACTTTTGTCAGATATCACCAAAAAAAATCTGATCCAGCGGAGCATCAGTTCATTGAGACACGGAAGGCAGATGGGTTGCGTATCATTCATGAACCTGATGTTCATGAATTCATATGTCATCGCATTCTCATACATGCACTCACCTCTACCTAGCACAGCCTGTCCCTTTAAATCAGCAGCCCCTCCGGTCCTCTCTCTCCTCATGCATTCGCTCGAGCATCTCATACACGCCCATTTTCCCAGAGTCCAATTCAGGCGGGCTTCTTAAGCAGCCTCAGTTCTCTAGTCCCTCTCATGCTGAACTGTCAGACTGCTCCAGCCGGTTAAACTTTCCCCCACCTCCCCGGCCTCCTCCCTGCAGTTCTCACTCAGATCTATGGTCTTGCTCATGGTTTGGTCAGGATGCTTGTGTGCTTGTCTTGTACTGATGATCGTGTGTCATTGTTACTTTGTTCCAATTGTTGCTGTTACTGTACTGTACTGTACTCGGCTCTGCTCAGGGGGGTCGTTGATATCAGAGCTGCACCTTAGGTGTGCAGGTAATCGGAGATATCAAATGCGATATCAGACCTATGACTCAGTGCATAGATCGTCTGATATCGCATGAGCAGAGCCATGCCGCCATACAATCATGCAAAAGCTTTGCAATAAATGGTTTATCGTCAATCTGAGCTGAAGTGTGTCAATGAATTAAAATGCTCTATTGATAAGTTCATTGACACACTTCGGCTCAGAATAAGATTGACCATAGACCATTTATTGCAAAGCTTTTGCATGTTTGTATGGCGGCATGGCTCTTGCTCATGTGATATCAGACGATCTATGAACTGAGTCATAGGTCTGATATCACATTTGATATCTCCGATTACCTGCACACCTGAGGTACAGCTCTGATATCAACAACCCCCCCTGAGCAGAGCCAAGGTACAGTAAAATACAAGACATTAACACATGAGCATCATATCCAGTGCAGACTGACATGAGACATTACAACATTATCCAAGATGCATGAACTACATGGATACAGAAAAAAAAAATCATAGTCCACAGTAAACACGGATACCATAACAGAACTAGATACCACAATAGTTACAACCTTAAATCATGATTAATCAGAGACTCATGTACTCGGAACTGGTGCCACAGGGAGGAGGCCGGGAGGTGGAGGAGATTTGAACACATATCTGATCAACAGGACAGAGTCAGCTTAGCAGGAAGAGACAGAGAGGAGAGGGAGAGAGAAGAGACTGCTTATATAGAGCACATGATTGAATGTGGGTGTGACTGACTAGCTGACAGCCAATGACAGTGAGGGGAGTTGACATGGTGACAGCCAGAGAGAGTGAGGGGAGTTGACATGGAGAGACTGCAGATTTAAAGGGACAGAATGAATTACTGATTGAAAATAAGGGGAATTAAATAAACCTTCTGCCCTCCATGCCTCAATGAACTAACGCTTCGCTGGATGTGTTCAGACCATAATGGAGTTTCCCCCTCCGCCACGTTAGCAGAGGAGCTAATAAAAGTTCCCCAGGTGGAGGGTGAATTCTCCTCCAATCAGGATCGAGCAGCAGGTTCACATAGTGTAGCTACTCTTGGGCGCCCCTATGCACCAAGCTGGTACCACTCGATGAATTTCAAATCACGTCCCCTACCTTTAACCATAGAACACTAAACATGAGACGATTATACAATTTTCATAATATTGCTACAATGTCTGAGGTGGGCGGATCTTTCATATATATATATATATATATATATATATATATATATATATATATATATATATATATATATATATATATATATATATATATATATATATATATATATATATATATGTTTAGTGATGGAGTAACAAAAAATAAATTTTGTTCGACCCAGATGAATGCAACGGTGAAACCGTGTGCATTAAAAGTTCATAAAACACAATGCAAAGTGCCACGTTTATAAGCTTGTTGATCTGCTATTTTCCGCTGGGTTTTATGCTGGGTCCGATAGTGTACAGCGCCTGGTTCACATCAAACACCGGCAAAACGACTTGTTGTTCTTTCCCTGAGATGGGGGCCCCCCCTGAAACCTGGGGCCCCCGAATGACGGCTTTACAGCTCTCTCTCTCTCACACACACACATGCGCGAGCAAACGGTGAACCCACCCCCCCGGCTAAACATTCGTTAAAACAAACACACATTTAGGCGGGCTAACGGTCCCCGAGCAGGAAATGGCTTGAGTGGGTGTAGACAAGTTTTCGGAACGCAAAACACTCCGGCATCCTCCAAACACGGTTACAATTAGTAGTGGTCATTTACCCCATACAGAGTATGCCAAATACACCCTGTCAGGGGTCCAATAAAGGGGATATAACATGACATTCAACTTTTTTTGTGTGTGTGTGTTTTTTTGATGCTCCCATTTGTGTTTTCCATCCCTACAATTTATCTAGTTTGAACAATCATTCTTTCATATCATATAGGAGCTTTAGTTTTATCTAACATCAGTATTATAATGACTCTACTATAAAATATCCTCCATATCAGCGCCCCCACCACCTCAGGACATTGTGGTACTGCAACTAAAGTGTCCATCAAGAAATGACAAGGACTGGCTATATCAGTGGTGATTGAGAACCATTAGAAATAAGCTTGAGGGACAAATGCAATATGATATTAAGTAATAAAAACAATTTTAGGAATCCATGCATTATTTGCGCTTTAACACTGTAAGGGCCCATTTGGTTCCATTCGGTGGGATATAGGCCGCTCGGGGACACAATTATAAAAATGATTTCCACAATCCCTCAATATCACGGTTATTCATCATGATCATTCAGTGTGTTTGTTTCAGGCTCAACAAATGTGTGTGAAACATAACACTGCTTTCACAATTTGCTGCATAAGCTGCTGTTAATGCTTCCTACAGTAGCTTATCTACAAGTACCTCCCGCAAATTATATTTACAATTACAATTTACAATTTAGGCATTTAGCAGACGCTCTTGATCCAGAGTGACTTACAATGGTGAAAAGTTTACAATTTAATCTGGATTTACAATACATTTTACAACATACAATGAAGTGCTAAAAACATTGTAATACATTAGGCAACCTATATAAGTCATTGCAGCAAGTACTGTGGGTTGGTATGTAATACAAGTGCTATGGGCTGAGATGGAGTCTGAAGAGGTGTGTCTTCAGACTGTGGCGGAAGATAGGTAGTGAGTCTGTGGTTCTGATTGCAGGGAGAAGTTCATTCCATAGTTTTGGGGCCAGGAGGGAGAAGGGAAATTTTTGGAAAATGGTTAAAATGTGGCACAAATAGGTTGAAGATAGATAGATGTCAATAATCGGACACAACGAGTCGTGAGCCTGTAGATCAGTTCATTCCCCTAGTTTTCAGTCCCATGGGTAGGGATGGAAAAAACATAAAGCCTGTTCTAAATATGTTTTCTATCGAAAAGTGGTGTGGTTACTGCAGTTCTCGCACATTGTGACTTAAAGAGCAAGGGATGCTGGGATGTGTAAAAAAAAAAAAAAAAAAAAAAACGCAGTATACCGGCAGTGACTATCAGTCAAAGTTACCTAGTACACCTTTAAGTGTTTGTTTCCACTGAGTCATTATGATAGTGATGCTAGATAAATCCAGGTTTGTTTCCATTGAGTCATTATAATAGTGATGCTAGATCAAACCAGGCTTGTTTCCATTGAGTCATTATGATAGTAATGCTAGATCAAATCAGGCTTGTTTCCATAGTCATTATAATACTGACGCTGGCTAAAACCATTTTTTTCCATTGAGTCATTATGATGCCGCAGTATGCCGGCAGTGGCCATCAGTCAAAGTTACCTCGTACACCTTTAAGTGGAATACATACGGTCAGCGCGAGGTGGGGTTGACAAAAGGTCCTTTCTACGTGGTGTTTGCATGTCCTCTTTGCACCATTCACACCTGATAGACACCTGTCTCTTCTGTGTCTTCTGTATGTTGTCACATGTTTTTGTGTGTGGGGGGGGAGTGGGTGGGAGGACAGGAAATTGCACGTTCCTTCCATGCACTATACGTCGAACCAGGAAAACTTCCCGATAAGAATCTGTTTGTGGGGCTTTGAGCACCGCAGTGTCGACTTTAGCCTACGCCGTGTGTGAGCTACAGTATAGCGTGCGTCCCGCTTCGATAAACATGCCACGTGTCAGCGCCACGTCGGAACTTCAAGGCGGCGTCTATCAACACCGCCCGAATCAACTGAATTTCCAGCTAAACATTAAGTCCTCCCGCACACCCTGCTTCTACTGTATATTTGTACACATCAGTAGGAAAAAAACGCATTGAACACATAAAAAGCTCTTGCGAGGCCTTGCTTCCTTTGTTCTTTTGGGTGCAGATATGTTGCGTGTTTGTAGGCGAGGTGATCGCACTTTTGATCCGTGTAAAATCCCTAGAAAACACATCCGCTGTTTTGTTTGTCATCGAGGTGACAGGAATGCCACACAGTTGATCTGTGGCTCAGACCCAGAGCGTCTCTCTTTAACATAGTCATAGGCACTCCTTCAAAATTGCATTAGACAAAATTGCATTAGACCAGAACAGTGGCCTTGTGGTTAGAGTGTCCGCCCTGGAACTGGGAGGCCGGGGTTCGATTCCCGGTCGGGTCATACCAAAGACTCTAAAAAATGGGACCCAATGCCTCCCTGCTTGGCACTCAGCATCAAAGGGATGGATTGGGGGTCAAAATCAGCTAATGATTCCCGAGCGCGGCAAGCCGCAGCTCACCGCTCCTTGGAGCTCACCACTCCAAGTGATGGGTTAAAAGCGGAGGTCCAATTTCGCTGCGGTAACGTAGTGACAAATCATGCGACTTTGACTCATTCAAAATTGACTTAGACTCTGTTTCCCAGAAGTACCTAGCGAATCGGGAATATAAGTATTCAGTATTACCTAAATAAAAACTATACTCTGGCAACTCACGAACAGCAAATAAAGTACTACAATGTTACATCTTGGCTCTAGGGGAAATTATGATCTGTGCAGCGCCTGCTGGCTAAGTGGTCCAGACACAGGCCTTCATGCACAATCAAAAAAAACGTTGTTAATATATACAGTAGTATTTGTCCCTCAAGCTTACTTCCAATGGTTTGGGCCTCGATCAACACTCTGATATAACCAGTCCTTGTCATTTTGTTTGAGGCTTGTTTCCATTGAGTCATTGAGTCCCCCCCCCCCCCCCCCCCCCACTGCCCTTTAACTTTGCCTCCCACCCTTTAAGTCATTGGTATGCATGGAACCCACACCCCCTCTCAAGAAGCCCAATGAAGGCGACTGAAACCAGGCAGATCATGCATATTCTAATGAGACAGGGAATAACACTGAGGTGGGCGAGGAGGAGGGAGGGGGGCTGTTTTTGTGTACAATTCTGGTACTGCAGTCAAATAGCACACTGAGAAAATATGAAACATAATTATCTGAGTGGTTATTTAGACTACAGAGCGTATACAAAGGTATTACAAGGCAACATATACAGTATACCGTATGATACATTTGATTTTAAATTCATGGTGGGGCTCCTTTATAGCTCTGAGGACTGATTGTTCAAAAGTGGACACACACACACACACACACACACACACACACACACACACACACACACACACACACACAGTTCACGTTAATCCCCTTTAATCTGTAATCTGTGCATGATCTCTCTCCTGACTCGATAAAACAGGCGTCCCAACCTGACCTGTTTACTAAAGAGCAGGTCACAGAAGGTCACTGCTACGGAACTCTGTGAGAACCGAGAAGGTCCTGCCTATACTATCAGAGAGCCATTGGACACTCAAAGGACTGGCGCGTGTCCAAACGGAGCTAATTGACTCGACTTGAGATAAGTTGGAAACACGTACGGCCACTGAGAAGCAACTGTGCCAAATTTCACTTCAAAGTGTTTCGTATGTATGGACTTGAGTGGCATCTAGATGAGATGAGGCGACCCCGGGCCGGCCTGATAACGACTGCGCTGTGAAATCCGTGGTGCTGTTGTGACCCGTGTGTGTGTGTGTGTGTGTGTGTGTGTGTGTGTGTGTGTGTGTGTGTGTGTGTGTGTGTGTGTGTGTGTGTGGGTGTGGGTGTGTGTGTGTGGGTGTGTGTGTGCAAATTTGTGTTTCCCATCAGAGCAGTCTGGGATTGCACATATAAAGGTCCACTGGATAGATCTGCTTTACTTTACTCTTTTACTTTCTCAACTCCATTGATTTCCTTTCTCATTTTACTATGGAAGTACTATGGCAGGATCCTAGAACAGGAGATGTCAGGAAGACGGCCTCAAGGCCACTTCGTGTAACAAGTTAGTCCAGGCTAGCCTCGACACCCAGGCTTTCATTTTCGTTCGCCTTGCGCGAAAACGGAAAGCCTGGACTAACGCACGTTGGAAAGTGGCCTTGAGGGGGAGTGAACCTTCCGGGGTGGGCGTCGCTCTAAATGATGTGACGTAGAACAGCAGTGGACGGGAGGGGGAGGGGCCGGGGATGACGACACGTTAGTGAGATCAAATCAGAGCGCAGCACTTCCGCCGTGTGGATCCCACGACACCCCGCCCCCCCAAGGCCAAAATCATTGAGGGCTAGACCAGGCTAAGTCCAGGCTTTCCGTTTTCGGCTAGTGATGTTACATCATCACTAAACATGGGTATATTTTACCCAATGTCATTTAATACAAAAAATACTTCACAAAAAATAAATAAATACAAAATTGTGGGAGTGACATATCATGGGGGGGCAGAGAAAAATGTGCATATTATTTTTAAAATGTTCCTAAAAAGAGGAATTGAGTTGGGAACTTCTCCTTTGGTCCAACCATTCCGACCTGTGAGATTGGTCCAGTGAAAAAAATGGAGAGAAAAAAAAAACATTCTATAATGTCACTGAGCATCATGAAGCGACTGAAAGACCTGCCCATCTCAGACATCAGCAACATTATGATGTCACTGAGCATCATGAATGTAGAGAAAGACCCACCCATTCAGACATCAGCAACATTATGATGTCACTGAGCATTATGAAGCTACTGAAAGACCCGCCCACCTCAGACATCAGCAACATTATGATGTCACTGAGCATCATGAAGCGACTGAAAGACCTGCCCATCTCAGACATCAGCAACATTATGATGTCACTGAGCATCATGAATGTAGAGAAAGACCCACCCATTCAAACACCAACGGCAGCGGAAACCATGCAAGGTACCGATCGGCACATCAGGAGCAATTAGGGGTTACGTGTCTTGCTCAGGGACTAAAGGTCTTCACAGGGGTTCCGTAGCCGTAAAAAACCCAGACTCGTCCAAGACCCATCGGCTCCGACGGCGTGTTTTAACAAAGTCACACGGACAGGGTCAGAATCAGACACATAACTCGGACCTGTCAATCATTATGTGTAAAACCCGATTATATCCGAGAAGACTCGTTCTACTGTGTGTTGTAGGCTACTGTTTGTTTTTGTTGTTGCAAATGTTAGTAAAATATCTGGTGTGTGATTGTTTGTGTCCACATGCTGTGCTGTGCTGTTCTGCTGCTGCATCCCGCTGATTGGACAACTGTCACCGGTGTTCTGGACTACATTATATCACAGACCCCGAAAACAGTACACAGTATTACCTGAATAAAATAACAGTTGGCCTAAACAAGGCGAAATGCAAAGCTCAATGAGAAAGTTGAGGTAAAGCTCCTCCTCCTGCTACGCACATGTGGATAGAGTGCAGCCTGCAGCCTCCATTTCTGTCTGTCTCTCTCCCTTACTCTCTCATGCGTGTTAATAATAAAATGTAACTGGTCAATACGTCAGCTATATTAGTTCATAAAGTCGGGTCTTGCGGAAAGCTGTTGCATGTCGTAATTTGGACGGGATCAGCACCGCCATTTGAAAGAAATCTCGGAACAGTTCGGATTCGGAAAAAAATGCCACGGGTCGACTCGGTTCTGGTTTAACTATTTAAAAATATTTTTGGAACAGTTCGGAATTGGTGATGTTGCATTCAGTTTTGCATTCAGACCCATGAAGACCTCAATCAGGGACACATCGACACTAACTCTGGGGGAGCCCGGGTTTGAACTAGCAAGCTTGTGGTTACCTCCTAGAGGTAACCACACTGAACTTTTTACTGAACTTTCATTTCAACTGTCATTGAAATAAAGAAGTTGTAGAAGTACAACATTACACAAGAGGGTAATATTTACTGTACAATCACAATGAGACATTTCAGGCTATCCATCCTTCAAAAGTGTCACGCTGGCATGCTGTGACACTTTCAACTCCATGTTTAAGTGCTCCATGTTTTGGGGTTTGACTTCCTCCCAATCATTCTCACTCACAACAAACACTCGAATGTAACAATAACGACAATCCGTGCCCGCCTCCACCTCATATCATGTGAAGGAATTCAAGGGCCCCTCCAAGGGCCCCAAAACATACGGAAACATAGGGGTTTACCAGGGACAATATAGGGAAGTCAACATATATGCTGTGGCCGTGCCCACTGCTAGACTGTGTGGCGAAGAAAGAGTCTGTCACCACCTCCACTGCATTGTGATTGTAACGCGGCCGTTCCTTTGTGTGTGCGTGTGTGTGTGTGTGTGTGTGTGCGTCTGTGACGAGAAGCTGCCCTGTTATCTGACTTTGGTCTGTGAATGACATTGTACATGCAGTGTGTGTTAACACTGCAATACATTGTGTAAGGTTTCCCTGAGCGTGACATCATACCTAAGACAGGTACAGCAAAAAACGGCCCTGCATTAGGAGAAATAACAGGCCTATGTAGATAAAACAGTACTTCTACATTCTCCACCTATGTAGACTTAGGCCTATTGTAAATCAAGTAATGCAGCTGTCGAACAGATGCCCAAGAGTCTGAGGAAGAATGAGCCTCGTGCGCAAACCGTTACAGTCACTTTAACACTGCAATAACCCATTTTGGACAGTTTTCTGAAAGAAAAAAACAAACAAACAAACAAAAACACACGTTTCTATGTGGGTGGTACTCAAACCTCCCACATCCTTCAAAACTACTGTCAAGAAGCAACAAAATGATATGTATTTTGCTGCTGACACCCACTGAAGATACCACCACAGGAAATATCTGGCATTCCAAGTACACCATAATTACTGAACATACAGGAGCATATCACACACCACTGCCATTTTTCTTTAGCATAACTAAAGACAAATGGCAGTGGTGTGCGATGTGATGAGCTTATTCTCTTAGACATTTCAATAAGCCCTTAAGCAAACAGCTCATGTCCAATCACAGCTAAGCATAACCTGTGACAGTCAAACCAATACTTTTCATTTTATGATTTTTTGAAAAACAAAACAAAAAAAAAACGTCACACTCGCACACATATTTATTCTCTAGGGCAGGCCTCGCTGACAGATTTGGAAGAGATTTTGAAAGTCCGGTTCCAAACATGAACTATTTTAATTGAATGAACCAAAGTATTTCATGTCTTCATGTCTGTCGCTAAGAGGCTCAAGCAGGAAGATAAATCGTCCCGTGTAGGGGGGCTCTTTGGCTGGTGGCGACCCAAGGGCCCATAATTTCTAGATCTGTCCATGAGCAACATTAGGCAACAATGCATCACAGTATAGGAAAAACAATAAAGAATATACAGTACACCGCGTGTGCCATTGAACCATGTGCAGATCAAAATGTGTAGTCGTCTTCATGGTGCTCCCAGAACCATCCAACTTTCTTCCAGGAACACCTGTCAATTCTGACCTTGACTGTGATGACTGTGTGTCACATGACGTTCCCTATACATAGGGTGCATTTTTTTTTACCTTGTGTTGTGAGATACTTTTTAACATGGCGTTTCTAAATTGTATTTATTCATAGTGAAATCAACATTTTGACATTATTTATAATTTTAACTGAACCAAAACTGGGGCAGTAACAATATTTACAATGAATGAGTCCTGCTGGAAAGTGTCCAATTATTGTATGGTTGGACACTGGGGAGAGGGCGGGCCAAGAGGTCTATTGTGTTCTGTTCTTGAATTTGTCGGAATAAACAATCCTGCATTTGATGTCTTTTGTCTCTGGTTGTTTTTGCATTCATCCAAATGCTCCCGAGTTGCACCCTGCCAATCCTTTTTTTCCACAAACAGCAAGCTTTCTTCAAGCTATCGTAAAGATTAGCATCGCAAACTAGAACATGTAACAATCGCTCTGTCCCTCATGAGGTTAAGAGCTCTATATGGTCTCTCGAGACAGACTTGTTTTGGCTCACAACAATATTTAAATATTTAAAAAAAATGATTCCGCCTAGCAACGGAATTAAGTGTTGCAAACAGAGAGAAAAACAAAATTATTTTCTTCTTTCCTCTTACTTGTACACAATAAAAGTAGTACCTTCTTGAACCTGAGTAGTTGAGTAAATGTCCTGGGTTTTACTTTACAGTATATACTACTCCCTGTTTAAGTTCTGTGTGTGTGTGTGTGTGTGTGTGTGTGTGTGTGTGTGTGTGTGTGTGTGTGTGTGTGTGTGTGTGTGTGTGTGTGTGTGTGTGTGTGTGTGTGTGTGTGTGTGTGTCAACACAAAATGACATTTTTTGAATGGTGAGACCAAAAAAAAAAGTTCATATTATTAATTTTACTTCATTATTCATTTTACTTCATTGTTATTTTTTTTTTTTCCCCTTGGTCCCCTCGGTTGCTCCACTCGTCGTCGTCGCCATCGCCATCTTCGTCTTCGTCGTCGCCGTCGCCAACTTCGTCGTCGTCTTCTTCGTGAGCCATGCTCAGAGGTCTGAATCAGAGGATTCGCCCTCATCCACATTGTTGTTGTCAAGGGCCTTGACAGAGGGCTCCTCCACCTCCTCAGGGTGTCCGACACTTGGTGAGGGCGTCACAGGCTCCTGTGACGCCAACGCCCATGGCGCCCATAGCGCTATGGGCGCCATGGGCGTGGGTTCCGGTGCGCTGGGTGTTATGGAAGTGGGCTCCTCTGTGCTAGGCGCGGTGGACGGCCACTGAAGTTCTCCAAAGGAGAACTTCTCGAACTGGCCAAAGGAGAAAGGCGCGGGTTCTGGTGCACTGGGCGCGGGCTTCTGTGCGCTCGGGACGGAGGTTGCCATGGGAGTGAGCTCCTGCTGCTGCCCAGAGGAGATCCCCGGCTCCTGGCCAAAGTTGAACCCGGGCTGCTGGCCAAAGTTGAACCCGGGCTGCTGGCCAAAGTTGAACCCGGGCTGCTGGCCAAAGTTGAAGCCGGGCTGCTGGCCAAAGTTGAACCCCGGCTGCTGTTGCTGGCCAAAGTTGAAGCCGGGTTGATGCTGCTGGCCAAAGGAGGAAGAAGGTTTCCCTGCCGGCTGGTTATTCGTTTTGGCTTGAGCCCATGTTTTAAAGGCAGAGTTGAAGGCTTCCTCACTCTGACCCACTTTGCTGGCATTTCCACGTTTGCCCTTGGCAATCACACGAGTCTTCATGACCTCCTCACTGGCCACTTTTTTGACACGTCTGCCCTTGACAATGACGCGATTCTTCAACACCTCCTCACTGGCAACGTCAAAGGCCCCTCGCTCTGGCTCCTTTGTGCTGGGCACCACAGGCTCTGTTTCCTGTACGATTGGCGCCGAGATCACCACAGGAGTGTGCATCTCTGGAGCGTGTAGAGGAGTCTCTGTGGTGTGAAGAGTGTCTGGAGTGTGTACCCCTGGTGTGTGTATCGGACTGTCTGGAGTGTGTACCTCTGGTGTGTGTATCGGACTGTCTGGAGTGTGTACCTCTGGTGTGTGTAGAGGACTGTCTGGAGTGTGTACCTCTGGTGTGTGTATCGGACTGTCTGGAGTGTGTACCTCTGGTGTGTGTAGAGGACTGTCTGGAGTGTGTACCTCTGGTGTGTGTAGAGGACTGTCTGGAGTGTGTACCTCTGGTGTGTGTAGAGGACTGTCTGGAGTGTGTACCTCTGGTGTGTGTAGAGGACTGTCTGGAGTGTGTATCGGACTGTCTGGAAAGTGTAGAGGACTGTCTGGAGTGTGTAGAGGCTCTTCTTCCGCCGGCTGCAGATCAACGGAAAAGGAATGTTTTTCCGAAACCACCCGCTCCGACATTTGATGGTTCACCTTCGCAATGGAACAATCTTTAACCTCATCCACACTGCCATTATCAAGGGCCTTGACAGTGAGCTCCTCCTCTGCAGAAAGCTCCTCCACCTCCACAGGGCCTCCGACGCTGGGTGTGGGCTCCGAGATCACCTCAGGCTCCGTGATCACCTCAGGCTCCGTGATCACCTCAGGCTCCGTGATCACCTCAGGCTCCGTGATCACCTCAGGCTCAGGCTCCGTGATCACCTCAGGCTCCGTGATCACCTCAGGCTCCGTGATCACCTCAGGCTCCGTGATCACCTCAGGCTCAGGCTCCGTGATCACCTCAGGTTCAGGCTCCGTGATCACCTCAGGCTCTGGCTCCGTGATCACCTCAGGCTCCGTGATCACCTCAGGCTCCGTGATCACCTCAGGCTCCGTGATCACCTCAGGCTCCGTGATCACCTCAGGCTCCGTGATCACCTCAGGCTCCGTGATCACCTCAGGCTCCGTGATCACCTCAGGCTCCGTGATCACCTCAGGCTCCGTGATCACCTCAGGCTCCGTGATCACCTCGGGCTCCGCGATCCCCTCAGGCTCAGGCTCCGTGATCACCACAGGCTCCGAGATCGTCACAGGCTCCGGTTCCTGTGCGATCGGCACTGTGATCTCCACATGTTTGGCCTCCTGTGTGTTGAGTGCTGTCGTCGGTGGCGGAGTGCCGGGTGGCATTGGCAGAGTTCCTCCTTCATTGGCTCCTTCATCATCGCTGGTTGACGTTGGCGGAGTTACTCCTTCATTGCCGGTTGACGTTGGCGGAGGCAGAGTTACTCCTTCATCACTGGTTGACGTTGGCAGAGTTACTCCTTCATTGCCGGTTGACGTTGGCGGAGTTCCACCTTCATTGCTGGCTGGCGGTGGCGGTGGTGGCGGAGCGCCTCCATTCCTGGACGTAGAATTTCTCCTAGTCCTCCTTCTCATCTTCTTGACAATGTAATAGGCGAGCCCCAGAGCTCCTATGGTGACCACTGACGCGGCCAACACCTTTTTCCACGTAACCATGGTAGTAGCTATGCAGTTAGATTGTTGTGAAGTGTGCTGCTGTCGCTCACTCTTTCGGACTGAAGTAGTTAGAATGCAGAACTGACTGTGGGCAAGTGGCGCGCTTATATTTGTGCGTTGTATGTGACGTCACACTCTGACGTCACTATCACAGCCTCTGATGTGAGAGCCTGTGCGCCAAATCTGAGCATCGTGTAGGTGAGGCTGCCATGGAACTCCATATTTGGCCATGGCATTGTGTGATCATGGGTCTCCTGTAGAAAATGTCCAGAGCTCCACAGCACGCCTACTCACCAATATATGAAAACAATGAAATGTTAGTGCCCTAAACATTGTTAAAATATGCTCAAAAGTTGCAAAAGGGATGAAATGGCTTTTTAATTGTGCGCAAGTCAAAAATCCTAAGATATAGCATTTATAAAATGCACACTTGCATGGCGCACAACGTGGCTCCCATGTGACGCCAGGATTTTTTTTTTTTTTTTTGTGACAAATTTCAGCATGTGGTGCTAAAAACCAACATAACATGATCATAACTGATCCTAAACCAGGGGTTTTCAACCTCTTTCATACCAGGGCCCACTATTCTTTCAGAATTTGAGCCACAGACCACCATCTGATACCATTTTAGCCCCACAGACCCCCAAAGCTAAAGATTTCTTTTGCTTTTGTCCACAATTCCAGGCTGGATTTTCGGAGAAAACAAAACAAGCAAACATGCAAATCATAAATGACCATTAATCTTCTACATTCTCTAGTTGTGTAGACTTGGCCTAATTCACATGATTAATATTTTAACTCTAGAGAGCGTTAACATGAAACATGTTTACACTCCAAGAGTTACACATGGTTAACAGTATCCCGAGTTCCTGAGTTTTTATGGCCACTAGGGAGGGCGCCAAAGTATTTTACCAAAGTACTTTCACTGCCTAAAGCAGTGTTAACCAAGTCCATCATTTAGCCTGGGGACCACCTGGAACCCTCTCAGGGACCACTGGTGTTCCCTGAGAGGGTTCCTGTGTGTGTGTGTGTGTGTGTGTGTGTGTGTGTGTGTGTGTGTGTGTGTGTGTGTGTGTGTGTGTGTGTGTGTGTGTGTGTGTGTGTGTGTGTGTGTGCGTGTGTGTGATGTACTCATGTGCATATCAGAGTCACGCTACCGCAGTAAATCGTGCATCGCCTGTCAAACAGCCAGCGTGTCAAACAGCAGGCGGCTGGGCCATATACTGTAAGTGTACAGCCTGCACTGCACTACTGTTTCTGGCTGATCAGTACCCATGTGTGTGTAATGCCAGCATTTTTTTCCAATGTTGAGCTCTTTATTGCTTAAATATTTATCAAAATAGGTGATCTACTAGCCCCCAATGCTCGTAGAACTCTCAAGCTATACTCTATGGCTCTGGTTACAGGGAGACACACAGCTATACAGTATATGTCACCGTAAAACCATGCTCTACCCATTTTTTTTTTCCAATGAGAAAATGCTCAGTGGCTTGAGTCATTGTGCATATGAGTTAACTGTTAAAATGTTAATCAGATTAATCAACAAAATCAATTTAACCAGTTAACTTGTTATTTTCAACAACCTTATTTTAATGACAATAAGCCGCTCTGCAGAACTACCCATAAGCAACAATGTACAGTTTAGGCATTTAGCGGACACACTAAGGCCTCCATTTTCGTTACAGCTAAACCCCTTATCCCTTAACTTCTTTGCCCTTTTAAACTACTTAAAAAACATCTCTCAGTAGTTCAAATGGCCAGTCTACAAGCTAACGTGTTAATAGATTGACATGTTGAAATATTCCAAAAAGTTTTTCAAAATAGTAAAAATGAAATAAGGGTTTTGGGATAAGGGGTTTAGCTTGTAATGAAAATGGAGCCCTTAGTCTACAAGTCTACATGAACTGCTACTGTATGTACATAAGAGAACATATGTACATAAGTGTCGTGTCTTCGCATAATGCCTTTAGATAAGATGAAGTCTGTGCGTTTTTTTTTTTTTTTTTTTTTTTTGCTGCAGAAGATTGGAAGTGAATCTGCAGCTCTGATTGCAATGGGAGGAAGTGCATTCCATAGTTTTTGGACCCAAAACAGGCATACAGTAGAATAATGGGTGACTGCCACTCTTATGCAATGTTTCTGTCCTCTCTTTCTCTCTCTCTAAGCCGACGACAGCTATACATTTTTACACGTTGGCGTGTTTGTGCGTGCACATGTGCGCGCGCAGGGAAGTGGATGCGACACAACTTTAAATAGCATGAAGGGGGAGCCGCAGCAACGTAAACACTGCAAGACGATGCGTGATTGTTCCTTGATTGCCGACATCGAGCGCCGCTGATTAGCCTCCCGCGCAAGGCTTTCCTCCTGCCTCCCTTATCAGGGTGTAAGGCTTGAGCACAGAGGAAACGAGGGGTGGGGTGCCGGTAGTTCTTCATTTTTTCCTTTCTTGTTTTTGAGGGGAGGGGCGCATCTGCGCGTGGGAGGCAGTGCTGAATTGGACAGCAAATATGACTTTTGTGATAGAGCTTAGTCGTATAGTCTTTTGAAAGAAACGTTGCTCAGCTTTTGGTCGCATTGGAGCCATCCGAAACAGGTTTAGTTTGATGAAATCTATGGTCGATTTGTTTGACAAGCTGCATGTTTTATTTGACACTACACTTGGGCTCCATCTTTCCTTTGTCCCTTAACTTTTTTCAATAGTTAAAATGGCTGGTCTAAAAGCTCACAATGTGCAAATAGATTGCCATGTTGAACTATTAAAAAAGGTTTTTCAAAATAGTAAAAAAAAAAATGGGTATACCTGTATGAGGAGTTTAGCATGTGACGAAAACGGAGCCCCTTGTGTCTTCTGCCTTACTGTAGCGAATGCAAGATGGCTATGAATTGTAAGACAATCCCACGACTCATTTGTGGAAAAAGAAATTTGAATGTCAAATTCATATTATGATCGGGGACTAGTAGGGTCTACAAACCCAAAACGTGCCACAGTACCACATGTATAGATCTGCTATTTGAACTGCTATTTTAATATGGCAGTATACAGTAGATATTGGCCTTCTGGAGTGAGTGTGGAACTATAGCTGTCCTCTGGAGTGGTCAAAGTGCCCTGGAATCATTAGTTGATTTGACCCCCAATCCATCCCTTTGACACTGTGCCAAGCAAGGAGGCACAGGGGTCCCGTTTTTTAGAGGCCGGGAATCGAACCGCGACCCCAGTGCAGTCTTAGGGCAGACACTCTAACAGGCACATGGCCTCTGAGCTGGTTACCTCTAATAAAAGGCATCTGGAATGTCTTGGGGAGGTAGTAGTACTTGGAGGCTCCTCACGACAGCGGAGGGGTTAATCGTGACCTCTGACCTGTGGTGTACGAGGGGGAGAGAGATAAGAGTTAATTCTCCGCGGCCTTGAGGTCACACACGAGGATACAGCTGGTTGGACTCATGTGAGGGAGAGAGAGAGAGAGAGAGAGAGAGAGAGAGAGAGCTGAACAAACAGACCGCACATGTGTGTACCGTATGACACACACACACACACACCCACACACACACACACACACACACACACACACACACACACACACACACACACACACACACACACACACACACACACACACACACACACACACACACACACACACACACACACACACACACACAGAACAGCGGGGTTGCTTTTACTTATCACAGCCACAGAGGAGTGGTGTAATGATTCTAATTTACAGTACGACCCAGAATAACCCTGTATTGCAGAGCTAAAAAAAAATCTATGTGACTCTGCTTTGAGACTGTAGTTGGTAGAAAAATAGTTTTAAAAAGTTTTGCTTTTGGTGGCAGTGTGACCAAACTTTCATCCAATCAGGGGGAGAGCTAGACGCATTCCTCCAATCATGATATCATATCATGATCAAGTTAAATAACCTAGAGTAACTGTAAAAAGAGAGCGGCGACACGCTTTGATATTCCATCTCGCGCCTGCACTGCAGCTCTGCTGTCAATGTAAGTGGATGGGCGAGAGAGGTTTGCTTGGAACTCTATTAGTTAATGTTATGTGCTTTTCAGCCAATAGCTGTCTCTGTTCAGCCATAGCATTGGTCAACAGGGACTGTCACTACTCTCTCTATGATCATGGATACTCTAAAATAACAGATCTACAAGCTCCCAACGCATTGCATCGTGACACAGAATGGTCTTTGTAGATTCTTTTTTTGAGTGAGGAGCAATCCACCTTTCGTTACGACACCCACCCTTCCCTTTCCTCCATCCTTTACTTGACTACCGTTGCTAACTATGACAAGCTTTGGCTGGGAGATAGCCTCCTCCGTTAACCAACGTGTCATCGCACCATTTATGGATGTTTTTATTATAAGTTCCCAGATCAAAAACATCAACAGCCCTATAATGCCATCCTTCATCCTGAATTCCAGTAGTGACATAAAGTGTCCAAAACGGTTGTAGGGGCAGTTATCATTAGCTTTTCAAAGCCAAAGAAAAGACTTTAGCTTAGCCCTGCCGCTACAGTCAGCTGTTCTGTGTTGTGATTTTCTGTGCACCATTTCCGTTTCCATGAATGTAAATCCCATTGCCTAAGGGGGTGGTCCTGACTGGCGATAGGGTGCGAGTGGCTTCTGGTGACGTAGCAACACTCAATGCGCTGTCCCATTGGCCGTGTGCTCGTAACACGAGCCAATGGCTGCAGCTCTCGACGTCCCATAGGCCAGACAGTGTGCCAGAGTGTTGCCATGTCGTATCGAAATGAGCTACTTTGGGCTTGTGTTTCATAGACAAATGTAGGTCCTTTCAACAACAACAACAACAAAAACGTAGATAGCATAATGTCATAAAGTGCATTATTTGCCATAATGTAATGAACCTGAATAAAATCCATATGATTTGATTCATATATCTTAGATTCATCACACAACTGAACTATATGAAGCCTTTTATTGTTTCAATATTTGTTTATATGTTTCAATATATCACCTGCCCCCACTTCCCTGGCAACTGTTGTTAGGGGTCTCCTCCATAAAGGACCGCGCTATCTCGCTGTTTCCAGATGAGTAGTAGCCTAATAGTTGCGATACCATCGATAATATATCAAACAGTTGCCAGGGAAGTGGGGGCAGGTGGGCGGGGTTTACCGACTTGTCACACTTCAGATTATGCGTTTAATGTCATTTCTACGGTGTGAACCTTTTCAGGAGAGTATGTCACAAAACCAAAGGTTATACTTAGAGGTCCTTTTCAGAAGATAGCATAATGTGAAGAATGAAGTTCATAATTTGTCATAATCTGTAGGTCAGAGCCATACTCATCAATATTGAAACAATAAAAGGCTTCATATAGTTCAGTTGTGTGATGAATCTAAGATATATGAATCAAATCATATGGATTTTATTCAGGTTCATTACATTATGGCAAATAATGCACTTTATGACATTATGCTATCTACGTTTTTGTTGTTGTTGTTGTTGAAAGGACCTACATTTGTCTATGAAACACAAGCCCAAAGTAGCTCATTTCGATACGACATGGCAACACTCTGGCACACTGTCTGGCCTATGGGACGTCGAGAGCTGCAGCCATTGGCTCGTGTTACGAGCACACGGCCAATGGGACAGCGCATTGAGTGTTGCTACGTCACCAGAAGCCACTCGCACCCTATCGCCAGTCAGGACCACCCCCTTAGGCAATGGGATTTACATTCATGGAAACGGAAATGGTGCACAGAAAATCACAACACAGAACAGCTGACTGTAGCGGCAGGGCTAAGCTAAAGTCTTTTCTTTGGCTTTGAAAAGCTAATGATAACTGCCCCTACAACCGTTTTGGACACTTTATGTCACTACTGGAATTCAGGATGAAGGATGGCATTATAGGGCTGTTGATGTTTTTGATCTGGGAACTTATAATAAAAACATCCATAAATGGTGCGATGACACGTTGGTTAACGGAGGAGGCTATCTCCCAGCCAAAGCTTGTCATAGTTAGCAACGGTAGTCAAGTAAAGGATGGAGGAAAGGGAAGGGTGGGTGTCGTAACGAAAGGTGGATTTCAGTATGACACATTATACATTACATTGTGACATTGATGTTGAAAACATCGAAGTGGTCATTAAAGAGCTTATTAAAAAAAATGTTCTTTTCAGGTGGCCCATGTAATAATGAACAAATAATCTTTCCAAACCGTAATAGTTACAAAGTGCTTTACAAAACAGGTTATGAGCAGCAATCATGCAACAAAACAATATAAATAAATAAGGTTCAAGGTTTTGTATTTGTCACACCAATGTGTGTCGAGAATCAAGACATATAGAGACTTGAAAAATATCGTTTTCCACTCATCCACGGTACAAAAAAAAGAAAACAATAAAAACAACTACTACCAGTAGTGCACCAGATAAAGTCAATAAAGAACTAGATAAAACTAGAACAAAGTGCTAGGTAAAACTACAACATATAACTGTCACGGTTTGCAGATCAGATGCAGATGGAAGCCAATATGCAGAGCCACAAACACAAGATAGATATTCAAGTATTTATTGAGATGAAGTCAAAACCTTACACTCAAACAAATACTGAAGCGCACAGGGAACAGGAACTGGTGAAATCAAACTATGAACTGACCAGTGTTGCCACAGTTACTTTGAAACAGTAATCGACTACTGACTACTGACTACTGCTTGGAAAAGTAACTTAGTTACGTTACTGACTACTTGATTTGGAAAGTAACTAAGTTAGATTACTTTTAGTTACTTGCGGCATATAGGACTAGCACCAAGATTCTTTAGGTTAGACGTGGTATTTTCGAAAGTTGACAGTACTTTCTCGCCAGGGCAGAGCGTGCATCGGACCCTGATGTTACCATCATTAACTGAAATAAAATCAAAATAGTGGTGGTACTTCCAACTGCTAAACGCGAACCGCTGTTCCTCCATAGTAGCACACTAACGTTGCAGCTAACTCTCCCCCTCTCTCGTGCCGCAGCCCGCGAAACAGAGATCTGAGGAGTAGAATGTTTGCTACACATCAACATGTGGAGCGGGAATGTCACCTAAAAAAGGGCCTGCATGTTCCAATCGAACGCCGCCTCAAACTCGTGGATTCTACAGAGTGAAATGCGAAAAAGTAACACATCTAATATTAAATAAGTAACTGTAGTCTGACTACTGGTTTTGAAATAGTAGTTGCGTTAGACTACTCATTACTGAAAAAAGTAGTCCGACTACAGTAACGCGTTACTAAGTAACGCGTTACTGGCAACACTGGTACTGACAATGTGTTGTGGAATGAGTCCAGTCTTTATAGTGAGCAGGTTGATTGTAGAGTGATCACAAGTGAGAAAGGGGCATGGCACCGTTGGGCTGATGAGTGAGTGTGAGCAGGTGAGTAACTGAAGGAAGGCATGATAAGTGGGAGTGGCAACAGACAACAACAAACCTATCAATAAATAAACAAATAAACTGACAAACAAATGAATAAATGGATGGATGCGTGAAAAATAGCAAGGCATCAGAAACTCCTGATGAAACAATAGGAAAAAAAACAAAAAATGTTTTTAAAAGCATTTTAAAAGGGGAATTCCACCCATTTCTACATTTTCCCGAGAGTGTACAAATGTGAACCAAATGGACCCGCCATTCCACCCATTTCTACATTTTCCTGAGAGCGTACAAATGTGAACCAAATGGACCCGCCATTCCACCCATTTCTACATTTTCCTGAGAAAAATACCTGTGAAACACAGCTTGATGACATCATCAAGTTGTGTTTCACCATGTTCATGATTTTTTCCAGACCTCCATCTCTAGGAAACATTTAGAATGGGGGGGGACTTTTCATCATGTCCACACAACATCTAAGGTATATTAATGACAGTAAAATGTTGAAAATGGGTGGAATTCCCCGTTATAAGAAGACACTCGTGACTCTGCTAGAAGCCTGTAATAGCCATGGGCAGCTGTCTGATCCACATGGCCTTTGATGTACACTCTGTAAACATCTCTGCACACACAGTCAATGATACTAAGTGTTGGGACGCTGTTATCGTCTTAACACCCCCACCCCCCAAATAAAAAAAAATAAAAATAATAAAGTCCCTCCGCGACCCCTCTGTGGGTAGGACAGGAGCATTGCATGTGTGGGCCAAGTGGGAAAAATGCTTTGCCAATGCGGTTAGCACATTATAAGATCTGGATGTTGTCGTGTTGAAAACAGGATTTCAATTCAAATATACCAAAAATAGCCGATCTGCAAGGTCATAGCTTGTAGATCGTATTTGTTATTTTGCGAGTGGCAGGGCCGTCGCACCAAATTCTGGGCCCACTGACAATGTTTTCACAAGGGCCCCCCTTGCCAGCGTCTTGAACCATTCGTCTTGTGTAGTGGGCGAGACGACCCACAGAATACAGAAGAAAACTCCTGAGCACTGCTCATTTGGTTTATTAAGGTAATATACTGATTAAAATAATTATAATAATAAATACAAATAAAAACTCATTAATTCAAGCTTTTAATGCCCCCCCTGGCTTTGGGCCCCGCTAAAATTGTCTAACTCCACCCCCCTCCCCCCCATCACTGTCCATGGCGAGTGGCACCCTAGGGAAATAAAGGTTATTTTAAAAAGACTGAAAACACATCTATTGCAGGCCAAGAGAACAGAAAGTCAAATCATATTTCTCTGAACCCTGAACTCTGTCCGTCAATGATGTGGGACAGACACAGGGAGCTCAATTTGTGCATGCGGGACACCTAAAAAAAAGTCTTGGGAATAAGGGACAGTCCCACGGAAAGAGGGACATCTGGTCACCCAACTCCAGTGGTTTTCAACCTTTTTCATATCAGGGACCACTATTTATTCTGCATTTTATCCCCGGAAGACCGCCATTCGATGTTGAGTTGAGTCTCTCGGACCCAAAACTAGGTTTGTGCCCACAATTCAGGAGAGATAAACAGGCAAAAACGTTGGTCAAAATAAGAATTCTTAAACATCTTCTAAATGGCTACATTCTTGAAAATTAACTAATTTAAATATAATTTAACTCTTGAGAGCGTAAAATGACACCAAATGGATCCGTAAGGGTCCATTTGGTGTCATTTTCTATAAGAGATCTATAAGGGTCCATTTGGTTACCAACTGTCCATTACATACCTGGGGACCACCTGGAATCCTCTCAGGGACCACTGGTGGTCCCCAGACCACTGGTTGAAAACCTCTGCCCTGCTCTATCCAGAGGCCAGACAGTCATGAAGGGATGAGCGGGTGGCTGGAGGGGGGGGGGGGGTGGTATGTTGATGGAATGCTCCAACCGTCCCACCCCACCCCCTCTCCGGGCCCGGCACGGGGAGATAGCCATGCACTCGTAGCCATCGATCACCTGACCCAAAGGGCTTTCGACGCTCTTTGATCCATCACTGTGCTCATACAGTATCTCCCATAACCCAAGTTCAGGGGTCTAGAGTAACTCATTGACTTCACGACTGCACTTCGTCATGTTGACGAAGTGCAACATGTGGTTTACATGGTGCAGTTGTGTTTTTTTTTTCACAAGGATTTCCAATGTCCTCTATACCGGGGCCCACAATTTATTCAGCATTTGAGCCACGGAGGACCACCTTTTTGATCATGACATTTTCACCCCCACAGACCCCCAAAACGAAAGACCTGTGCCCCGAAGGGTCACAGGGCTTGTTTAGATGGAGTCCTACATTTCCCAGCATCCCTTGCATGTTTAAGTCACATTCAGGTGTATGTGATATCATCACTTTTTAGAGCAGGCTTTGAGGTCTGAAATTCAAGGACAAATGTGACAACTCTGCCAGTCATAATTGATATCAAATTTAAGATTTGTTTGTTTTAATGGACAAGTTACCTAGTATACCTTTAACACTAGCATGCCTGGAAAAAAGTGGCCAGAATTAGCATTTGCTTAGATTCATATATATATATACACCCGGGATTCCAACCCGGGTCTCCCACGTGAAAGTCCAACATCTTAACCACTAGACCAAGAGGACATCCCCTTGGTTTGGGGGCAGATACTAGACTTTGGAGGCCATCATGACAGAGGCTGACCCGATCCGGGTCACGGCACCAATGTAACACCTGGGATTTGAACCCGGGTCTCCCACGTGAAAGTCCAACACTTTTTTTTTTTTTTTTTTTTTTTTTATCCCACGATTTTGTAACCCATTTTTTCACCCAGTGCCAATTCCTAATGTGATCCTGGGCTCTACACATCCTCCGCCAACCTGGGGAGGCAGCGGACTGGCCTCATGCTTCCTTCAATGCATGAGGAGTCCAAGCTGCCTTCTTTTCACCTGACAGGGGGGAGTTTCCCTGGTTGGACGTAGCGCGTGGAAGGAACACGTTATTCCAACCAGTTCCTGTTCCCTCCATCAGGCGCCACGGCTGGCCAGGGGGAGGCAGTTTAGAGCCCAGGATTACAGCACGTTTTTGTGAGGGTATCTACCCTAGGGGACACAGGGAGAACATGCAAACTCCACACAGAAAGGCCAACATCTTAACCACTAGACCAAGAGGACATCCCCTTGGTCTGGGGGCAGATACTAGACTTTGGAGGCCATCACGACAGAGGCTGTAGCCACCTGCTATATATATATATATATAATATATATATATATATATATATATATATATATATATATATATATATATATATATATATATATATATATATATATATATATATGGTTTTTTTTTTGTTGTTGTTTTTTCAGATGACCAAAATTTCTGAGATGATAGAATGATGATGGATGATGGTGGTCATGGAAGGAGAACCTTCTGAAAGCTTCATGGACCACCATTGAGTGTAGTTTGTACAACGTATAATGGTGCTATTTATATGCATTTGCTGCACTGTGTTGTCTTTGCTTACTGTATATGAATCCCTCTGGACTCAGAATGTCTTCTAAACTTTAAATTGTAAATTGAGACTCATGATGGCGGCTCTGTTTATGTTCCAGTGGATCTACAGTTGAACAGTCTAGCGGCGGTGCTGTTAGTGAGCATCATCATTTGCTTTAATGGTTTTCCTGGAATGTGAGGTTCACACAGAGGCCAGATGGCAACCAGCGATTGAGTTTGATAAAGGAAATCAAATAATGACATGTAAATATACTCGGCTGTTTTCCTTTGCACTGTTGCCTTCCATCGGCGTTAAAAATAGAGCGGAACAAGGTGGCGCAGTGTCACCTCACAGCTAGAAGGTTCTTGGGTTTGATTCCCGCCAGGGACCCTGTGGGTGCTGGCGGCGTGTCTGCTCCTTCGTGCCATCAGTGTCCATACTCTATTATCATAACCATTAACTGAGAAAAGCTTGGTACACCCCTTTATCGCGTTCTTATTTCCCTGTCTATGACTTTCCAATGTCATTTTCTTGGCTCTCTACGCTTACTTTTGGGTCCACTGATACACCCCCCCCCCCGGCCACACACACACACACACCACACACAGAAGCAGATAGAGAACCACAGAAATGGAGGGGGGTAATTACACAGTAATACTGACATCTCTCAACATTTGGAAGTAATTCGAGGCAGGTCTGGGAACAGGTCCATCGAGCTGCACTCCAAAACAAACACATGTCACGCTATACTTCTGCTCCATTCATAAAGCTGAATGAACTGTGGCCAAAGTCCAGACGGGGAGGGTGGGGGGGTGGGGTTGTGGTCGGGGGGCAACCGTGGTGCATGAGGGCAGATGTTTGCTTTTAATAGAATGTTTTATTTATGGCCTGCCAGGCTTAAAGAGAAAATCGGCCCAAAAAAACGTCAGCAACGTGCATTTAATAGCACCAACCTTGACGGCAACTAGTTGCGTTCATGGAGCGGAGGATTTTCATTGACTCGTGGATCCGCCTGGTGTCGGAAGAAGGACCTCGTAACGACGCCGACGAGTACCACGAAGGGCGCGGACTTCGGGAAGCCGCAGAGAGAACATATGTCAACTCGGCGGCGGTGTATTTGAGGTCGCAAAACCTAAAAGTAAGAAAAAAGAAGAAGAACTAGGAAAAAATAACAATAATTTCATGAAACAACACCACCACCACCACCACAACACCAACAACAACAACTCCCATCTTGTCGTCCCTTCACAATAAACTGTCTCCCCTTTACCTGCAGTGTGGCACATTTTACCCTGGTTATTGAAATAAGTGTAACTAAACAGCGTGGGAGAGGAATGGCCTCGCAGTGCAAAGGCCCCCTAGAGGGTGGAGGCCCGCTTCAAATGAAACTGACGAAACATAGCAACGGCCTGCAATTTGGGTTTTTATGGACAGCACTCATGTAGCCCCCGAAGACTTAATGGCGTAACTAAAATAAAACAAAAACATGACTTTTGACAGTGAAAAATGAGTTGGGGGGAGGAAACAGCTCGTTAAGACGGGATCTCCTGTCCACTCCCATGATATTCTTTTACATATACTGTCATTACTGTATGTTTTGCCTATGCGTCTTGTTTTGACCCCCGATTCCTTAAAACAACCTTATATCCCCACTACTACTCTAGAGAGAGGAAACCCTGCATGAGAACAACGTGCACCACAAGGGGGGGTGGGGGTTGGGGTGGTGTGTGGGGCACTGCCATGGGTCCAGTCTAATGGCAACTCTTCTAGAACACTTGGTATTTCATTCATGTAAAATACTCCATATTATATACTAACATTTGACAAATAAAAAAAAGTATTTCATGGGGGGCTTGTCATGGGGGGAGTTGGTGAAAAGGGTGAATATTATTTTTTTTATTTTTTAAATATTCCTAAGAAGTGAAATGAAATCTTGTCTTTCTTTCTTTTAAAACTCCATTGTGAAGGTATAGGGACCCTATCACTTAACACGGATGGAATTTACAAAACAGAATCATGAAGCTACGGAAAGACACCAGTACCGTTATGATGCCACTAAGCATCATGAAGTTACTGAAAGACCCGCCCACCTCAGACATCAACAACATTATGATGTCACTGAGCATCAAGAAGCTACTGAAAGACCCGCCCACCTCAGACATCAGCAACATTATGATGTCACTGAGCATCATGAAGCTACTGAAAGACCCACCCACCTCAGACATCAGCAACATTATGATGTCACTGAGCATCATGAAGCTACTGAAAGACCTGCCCACCCCAGACATCAGCAACATTATGCAAATAGCTAAAATCTCACCGTCCAGGTGAAAATCACGTGTTTAGAGTTCTAAGTTTAGAGTGGAGACAACAAATAGGATCAAGGCCTGGAACGGAAGCAGACAGAAATGGATTTAATGATCCTAAATCTCTTTACTTTAGATCATTTTGTAGTAACATTTACAAACATTAGAGACTTCATTCGTCGTTGGTGTAGAATATTTTTAAAAACTTGCCTAAAATAGCTCTTATTTGCGCTGCCCTCATGTTGAAAACAATGTATTCCCAACTCCAGTTTGTCCCTATTCTAGGGTTTCTAGGGTGACCAGATGTGCCCTTTGTGTGGGACTGTCCCTTATTTTCAGCAATCTACACATGGCACCCTCATCAGTGCTCAAATGCCATAATAGTGATTAATTCCCTAACAGTTGGCTTTTTGTGTCCCAGCTAGATGTGTCTGTTAAAGTAAATACATCCGCATAGAAGCAGTGGTGGGCAACTTTGAAGGTAGAGACAGCCATTATATTTCCACAATCACTCCAGAAGGCCACATTTACATGTATTGTCTTTTCAAAAGAAATAGCCGATCTAAGCTGCTAGTTGTTCTATATTTGAATTGAATTCATGAATTATTATTATTTTTAAAATATGACATAAAGACATTCATCATTCACTGACCCCCTTTGGCCGGTTCTCCACTTGTCCCAGGGTCGGACTGGCCATAGCGTATGCCGGTCACTCCCGGTGGGCCTTGGCCATATAGGGGGCCACTGGGGGTGTGTAGATGTGTTGGTTTGTTATCAGTTACGTTGTTGTGTAAAAATGACCGGGACGGATTTTTATACCAGTCCAGCCCTACCCTGCGTCCCCACATATGCAGTCCTTCTGTCCCTCAAACGAACAGTTTGGATGCGGTCACCCTATCAGCTTCTGACCCCTTCAATGTCGCAACTCTTTCGCTCGAACCCTAGGTTATTACTAGAGAGGCATAACATCCCAGACCCTCCTCCTCTATAGCTGATCTACCCCCCCTCCTCCTCCTCCTCCCACTGTCATTGGCCACCAGGAAACAAGCACCAATTTAAAACCCACCCCGAGCCCCCTGTCACAGCGCCTCAAAAGATAGACAGACGCACCGAGAGACAGAGAGAGAGTGGTGTGTGTGCACGTGTGTGTGTGTGTGTGTCAAAGAGGGAGAGAGAGAGCCCTGCAGAGGGAGAGATATAGAGAGAGACGATCTGCAGCAGAGAGAGAGAAGTTTAAAGTTAGTGGTCTGTGACAGCCATGCCTGCGTACTCCACCAACATGAGGCTGAAGTTCCCCATCGTGGCGTTGACCCTGGAGATTATCACCATCATCCTGTTTGCCGTGTTCGTGGTCTATGACGATGGCAAGGATTCCCACCACGGCGAGGGCCACGGGCCCGCCGCCTCCAATGCCACGCCGGAGCCGGAGCACGCTCACCCCTTGACCCTCTACCCCAGTAAGTGGACATACAGGCAGTACGCATGCCTACAGTGGGACACTAACTGACGTTGAGGGACGTTGGAGACAGTTTGTGGGAACCAAATGGACCCTTATGGGGACTGTATAACTCTGCTCAGGGTTCAATTAACAGTGGCTTAAATAGATAGGAATGCCATTGGGGTCCGTAGACTAATTCAAGTCAAACCTGTGTTCCTTTGCGCCAGACAAGCCTTCTCTATTGGGGGTCACTGCCATATGTTTTCAAATTGGGCGGTTCTGTTGGCTAATTAGTGTCAACTTTGGGGTCATTGAACATGACTGACTGGCTGGCAGTTACAGTGTTGGTAAATTTTGACAAGCAAGCTGATTGATTTTAGTTATAGTCATGTGCGGCACTGCTTTCCAAAGTGGGGGCTCCTTGAGGGGTTTCCTGCTGGCTTAAATGATAGTTTGGAGCCAAATGGACCCTGGGACTTTAATTCTGAGTTCAACAAATATTGATTGGTCGAATCATTTTAAAATGTTTTTTTTAAAATACACACTGGCAAAAATAGAGCTCTTACTCTCATAGTTTACATAGGGTTAGTGTTCGTCTAGTTTTGGTCGACTACATCTACAGTTGATTTTGACGGTTACGTTTTCATTTAGCCTCCAGTTCGTTTTTCAAAATAAAGGCAGTCGACCAACATTTTTTGGCATAGTTGTAATCAACAAAATTGACACTTGTGACGTGCGTGCACCTGTGACCTGCGTGGGCCCTCTCGCTCTTATCTGTCCCATGGACAGCAACAGAGGTGTGGGCACTGATTGTCAAATGATTTCAGATTGACCATTTTCTCACGCTTAATGTTGCATTGTTTTTCTTTTGTCCACAGTCCAATTCTCTATTTATTAAGTATGAACTTACTTTACTTTACTTTAAAACCCCACACACTCTCAAAACAGCATTTAAATGATGAGATGTGATGTTATGATGGTGCAAAGTTTTGGACCTTTTCAGACTTCCATTATTTGTGGTAACAGTATTTTTCTGTACTTTGCAATGGAATGGGGGTGGTATGTACTCCCATATAATGGCATGTGACTGCTTACTCATAATAAGCAACCTTTTGTTATCAATATTGTTTTTTGTTGAGTTGATTGCGCCATTAGACATATAATTGAAACATTGCACCAGGGGCGGATCTAAGCATAGGCATAGGCATGGGGGGATGCCCCCCTATATGCCCTGACTGCCCCACCAAACATGATGACATGCAAAACAACCCAAATTTCAAATATATTTCAAATTAAAGCGCTTATAATTGAAATGATTTGAAACACTATATGCTACTAACTAACTGCAATTGTTGTACCACTAAACCAACACCATTTCATCATTCAAAACAGAAAACTCAGACCTTCAGCTTTATGCATGCTGCGTGTCTGTTGTTATTGATGCTCATTTGCCTAATAAAAGTCCACGGGCGATGAAGCCGCCCCCATAACATCTTCGCCTGCCCCCCAATTGGGAAATGTTACATCCGCCCTTGCCATTACAGTGATACCGGAATATAGGAATAGATCTGTGTTCATTTAATTTTATTTTGTAACTCTTGAGCGTGTGCAGCACCAAACAGACCACAAGTTAAGGTTATGGTTCAATTACTCTTGAGAGTGACAGAACCGATTCAGGATTTTCTCAGTGTTGGCTTTTCAACTCTACAGTGAGGTAGACTTGAGACCAAACGGCCCCTTATGGGTCTTTAGAGTTAGACATGAAAAAAAAAAAAAAAAAAAACACTGTGGATTTTACTGTGCTTATCCACTGAGGAACTGTCTGTCTTTTGACGTTGGACTTGCTTTTTGTCCTTGTTGTTGTGGTCATTTGCGTGCGTGATGCCACTGCAAAGGGCATCCTGCAAAATGTGCTGCCAAAAATGTCTTTTGACAGGAATGTTTTAGTGTCAGTGTGGTTTTTGTCGACTAAAAATCCTAACATCCTAAATCCTAATCCTAACATTTTTAGCCGACCGATGCAACAGCTGAGTTTGTTGACGAAAATGTGTTTTGGTGAGACTCGGCGATGCCGCGATGGCAGATTTCACACATGACTGGAGACTGAAAAAAGGAGATCTACAATCTCAGGTTGAGGTTGTAGATCTGCTATTTTCAGACATTTTGCCCACCTGTGCATTTTGTCCACTGGTGCCTGTCTAATATTTTGGTCTATTTTTTCAGGTGTTGAAAAAAAACTTTCCATATGATATTTAGTCACGGTTTTAGTCATGACGGCTTGTAGTTAGGGTGACCAGATGTCCCTCTTTGTGTGGGACAGTCCCTCATTTCCAAGACAGGTGTCCCACAATTTGAGCCCCTCTGTCTGCCTGTCCCACATTGTGACTGACAATATCCATGTTCAAATGGCCTAGTATTTGGCTTTCTGTCATCTCTTTTTCCTCCTGCGATGCAAAGGGACAGTTTAGATCAGTTTAGATCTGGTCACCCTACTTTTTCTCAGCAAAAAGAAAGCTATAGTCGACGCTGAAAGAAAGCTATAGTCGACGTTTTCCGTCGTAGTTTCCATCGTGGACCAAATCAACCCCTGGCACGTTGATCGTGGTGGTAAACAAGCCAACGACCGCCCGGTGGTTTGGCCCATAAACGGGTGTGGCAGGCGTGAGACGACGAGATTAGCCTCTGGGGGTGGAAAAGTAACTAAAGTAATAACAGTATATGCACGGTAGTAGAGTGTCTGTTCGAGGTGTTTATTTGTACTTTACTTGAGTATTATTTTCCCCAATTCCCCAGTGATTTTATCAAGTAAAATCATCTGCTGTTTTCACTTGGTACTTTGTAGATTAAAAATATATATACATTATTATGTAACATTAGCTGTGCATTAAAGGTTGCTTGTAAAGTACTTCTATATTGCAATATTGATACTTTATTTAAGTTTAAGTAAAACATCCACAGTACTTTTGCAATTTCAAGTCTGAGGCCTCATGTGCACACATCAAATGCATGTTTTGTGTTCTGTTTGTGTTTGATGGTGGCCTCGATGCTTGTCTTTTCAATGCAAGTTACACGATTTGATGGGTGAGCTTTGCCCACAAAAAAAGAAAAGAAAAAGTTTGGTCAAAACCATTCAATCGGAAAAGCATTGAGGCGACCATCAAACGCAGAACAATGAGCAGAGAACATGTGTTTGGTATGTGTGCACAAGGCCTGAGCGGCAATGGGACACGAGGAGTGCACAAGGGAAAGTAGTATTTTGCTGTTGTTTCACCATTGGCATATGTTTGTGTGAAGCTTTGGATTAGTTAAAACTGTTGAACCCAGACACACACACACATGCATGCACACATGCACACGCACACACACACACACACACACACACACACACACACACACACACACACACACACACACACACACACACACACACACACACACACACACACACACACACACACACACACACACACAAACGTGTGTGCACACCACTGCGCTGTTGCATACTTGGCGATTTTAGGCTCTTGCTGCAGGAGAGGCACTTTTTTAAGGCTTCCCTTTTTATATTTCCACCCATTTTCAAAATTTTCAGAATATTTCAAAATATTTTGTGTCCTCCATAGCCCCCATGGCACCCTCCTAAAGTCGTCAATGGTTGCATGTATACATCAATCTGTACACAGCGCGATCCAGATGTCTACAATCAGGAGTTCAAAGTGAGGATAATATATTAGGCATGAGGAATGCGAGTGATCCCTCGCCTGGGGGTCACATCAGACCATCGAAGGGACACTAGAGGCAATCTGTCGTAATTTAACTTTAATTAAATTGAATTTGGAGGGGTGTTGGGGGGGATATGCAGGATGAAAACATCAGAGGAATGGTAAATTCGCACTAACTAAATCCACGCTACTTGCTATTATTGTAAGCAGCGGTGCAGTTATCAGGGGATTTTTTTCTTTACTTTACACTAATTCAATTCCATTTCTTCTCAAAGGCAAATGTTGCACTTTTTCTGAAAACCTTGGTTACTTCATTTACTTTGTAGATTTAGAGATATTATTCCAAGGCAATAATTAAGCAGCCCACTTATACATTATATGACATTAAAGGGGAATTCCATCATTTTACTACATGTTATGTACCTTAGAAATGTTCTGTGGACATAATAAAAAAGTCACAGCCATTTGGTGTTCTTAGAAGTGGATGTCTTAAAAAAAAATCATTAGTCATTAGTATGACATTAGTATGACATTTTGACATCTTGACATCTTCCAACATGTTATTTTATTATAGTTTTAGTTTTTCCTCTAAAATACAGTATATTAATGACAATATATTTGATATTAATTAAAATGTTGAAAATCGGTGTAATTCCCCTTTAACCGGATTCATGTCACTGTAGGCCCGCGCTTATTTGGATCTTTGCACCCTCTCGTAGACCATTAAACACTTAGGGTACTTCCGGCCATGTCTGTAGCATGCATATTATAAGCAAATCCACAGGGGATTCCCTACCCCCATCCTCACCCCCAGACTCCATAGAGATCCCAATACATAGAGGATTGCCCCCCCATAGTAGCATATGACCTAACATTTGGGCGTAGCGCCAGACACTATTTGGCGGCTGTCCCAGCGTTTTCTCCATAGCAGCTAGCGCACGCATGCAGCCACAAGGGTGACCGTGATGTCCCTCTTTGCATGGGACAGTCCCTCATTTCCAAGACATTTAGCCCCCTGTCTGTCTGTCTGTCCACACTCTGTGGCTGAGAGTTCCGTGTCCAAATGCTTGGCCTTCTGTGTTGTCTCATGTCTCTTTTCCTGCATATACATATACCCGGATCTAGACATGGGCACGGGGGGGGGGGGTGGGGGGGGGGGGGGGGGGGGGGGGGGGGGGGGGGGGGGGTGACAATAAGTCCTGCAAACCGACCCCCCATGCCATTTTCGCCCGCCCCCCCAATTCGGAAATGTTACATACGGGCCTGGCTGCGAGTAATCCCCCTGGTGCCACTATATTTCCTTTCCACACTCACTCCAGAGGGGCCACATTGCATGCATTGTTGGAATGTTCGGGTTTGCATATAGTTTTTTCCATATGGGTAACGCCCTAGTTATACATATCAATCACAATGCTACATAAAGCATGATGACATTTTAGATGTTTTGACTTTTATAGTTGTGACTCGTACCACGACTTTCAACAGAGGTTTTCCCACAGGAGTTGAATGTCAACATCTTATTAAGACACCATGAGCAACACATTGGTGAAGACATTTCTTGGTAATGATTTAGTTCCCAGATTGGTGAAATATCGTATGAAATGCCCTAACTAATTGTTGATAGTGGGAATGAACACACAGGCGCAACATTGGAAGGAAAGAAACAGTGTTGCCAACTTGGCGGATTTGTCGCTACATTTAGCCAGACATCCCTAGAGACTTAATTAGTGAAAAGCTTCTAGCAACTAATCCAGCTACTTCTCTCTGGTGATTTGGGGACAGTCGCCAGAGATAAAACGCTCAATTTTCATATAACGTCTCCTATCTCTGTCTCTAATTGTGTCACATTCAAGCCATCCAGTGTCAGTGTTGCAACAATGGGGGGTCAAAACCTGAGCAATCGGGCTAAATAGGGACAAACTGGAGTTGGAAATGCATTGTTTTCAACGAACGTGACGCAAATAAGAGCTATCTTAAGCATGTGTGCAACATGACCACTGTTTTAGAGTATTGTACAGCAACAACTCAAGTCTTTCTAATGTTTAATGTAAAATAAACAGATGTGAGATCAGTAAAGTGCCACCCACTGGCGACTTCTAGAGGCCTTTCAAAGATACGCCATAGTTTCCTCTTTTACTGGGCAGTTGGCAACACTGGCCAGAAAGTAAGCATTTGATTTTTGCTCCTCACCCTCTAGGCGTTCCCACATAACTTCCGGGTACAGCGACGTCCCCATGCACTCCATTTTTCCGGTGTGCGACGTGCGTGTCGCGCGACCACCACCTCCACCGCGCCGCTATGGAGGGGCGTTGTGTTCCGTTTCTGACACCTTGATGTGTTTAACAGAACGCTAGACTAATAATGTCCTTCATGGGACGATGGCGGAGACACACTTCCTTCCTGTCCGTGTTTGGTTCTTTGTTGAGGACGATAATGCGAATTAATCGTGTCTACGGCCATTGTGTGTGTGTGCGCTGCTTATGAGCCTAGTCCTCAGGAACACTCTCCCTGCAGCCAAAAATGCATTAAAGGGACCCCATCATGAATTTGACATTTTTCAAGATTGCTGGTGTTTATTAGCCTCCCCCAGTGTATTTTCACACACCAAAAAGTTGTTTCTTAAACAGTCAGAATGGGTATGTCTGAATGCACGCTCTCATTCTTTCTTTTAAGCCATTGATATACATGGATCAGTCCCCACCACCTCCCACTGTGGTTTGTTGTATGAAATACAACCTAGATTCCATATACTGTATATAGTGGTATTGGCTGTATTAATTGTCCAGAGTCCCGTGGTGGGAGACATTTGTTCATTTGTGAACCCTATGTCACAGGGAACTGTGTTTTTTTGTGTCCATATCACTACTAGCAAAAAGTACTGTGATAGGGGGGCAAAAATGAACAGAGGTTATACTAATATTTTAGAAATGATTCAACAATACAAATGACGTTAGTTTTTTGGGATATATTTACTTTTATTGCATGGCCCCTGACCCTCACAAAATGACTGGAACTATATCATATTTCTCCAAAACCAGAGCAGAACTCGCACCACGGGACTCTAGCAATCAATTAATACCGTTGACACACCAATCATTCATTCACAAGCATTTTATAGGACCTAAGTTCTAACAATCTGAAGTATCCTTTTAAAGGGTGATACGTTTTAAGAGCATTTTAACATTCTTGTGTTGGCCTATGTGTGCTAGCAGTGCAAGTTCATTCACAGTGTGTCTCACTTCTTCCTGCGCTGCCGCTGTAAGAGCTTGTACATCTGCTAAATGTGGGAAGGTACTGGCAGTAGCCCCACTAAAAACGCCTGGACAGCGCCCCAAGCTTTTCTCCCTCCTGGCTCCAAAACTATGGAATGCACTTCCCACTGCAATCAGAACCACAGACTCACTACCTATCTTCTGCCGCAGTCTGAAAACGCACCTCTTCAGACTCCATCTCGGCCCATAGCACTTGTATTACATACCAACCCACAGTACTTGCTGCAATGACTTGTATAGGTTGCCTAATGTATTACAAAAAATTTTTAGCGCTTCATTGTATATTGTAAAATGTATTGTAAATCCTGATTAAATTGTAACTTTTCACCATTGTAAGTCGCTCTGGATCAAGAGTGTCTGCTAAATGCCGAAATTGTAATTGTAAATTGAACTGCTAATTTGTTTGCACAGGCTGGTTCGCTGCATTTCGCACACCTGAAAATTGAACAAACATTTTTCTTTTTGCTTTGGGCTGCAACGGGTTAACACCCACAGATGCCTATAAAACAGTGATTTTTAACCATTTTGAGACCAGGGCCCACTACTTATTCAGCGTTTGAGCCACGGACCATCATTTGATGACACTTCAGTCCCACACAGACCCCACAGAACAGGCAAAACATACAAATAATCAAAATGACCATTAATCTTCTACATTCTCTAGTTGTGTAGACTTGGGCTAATTCAGATGATGAATATTTTAACTTGACTGTGTAAACATGAACCAAACTCTCAAGAGTGTAAACATGAGTCAAACTCTCGAGAGTCTAAACATGAACCAAATGGACCCTTGCGTCCTTTTACACCCTCAAAGAGTTACATCTGGTTAAGCAACTGCATCACTCCATCATTTAGCTGGGGACCACCTGGAACTCTCTCAAGGACCACTGGACGTCCTCGGACCGCTGGTTGTAAACTACTGCTATAAAATGACAGCATTGAAGCCTATAGGGACGTTTGCATGAATGGAGCAACGAGAATTGAGGTCAGGCGGTCGTCTGAAGTACGACCAGAACGAATGGCAAGGAATGTGTAACATGTAGCCTTACAACTGGAATCTAATAAGTTGAGATTTATTAACCACTTAAGTCGATCCCAGGGTGGATCTGTCCAGCCCCTCCCATCCACCCTATAGTTTAACAAATATCATGTGCCAAACAACTTCTTATTGTTTTGTCTTGAACGTTCGCCTTGTTTTTCCAGTCATGTTGTACAACACACAACAACAACACACTACTGACAGCCCAGCATTATAACAGCACAACAGAATACTGCAGTCATTTATAACGTTAGCCTGGCAGCCTACCTGACTGCAGCAGCTCCTTTTCCCATGTCTTGAAGGATAAATCCTTTTCATGATGATGTTGACCTAACACGCTAAGCAAAAGGGGGGTGTTTCTGAGTGGTGTAAAAACTTGGAAACGGCGACAGCGGGTATTGCAGGTCCGAGGTGGCCAGGACAAGCATGTAGATAATAATGTCCTGTTAAACAGGAGAGAGAAGCACAAAAACGTTGTTGATGATGTCAGACTGGTTGCTCTCATTAGAATTCATTCACATAAATCATAAACCCATGAATCTCTTCGTTTCCCATATTTTAATTGTTTCTTGGCAATTTTGGTAAATTTAATTTTAATGTATTTTATTTCAGCCCCAACTCTCTTTTCACCAAAGTACATCAGAGTTTTGGTTACCATTACAATACTGCATGTTTTACCCATATTATTTTTCGTAGTACTCTGCTTGTATCATAACTTTAAAACACACAAGTACCAGAATAGACCTTCATTCATTGTCTTGTCTATATTAGGAATATTCACCCTTAAATCAGTGCACTTTGTAATGCTATCAGAACGTGTACTTGATGTTATTATAATCCATGTGTATCATTTAGTGAATTGATGCACTAAAACTAACCTGTTAAACAGGAGAAAGAAGCACAGAGAACGTTGTTGATGTTGTTAAGTCACCGTTGCTCTCATTAGAATGAGGGTAGGCTACACTTCCTGTCTGAAGGTACCTGTTTCTACCCAAGTGGAAAAGAAGGTAAAACGCTCCTACACTGCCCCCTACTGCCCCAGGTAAACTCTCATGTATTACAGTTACAAATGACAAGTGACAGCTCCCAAAAAACGAACTCAAATCACAAAATAAAATAAATACAACAACCCAAAAATGTGACAACATTCTAGGTAGGTCACACAGGCATGATTCAAGTTACGCTGTTTACGGAAGATTTCAAGTACAGTACTAGCAAGCACTAGAGTGGTTAATAGCCTACGTAACATTTTTTTGCCTGAAATGTTTTAGCGTAAGAGATTTTTGTAGACAAGGGGTGAGATTTTCGTTACCGCTATATACCCCTATCCCTTAACTTCTTTGCCTTTTTAAACTATAAAAAAAAAACATTTCTCAGTAGTTCAAATGGCCAGTCTACTAGCTCACAACGTGTTAATAGATTGACATGTTGAAATAGTCCAAAAAAGTTTTTCAAAATAGTGAAAATGAAATAAGGGATATGGCATAAGGGGTTTAGCATGTAACGAAAAAGATTTTTGTAGACTAAATCTACAGTTGGTTTACTTGGCTAAATATACATTTTGTCAGGCCTTGATGCCATCGTACTGATTTTACGCTTGCTGAAAATAGCTGTGAGGCAGCATGAGTTCAAGTCCATTGCTCTCCCCAGGTTGGCGGAGCGTGTGTGATACATGGGATACATAGTGGTGGGCTAAAAGTATACAGTATAAAAAAGATATGTGTAAAAGTCTTGTCTTGTGTCTCCCATGCGCACAGTGTTCCAGGACGTGCACGTGATGATCTTCATCGGCTTCGGCTTCCTCATGACGTTCCTCAAGCGCTACGGCTTCAGCAGCGTGGGGGTCAACCTGCTGCTGGCCGCCTTCGGCCTGCAGTGGGGTCTGTTCATGCAGGGCATCTGGCACCTGACCGACGGCAAGATCAAGGTCTCCATCTTCAAGTAAGCACACACACACACACACACACACACACACACACACACACACACACACACACACACACACACACACACACACACACACACACACACACACACACACACACACGCCATAGAGCTGAGCAGTCCCACATGAAGTCGCCCACAGCCCAGAAGGTCTTTCCATGTTTATTTACCTCATCCACTCTCCAAAGATGCTTTATATGAAGACGACAACCAACAAAATTTTGGATTGAACAAAATATTATTAAGAAGAAAAAAAAACGGCAAGATACAACACTTTTTGTTTCATTCATTTTTTATCTTACCACCCTTGATTGTAACAAAACACTGTGTGTGTTAATGATTTGTCACGACCCGAGTTGGCTTTGTCTGCAGCGTAATCGTCCCATTTTGTAAAGTCAATGAGTAAGATGAATGGACTGCGCAGCTCTATAGGCCCGGAATGTCAAACTCAAATGCACAGAAATAGTTTTACGGTCACATGGCTCCAATTTATCTATGCAAAGACGAAACTGCCTGCATTAAAAGCTAGAAATACACGATTAAAGCTCAGTTTCCTGTTCTATAATCCTCACCAAGTTGTGCTTTCATAGTAAACTGAGGAAGGAATTAAAACAATGAGTTGCATTCATGTCTTATTATGTTCTTTGCATTACACCAGAGGGTCAGTTCTTGTGGTAATTAAATGTCATCCCATGGGCTGAAGATAATTCATTCAAGGGGCGCCGTGGCTCAGGGAGTCTCTGTGAATGGCAACCGTTAGTGTCGATGTGTCCCCTAAAGGTGCTACATAAATGCACCATTTATACATGGGCCTGATTTGGACCGCGGGCCTTGGGTAACTGGTGGCCTGGGGCCGCATGCAGCCCGAGCCGTCCCGACCTTCCACTAATGTGGTCAGGGCTCTCAACTTTTGAAGTTTGTTGGGAGTGTGAGATTGGATGGGTCGGGGGCGCCGGGGGGGCCGGGGGGGCACCACCGAACCGGCCCATCGGCTGGTTATCACAACAACAATAACAGAGTAGCACTAATAGGCCTAGTTAAGACATTTGTTCCATCTAGTAAAGAAAACGAAAATATGTTGACTATTTTGTGTGTGTTAGGGGTAATAATAATAATAATAATTTTATATATTGCCTTTCAAAACAACCAAGTTAGCTTGAGAAACCCAAAGGCCCATGCAAAAGATGGGTGCTGGCACTGACATTTCTTCATTAATTATTATATTTCCAGTGAAATACTGCACGACATACAGATATGTGAACACATGGACAAAGAAGTGAATTCTTTCTTTTTTAATAAACTAAATGCACACATTTTGAATGGGTGTAAATTCTATAAATTATTACTGTTTATGGTTTTAAAGTGTGTTTGTGAATGTTTAATAATGTACTGTGGGTGTAAATATACTGGGGATATTATTTTGAACAGTTTATGATTGCGATGTTGGGTGGATGGGTTTATTTATATTTTAAAGAGTTGTCACCATTGTTATGAAAGGGCGCACAACACCTCTAGGTTAATGCATTCAACTTAGATTTTAAACGTGTCTTGCACGCCAGGGCCTGCAGGGGTCTACCTACACCCTTAGCAAACTCTAGAAAGCTGCCAGGGGCAAAAAATGACTTTTAGTGCAGCGGTTAAGCTCATTAAATGGAAGGTATTGTGCATTTTATGACTAAAGCATGAAACTTTCTATAGTGTTTCTATACACCATGAAGTTTATTTTCAGGTGTGGAAACACTTCTCAGTTGAAGTGCTTTCATGTGTTAGAGGCTGTAGGCTACAAATGTAAGGTGGTCAAAAACATGGATTTTTCACTTTTTGCAGGCATACAGACAGTATATCAATAAGAAGAGTCCTGGAACACAGTACCTTTGGTTGGTTGTTCTTGGTATCAGTGTCCAGCTAATCTCATCCTCTGTACTGCTATCTTCTACGTGCAGTAATGCCCCGATGCTGGGTGATACAGGGTTCCCCAGGGTGTCTTGTATGAAGAGCACCTGTCAATTATGTTTTTTCTATATTGTATTGCTGTTGTGATTCCTTAGAACAAAACCTCCATTTAATGGAGACTGGCACATGTCAGAAAGCAATTCTGAAGTCAATGACTCTCGGTGACTCAAGGTCTCCAGATGTCAGTCTGACAGTGTTAACAGTTCCGGGCATGCCGTTCTGAACATGCACAGTGCAGTTCTGCTGTAGGTTATAGCACATACCTATGGTATTTAAAAATTAATAAATACATACTATATTAGTATGTATTTATTCATTTTCAAAAATCATGAAACACTGAGGTATAGGTTTCCAAAATCTCATACCGTGTCATCCCTACTCAGGAGACTGTTAGGCCTCACTAACAGTGTCATTGCATTATAGACACTCTTTATTGCAACTAGGAGACACTTTACTCTAACTAGGAAATGTCTAGAAGAGATGTGAAATGCTCAATCCAATTTAACACAAATTGTTGAAAATCCGTTTTTTGTCTTTGGTCATGTGAGGTAAGTTTGTGTGACCTAATGGACCCTGAAACACAAATGACACATCTTATACTGGTGATATAACCCATTGAAGAAATTTGATGATAATTAGTGGGTTCCAGAACTCTTGTTGTTGATATCTTATCAATGTGTCTGCAGAAAAGTAAAAAAAAAAATACATGTTTTTGACAACCCGGTATTTGTACAGCCTCTGGCATATAGAAACATTCATGCTCAGAAGTGTTTCCACATCTCAAAACAAACTTCATGGTGTGTAGAAACACTGTGGAAAGTTTCATGCTTTAGTCATAAAGTGCACAATTGGTTTGCTTAACCGCTGCACTATTTGGCGAGTTATTTTGAGGTGCGTGTGAAGACGCATGTGTGGCGTGTGTGCGTGTGAATAGGCCTACACTCTGAAGAGTGTGTCACACGCTCAGTGCGTGAGACATGAGAGCTTTGAATGTGGTTAATATCAGAATAATGAGCACTGAAATACTATTCCAATACCCCCCCCCCCCCCCTAAAAAAGAACAACCTGGACAACAGCTATAGGCTATGTTTAACAGCCGGCGACGAAAATAAAAGAGCAAAATTGACAGTGACAGTGTTGCAGGACCTTTTTTCTTTTTGCGTTGTCTGTTGCCTAAGTCGCCCAAGTAACGTCCGAAAAGCTCAATTCCGTTCATCTTTTCGGACAATGTTGCCCCGCCCACTTTTCAACCATTGTCCGTTCGCCTGCTATTGCCAGTTCTCATAGGCAAACAATGGAGTTCAGGAAACATGATCTGTCCATCGTCCGTCGTCGCCTGCTGTTAAAATGTACTGATAGACTTTTATGTTCTTTACTCCCTCGTCCTGGCCATGTGCTGCTGATCCTTTAGCATCACTATAGCAGGGTGAGAGGTGATGGAGGGGTCCACGTGCTCCAGGTCATGTCACCCCTCCTAGAGACCCCAGACAAGAATGTACAGAGAATTTTATGAGGCATCAGATGACATTCCCTAAAGGGGCATTTTGGTTAAATTAAAGCAGGGGTTTTCAACAGGTGGTCCGGGGACCATCAGTGGTCCCTGGGAGGATTCCATGTGGTCCCCAGGCTAAATGATGGAAAGTTGGTTAACCAGATGTAACTCTTTTTGAGAGTGTAAACATTTTTACGTTCCCAAAGAGTTAATATTCACCATCTGAATGAGCTAGTCTACACAACTAGAGAATGAAGAAGATTAATGGTCATTTTGATCTGTATGTTTGACAGTTTAGTTTCCTACTTGTAGATCAGATATCATCGGGGCAAAGACTCAAACCTAGACAGCAAAAAGAAAAAAAAAGAGTCCACTGCAATTCGTACAGTACGTTCATAGAGTAGAGCACATGTTGCTCGCTCTTCACTGATTTATGATTGTCTGCACCTTTGCCGCACATGACTCTTCTTTCTCCCTCTGTTTTTTTGACCCCTCTATCACATGAGGGGTCAAAAATGAACAAAGGATGTGCTAATATTTTAGAAATGGATCAACAATACAAATGAAGTGTTATTTTTTTGAATAATTTACTTTTACTGCGTGGCCCCAGGGACCCCCCAAAAATGACCGAAAACCAGTAGTAGAACTCCCACCACAGGACTCTTGACATCAATTAATAGGCTACAGTTGACACCACTATATTAATGGCAAGTATTTCATACAGCTTAACTTCCATAAATCTGAACTATCCCTTCAAGTTGTATGAAATACGTGCCATTTTTTATAGTGGTGTCAACTGTATTAATTGATATCCAGAGTCCTGTACGGTGGGAGTTCTGCTCTGATCTTGGTGAATATTAAGTAATTCTGGGTCATTCATTGTGTGGGGGTCACTATAGGGCCACACAGTAAAAGTAAATTAATCCACAAAGCTAACGTCATTTGTATTGTGGACCTATTTCTAAAATATTAGCGCATCCTTCGGCGGCCCACACTGCAGCCCCTGTAAAGCCTGCTCTGTGAATTTATATTTGCATTGATAGTGTATGTTAGTCTGGAAAAAGCCAGACCAAATTAGCCGCTGGCAAAACAATAGACCTTTAGGTAAGCCCCTCCCCAAACTGCTATGGTAAAAATACAAAAATCATGGCATCCACTCTTTAAAGATTAGCAACGTACAGAATGACATGCAAACACACGCACACACACACACACACACACACACACACACACACACACACACACACACACACACACACACACACACACACACACACACACACACACACACACACACACACACACACACACAATTTCCCATGGGGGGCGTGGACCCCACTAAGCTAACCGTTTTTCCCTGTCCCACAGGATGATCAACGCAGACTTCAGCACAGCCACGGTGCTCATCTCCTTCGGGGCGGTCCTGGGCAAGACCAGCCCTGTCCAGCTGCTCATCATGACGCTGCTGGAGATCTCCATCTTCTCCTTCAATGAGCATGTGGCGGTCGAATGGCTCAAGGTGAGTATAGTGATGGGACCTGGGGGATTCATGGTCACAGGAAGGCCAAGATACACCAAGATACATCTTGGTATATTCATCCACTGAATTTCGGAGTTGGGGTTTGGTCTAACGACAAATCCGAACAGTCGCAGCTGATTGGCCAGCAGCCCAGTCACGTTGCATAGGCGAAAGAGCGTTAGCAAATTATCTTAATGATATTCAAAAAAACAATTCAGGATTTCAATTCAAATATATCAAAAGATATTTGATCTACAAGCTCAAAGCGTGTCGCAGTGCGACACAAGCTCAAAACTTGTGTGCGACACGTTTTGAGCACTGATGACCTGTCACATAGCGTAGGACAGGGGCTCAATTTGTGGGACACCTTAAAAATAACTCTTGGAAATGAGGAGACTGTCCCCCACAAAGAGGGTACGTCGAGTCACCCTAGCCGATCTTCCAGCCATATAGATCAGCAGTGCTATCAGCGCCCAACCGTTGTCAGGGGAGGATTATCCAACGGGCATGTTGGCCCCAGGCCCAGGGGCCCCTGAGCTTGAGTGATCGCTAAGAGGCTCAAACTCAGGGCCCAACCACAAAAGGGGTAACAGTGAATAACAGTGATGCACACGGTCCTTGTCACTGTTATTAACAATGGGTTTATTCATTTTGTGTCAATAAAATAACCCCAAAAGTCATTAACCATCATGATATGGTACATTACTGCAAGTGCATTTGGCATTTATTTGGCCTAGTTAGGCCAAATGCACGTGAATATCGCAGGCCGATGTGTCATAATTGCTATGCGAGTATGCAGAGATGTGTGCCATGATGGGAAGAAAAATGCTCGATGTAAGGGGGAGCCCTTTGGCTGGTGGTGGCCCTGGGGCCCATTAAATCTAGATCTGTCTATGACCGTTGTTGACCCCACGTGTGCCTCTGACCACAGGCCAACGACGTGGGAGCGTCCATGATCATCCATGCGTTCGGGGCGTACTTCGGCCTGGCGGTGGCCCGCGTCCTCTACCGCCCGGGACTGAGGAACGGACATGAGAACGACGGCTCCGTTTACCACTCCGACCTGTTCGCCATGATCGGTAAGAAGGAAGAGCTGAGTGGAACTTACTGTACCACTGTATGTTTTAGGTTAGTTATTATCGTTAGTTATATCGGAAATGCCTTCAGGTGCAGAGGCTCTAAGCCAGTGGTCCGGGGACCAACGGTAGTCCTTGAGAGGGTTCCAGGTGGTCCCCAGCTAAATGATGGACAGTTGCTAACCAAATCGACCCTTATAGATCTGTAACTCCTGAGATCGTAAAACGAAACCAAATTGACCCTTAGGCCTATGGCTCCATCTGCACATTTACACATTTAGAAAATGTAAGAATTGCTATTTTGACCAACATTTTGCCAATTATCTCTCCTAAATTGTGGACAAAAACTAGAAAATCCTTGGTTTTGTGTTTGAAAGACTAAAGTCATCAAATGGTGGTCCATGGCTAAAATGCAGAATAAATAGTGGGCCCTGGTCTGAAAAAGGTTGAAAACCACTGGTTTAGAACAATTGACTTAACAAGGGTGCAGCATTGACTATTCCTCAATGTAGTGCAGTGATGCCCCCTGGTGGAGGCAAATGTGTCCCGCAACCTGAGAGAAACCAGAACAGTGCAAGCTTGGTACTATTACCAGCTAAATGTTAGTTGGCCCACCTTCACCATACAGGAGCTTTCAAGGGAAAAAAAAGAAGAAGAAGGAATATCAAGGAAGAGTTGGTTTATTCCGATAATTCAATTAAAAAGTTAAAGATACTTTATTTGCAGTTGATTTATTTCCAAAAAAGTGTTCCAGTTGTTATTGTGTGGCTGTTTCTCAAACATAAGCTTACAGTGGGACTAATAGATGTTGTTCAAATTCACCATTCATTTAATTTATATCGCTCCAAAATGCAGGGTTTCTTTGTTGCTTTAGCCACAAACCGTGAATGTGTGAGTGTCAACACACTACTGACATGGCAGAGAGACAATATAATAGCAAAAAATGCATTTCGGAGTGATGGAAATAGCCGAATTTGAACAACACCCATTACAACACCATTCTAAGCTTATTTCGGGGGTGTTTTCACAAAATAACAAATGGACGACTTTTTTTAGAAATCAATCCATCCATCCATCCATCCATCCATCCATCCATCCATCCATCCATCCATCCATCCATCCATCCATCCATCCATCCATCCATCCATCCATCCATCCATCCATCCATCCATCCATCTTCATCTGCTTATCCGATGTTGCGGTGGCGGGTCAAGAGAGCTCCAGACTTCCCTAAAATAAAGAAATAAATCAACTGCAAAGTTAAAGGTAGTAGAGGCAACTAGTGTGTAAAACACTGTGATTGTAAACAGATTTTTTTAAAACCTCCACTCTATTGGCTCATGAATCTCCTGGAGACTGCCGTGTGTGATTGGCTAAAACACTGCTACACCCCATCCAACCTCCTTCCCCCTCACAAATTAGACACGTCTGTCCTGAGCCCGACTAATGTTTTGTTTTCATGATTTGCTGACAACAACAACAAAAGTTCTGGACCAAAGTTCTGCAGGATGAAGCAAGTGTCTGTCTGCAGTATCAAAGTAGAAGCAACGTAGAGGGGAATAATGCAAAAAATGTAGCTATAGGCTATATCTATTTTGATTTTTGTCGCCTCTCTTACCTTTAAGAAAGACTTTTAGGGTGGAATTCTCCTTTAAGACATTAGGATCGCGTCAAAATCAATCCAAATATGGTATTCAAAAACAGAAAAGTCATCCATCTTCAATCTCCTGCGCCTTCATGGCTGTCCCCTGACAGGTACGGTGTTCCTGTGGATGTTCTGGCCCAGCTTCAACTCGGCCATCGCAGTGACCCCCCAAGACCAGCTCACAGCCATCATCAACACCTACTTCTCTCTGTCGGCGTGCGTGCTGTCCGCCTACGCCACCTCCAGCCTGGTGGAGCACAAGGGGAAACTAGACATGGTACGGACCGGCACAGTACAGGCAGGGGTGTAGTGGAGGAGGGACGCGGGGGGGCGGCGTCTCGCAGGTCTCACATCTAAAATATTTTTGGGGCTAAAGTAGGCCTATGTTTTTTTGTCTTGTCATTTACCTTTAGGGACACAATTAAGCATTGTAAACAATCTTCCTCAATATGCTATACTTGTTTTAATAGCGTGTCTGTGTGTGTTGCGCAGGTGCGCGCAAAGTGTGCATGCACGTCTTAAAGGGGAATTCCACTCATTTTCAATATTTTACTATGTCATTAATATACCTTAGAGATGATGCGTGGACATGATAAAAAAAGTTCCCCGATTCTGTGTTTCGTAGAAATGGAGGTCTGAAAAAAAATCATTAGCGTGGAGAAATACATCTTGATGACATCATCAAGATGTGCTTCACCATGTTAATGGGTTTCCTTTTTTCTGAGAGTGTACAAATGGAACCAAATGGACCCGCTAGGGTCCATTTGGTTCACATTTGTACACTCTCAGAAAAAAAAAATTAAATGGGAGGAATTCCTACTTCTAAAAGTCCCACTACAACACTGAGTACAGGCCATACCTACAGGCCTGCCCTATGACACCTGTTTCAGCTGCTGACACAGCTGTACCCCTAAAAGGCCCTGTGTCCATTGTACACACTAAAGTTGCCTATATTGCCTTTAATTAGGGCATATACAGTAAATGGTACCTCTGCGTAAAGGGTTGCCCCTTTACGCAGAGGTACCATGGCTACCAAGGAGTTAGTGGCGTTTGTGTAAAACAAAGAAAATCACACCTGTGTGAAGCAAGGGGCGCTCTTATCATCATAAATGACATCACATTTCCGTCTTCACTTTTCTGTCCTCACTTTGTATTCTCAATATGAGCATTGATCGGTATATGGGGTGATCGGCCAATCAAAGTACCTCTATATGGGGCAATCGGACAATCAAGTCATTGCTATGGGAGTACACGAAACACACAAAGCTGGGCATAAGAGGGGCTAGCACCTGTCGGAACTACTGTGGAATCTTCAAGGGGTAATGTTTTTTTTTCTCTCTTTTTTCTCCGCATTTTGTAGGTGCACATCCAGAACGCCACCCTGGCCGGAGGCGTTGCCGTGGGAACGTGCGCCGACATGAACATCGGCCCGTTCGGGGCTATGCTGATCGGACTGGTGGCCGGAGTCATCTCCACCCTGGGCTTCAAGTTCCTCTCTGTGAGTATATACTGGTGGATGGAGTCATATCTCCACCCTGGGCTTCAAGTTCCTCTCTGTGAGTATATACTGGTGGATGGAGTCATATCTCCACCCTGGGCTTCAAGTTCCTCTCTGTGAGTATATACTGGTGGATGGAGTCATATCTCCACCCTGGGCTTTAGGTCCCTCACTGTGAGTATACTGTATACTGGTGGATGGAGTGACATCACCTTGGGCTTTAGGTGAGCAAGGTTTTTGACTTAGGCAAGTTGAGACACAAATGTCCTTTTCGCTATCTCGCAATTCCAGGCGGCAGATTCGTCACAGCCTGGGAGCAAAAATACAACCAGCTGGTTTGGTGGAATGCATTGGAGTCTAAAGAGAGATCATTAACAACATAGCTCATTAACAACATAATGTTTCTGAATAACTGAGACCTTTTGTAAATGAATCACTTCTGGGAAATAACAGAAGGCCTAACAGAAGGACACATTATTGTCTGATGTGTGTACACTTTATAGAGGCATCTAAATGTGTCTGACTGTGCTAAATATCGCAAGGCTGTCCGCCGTTTGGCAGCCAAATCTCGAGAGAACTCCGAGACAGAAAATATTCCTGCTGCTGTTTAGATCCTGAAATAAAATCATGTGCTGTGCACATGATTTTTGAGCAGACGGCCATTTTTGAGCAGACGGTAATAAGGCAAGCTAAGAATGTAACCTCTGACCCCTCACATGTTCTTTACTCAGAATATGAACTAATGAGATCAGGTAGAAGGTATATTACACCACAGTGCAGACACAACCGTTTTAAACATTCATTTGTACCTCTTTCTATAAAACTGTTAAATAGGTAGTCATTTCCCTTACATAGGGGTAAGCACTTAGGGTGTATATGTTATGTGTTCTTGAGTTATCTGCTGGTTTGTTTTTTGTCTATTGTATGTATATGTTTGCAGCTGTGGTCCTGTCTCCAAGACAAATTTCTCCCTCGGGAGACAAATAAAACTGAACTTGAACTTGAACTTGAACTCTGTGCAAATCAAATAGCAAGTGCCTAGGAAAAATAATGTGGTGTGAATTCTTCTATAGTGGTGAACCAATTATATGACACAGGTCTCAGGGGTTCATGAATAATGTTTGTTCATGATCTGTGATCTATTTTTTTTTTTCGGAACCAGTTCAGTTCAGAACCTGTTTGTAGTTCATGAGCCAGACCTCCAAAATTATAAAGTTAATTATGAATTGCGTGTGCATAGAAATATGCACACGCATATTTCTATGCACATAAATATCAATTATTTATTGATATTCCTACATAGAAGCTGTAGGCCTATACAGCACTTGGTGGATGCCTGACCGGACCAGATGGGTGAGCTTGTGTTTGTTCTTTTGGTCTCTTCCAGCCCATCCTTGCGTCCAACCTGGGCATCCAGGACACCTGCGGGGTGCACAACCTGCACGGCATGCCTGGCATCCTGGGAGGCCTGGCTGGCATCGTGGCCGTGGCCCTGGGCAAGAAGGGGTAAGGCATCTGAAGCAGTGATTTTCAACCAGGTGGTCCTCAAGCTAAATGATGGAAAGTGGGTGTAACTCTTTGAGAGCGTAAAAACGAAACCAAATGCTCCATTTGGTTTCATTTTACACTCTCAAGAGTTAAAATATCCATCATCTGAATTAGCCCAAGTCTACACCACTAGAGAATATAGAAGATTAATGGTCATTTTGATCTGTAGGTTTCAGTGTTGTGTTCCAAAAATGGCCTGGAATTGTGAACAAAAGCAAAATAAATCTTTAGTTTTGGGGGCTGTGGGGCTGTGAGTGAGTGAGTGAGTGAGTGAGTGAGTGAGTGAGTGAGTGAGTGAGTGAGTGAGTGAGTGAGTGAGTGAGTGAGTGAGTGAGTGAGTGAGTGCTGAAAAGAGACCTGTGCCCCGAAGGGGCACAGGTCAGTGTCCGGCCTGAGCCCGGACGGTGTCCGGCCTGAGCCCGTATGACACCCATAGGAACCAAATAAATACGCCCACCGGGACTATTTGTTCGCCAGTGACAAAGCTTATAGGGATTTCTTTGGAGGCCTCCTGCAGTACCTAGAGGCGTCGAAAAGTCGAGTTTGTTTTGGAGATCCTCTAATTAAAGGAAGACTTCATGCAAAACATAAGGACAACAAAACAATAAAACAAATATTATTTTGACCGTAAAATTACATAGAATCTATAAGTGGTCTTATACTTTTTTTTCTTCATAATCAAGCTAATAAGAGAGTGTGTGTCTGTGTATGCGTGTGTGTGTGTGTGTGTGTGTGTGTGTGTGTGTGTGTGTGTGTGTGTGTGTGTGTGTGTGTGTGTGTGTGTGTGTGTGTGTGTGTGTGTGTGTGTGTGTGTGTGTGTGTGTTCTCAGAGATTCCTCAGCCGCCATGCAAGCCGCTGCTCTGGCCTCTTCACTTGGCTGCGCACTGGTCGGTGGAGTGATCACAGGTGGGTGGACTAATTATTTTCTAGTCGTAATTGTAGGCTTTTTGGCTAACTCCCTCGTCCAGAAGTGGAGCTCACAATTGTTCACCAAAGATGAAATCTGCATTGCATTTTTGCTCTGTTTGAACCTATTCCATGCAGGTATGCATTCTTTTGTTAGGCAAAAATGTGTGTGTGTGTGTGTGTGTGTGTGTGTGTGTGTGTGTGTGTGTGTGTGTGTGTGTGTGTGTGTGTGTGTGTGTGTGTGTGTGTGTGTGTGCGTGTGCGTGTGTGTGCGTGTGCGTGTGTGTGTGTGTTCGTACGGCATTCACACATGTTCTGCCTTCATTCCAGGTCTGATAATGAAGCTTCCATTCTGGGGTCAACCTCCAGACCAGAACTGCTTCGACGACTCTCTTTACTGGGAGGTGAGACAAATCTCAGTGCACTAGAGGGACCGCTATCCTTCCACACTCACTCCAGAGGGCCTCTATAGTTCCACACTCACTCCTGTGGGCCACTATAGTTCCACACTCACTCCAGAGGGCCACTATAGTTCCACACTCACTCCTGTGGGCCACTATAGTTCCACACTCACTCCAGAGGACCTCTACAGTATAGTTCCACACTCACTCCAGAGGGACCACTATAGTTCCACACTCACTCCAGAGGGACCACTATAGTTCCACACTCACTCCAGAGGACCACTATAGTTCCACACTCACTCCAGAGGACCACTATAGTTCCACACTCACTCCAGAGGACCACTATAGTTCCACACTCACTCCAGAGGACCACTATAGTTCCACACTCACTCCAGAGGACCACTATAGTTCTACTTTCACTCCAGAGGACCACTATAGTTCCGCACTCACTCCAGAGGACCACTATAGTTCCACTTTCACTCCAGAGGTCGGCTATAGTTCCACACTAACTTCTTGTTTTCCATCAGGTGCCTGAGGAGGAGACAGACGGTGAGGAGAGTCTGGCCCAGAACAAAGCAGAGGTTTAAACATCATTGTGAACCCCCAACCCCTGCCCCAGAGAGACACCACTTCAGCACCACTAGCATGTCAACACATTCATTTCACAGTGCCAGAACCACTGGAGCCCCTCAATTCAAAGATCTTACCAAAAAATAGTGCTGGAAAAAAGTGGTTCTCTGTTACAAGTAAAAATTCTGTATTCAAATTGTACTCAAGTAAGAGTACAAATGTATTGCAGAATGTCCCATTTCACATCTCTTGAAAATGGCCTATCGACAAAACTCGCAATTAAAACTCCACAGTAACTACAATTTAACAATTTAATAATTGTATAGGGAAGTAAAAGTCCATATTTTTTTATCAGAGATGTAGTGGAGTAGAAGTAAATGTACTGAGAATTGGGAATACAAATGATACGATGATGAAATGATTACAACTCAAATATACTCCACCGTAATGCATCGTGTTGATCAGGGAGGTTTGCACCTTTTTTTAGAATTATCATTTTGTTGTTTAAAAGCAACCAGAAATCCAGAAGTGGTGTAGTGGGGAAGGGGGGGGGGGGGGGGGGGGCAGATCTACACTAGCAGCATCTTGGAATGTGACTGAAGCAGCTACATATTGTGACTCAAGGAATTAAACGACCACGTCACCACTTTTCAATGTACCTTTATATAATAGGTCCTCACTAATGTAAATGATAAAATACCACTATTTTTTTCTATTAGTCTGTGTCTCACAGGATGGCTGTGGGCGGTTCTGAAACCCGTCCTCCAATGACACCATAATTCGTCGGATTTTTTAAGTAATATTTTGGGGGAAAAATATTCATATGTTTTAATCGGGAGAACGATGGCTGCCATTTTTTGCATTGCAACTATTCAGGAATAGAAATCTATTAGCTTGGATTCCCCATCATCGATTCCCATCATTGGAGGATGGGTTTCTGAACTGTACGTTAGTGAGGACCTATTGTATGAAGATACGTTGAAAAGTGGTGAAGTGGTTCTTTAAAGGAGCACTTCCCCCCTTTGTCAACTTTATCTGCATAGAATTCGCTAATGCTCATTGCAAGGTGACACAATTCCTACTCCCGTGTCTCATTGGTAGGCTATGGGCAGTCTTGGAACCTGCCTATCAATCCCAGCATTGGTGTGTATTCCAAGTCCATAGAGGCCATTGATCTTGCATTGAAAATATAAAGAAAATGTATGAAAATATATAAGAAAATGACCTAATCTGCCCATCAATTATGACAAGTGTGTTTCTGAACTGTCCACAGTGGATAAAAATGGTGCCATATCTAACAATGAGCATTAGTGAAGACCAATTAAACAAAGATTGGTTGAGAATGGGCAATGTTGCACCTTCGATAACATCCTTGGATATGAACAGTAATGCAAACTAACGCAATATAACCAATACCTTTGATGTACAGCACATCAGGTTTGTCTAAACAGAACAGTAACTTTCAGGAATTTGTTTTGCGACCCTCCTTGAGTTGATGTGCAAAACGTAACATAAAGAATGTTACACCGCTGACAATTGGATAACTATATAAGCTCTTATTTTCTTTATTTTTATATGAAATAATAAGATGTAAAGCTATGGTTTTAGGCCATTTATATGGTGTACTATCTCTTCTCTAATTGCTCCCCCCCCCTTTTCAATTGACACATATCCATGCCAAACTTAAAGCTTTCCTTGCATTGGCCTGCTGCGTTAGGTGAGCTGACTGGAGCCCTCTTCTGGAACAGCGTGGAATCACATGGCAGGTCTCTGAGGTTGACCTCAGCTACATCGACATGGCTCTGACCTAAAGGGGCAAGGATAGTTAGTGCAAAACGCTCATAGAAGGGGGGTAATTTTATTGCATATTTTTATTGCATATCTGCCTGTACAAATACTTATGCCAGACTGCCGGACTGCTTTCCAAACCAGTAGTTGTCCCTGGAAACGAAAGTTATTATTATTATTATTTTTATATTCTATTATATTCTATCATGTAGCTAAATCTCATATGCACAGTTTTTTCGTGGCTTTTTTGTTTTGTTTTGTAATAAAAAATAGTATATAAACATTGTCAGTTTGTTCCAAGCCTACACGGTACCAACAGAGTGTGTGTGTGTGTGTGTATTATATATATATATATATATATATATATATATATATATATATATATATATATATATATATATATATATATATATATATATATATATATATATATATATATATATATATATATATATATATATATATGCCACTAAGTATGACACATCAAACGATGACACATCAAAGCAATATTTCATATTTCACTCATTTATGATGCTAGGAACACAGACAACAAAACATAGAAAGTTTTTTTTTCTTCATTATTATTGTTCATTTGTATTATATTCTTTGTTTTATATGCTAGCACTGCCATACATTAATGTCTTTTTGTGCAATGCCTTAATTTGTCCATTGGTCTATTTTTGTGATTAATAAAACACAGGCAAAATATGTTTCCATAAGCTTTGCACTGTGCTTATCACCTATTACCCTATTACAGTGGTCTTCAACGTTTTTCATACCAGGGCCCACTATTTATTCAGAATTTGAGCCACAGACTCTCATTTGATGACATTTTACCCCCACAGACCCCAAAACTAAAGATTTATTTTGTTTTGTCCACAATACCAGGCTGGATTTTGGAGAAAACAAAACAGTCAAACATACAGATCAAAATGACCATTAATCTTCTACATTCTCTACTTGTGTAGGCTTGGGCTAAATGTTAGCTAGCTGTAAATGTTGTTTCAGTCCAACCAAGACACAAACATTGTTAATTGTGCATGGCCGTGGGCCCATTATGCAAACTGTTAATACTTCAATGAATCAATGAGTCAGGCCAATGTGTCCATTGCAGAGGGAGGTGAACAAGTACAACTACTGTAGTATGCTGCTTTTCAAGCTCACAGCGCATTGCATCAGCATTGTGAGCTTGTAGAGTAGGCTATTTCATTCATGTGGGGATGTGAGGACATGAAAAATGTCCAAATCGAGAAAAATCGACAGGCTATAGATAGACCTACATGGTCTCGGAGAACATACTATAGTATAACATTTTTCATCGTTTTTAAGATTTTCTGAGAAATGTTGAAATCGAGAAAAAACATCCTACTATACTATACGTTTTTCGTTGAGGATTTTTAAAAATGCCGAAATTGAGAAAAATCGACATACTATAGGAGGTTGTTTATCGTTATTTTCAACGATTTTCAACGATTAAAAATGCCAAAATCGAGGAAAAACGAAAAGCTATTGTACCTGGTCTTGGACAACATGCTGTTTTTCATTGTTTTTGAGGATTTTTGAAAAATGTCAAAATTGAGAAAACGACATACAGTGTACTATAGGAGGTCGTTTTTTGCCATTTTCGAGGATTGTCAAAAAATGCTGAAATCGAGGAAAAACGGCAAGCTTTAGTACCTGGTCTCGGACAACGTACTATAGTATGCCGTTTTTCATATTTTTTGAGGATCTTTGAAAAATGTCGAAATCCAGTATGTCGTTTTTGTTGATTTCGAGGATTTTCGAAAAGTGCCGAAATCGAGGAAAAACGACAGGCTATCGTACCTGCTCTCTGACAACATACCATAGTATACCATTTTTCATTGTTTTTGAGGATTTTCGGAAAATGCCGAAATCAATAAAAAACGACAGGCTATAGTACTTTGTCTCTGACAACATACTATAGGATGCTACACAAACATAAAACCATAGTTTGCCCTTTAGTTCTACTGGATTTCTTCTTCACTAGTCCCTCACTGACATTTTCGACTCTTGTTTTGTGGTCAATATATTTAGTATTAGCTTTTTTTCACAACGACATTAGCACTACTTATGGAAGCCGAAATAAACAATTTTTGCCAATTACACCCCCACATGGTCAGTTTCTTTTTAATGGATGTAGCCTATAGACATCAATAATTGTCACATTAATTGTTTTTAGCATTCAACATTGTAATATTGAAATGTAAACAAAATTACATTTCTGGAGTTTTTTCAGGCTTCAGTAACTACGGCTTTTCGCCGCAAAATCATGCCCAAATATTGAGTGTGACACACAGGCAGACGCACACAGACAGATTTCTGCCTGGCTTACATAGTCTTATCTGTATTTATAATTGTCTCAAATGTTTTTAACCTGCACATTTTGACTTTTTATCTTTTTACTTTTTATTGGATGTTTTGTGTATTGTATTCTGTCTGTTGTGAGTTTTATCTATGGACAACACTGAGTCTGAAATAAAGGCATTCATTCATTCATTCATCACTTCAAGCAGAAAAACGGATATCTGATTTATCTTATGCATTTCATTATCCCACGATTTTGTAACCCATTTTTTCACCCAGTGCCTAATGTGATCCTGGGGTCTACACACTCTCCGCCAACCTGGGGAGGCAGTAGACCTCATGCTTCCTTCAATGCTTGAGGAGTCCAAGCTGCCTTTTTCACCTGACAGGGGGCACTTTCCCTGGTTGGACATAGCGTGTGGAAGGAACATGTTATTCCAACCAGTCCCTGTCCCCTCCATCAGGCAACCCGGCTGGCCAGGGGGAGGCAGTTTAGAGCCCAAGATTACTGCATATTTTTGTGAGGGTATCTAGGGACACAGGGAGAGCATGCAAACTCCACACAGAAAGGCCCTGTCTCCAACCCTGCCTTGGGTATGGGCACTGATGACGTGAAGTAGGAGACACGTCGGCATGCACAGAAGAGTCCCTAGCGGGAATCGAACCCAGGACCTTCTAGCTGTGATCCGACAGCAATAATCACTGTGCCATCGTGCCCCTTTTCTTATGCATGATTTTATTCTATTTAATTCCAATTCTTAAAAGGCACATGGCCAAGGTGACAGAAAAGGTAATGTTAACTGACTAATAATAGCTAATTATAACTTCATTTTGTCTGAGTGGGCTCTGTGATATAAAATGGGAGAGGATTCCAGGTGGTTCCCAGGCTAAATGATGGAAAGTTGGTTAACCAGATGTAACTCCTTGAGAGCATAAAAATGCATACTCTCAAGAGATAAAATAATAACCATCTGAATTAGCCCCAAGTCTACACAATTAGAGAATGTAGAAGATTAACGGTCATTTTGATCTGTATGTTTGACTGTTTTGTTTCCCAAATCCAGCCTGGAATTGTGGACAAAAGCAAAAGAATTGAAACGAAAACCCAGAAATACTCCATCAGCGTTAGTACAGCAGCTAGAAGACATATTTAGGGAGAATCATTCAAATGATTATACAAGTGTGAAATTTGGTACAAATCATCCTTGGAGGTCACTCTTTGATTTAAGAAACCTAGACACTTAAAAATTCAAGCTGTCCGTCGAGAAATGTGATTTTCCCTTCATAACTTCAAATGCATTGATTTTAAGCACCATAAATGTATTGGTGGTGAATATAACGTTGAGGATAATTTGGCACCAAGTACACATCTGTATCTATTACTGTTCTTGAGATCCAGCATATACAGTAGGTACTTTTACAGACTTGGGGGGGCAGGACATTTGTAATATTGATTCTTAAGTTAATGTAATGGTGATACAGGTGTGACAATTGGTACATATACTCTACTCTTGAGTAGTGAAATGTGCAAAAATGTTACAATTTTGTTGCCTCGTGACTACCTATATGTTGTAACTCAAGAACAGTATAACATATAGACATGTACTTTGTACCAAAATGTCCGTGATGGCCAACTTTATATTACCCTCCAATACATTTATTGGCCTTAAAACCTTTGCATTCGGAGTTATGAAGGAAAAAAAAACACATTTTTGGACGGACTTAGTTGCTTAGTTCAGCATTTTTTGCAGTGTATATGTAAAAAGGCAAAACAGTCCTTGTCCAGTGACTTTTGGAATGAGCATCAATGATCATGTTGCTTAATATGAATAAAAACACATGAATATGCATGATTTACGTTTCATTTTAATCGAATTCCAAATTAAATATAATATTCTGTATAAATAAAAATATTCAATTGCGGTTTCTTTCCAATAATTAATACTCATTGTGCATAGATGTACAGCCTAGTCTATCATTCCTATTATTACTCATTGAGACCATCAAGGTTTGGCGATAATAGCAAAAATATTCCCACAAAATAATCACTGATAGCCAATATATTTGTGCAATTTCATTAGTTACAGGGTGGCAAGTCAAGGCAGATCAACAAGCACTCAAATGTGCAAACATGACTAGGGCTGCAACGATTAATCAATGAATTGTAATCGATAATTCCATTAGTTGTCAACAAATTTAGTCATTGATTAATCAGATCATCAATAATCATTGGAGTTTTTGTAATTTATCATAGGAGTTTTCTCACTTTACCACAGTTTTTCCGGTGTTAGGTGTAACTAAACTAAGGAGCAGTGATCCATCTCTCTTCTCTTGCAATCTGATGATGGCTCATGCACAGTAGCAACTTCAAAGCAAAATATGACACATAATAATGATTATAAAAATAATCGTTAGTTGCAGCCCTACATGGCACGTTAACAACCTTTAGACGCTCCGGTCTCCGCACTGCCATTTGCAACGTGCGCATTGAGAGCTTGTAGATTTGTCTGTTTCTGCAATGCTGGTGTCAGGGTTCGTTCACGTTGTCAATATAAAATGACTCAGAACAGGTGGAAATGAAGTCAGTGCCACCAGCACTGTAGCACCACCAGCTCTGAGCAGCCTGTAGGTTACCTTGGTGTGCTTATTTTTGTGCCGGTGGGGCTCAATACTGATTGGCTAGTGAAGAACCCATGAGCAGCAAACATCACTCCAATTGGCTTTTGCAGCCAGCCCACTGGGCAATCACTCCTAGAACTACGATTGTAGCCATAATAGTCGAGACAATCCATGAACTGCGGTGGGATCCTTAAAAATCGCAAAAGAATCCATAAGAATCATAACAATCGCAAAAGACCTGTGAAAATTGCGTAGTTATTATAAATATCATACGTTTGTACTTTGAATTAGAATTGCGTGCTTTCCACGCAAAATGTGTACAGGTTTGCAGGACTACAGATCTCTGCATGCCATACCTTGTTGTAAACCATTACAATGGTATAACATATAATACCAAATGGTACTATTATGGTGGAGATAACAAAAGTTAAGTTTCCAAACTTTAATTGCTCAGTTTTATCAGCACATTGGTGCCGATAAACATTCAAGTTTGGCAGAAGTATGTATGAAATCATTGGCGTTGCCGATAACAACGGCATCACTGGCTTAGTTGCTGCGTTACCACACCGTCTCTTTGTTATGGTCAGCGTGACATAACGGCATTATGTTTAGTTATGCCACATTAACATTATATAGTTCCATTCAATTTTGATTGTCCATTCGCACAGCAACCTCTAGGTTTTCTATTCTTCAGAAATATTTTCTTTCAGGATATATGATTTGACACAATTATTATTATTATTACAGAGTTCAATGAATGTGAGTTTGAATGATTTATTTTTTTAATATATATTTACATTTAAAAGAAAAACATTGACACTCACACTTGTGCCAGTGGTCACCCTCTGAAGGGCAATGTTAGCACCCATGCATAAGGTTGCCACATCTGGTCTATCATTTTGGAGAGAATTAAGACTAGAGCACTGTGTGTGCCTCTGTTCGACCAGTTGGTGTTCGTTGACACTTGTTTATAGAGGGTATGCACTTGACAAAAAACAAAACGGAGCAAAAAAACTCCTTTTCATACATCCAAACATAAAAGTCATATCTGAATGTATTAAAACAATGTTGAACGCCAACAACGGAAAGCCTGAATCCACCATAGAAACGTTTGAGCTACAGTACTTTCTGCCAATAAATCCTGTGCATTTGATTAAAGTGTTAAGAGTTTGGAAGCACTCGTTATCAATACAACAACCTCCTGCTGCCTAATTCACTACGTGCACATTCAAAACAGGGCAGTTGAGTGATAGTCAACAATCACTTGGAAACAAAAGCACCGGCAAGGAATTTCTTGACAGAGAGTCGCTCTGTCCTGATTATCAAACTCGAGTTCAGCTTCCTGAAGCTCGACTCTGAAATTGTCCATTGTCTGTGAGATTTCAACGGGTTTGGTTCATATCAAACAAACCAGAGGTTGTTGTCAACCATGTTGCTAGCCTGTTTGCTGACCACACAAACACAGCCAACAAGCGCTACTAGGACATGAACCCAACGCTTCATTAAAGAAACTATTTGTCATAGGCCGGTTTAATGGACAGATTGTCCGTAATTCACCGCAGTTGCCAGACGCCATGTTTGTTGTTTGACACGGCACTGTTGAGTGCAACAGCTGTTCCTTGGACGCTATGGTGCAGCCAGGTATAGTTGAGGTATTCTCATTGGCTGCATGGCAGCAAGGTCTGCGGCCTTGTGGTGGGCCCATAGCCTACACCACCAGACCCGGGCTTACCAAATAATTACCCATAATGCCCCGGACCTGATTTGCTGACATGCAGCCAATGAGAAGACTTACACTATACCTGGCTACACCATCGCGTTCGAGAATACCAGCCATTGTCTACCGATTGCAAAGAGTAACCATCAACTTAAAGGGATACTTCGCCGAAATTAAACCTCGTCTGTATGGTTATACTGTACTATCGTGCATCCGTGCCTCTGTGTCCGTGTCTCAGCGCATACTGTAGTGGAACACTAGGAGAGGGGGTTCCAGACTGTTTGCCACCTACGTCTCTGCCCTAAAAGTGACGTAGATGGTAAACGTTTCCCAGAGCACTGAACACTAAAAGAGGCAGAGGAGAGCAGCAAGGCACGCACAGAATATACTTTCTTTAGCGCCACCGTGTGGCTTTTTTTATATATAGTGCTTCGCCGGTACAGAATGCCTTTAATATATATATGTATATATATATATTAAAGGCATTCTGTACCGGCGAAGCACTCCTTTAACTTTTAATAACTTAAATGTTGATCACACTGTCTACAGCTGAGATATCTCATTATGTCCTGTGAGAACTGTGGATGTGAAGGTGTCTCTTGAGATTACTCGAATTCTTGAAGCTCTTCTCGCAATGTTCGCAGTGAAAGGGTTTTTCTCCTGTGTGGACGCGCTGGTGCTTTTTCAGGGTGCTCGAAACGTTGAAGCTCTTGTCGCAACGTTCGCACTGGAAGGGCTTCTCTCCGGTGTGGACGCGAAGGTGAGCCTTGAGGTGACCCGACTTCCTGAAGAGCTTGTTGCAAAATCTACACTGGAAAGGCTTTTCGCCTGTGTGGACGCGAAGGTGCGTCTGCAGGGAACCTGACACTCTGAAGCTCTTGTCACAGTGTTCACATTGGAAGGGTTTCTCACCTGTGTGGACGCGGACATGCACTCTCAGGTGTGCCGAAGTAATGAAACTCTTGTCACAGTGGTCACATCGGAAGGGTTTTTCCCCGGTATGAAACAGCTGGTGCCTCTTCAGGTGACCCGACTGACTGAAGCTTTTCTCACAATGTTCACACTGGAAGGGTTTTTCTCCGGTGTGGCTACGCTCGTGTTTTATCAGGGAGGACGACACGGTAAAACTCTTTCCGCAGTGTTTGCATTGGAAAAGTTTTTCTTTTCCGGCATGGACATGCTGGGGTTTCTTCGGGAGGGTTCTTCCCAGGTCGGGCAAAGCCTCGTTGGGTTGTTCGTAGTCTTCAACGCACTCCCCCCAGTCGTCACTGACCACACTGTCGCAGGCTAACCAGTCGTCGCTGTCTTCACTGACTTCTCTGTCGCATTCTAGTTCGACGACAACTTCAGGGCAGTCATCGTCGTCATCATCATCATCTTCTAATTCTTCTCGCCCTGCTTCTTCTTCCTCACCGTCTACCGCTAGGTATATCAATGGTGACCCAACATGTTCCTTTGGTCTTTGAAGTAGTTCCTCAAACTCCTCCTGTTCCTCGTTAATGTGTGGAGGCTCTGGTTCCTCCTCTAGCAGACCTCCTGGAACAGATCCACACCAAATTCAAAGACAGTACATGTGAAATAAAGTATATATAAACAATAAATCTCAGAATTTTAAATGGTATTTTTCTCTTTCTTTTTCTTCTTAGACCACCAGGGCCCACCATTTTTTTCAGCATTTGAGCCACGGACCACCATTTGAGGACATTTTAGTGTAGACTTGGGCTAATTCAGATGATGAATATTTTAACTCTTGAGAGTGTAAACATAAAACGCTCATTTACGCTCTCAAGAGTTACTTACATCTGGTTAACCAACTTAACTGGGGACTGGTGGTCCACGGACCATTGGTTGAAAACCACTGAACTAGCTGTAAATGAAATGCTACATAGTACGTACCCATCTTGTACAGCTTCACTACGGGTTCCAGTGTCGCATCAAAGGCCCCAGGTCCCTGGCCACTCTCCCGTTGTTCCTTGGAACGCGCTGATTTTCTTTTGGAGGCCATTTGTATCTCCTGATGGCGCGAGATCTTCTGAAAATCACAAGCAGAAAAAAAAGAATACATGGTGATGTATCTGACAAGCTGACAACACAAAATACTAATATTTATTAGTTAAAATAATAATATACATTTGTATCCCCAAAATGATATTGGAATATTTGATTATTATTTGATTATTAAAACAAATAACTGGTCATTTTGGGTTATATTATAGGTTAACTACCGCAGAATATTAACCAAACCACGGAATCGAGGATCGTCCTCTGTGGAAGTAGAAAATGGTCTCCACAGAATTAAGACTTTTTTCACCGCAGGTTCCTGTGGGGACTAACTGGACGCACACACACACGCACGCACGCACACATTAAAATGAAATAAATGAAAGGCCTGTGCAACGGCTACATAACCGTCCCATCAAAAACACACAGCGAGGTGTAGCCAGTAGCACCCGGGAGAATTGCAAGGCCTGGTGCAAAATGTGGGGCAGGGCCTTGCACACGCACTGGCGTGTGCACACAGAAAAAAACAATAATATGAATAAAATTATTAATTTATTAATAGCAATTTTTGCCTTCACTTTTGAATACATATTAAGCCAGGTTCTCTCATCTAATAGAGAGAGAAAGAGAGACAGTAGGTGTGTTTCCATTAAACCTTTGCGAAAATAGTATGTTATGTAGTATAGAATGTTCATTTAGTCGAAAAAGGAAAAGCGAATTATCCGCCATTTCCATCCACTGATGGAATGAGAGTCATGTGAGTCTAGCGAAATGTAATAAGCAATAGGTGGCACAATTTTGCCAGTAATGTGAGACGCATGTTATTTAACATATATACTATTTTCTATTCTTATCTGTGCAACATGTGCCATTAGTATACCGGTATATAATATCCAGGTGTAGAGCCCATCCATGTAGCTTACGTCTTACTCGATTTGGTGCGTACTGCATATATTCAGCTACACATGTTTTGATCGCTTATATGCATGACAGATAAATATATAGGACCCAGGATCTGTAGCTGCTCTGCGTCTTTCATGAATGAACGCAATGTGGGTCTGTACATTTACATTTTGGCCAGGGATGTGCAGAGAGTGTTAGAGGGGCATGGGCTGAAATCCCATAAGATTTCGGGGAGAAAGCATTTATCCTGAACTCTGCGAGGCGGCACATAAAATACTGTAGGGATTGACATGTGCATTACTTTCACCATAGCAAATGCTGCATTTGTGGTCTGGTGTATGGGGCAGTTGTTTTACGTACTGGGTAAAAGGACTTGAAGCCCCAATCGCTGTGATTTTTCACACGGCCGTTCAATATTATGAAGACAGTGACAAAGCCCTTTTTTCAAATTAACACCCCCTTGGTTAATAACGCATTTATTAGTGCATTAAATTGTTCCAATCCAGTTAGCATTAGCAATTCCCCTTTCTGCCATAGGGGTCAATGCAAATAGCAAAACATGCACACGCACACACACACACACACACACACACACACACACACACACACACACACACACACACACACACACACACACACACACACACACACACACACACACACAGAGCTGTGCGCTGTGCAAAAACAGCTCATCATCATTTCCTTAATGTTCCTGGGTTTCCAGCAAATTCTGGAAATGATGTCTTGATAATCCTGTGTAGGTCAGTTTGGGCGGAGGTTTGTCACATTGCATGCAACTGTGACGGGGAAAAATGCAGGCGGACAGCAACCCAGTGCTGCCCAACACACTGGCTGAAAACGGCGCGCATCAAAACAGCCATTATCTCCGAGGCTGTTATATCCCATACAAGATCACACTACATTAAGATACGCCAATTCAAAATAAAAACACTTTTACTGCACGACAATTCCAGGACATAGAACATTGGCGTGTGGGGATTGTCTTAAATGCACAACTCTCTGTACTGTTTTTGTTTTCAGCTATACTTCCACACTCACTCCAGAGGGACCGCTATAGCTCCACACTCACTCTAGAGGACCACTATTGTTCCACACTCGCTCCAGTGGACCGCTATAGTTCCACACTCACTCCTGTGGGCCACTATAGTTCCACACTCACTCCAGAGGACAGCTATAATTCCACACTCACTCCAGAGGGCCGCTATAGTTCCACACTCACTCCAGAGGGACCGCTATAGCTCCACACTCCCTCCAGTGGACCGCTATAGTTCCACACTCCCTCCAGTGGACCGCTATAGTTCCACACTCACTCCAGAGGACCGCTATAGTTCCACACTCCCTCCAGTGGACCGCTATAGTTCCACACTCACTCCAGTGGACCACTATAGTTCCACACTCACTCCAGAGGACAGCTATAGTTCCACACTCACTCCAGAGGACCACTATAGCTCCACACTCACTACAGTGGGCATTGGGCAACTATAGTTACCACACTTACTTATTATTAAAGATGTAGGGATGTCACAAGCATTACTAGCCGGCAAGACTAACCAGGTCACAAAATAAAATTTAAGTAATTTTGGTTATTATCAAGAAAACCATGGAAAATTTATAGTTCTTAGTTCTTGAATTAAACTCTCATGAGCCATTTTTGTTGTTATCATTATAATTGTCCAAACAAATGTACCTTTAGTTGAGCCAGGCATTAAAATTGACAAGAAATTGAAGAAAACAAGGCTGGTCTAATATTTTTTTCCATGACTGTATACCGGTTCATCTCAACAACTTACAATTACAATTTAAAATCACATTCCTCAACACCACACAGTAAAGTTCCTTTGCAGCGATACTGTTTAGCGCTTATCAATAAATAAAACACGCGCACACGTAGCACACGCGTGCGCGCACACACACACACACACTCGCGCGCGCGCAGTCGTCTCATACACACTGACAACACTGCAGTCGTATGCTATGAAACGCTGTGAACTCACTCCGCTGCGTGTTGTTTGGCTCTCTGCTCCACACCACGGACGGGCTGGCTGTGGCTGCTGCGGGGAAAGGTTCACCCGGACGACAGAGAGGCACGGACACCAGCAGACCGGACACGTGTCCGCCCCTCTCTCTCGTCCGGGGTGCAACACGCACTGATCGGTTTTGAGTTCCGGCCGGGTAACTTCACCAGTGGAGTGAAATGTCAGAACACAGTTACATGCGCAGAATCTATTAGGACTGAATACTTGCCAAACTGAATAGATAGATTATGTGCATGTAACTGCCGTAAAAGCACCTTCCACTCAGTTGTGTCCCAAAAATTACATGTCCATGTCACACACACACACACACACACACACACACACACACACACACACACACACACACACACACACACACACACACACACACACACACACACACACACACACACACACACACACACACACACACACACACACACACACACACACACACACCACACACACGCACACACACACATAATTCTCTAGAATTCCATACCTTTGGGCCCTAGAAGGCCCTTGCAGGTTGGTTTCATGTTTACGCTCTCAAGAGTTAAAATTTTCACCATCTGAATTAGCCCCAAGCAGTGTTGGGAATATATGAACAGTTCATTTGCAAAAACAGGTAAATCCGTTTTTATAAATGTTCACAAATCCTGCTTTTTTATTGTGCACTGCAAGTAATATCAATCAAACTGAAACTTGAGGGCATTTAGAATGGAATATATTGGATTTCGCAACAATATATATATATATATATATATATATATATATATATATATATATATATATATATATATATATATATATATATATACACATATACATATATATATATACACATATACATATATATATACATATATACATATATATATATATATATATATATATATATATATATATATATATATATATATATATATATATATATATATATATATCCTTACTGGTAAATAAAGGTAACAAAAAAGAGCACACGGTCACTTTTTTATATCATTGCTTCCGGGTGAGAAGTTACTTTCCCAAACAGTTTCTTTGTTATTAACTTCTAACATTTGATAACATTTCTGTAATGATATATAACACAAAAGACGGAACAGTCAAACTTTTATTTAACAGCAATAACATCAAAGCTTTGCCTTGACAAACAATAGAAAGTATATAGTAAATAGAAATTAAAGCAAATAGAAAGTAAATAGTAAGAACAAGACAACAGACAAGGAAACAAATGAACAAATAGTACACACATGAGATGATAATGATTATCAATAACAGTCAAGCATTTTTGTTTTATTCATTCATGTTGTTTTTAAAAGTGTCAGATAAGGTAATTCCTCTGCTTTAGTATCTGTCTTGCCATGGTTAACCTGGATAAAACTGAAAATACTGCTGTCTGTGTGTAATAGTGTCAATTCAATGCAAAGCCTTGAAACAGGCATATACTTGCTCTTGCTCTTCATGTGTGCATTTTGAGCAAAGCATTTGCAACAATTTGCAGTTCAAGGGTTTTATCTGCCTTCATGAATCCTCATGTATTGTTTAGTTTTATATGTACGGTGTGTGCGCACTTGCATGCATGCGTGTGTGGTCGTTCGGTTGTTGTGTGTTTTTAGATTAACAACTAGTCCAAAGCCTATACCACAACCTTTGCGCTTAAAGGGTTTATCCTGTATGAATCCTCATGTGTCTTTTTAGAGATTCACTCACACTAAAGCCTTTACCACAAACTTTGCAACTGAAGGGCTTTTCCCCTGTATGTGTCCTCAAGTGTCTTTTTTGGTGACTAACATGACTAAAGCTCTTAGCACAAACTTTGCAATTAAACGGCTTTCCACCCGTATGAATCCTCGTGTGCTTTCAGAGTAAACATTTCAAGTATAGCAACTAAAGGGTTTCTCCCCTGTATGTGTCCTCATGTGTCTTTTTGGAGCACCCTGTTGGCCAAAGCCTTTACCACAAACTGTGCAAGCAAATGGTTTCTCCCCTGTATGTGTCCTCATGTGTCTCACCGAGTGTCCTCATGTGTCTTACCGAGCGTGCCACTCACCGAGTGGCGCGCTATGAGCTTGTATCTCTGCTATTTTTGAAAAATGGTGAAAACGTGGTGCAAATCTTTGAATCTCTGTCTAGAAATCTAGACAGGACACAATGGGTTAAACCACTGTAATTGCTACAATTCTTCATGGGGACAGACTGATATGGTTTGACACGCAGCACAGGTCATTAGAATGGGAACAGCTGCAACACTCTGCCAGCCTGGAGCTAGTCATCCAAACCACTTGTGTGTCTTAGAAATGTGAATTAAATCTTTCTACTGTATATTTTAGGGATGCAAAGGCATTCTCTGCCAATATCTGATGTTTAAAACAACAATTAAATCGATAGCCGATACCGATATATTTTGGTTTTAATATCGGCCGATAGCGATATTATTTGCTCTTTGTTATTTTTATTTCCTGCTTTTGTGCCAGAGAAAATATACATCTACAATTCAACAAATAAATGTCTAGAATATACATCTTACAGGGGTGCCCAACCTTTTTTGACCCAAGATCTACTTTTCAGCAGCCAACCACTCCGGGATCTACCAGTCCAATATCAACATTTAAAATCACACACATCGTTGCCAGCCTACAGTAACTTCACAACAACACAACACTACTTTGTTTTACCACTTTACTTTATGTCCATATAAGCATAAAGTACAACAGACTTGTCATAAATAGGCCTACAACAGTACAACATAAGTACAACAGACACACGAAAATCGTTCTTTTTTCTTTTCCACCCCATTTTTTTCTTCCCCCCCACATCTCCCGAGATCTACTTGTGATCAGGCCGAGATCTACCGGTAGATCCCGATCTACTGGTTGGGCACCCCTGGACTAGAGATTACCAACATAGTCAATGTAAAATGCCTGCTCATCAACAACAGGTAATTTATAACATTTGGCACCCTTACAAAAAAAGTGACACTTCTTGTTTGTGTGAGGTGTACAGGCAGGGGCCTGTACAGGCGCGAAGCCTCTAGAGGAATCAAAGAATCGCAGTCTAAAATCACTTCTCTTACACAACTCAGATGGAGCCCTTTACGGGTTTGACTGTTTGACACCAAGACCAGATCATTATGAATTATTTAATGAAAGGTTTAATCAAATCTACACAAAGGTGTTTTAAATATACACACACAGTTTTAGAAGCTCCAAAAACTTTATTTACAAAGTTTTGATAGCTTTGAAAAACATGTTCAGACGTATTCTCCTTTTGTATTTATTTATTTATTTGTTCAAAATGACCTTGACACATTTTTTGTTTGAATGTTGAATCTCTCTTTTGCCATGATGTACTTTCAAATGTGGACAAGAAATAATAATAATAAAAAAAAGTTCCAGTGATTATAAATTGATAACTCAAAATCTGCTCCTCAATGACTTAAATTGTTCACTAAAACAGCTCTGAGTCACTATTTTAGTATGAACAAACACAAAGTTGATCCAGACATTATCAAGCATCACCAAAACCTTTGTTTTTAAAAGGGCAATTTCATATATATATATATATATATATATATATATATATATATATATATATATATATATATATATATATATATATATATATATATATATATATATATATAATATATATATATATATATATATATATATATAATTATGTTGGTATTATGTATTAACCAAAAAAATAAACTATGTGGGTTTTGGTGAAGCTCTAGTCTATAGTGTCTGATCAGCTTTGTTTATTTACGCAGACTAAATGCATTGTGAGCTTGTAGATCTGCTTTAAATCTGTCTGTGCGCACTGAGCACGGCCGTGCACATTTCAAATAAATATTGTGTGCAGTTGTGCTCATTCCGCTGGTCACGTCCAGGGGCTCAGAACAGAGAGGCAGGCAGTGTTGCCAACTGCCAAAATCCAAAATGCACAAGTGGCACTTCCAAAATGCACTAGAATGCGCTAGAGCAGTGGTTTTCACCGTTTTCATACCAGAGCCCACTATTTATTCTGCATTTTAGCCACAGAGGACCCCCATTTGATGTTGAGTTTAGTCTCTCTGACTAATTTAGGGGAGATAACTGGCAAAATGTTGGTCAAAATAGCAATTCTTCTACATTTTCCAAATGTGTAGATTTTTGAAAATTAGGCAGGGAAGCCAGTCCTTGAATCACAGGGAAAAAATAAGCTAGTATTTTTAAGGTGCTGATTCATGGCTGACCGTTAAGACTGCTGCTTTGATAACGCCCATCCTAGAAACTGCTATGGTTGAGAGGGACTTCAGTCTGAATAATGAAGTGAAACGAAATGACAATTCAGACTGAAGTCAGGCTAGAGAGATATCACAATGTTCTTTTCTTGTCTGGCCCGCTTAGTAACCAAACAGACTCTCCTTTAGCACAGGACTGCCTACTCCGGTGACACGACTACGGATAAGTGGTTGGAGATGGACGGATGGCCCCTTAAATGGACGATTTGCATAGTTACCTTTTAAATACAAAGATATCTGCAGTACAAATGTATAATCTATTATAATCTCAACCTCCGTGTTGACTTGCATAGTTTAATTAAACCGTTATGGTCTTAATAGGACCATGTCTAAACCATGATAACTAGTTTTTATACATATGATGTATCGCCATGCCTTTTTGTTCATTGCTTAATGTAAATCATTCTGAATAGAAGTTTGTATTATTTGTATTGGTCCAAATGTTTAGCTGCGTTTGGTGGGCGTTTCCAGTGAGCAGCACTGTGGTGGTGAGTAGAATCATAGACTTATACATACTTCTATATCTATATAAAGTCTAGATGTCTGGAGGTGGAGTCTCTGGCGTAGTTCACCAGCGGCCATCTTACTGAGGTACTTCAATACAGTATGCTCTATGGCAGCTCAAACAAAAACAGCTAAAAACTTGACCGATTTACAAACGGATTGCTTTGTTATGGTCATTTAAACAGTATATGCTCATAGACACAATGTTATGCTATACCCTGGTAAGATAGCCGCCACGTAACAACGTCACTCCCTATTGGCCAGCAGCACGGGAGAGACATCTAGCTTTATGATAATATATCAGGAGTATTACCTATAATAAAACCACAGAGCAGTGGTTATGTAACCACCGCAGAAATATCAGTTTTGGGAAAGTTCACTTTGTTATGAAGTAGTTCAGTTCACAAATTTAAAAGCAAACTAGAAAAAAAAGAAAAAAAAAGCTGATCTACAAGGTCACAACGGCTCACATGACGCATTCAGCATAGTGAACTTGTAGATCAGCTAGATATTTTATCAGGCTGCGCTTTTTTCAGTTTACAGCACAGAAACATGCAGCTGACCATTAGTACGCTATAAAAGCTATTTTTCACAGCACATTATGTTAAAGGGGAATTCCACCCATTTTCATTTTTTCCTGAGTGTACAAATTTGTACACTCAGGTCCTAAAAGAAACATGGTGAAAGAAACATTAATGATTATTAATGTTTTTTTTTCCGACCCCCGTTTCTAGTAAACAGAATGGGGGGAACTTTTTTTATCATGTCCACACAACATCTCTAAGGTGTACTAATGACATAGTAAACTGTTGAAAATGGGTGGAATTCCCCTTTAAATCAAACAACACAAACACGTTTCCTCTGTTTGGATCAGGAGTACCAGTAAGCATTAATAAGCAAGTTATTTATTTTTTTGGTCAAGTTCTGATTTGATATTTGATTTGAATGCAAGCTCAGTAATTAGAATTAGTCAATCTGTGTGAGTGAGGTCTTATCGGTGGGTTTTTCGTTACCTACTAATAAAAAAGTGGGTTCCCAATTGCTTTCATATCATTAACCTGTGGACCCCCCCATTTGTAAATACATGCCAAAGACCCCCACAGGAGAAGAAGGACCCCTGGTTTTGGACCCCGTTTAATTACATTTCTATCTATCTGGGACCCACAGCTTATATTGTAACATCAATGTTAATTTAACTCTGAGAGGGTACAGATGGAACCATAAGGGTCCATTTGGTTCCAATGCAATTGCTCACAGTTACAGACCCATATGGAGGACCCCCTGGAACTCCCTCAATGACCCCCAGGGTCATTGAGGAAGCCACTTTAATAAATGCTAATATATTTCACTGATGTTGTTACATCATAAATAGCAAAGTACCTTAAAAACTCGCTCTACATTTAGTACTTTACTTTAGTCCTTACTTAAAATAAATAAATAAACACTGTTACACATTCCTGTGAATTAACCCTTCCTCACACAAGTTCACCAACCAGCCCCTGCATGGAAACACAACAAACATTCACATTTTACACCAAAACCAAAAACCTTGAAATGAAAGCATGAAATTAAACATTACATTCAACCTGCTTAGGCAACTCGTGAAAAATTAACAAAAATAGAAAACATAAAAAACATGAACAGGCCAGCAGAGAAAAGGCAAAGTAATGAAGAAAGAGGTGTAGGTTGCATTATAGTCTCTGACTGGACAGCCAATAGGATGATACCTTACTGACTGGACAGCCAATAGGAGGAGACCTTACTGACTGGACAGCCAATAGGATGATACCTTACTGACTGGACAGCCAATAGGACGAGACCTTACTGACTGGTCAGCCAATAGGATGATACCTTACTGCTGGACAGCCAATAGCACAATACAGTCACATGGAGGGGTCAAAGGTCACATGTGGATCCGTCCCTGAGCCTGAAGACTCCTCCTACTGACCTGAGGAACCTGAAACACAACGGATTAATATTAATTAAATATGTTTTAAATTAACCTACAGTACAATGTCATATTGTATTGTCCTGAATATGGCTCTGACCATAAGACAATCCCCATTTCCCAAGACTCATTTTAGACAAAAGCTGGTTGTTATTAAAGGGTTAGGGTGTTTCTATATAATTCTAAATAACATTATTTTCATATCACTTCATATCATAATGAGTATAAATAGGATAGAAATAGGATAGAATTCAGGCTCTTGGTATTTGTTATTCCAGTATTCTCAAGTCTCCTTGTGTTTACATAATTTTAGCTTTATACATAAAACTAATAATTATTCTATGTATAGTTCCTATACCTCTCATGTTAATTTCATAATAGGGCTTTCAACCAGTGGTCCGGGGACCACTAGTGGTTCTTGATAGAGTTCCAGGTGGTACCCAGCTAAGTTGGTCAACCAGATGAAAAGTTGGTTGACCAGATGTAACTCTTTGAGAGCGTAAACATGAAGCCAAACGGACCCATGCAGGTTCATTTGGTTTTATGTTTACACTCTCAAGAGTTAAAATATTCATCATGTGAATTAGCCCAAGTCTACACAACTAGAGAATGTAGAAGATTAATGGTCATTTTGATCAGTATGTTTGACCGTTTTGTTTTGGGGTCTGTGGGGCTATAATGTCATCAAATGGTGGTCTATGGCTCAAATGCTGAATAAATAGTGGGCCCTGGTAAGATTGAAGGTTGAAAACCACTGTTATAGAGTATAAAAAATGGGATAAAATGGAGGCTCTTGGTATTAGTTATTCCAGTACTCTCAGGTCTCCTTGTGTTTACATAATTTTAGCTTTATACCTATAACTAAGATTATGGGCTCCATTTTCGTCACCACTAAACCCCTTATCCCTTAACTTCTTTGCCTTTTTAAACTATTAAAAAAGAACATTTTTCAATAGTTTAAATGGCCAGTCTACAAGCTCACAATGTGTCAATAGATTGGCACGTTGAACTATTCTAAAAAGTTTTTCAAAATAGTAAAAAATAATGATAAGGGGTTTAGGATAAGGGGTTTAGATGGTATCGAAAATGGAGCCCTATGTATAGTTCCTCGGAACTAGGAACTAACGTTACGTGTTTTGAAGGAGAAGCTGTGCTGCTGTGTTAGTTTACGTTGAATAAAGCAGAGCATCATAACATGTCCTCTGTTGTTTTGGTTAACTTGTCCAGCTTTAACAACTCTTTTGGTCTGGGATGGTGGTGCTGTTCTCCATCTTTTCTGTGTCCTACTGGAGACATGACGCTCCTTTCATAACATTCCCCCACCAGGATTATACATGGAGCACAGAGTCATTCAGCGGTGGTGTCACACGTCGGAGTGATCTTAAACTATTTTGTCCTGACTAGATTCTAGTTCCTGACGCTACAGTGGGTTGTGAAAGTGTTTGGCCCCCTTGAACTTTGTGACCTTTTGCCACATTTCAGGCTTCAAACAAGGAACACACCAGACAGGTCCGAGATCCTGTTGTGGAGAAGTTTAAAGCTGGATTTGGATACAAAAAGATTTCCCAAGCTTTAAACATCCCAAGGAGCACTATCCATAGGACAACCATCAGTCGTATACTGCACAAATCAGGGCTTTATGGAAGAGTGGCAAGAAGAAAGCCATTTCTTAAAGATATCCATAAAAAACTTACGGGGGGCTGAATAACTTTGTACGCACATTTTTTCAGTTTTTTATTTGTTAAAAAGGTTTGAAATATCCAATAAATTTTGTTCCACTTCATGATTGTGTCCCACTTGTTGTTGATTCTTCTTCTTCTTCTTCTTCTTCAAAAAAAATACAGTTTTATATCTTAATGTTTGAAGCCTGAAATGTGGCAAAAGGTCACAAAGTTCAAGGGGGACAAACATTTTCACAGCCCACTGTACATTGGCCCTACATTCCAGTTTTTGACGCTACATTCTAGTTTCCGGTACTAGATTGTAGTTTTTGAACTAGAATCTAGCCCATAGCTAGAATCTAGCCCATAGCTAGAATCTAGCCCATAGCGCGCCAATCGGTGGCGCGCTATGGGCTCGTAGATCTGATTTATTTTTTTAATAGCTAAAGAATAACATATGCTTAGAACACCAGAACGTGTCACAGTATGGAAAGGGTTTTATATTGTCTGGAACACAGAATTAAAGCATCCATCCATCACTCACTCGTGGAGACTCTGGACTTCCAAACGGAGACAGGTCAGAGTTCTCCTTGTCTGACGACACGTTGATGAGGTGATGAGAAAACTTCCTACGGAGAGCTTCAGCAATCAGAGCCGCCGGGTCGCTACGGAGCGCGCTCTCTTTGAGGCTCCGCCTCCTTCTGACCGGGGTACCACCTGGTGACCTGAGGGGGGGAGAGAGAGAGACAGAGAGAGACAGAGAGAGAGAGAGAAAGACAGTAGTCAGGTTCTTGCGAAGAGAATGTCGAATGGAAACACAAAACAACACAACAAATTTTGCTCAAAAATACTGGTGGATTTTGGAGCGTATCGAAAGAGTCTAATGCGCAAATGAGGCATGGAAACAGCCTGAGAAAAGACTTCTAATTGAAAAGCACTGGACATGCATTGTAGCCACAGACAAAGCCAACTTGGGTTGTGACAAATCATGACAATACACACAATCTTTTGGGACAATCAAATAATTTCTAAGATGAGAACCAAAAACAAAAAGTGTTGTATCCTGCCGTTTTCTATTTCTTGCTAATTAGATATTATAAGATAATATTGTGCGTGCTGTCATGATTTGTCACGACCCGAGTTGGCTTTGTCCGTGGCGCAATCGTGTTTTTATTAAGCATTTTCGAAAAGTCTATGAGGAAAATGAATGAGGATTCCATTTCTGCAACAGGGGCGGTGACGTCACTGCGGAGGTTTATAGGAGGAAGGAAGCATATATTTTTTCCCGATAGTGAAAAAAACTAAAATAGTCATATTTTTATAATATTTTTCCCAATAACGATATATTCCGATAATGATTTTTAAATTCTTTATCTATATGGCCGATATATCTGCCCATCCCTAATTATTATTATATGTTTTATTAAAACCTCTTCACGGCGCGCAGCTGTACATGGTTGAGGTCCTTCAGCACGTCCATCATGGTCGGCTCCGCCCCCTGGGGTCTTCCTGCCGGCCTATTGGTCCCCCTGACGGATAAGGAGGAGCCATCGTCGACTCCTGCCAGCCTATTGGTCGCCTTGATGTTGGAGGTGGAGGAGCTTAGGGCGGGAGGAGGGGGTGGAGGAGGGGGAGGAGGAGGAGGGGGGCGAAGGGGTGTTGATGTCATCACAGGGCCGTCCACTGATTGGTTCAGAGCGGGCAGAGGGGGAGGAGTCATCACTGATTGGATCAGACCTAGAAGAGACACAGGAGATGAAGGAATGCGTTATTCCTAGACTAAACTATCATTAGGGAGAGTAGTGACACTACTGCTGACTCCAGTGCTACGGATGAACAGAGATGGAAAAGCATCACGTGACGCCTAGTAAGGAGGGACTCTGGTTCCAAACAAACCACTCTGGCCGTCCAGCTCCATTGACAGCAGATCACAGGTTCACAGTTAAAATGGTGAAATTACGGCATTTTAGGATACTTTAACGTATTAACAGATGCACCGGATGGCCAGGGGGAGGCAGTCTAGAGACGCACCGGATTACTGTTTGTGTTTATAGACCTGCGCAGTGACGTCACCACCCCTGTTCCAGAATTCCCAATTGATTTTCCTCATAGACTTTTCGAAAATGGTTAATAAAAACACGATCGCGCCGCGGACAAAACCAACTCGGGTCGTGACAAGTCATGAATCACTTTTTGTTTCGTTTTTCATCTTAGAAATTATTTGATTGTCCCAAAAGATTGTGTGTATTGTCATAATAATAATGGATTGCATTTTAAAGCGCTTTTCTATGCACTACGTGTATACTCAAAGCGCTTACAATGGTCCATTCATTCATACATTGGTCATGATTTGTCACAACCCGAGTTGGTTTTGTCCACGGCATAATTGTCTTTAAATGAACCATTTTCGAAAGGTCTATGAGGAAAATGAATGGGGAAAAATACTTCTGGAACAGGGGCGGTGTCGTCACTGCGCAGGTCTATTGTGGTACCTGTGGTACCTACCCTAGGTCGATGAGGTGTGTGTGTGTGTGTGTGTGTGTGTGTGTGTGTGTGTGTGTGTGTGTGTGTGTGTGTGTCAGTACCTGCAGACGGTGCAATGCTGACAATCATAGCTATCTGTGCGCGCAGTTTGAGAAGTTCTTCCTCGAGAGCTGAGATCTTCATCTGGGTGTCTGGGTCTGGGTTCAGGCCCAGGACCATGCCTGGTCTCTGGGTGTCTGGGTCTGGGTTCAGGCCCAGGACCGTGGATGGTCTCTGGGTGTCTGGGTCTGGGTTCAGGCCCAGGACTGTGGATGGTCTCTGGGTGTCTGGGTCTGGGTTCAGGCCCAGGACCGTGCATGGTCTCTGGGTGTCTGGGTCTGGGTTCAGGCCCAGGACCATGCCTGGTCTCTGGGTGTCTGGGTCTGGGTTCAGGCCCAGGACTGTGGATGGTCTCTGGGTGTCTGGGTCTGGGTTCAGGCCCAGGACCGTGCATGGTCTCTGGGTGTCTGGGTCTGGGTTCAGGCCCAGGACCATGCCTGGTCTCTGGGTGTCTGGGTCTGGGTTCAGGCCCAGGACTGTGGATGGTCTCTGGGTGTCTGGGTCTGGGTTCAGGCCCAGGACTGTGGATGGTCTCTGGGTGTGGATCGCAGCAGGTCTGGGGAGACCTCCAGCCATGTTTTGTCTTGCAGGAAACATGATCTGGTTTCTGTAGGTAAATCAACAGAAGAGTTATTATGTATGGCAGTGGTTTGCAACTTTTTTCATACCAGGGCCCACTATTTATTCAGAATTTGAACCACAGACCACCATTTGATGACATTTTAGCCCCACGGATCCCACAACTAAAGATTTCCAGGCCAGGATTTCGGAGAAACACAACATACAGATCAGAATTACCATTAGTCTTCTACATTCTCTAGTTGTGTAGACTTGGGCTAATTCATATGGTGAGTATTTTAACTCTTGAGAGTGTAAATATGAAACCAAATATGAAACCCGCAAGGGTCCAAATTCTAGTTTCTGACACTGGATTCTAGTTTTTCTGAAATCTTTCTTTCAGTGATGCTCAGCAAATTTCATGGACCACCAGACTTATATATTTATTTGGCTGCGGACCCCCACCTGAAAACATGTTCTAAGGATCCCCCAGAAGCTTGAGTTAAAAATGTTTGCTTCTGAAATAATGCATTCAAAGATGTGCGTTCACGATTTTTACAAAAATAGCAGCTACAAGCTATGCTATTTTTCAATAGCTGGAGTACATAATGCTTAGAACACCAAACGTGTCACTCTACCGAAAGGGTTAATAAATAACTAATAATTAACAGAAATAGTACATAAGTAGGCTGCTTTTACCAGTAGGGGGCTAGAGGGACCAGTAGGGTCAGTGTTAGGTACCTGGTCCTGGTGAAGCGGTCTCTGTGGTGGTCCTCTGACACCCACAGCACGTCAGCCAATGAGGGGACGGCGGAGGCGGGCGTTTCCACGGCGACGTCAACGACAACATAGCGAGGTTTAACAGTGTGGAGCGGAATCTGACATGAAAACAAAAGCATCAACATCAACAAAAACAAAATTTTTTTATAGATTATTTGTATAGACCAGCGGTTTTCAACCTTTTTCATACCAGGGCCCACCATTTATTCAGCATTTGAGCCACGGAGGACAACCATTTGAGGACATTTTAGCCGCACAGACCCCAAAACTAAAGATTTATTTAGCTTTTGTCCACAATTCCAGGCTCAATTTGGGAAACCAAACAGTCAAACATACTGACCATTAATCTTCTACATTCTCTAGTTGTGCAGACTTGGGCTGATTAAGATTAATGAAATTTAGAAAATATTTGCCTTCAATAGAATGCCAATGGTGGACTTACTGTAAAGGCCATTTTCAAACCTTTCCCCTCAGACAATTACAGGCAACTTTTTATCTGTTATTCAGGATATATTGAAGATACAAAATCAGTTGAGTTTGATTTTTTTGCAATTAGTTCTAGGTCAAATGACATTATTACTGGACTATTCGAATCCTAATGTGCATCAGAGAACCCCATTCTACTGCTCCCAAAAAACACTGGTTTGGCTTCTCTTCAAAACGCAGCAGATCACTGCAGGTGTGAATGCGACCGCATTACCCCACGAGTTTTCAACCAGTGGTCCGGAGACCACCAGTGGTCCTTGAGAGGGTTCCAGGTGGTCCCCAGGCTAAATGATGGAAAGTTGGTTAACCAGATGTAACTCACATGTAACCCGCAATGGTCCACCAGTGGACCATTGCGGGTTACAGTGGACCATTGTTTACGCTCTCAAGAGTTAAAATATTCATCATCATGTAAATTATCCCAAGTCTACACAACTAGAAAATCTAGAAGATTAATGGTCATTTTGATCTGTATGTTTGACTGTTTTGTTTCCCAAATCCAGCCTGGAATTTTGGACAAAAGCAAAATAAATCTTTAGTTTTGGGGTCTGTGTGGCTTGCAGTTTAAAAAGAAAAATCTGCAGAATGATGATGTCATTGAAAAATAGTGGTATTTTATCATATATATTAGTGAGGACCTATTATATGAAAATATGTTGAAAAGTGGTGAGGGGTCTATTATTTCTATGCACAGAATGTAGTAAATCAGACTGCAATCCAGGCCATTATATTTCACTATGTAGTTTATGGATTAAAAACGTATATAAAAGCTTCCTGCTGTGTTGCCAGTCGCTGTGGATGACAGTCATTGTAAAAGCAAACCACAGCAAGTTAAATATGTAAGAATCAGAATCAGACAAAAGCAAAAATAAATCTTTAATTTTGGGGTCTGTGGGGCTAAAATCCTCAAATGGTGGTCTGTGGCTCAAATGCTTTATAAATAGTTGGCCCTGGTGTCAAAAAGTTTGAAAACCACTGGTATATACAGTACAGTATAGGACCATACCTGGAGAAAGGGTGCCATCTACTGGTATGTGTTTCTTGTGCTCAGCTTATGTCTCCTCTGCAGATCATTGTTAACCAGCTAGACCAGAGCTTTTCAACCTTTTTCATACCAGGGCCCACTATTTATTCATAATGTGTTGCCATGGTGAAGGTGTTACGTAGAGATGTATTCCCTACCTGGATGTGTTGCCGTGGTGAAAGTGTTACGTAGAGATGTGTTCCCTACCTGGATGTGTTGCTGTGGGGTGAAGGTGTTACGTAGAGATGTGTTCCCTACCTGGATGCGTTGCTGTGGTGAAGGTGTTACGTAGAGATTTGTTCCCTACCTGGATGTGTTGCCGTGGTGTAGGTGTTATGTAGAGATGTATTCCCTACCTGGATGTGTTGCCGTGGTGAAAGTGTTACGTAGAGATGTGTTCCCTACCTGGATGTGTTGCTGTGGGGTGAAGGTGTTACGTAGAGATGTGTTCCCTACCTGGATGCGTTGCTGTGGTGAAGGTGTTACGTAGAGATTTGTTCCCTACCTGGATGTGTTGCCGTGGTGTAGGTGTTATGTAGAGATGTGTTCCCTACCTGGATGTGTTGCCATGGTGAAGGTGTTATGTAGAGATGTGTTGCCTACCTGGATGTGTTGCCATGGTGAAGGTGTTATGTAGAGATGTGTTGCCTACCTGGATGTGTTGCCGTGGTGAAGGTGTTATGGGCAAATTGGTTCCGATCATCCGCACCACACTGCGATACTGACCACACAGTTCACTGTCCCACACAGGAACCAACTGGGAAGACGCGCGCACGCACGCACGCACGCACGCACGCACGCACGCACGCGCGCGCGCGCACACACACACACACACACACACACACACACACACACACACACACACGCACGCACGCACGCACGCACGCACGCACGCACGCACACACACACACACACGTCAGTTAGGTTCAGTACTATAAAATGTACTATAAATGTTCCACAAATAGCCCTAGCCCTGTAACATGACTGTCTTTATTATGACAGTCATGCAGTGACTTAATCCAGTTCTACGCAGGTCGCTTCATTTACATTCAAAACATGTACATAAACATTCCTATTTTCAAATATATGTTGGTACGGGTGTTAGACACTTGCAGCGCCAGAAATTAGGATTGCAGCGTGCCGCGTTGTTTAATAAAAAGCATTTTTATTCGAGCTCCCCAGTGCTGCTTTTCTGGGTTGGGGTAAGTTTGGTAAACACACAGATGCACACCGGGAACACATCCCCCTATTAGTTTGAATTGATAGTGCGGTCAGCGTGATATTATGAACACGCCCAATGTTCAGAGTGCCACGCTCCTCCCCACCGATAGGGGCGCATACAATTGAAAGCCAATGGTGGAAGAAAAGCTCGGATAAAAATGTTTTCATATGGATTTGGCCAGATAGCCAAGTGGGCTTGCTTTATTGTACGTATGCCACTGGCCTGTGCAATATTTGATTAATAGTGACACTAAATATTTAATTATATATTTTGTAAAACGTTTTTTCAAAGTAATATGTAATAGTAATATTAATATATTACATTTGCTCAGACAGTAATATTGTAATATAATATATTGCTTTAAAATGAAGGTAATAATTAATAAGTAATATATTAACAAGGTAAAGTAATATTCCCAACACTGGTTAGGACACATACAGTACTTGCAAATGATACATTACAGTGAAACATCATCTCACCATGTCTGGAGGAACTCCAAAATACTCCAGGATGGAACACAGAAGGTCCAAGACATCTTCTACCAGAGACATGTCTGTCTGTCTGTCTGTCTGTCTGTCTGTCTGTCTGTCTGTCTGTCTGTCTGTCTGTCTATCAGTCACCTGGCAGAGGAGAGGACAAACACTGTGTGTTAACAGTGAATGGGATTAACCCTAAGCCAGTGGTTTTCAACCTTTTTAATACCAGGGCCCACTATTTATTCAGCATTTGAGCCACGGAGGACCACCATTTGATGGGATTTAGCCCCACAGACCCCAAAACTTAAGATGCATTTTTGCTGATGTCCACAATTCCAGGCTGAATTTGGGAAACAAAACAGTCAAACACAGATCAAAACGTTCTTTATAAATATCCACTCAAGAAGAGAGACTGGTCGGGTGGAGTATTATGGCAAAGTGCATCGTATGTTACAGAGCTCCAATGCAAGGCAGAATAGAAGCAGTGGAGCTCTAGAGCAGAGCTACAGTACACACTCACAGAATCAGTAGAGCTCTGGACCAGAGCTAAGCGATGCATAAAGATGTCAACTTGATGATGTCATCAAGTTATGATTGATTATGATTTGCTGCTTCTAACTTTAGGCCTACTTAGGTTTATTGTAAACAAGTGTATTCTTAACTAGTGTGTCCAATCAGATTTCAGATTTGCTGTAGTTGTACTTGAATTGTACTGTAATTCTACAAGCTACATCAGTGTTGTTACAGTGGGTACTTGATTTGTACTGTAACTGATTTCTTTTACGGTAATAAAAAAACATTCATTAATTTCTATATTAATGACATAGTAAAATGTGTGCATTATTTCTTAAAATGTGTGCATTATGTCTTATTTGTGTTTTAGCGAGGAGTCAATAGAGCAGGGCTTTTCAAATTTCAACCTTTTTGATCCCAGGGCCCACTATTTATTCAGCATTTGAGCCACGGAGGGCCACCATTTGACGACATTTTAGCCCCGCAGACCCCAAAGATTTTGCTTTTGTCGACAATTCCAGGCTGGATTTGGGAAACCAAACAGTGAAACGCAGATCAAAATGACCATTAATCTTCTACATTCTCTAGTTGTGTAGACTTGGGCTAATTCACATGAATATTTGGTTTCATTTTTACGCCCTCAAAGAGTTACATCTAATTAACCAACTTAGCTGGGGGCCACGCGGAACCCTCTGAAGCAGGGGTTTTCAACAGGTGGTCCGGGGACCACCAGTGGTCCCTGAGAGGGTTCCAGGTGCAGGTGGTCCCCAGCTAAGTTGTTTAACCAGATGTAACTCTTGAGAGTGTAAAAATGAAAACAAATGGACCCTTGCGGGTCCATTTGGTTTCATTTTTTATCACCAAAATGGCTAATTCATCACCTGAATTAGCCATTTTGGAATGTATGTTTTGCTTGTTTTGTTTCCCAAATCCAGCCTGGAATTGTGGACAAAATCTAAATAAATCTTTATATTTGGGGTCTGTGGGGCTAAAATATCCTCAAATGGTGGTCCGTGGCTCAAATGCTGAATAAACGGTGGTCCCTGGTGTCAAAAAGGTTGAAAACCCCTGCTCTAAAGGACCACCTGTTGAAAACCCCTGCAATAGAGGGTATTGCAACTCTAGAATCATCCCATTCTAAACCAGTATCTACAGTAGTTGCACTGCGGATCTCTCCTGCAGACACTGCGGATAAAAGAACTGATGGATCATCAAAACTCTTCATTCACGTTTTGCACAGAAACAATATGTTTAAAAACACTCACACTTTGTTCCTCCTGTTGCACAGATGCTTTAAAGTCCTTTAAACTTGAACATGGTGTTAATGTGATGTTTAACGGTAAATATAAACAGAAACAGCATCAAACTGAGACTAAAAACTACAGCACTGAAGTCACAACATAACGTCCCACAGGGATGCCAGGCCGTGGGAGAGAAACAAGCAGCCACTAGGTCAGTGAAAAGAAGGACTTACGAGACTAAGCTCCAAATAAACAACTAGGCCTACACATAACAACTATAAACATTGAGATCAAATTAACAACTACACTGTATGAAACCAAATAAACAATACACTTTATAAACATTAAGACCAAATAAACAACTACAAACAAAACCAAATAAACCAGTTGTTCCCAAACCTTTTCATTGACAGTAAGTGGCCCACACCCACAGAGGCACATACAGTGATTCGCAAAGCCTTGCGGTAGTTTAAATTCAAGGACCCCATTAGGAGGAGAACAAATAAATACAATAAATAACAAGCCAAATTATTTTGCTTATAACAGACATGGCAACCCAAGTCAAATAACGCCGCAGCAGTAAGGCGCGTCCTGATTGGCCCACCGCGCGGAGGGAAGGGACCCGTCGACCAATAGGCTCGCCCGACCGTGCGATGTGACGTGACGTAGGCGGACCAATCACGGCGCATCTCACACGGACGTGCACCACGTTTGGACCACGTCCCAGAAGGCGCCTACAGGCTTGAAGCAACGGGCCCTCGTGGTCAGGTTTGGTACTGCAGGCGAGTGGAATTCATGCACGAGCGCCTCTTTGCCAAACCTTTCCCAGTTATGTATTTTGTCCTGCAATTTCTGCAATGTAGATATCTGTATTGTGCATAATTAATTAAGTGATTAGCATGTTTAACACTCTGGCGGAAATAACAGGGAAAACATGAACAAAACCTACAGCAGGCCTATGGGGCAACAGAGGGATCAACTGTACAAGCTGTAGAAGGCCATCATGATTATGGGCAATTAGGGCTCCATTTTGGTTACATTAGCCCTTATACGCAATTAAGGCATTTAGCATTGGGGAAGAGGCGTTCCCACACTAAAGTTGGTAATTTTGTTACAATCCCATTGGCTCCATTTTGGTTACATTAGCTCTTATACGCAATTAAGGTATTTGGCATTGGGGAAGAGGCGTTCCCACACTAAAGTTGGTAATTTCGTTACCATCCTCTATCTCCCTTAAACACCTCCTATACCCATTAAATTATGCATATGTGTGTTTTTTTTTTAGCTTTCATCCAATCCATGTTGGTCTTGGCATTCCCTTTAATTCATCCCATATCTATTTCCCTTATCCCTCTTCTATGCCCGCAGCCTGGCTGGGGCTTAGGACATGAGACACATGCATGGGTAGCCTATCCTCAAGATTATAGCTCTTATTTTCAAACAATTATAGCTCAGTCAATTTTCAATCATTTCTTACCATTCAACATGTTATGTTGAAAAAAACATGTACCATGTTTTTTTTTTTTTTTTTTTTTTTTTTGTGGTGTGCATTTATCCCAAGTCTGCGGAATGTTATAAAGTAAATGGCAAAAAAGTCGGGAATTTTCGGCAAAAACAGACGTCTTTTTGATCATTCATATCTCGGTCAATCCTGGACCATTTTTTACATTTCAATATGCAGCGTGACGGGCAAACATCACTCTCTCAGATGTTGTATAGGTCTTCTCTACCGATGTGGGGTCGAGCAAAATGTAACTGTCGGAAATTCGGTGGAAACGTGAAAGCAGCACCAATGCGTTGCAAGTTAATTAATGTAGCCTATTTAATTATATTATATACGTTACCTAAACACAAGGATGTGACCTACAGCAGGCAATCTACAGCTGTCTGTAGGACAATCAATAAATAAGGAGATGAATTGAACTGGTGCACACAGGACATCTCCAATGCGCACAGACGCACGTGGCTCTGCCTTCTCGTATAGGTTAGCGGGTGCTTTGGAATCCCGTTATCTAGTTCCCAAATCTATTTGACGAAATGAGCAACTTAATTAAGGGACTGCACGACAAACACGCCTATGACCACACCTCCAATCACAAATAAAGGTGTCGGCATAAAAAATAGTGGCTAAGGGAAGAGGAAAGGTGACGAAAATACCAATAAGGGAATTTGTTGCGGGTTTCGGGTAACGTTACGGATAAGGTTGGGAGCAAAAATGGAGCCATCAGTCTGCTACCTGACGCGTTGCGCGTCATTTCCGGGGGCGTGCTTCGAGCCACCGGACGCTTCACACGTCATGTAGGCTTTTTACTATGTATACCTACATTGTGGTATGATGCCGCCCCCCTGTGATTTTCAAGCTGGTACTGCAAACCGTTCGTCGACGTCTACAGCACTTTATCAAAGCCCAACTGTCACAAACTAGCATTTTTGGTACCAACAAAGTAGCCAAAGTAGCCATCTAGCTCCTAAGTCAAAACAACAATAGCCAGTTGCTGCTCGTGAGGGAAGCTATGAGGGAGCATAAGTCAAAGAAACAAAGCTGAGACACACACCCACACCCACACAAATACACACACACACACACACACACACACACACACACACACACACACACACACACACACACACACACACACACACACACACACACACACACACACACACACACACACACGGTGGTGTTAATGAATTAACCCAGGCCTTAGAGGTTGATAACGTACAATAACACCAATTAAATACCACATGGGTCAATGCCTTTCTACATGAACTGTTCTGATGCAATTCTTTGCTTCACGAGATTGCCAATGTGTGACTTTAATACCTTTTAATAAAGTGAAAACAATGTCCTGCCCCTGTAGCATGAGAAGTGTTTTCACACATGCAGTATAGGCCTTATTTAAGTTGGGTCATATCTGACCCTTCCGTGACTGCGGAGAGTGGAGATTAATTTCTCATTGTATATATATCTTGTACTACTAACATTAACAAACAAATTGAGCCCCCATTTACCTTGCAGAAGTGTGGGGACAATTCACTACAGCCTCAAATCCATAGAGCCTCCAACAATAACATGGGAAGGCACAATGAAAATTACCCAAAATGCATCCTGCTTTAAAATAATAAGCTATATTTAGATATATAGATATATTTTTGCCCTTTCCCGTCTGCATTGCTTCTACTTTGATGCTGCAGCTGTTTCCCTGGAGATGGACACTTGCTACATCCTGCAGACGATCCAGAAATTTGTTGTTGTCAACAAATCATGAAAAGCAAACATGTGTCGGGCTCAGGAAAGGCGTTGCTAATGCGTGATAGGGAGGGGGGTTGTGTGGGGTTAGTCAGCGTTTTAGCCAATCACAGCACAGCAGACTCCTGCAGATTCATAATGAGCCAATAGTGTGGAGGTGAGGTGGAGTTAGATTCTATTTTAAACACATCTGTTTACTACCACAGTGTTTGTACACACTATTGACTCTATTGCCTTACCTATAAGTAGTATGAGACATCAAACGAGGGGGTTTAAGCAACTTCTGCAGAATCCATTCCAAGCATTATACCGATAGCTATACCAAGGCATTTTGGCTGCAGTACCACAAAGGTCCTCTGCCATCCCACAGTGGGAGGAGGTGAGTTAAAGGGTGGGTGGAAGAAAAGTTAAAGGTGGAAGTCAAATTTGTCCCTGAATGACATCACATTAGGAAATCTAAGGGAAATCTAATTAAAGGGAATTTCCACCCATTTTCAAGATGTTTTCTGAGAGCATACAGATGGAACCAAGTGAACCCTGACGGGTCCATTTGGTTCCATTTGTTCACTCTCAGAAAAATTGGGCTGAAAAGAAAAATCATTAACATGATGAAACACAGCTTGATGATGTCATCAAATTGTGTTTCACCATGTTCATAATCATGATTTTTTTTCTGACCTAAATTTCTAGGAAACACAGAAGGGGGAACTTTTTATTTATCATGTCCACACAACATCTCTAAGGTGTATTAATGATATAGTAAAATGTTGAAATGGGCGGAATTGGGGGTGTAAAAATGCACAAGGGAGGTTTCTCCATTCTTCATCCATGCTTCATTTGGGTGCACTTTCAGGTCAAAATTAAGAGGCTAGATCCATAAAGAACTACACACATCATGTTAGATTATCATCATCTTTACTGTGCTATTGCTAACAATTTCGCCAACTTTGATGGAGGAGGATCACTATATTTCTCACTCCCTCGAGAGGGCCACAATGCATGTAGCCCATAGTCAAAAATCCCTGATCTACAAACTTACAAACTCACTGTGACATGTTGTTCGTAGATCTGACATACATTTATGCTACATGATTGTGCCCCCCCCCTCCCCCATGTGCATGATACAATACCACTATTTTTTCTACTCGGACGGTCTGTGTCTCACAGGAGGGCTGTGGGGAGTTCAGAAACCTGTCTTCCAGGCTTTCTATTCCTGAAAAGTTGCAATGCGAAAATTATATGAAGATATGTTGAATTGTTGTGAAGTGGTCCTCTAACAACTCCAATACTGTGACTGAATACTCACCCTCATCCAACCATTTATCCGAAGTAAGTCCCCGCCATTAACATGGTGAAACACAACTTGATGATGTCATCAAGGGCCCAGGCTACCAGTAGCCTGTGTAGGAAATACATAAAATAGATAGATAGATAGATAGATAGATAGATAGATAGATAGATAGATAGATAGATAGATAGATAGATAGATAGATAGATAGATAGATAGATAGATAGATAGATAGATAGATAGATAGATAGATAGATAGATAGATAGATTACCTTTAACTATGCTAGATTCATGGAATATACCCATCCTTTTTTTCTGGTGACTTGCAGCAACGGAAGCTGATAGATTGCATCATTATCGATGGAAGCAACGTGTTTACAGACTCTCTGGTAATTTTCCAGCTGCTGGAGTGGCCTCGAGGGACACGACTTAACGGCAATGATTCGACAGAAAGAACGCCATGACTCTGTATATAGAATGCAACAACAGCCGCTGCACAAAACACCTGAGAGAGTGTGTATCGGACCACGGCCAGTCATGCGGCCTTGTTCAGGCACACATCTGCCGTCCTTGTTGATGTTATTCTCTTTGTTCTCGCCTTTATCTTGTGTGCTTCACAACTCTTCGTGTCGGACACAGGCACAGTTTAAGCTGAACGTACTGTACAGGCCCGGGGACGTCGTCCTGGGCGGCCTGTTTTCGGTCCACCTGTCCTCTGTCTTCCCAGAGGTGTCGTTCACCTCCAGACCCCGCGAGTTCAGTTGCCATGGGTAAAGTATCACTGTGTAAAGGAACTGCATGAAAAATTTGGAATATTGATTTAAATTTCAAAAATCGAAGTATGCCGTTCTATAAAGAGACTATCGCATCACAATTTCAGTAAAACTATGCCTATGCAGCGTCTTAAAAGAGTTTTTGGCGGATCGCTACATTTACATCAATAGCGTGTACATAAACATTCCATTTTTACGGGTGTTAGACACTTATTGCACTCGAAATTAGGATAGCTGCATGCTGCGTTGTTTAATAAAAAGCATTTTTACAAGAGCTCCCTGTGCTACTTTTCTGGGTTGGGGTAAGTTTGGTAAACACACAGATGCACACCGGTAGCACATCCCCTTTTTGTTTGTATTGGCAGTGCGGTCAGCGTGAGTATATGGAACACACCCAATGGCGGAAGAAAAGCTTGGATAAAAATGCTTTTTATCAAACAACACGGCACATTGCAATCCTAATTTCGGGCGGAATAAGTGTCTAACACTCGTAGAAATATGTGTGTGTACTTTATATTTGAAAATGGAATCACTTATTTTCCATTTTCACTTATTTTTATTGATTATAATACATACTCCCTCACAAAACCTGCACTATCCATATAAGTATATCATATAATATATCAAATCAATTTGCTAAATAATTACTCTATCGATTTCTAATCATTGAATCGCATCGCATCAAATTTCAAACAGTGGTCATTGAGAGGGTTCTAGGTGGTTCCCAGCTAAATGATGGAAAGTTGGTTAACTAGGTGTAACTCTTTGAGAGCGTGGTTTCATTTTACACACTCAAGAGTTAAAGTATTCATCATCTGAATTAGCCCAAGTCTACACAACTAGAGAATGTAGAAGATTATGTTTTCCTGATTTTGTTTCCCAAACCCAGCCTGCATTGTTGGACAAAAGCAAAAGAAATCTTTAGTTTTGGGGTCTGTGGGGCTAAAATGTCATCAAATTGTGGTCCGTGGGTCAAATGATGAATAACTAGCGGGCCCTGGTGTCAAAAAGGTTAAAAACCACAGGGCTACAATATGATTGTTTGTGTCTTCCTAGCGTTTACATTCAAGGCTTCAGGAGGTCGCAGGCCCACGCTTATGCCATAAGCGAGATCAACAGGAACCCCAGCTTACTGCCCAACGTGACCCTGGGATACAAGATCTATGACGGCTGCCGTTCGCCCGAGGTCGGATACCGTGGAGCCGTGGCCCTGATCAGTGGCGGCGAGGATGAATTTCGACCGCATGAGGAGAGCTGTACCGGATCTCCACCCGTGCTAGGAATCGTGGGCCCTAGCATGTCATCGAGTGCCATTGCCATCTCTAGGATATCAGGTTTATACAGAGTGCCCGTGGTAAGTTTCCCTGCCTCAACGCCTTGACTGGATATAGGCATGGACATGGGGGGGGCAATGCCCCCATAAATGTCCTGACTCCTGACTGCCCCACCAAACACGATGGCATGCAAACAACCCACATTACAAAGATATTTCAAATTAAAATTAAAGTGCAACAATACTACTACTACTAAACTAACTACAATTGGCACCACCAAACCAACACCATTTCATCATTCCAAACAGAATGGGCTACAAGATGTACATCTTGTCAGTCACAGAACTAAAGAATTTTTAGAAAAAATGGTGTGGGGGCAGCTTTTTCCACCCTCATGCCATTTTCGCCTGCCCCCCCAATTGGGAAATGTTACATCCAGGCCTGCTGAACGCCCCGTCATTTACTCACAAATGTAAAACACTATACATAATGCATTATACAATTGTGATGAAAGATCATGTTATTTAATCCATCCTTTTCTTTTTGTTTTTGAGGAGAGAGAGAGAGAGACAGACATAATAGCAGGCGGTCATGAGTGGGACTCGCTGTGGCATGTGCCCGGACCAATAGACCAGCGGGTTCATCCTTTTCTGTTTTTTTCCCCCTTGCTTCTGCCTCACATGTGCTGCTTGCAGTGGAGAGGATTTTCACACAAAGAAAGAAAAACAAATGCGCATCGTCTTTTGTGCCTCTTTCCAGATAAGTCAATCTGCGACTTCTTCTGTTCTGAGTGACCTGGATCAGTTTCCGTCCTTCTTTAGAACAACCCCAAACAATGACTCTCAGGTAACAGTACATGTTCCACATACAGTGTAGGATTAGGCCTGTATACCCATATGGACAAAACCTGATATGCAAACTCTTACATTATTATCTTACATTATTCATGGATTTACCAATTTTTTATTATTATTATTATTTTATTTTTTCCTTTTTCTTAATAGATCATGGTTATACAAACTAGTAGTAAGGTTGAAAACAGTTTGTTTTTTTCCCCCAAGTAGAAATACACCTGGGTCTTCTAGTACAAATGTGTGTGAGTGAGCACCTTTATTGACCGGATTCATTCATTATCTTCAGGTACGGGCCATATTGCGGATTATGATGCGGTTTGGCTGGACCTGGGTGGGACTGGTGTTTAATGACGACGCGTATGGCCGCGACGCCGGCCGAACCTTCCATTCTGACCTGGCCCGGTCTGGTCTGGGTTGCGTGGCTTACTCAGAGGCCCTGCCTTGGGACAACGACCCGGACAAACTGGATCGGATCATAACCGTCATGAAGGAATCCACGGCCCGGGTGGTCTACGCAGTCGCATATGGAACCTATCTGAAAAATATAATGGATGAGGTTTGTTTTATTATCTGATTTAAACAAAGATAATTGAATAAAATGAAAACAAATACATGAAATTAGGGATGCACGATTAATTGTAGCATGAACGGAATAGGCCAGGGTCTCAATATGAACAGGGATGCCTGTCAGTCACAATGTGGGACAGGATCTCAATTTGTTGGACGCCTGAAAAGCTGAAATGAGGGCCTGTCCCACACAAACAGGGACATCTGGCCACCCTTACTGCCACCCTCCTATTACATATACAGTATATGTGTCATGATTATACATTTATTTAACAAAATAATAAACAGGATGCATAAACACAATAAGACAATATCAGGCTTTCAATTAAAATAAAATGTCTGAACATCCTAACAAGGGCTCTGGGAAGGGAGCTATTACAAAGTGCAAGGGTGGCTTTGATAGCATTTAACAGAGGTACGTTTGTCAACACTCACCAGCTAATCCATGATGTTTATTGCGATAGCGCTCTAGCAGCCTCTCGATCGATATATTATCGCCCCAAGATGTTCAATCGATATATTGCGTTAGATATGCTGGTATATTCACCACTACCTCATATACCAGATGTTTTCCACATTTTACATACCAAGGCCCACTATTTATTGTGCATTTTAGCCACGGACCACCAGTTTATGTTGAGTTTAGTCTCTTGAACGCAAAACTAAGATTTTTCAAGTTTGTGTCCACAATTTATGAGAGATAACTGGCAACGAGATAACTGGAAACCTTGGTCAAAGCAGCAATTCTTCTACATTTTCTAAATGTGGACCTGTAGATTCTTGAGAATTAAATAATGCAGATGTATAATTATAATTTAACTCTTATAAAATTTTACGATCTCAGGAGTTACAGAACTACAAGGGTCCATTTGGTTACCAACTGTCCATCATTTAGCTGGGGACCACCTGGAATCCTGGCAGGGAACACTGGTGGTCCCCGGACCACCTGTTGAAAGCCCCTGTCATCTACAGTACTAGGGTGTGTGTGCGTTTCCACCCAGTGGTGGACTGGGCGAAAAAAGTCGGCCCGGACATTTTTAGCGTGATTTGGCCTAGACTGGCCCACCACAACCAGCGCGTGATGGACCTATTCTACCTGGTATAGTTGGTTAACCAAATGTAACTCGTAATGTAATGTAAAAGCGTAACACCCTCAACAAGAGTTAAAATGTTCATCTAAATTAGCCCAAGTCTAATTACAAAATGTAGAAGATTAATGCTCATTTTCATTTGTATGTTTGACTGATTTGTTTCCCCAAATCCAGCCTGGAATTGTGGACCAAAAAGCAAAATAAATCTTTAGTTTTAGGGATCTGTTGGGGCTAAAATGTCATCAAAAGGTGGTCCGTGGCTCGAAATTCTGAATGAATAGTGGGCCCTGGGATCAAAAAGGTTGAAAACCAGTGCTTTTAATCATGCCGTGATACCACTGGCCCCCTATGGGTCGTGGCCCACCGGGAGACCTACCTTTACGCCCAATGGTCAATCCGACCCTGTTTCCACCCCATCGACAGGTGGTAAGACAGAACGTGACGGGTTTGCAGTGGTTAGCGTCTGACGGGTGGACGGTGGATCCTACCTTCCGCGCTCCTCGCTACGTGCCGTACCTGGCGGGTACCCTCGGGGTCACCATGCACCGCGGAGAAATACCGGGATTCAAGGACTTCTTGCTAAAAATGCGTCCTCACAACGATCCTGACGACACGCATGAACACTCCATCGTGAGTCATTCAGGTGTTATTTCAACATTTCGAGCATTTCTGAGGGTTGTTTTAATGTTTCACTGATGCTTTTGTGTGCACCCTAGTCAGTTCTGTTTGATTAGTTGGTTTAGGGATTTGCCATTCATTTCATCTGACACATCTTAACGAGCTGACACACCAACCCGACGTCGCGCGACGTCGGCCAACTGCTGTGTCGCCTTGCGTCGCCTTGCGGCGCCTGTGTCGGGCCAGGTCGGGCTCCTTGGACACACCGCAAAGACGACACACGACGGTCAACTAGCCATATACGTTCTGCGCATGCGTGAGAGGTAATACCCCTCCATACCAGTAGGTAGCGGTAGTCTGCATTCACTGAAAAACAACAGAAAACCGGAAGCTCTGGGAAACAAAACAAAACAAGAAGGGTTCATATTCACGCCACATTTCCACATCACTCTCGTTACCACAATGAGAAAGAATAAAGAATTGGCTCCTGCGTTGTCAGCCCTTGGCGTTCTGCTTGTGGAAGAAGAAGAAAAGAGGAGGCGAAAGATAAGAAGAAACCGCACTAAATGGGTGAAATCGTGGATACAACAGCGTCAGACTCAAGGAGCTTACCCGAACCTGTGTCGAGAGCTGGAGATGAATGAAACCAACGATTTCAAGAATTTCGCTCGGCTTTTCCCTGTTCAGTTCCACATGTTGAAGGAACTTATCAGGCCGATTATCCAGAGGCAAAACACTAACTACAGGGATTGTATCTCCGTGGGGGAGCGTCTGATGGTAACACTACGCTTCTTGGCAACAGGTAGGCAAGCTTACGGTTTTGCTATGTTTAAAACAACAACACTTTCTTTTTGTATAATGTGCTTTTTACAGATTGAACATTGTTTGGATTTTGACTAAAGTGCGTGAACAAACAGGCGACATATTTGAAACACGATAATTAAGCTATGTGCTTGTTAATATTTACAGGGGAAAGCTTCAGGAGCCTTTCGTACCAGTTCCGAGTTGGAGTGTCAACAATTCGGCAATTCGTTCCTGAAACCTGTGCAGCAATATACCAGGTTTTAAAAGAGAAATACCTGAAGGTATGTGTGATACGTTTACTGTACATCTTACATCTCATTTACATCTTCAGTTGTGTTATACTGTTTATATCCTGGCTTTGTAGAAACATAATGTACTAGATTTAGTTACATTTGTATTTTGAAATTGTCTCCAGTATATACTAGTTACCAATCAAATGGAAATTAACTGTTATGGTGTACCTCTACAGCAATTCATTTGAACAATTTAGTTACTAATCAAATGGAAATTAACTGTTCGGGGGTGATATTCTGTAACCACTGCAGCAATTACTTGAACAATGTAGTTACAAAACAAATGGAAATTCACTGTTCAGGGGTGATATTGTGTGCCTCCACAGCAATTCATTTGAACAATTTAGTTACTAATCAAATGGAAATCAACTGTTCAGCTGTAAATCAACTTATTCAGACTCTGAGATGGTCTGTCCCATTGCCTTTTGAAATTATAACAGTAACTTGATTAGCACTGTGGTATGAATTGTCTTGAGTGGGAAATGCCTAGAACTCAACCTGCATTTGTTTTTGTATTTATTTGTATTTTATTGTATTTTATTTCCAGTGCCCAGACACAGTGGAAGAGTGGCAGCAAGTAGCCAATGGATTCCAAGCTCAGTGGAACTTCCCAAACTGCCTCGGTGCTCTGGATGGGAAACATATCAACATTCGCCCCCCACCAGGAACTGGATCTACATATTACAACTACAAACATACATTTTCTGTTGTCCTGATGGCACTGGTCGACAGCAGTTACAGGTTCCTGTACGTGGATGTTGGTTGTAATGGCCGGATTTCAGATGGTGGAGTGTTTGGAGGATGCACACTGCAGCATGCCCTGGAGAACAGAACATCCAACATCCCTGCCCCTGCACCACTTCCTGGTTCTGACCAGCTGGCTCCTTATTGCATTGTGGCAGATGAGGCATTTCCTTTGAAGGAGTACATCATGAAACCCTATCCAAACCGCAGACTATCTGAAGAGCAGCGCATCTTCAATTACAGACTTTCACGAGCTCGAAGGGTGGTAGAAAATGCTTTTGGCATCCTAGCCAACCGTTTTCGAGTGTTTCTAACCACCATTAACATTCAAGACACTGCCAAAGTGGAGGACATAATTTTGGCTTGCTGTGCTCTACACAACTTCCTGCGGACCGAGTGCTGTGACCTGTACATGGTGGGAATTGTTGACCAGGAAGGACCAGAGCATGACACTGTCCCAGGGAGATGGAGAGAGGACCCTGACCTACGACAAGCTCCCCTGCCACACACAACCAATTCTACAACAAGAGCCAAGCAACACAGGGATGAACTATGCCGTTACTTCATCTCTGACACTGGTGCAGTGCATTTTCAGTGGGGCAAAATATAATGAACGATAATGAGGGAAAGACGTTTCAAACACGTCAGAAGTATGGATGTTTGATGTAAATAATGTATATACAGTACATGCTTGATGTTAATCAGGCAGAAAATATGATTTTCTTGTTTCGTTTGCAGTGTATTTATATCATGATTTGCTGTGCTTGTTACTTTGAAGTTTGAAGTGGTATTTGTTTTGCCGTGTATTTTGCATTATTACTTTACTTTTTCTTTGCATGGTGTGGACTGTTTCTGTTTGTATATTTTGATTTCTTGCTGCCGCACTTTAGTATCGTAAACAGATGAACTGTGCCCAGTTCCTTGTGTGTTTCAGTGAAAAGAAGAAGACTGATGAACTGACTGCCCTATACTGCACACCATAGCTGCTATTTGCACAAGATCGTTCCTTGCACGTCCCACGCACTTTAAGCTCCATATTACTAACGTTAATTGCAAATTTGCACAGTAAGCCAGCTAATTTGCACAAGTCAGGATTTTAACGTTGGTTTTATTTTTGTTGGTTAAGTTGAGGGTGGTTTAGGTTTTAGGGACATTTTAGTTAGGCTTTTATTTTTAGTATTAATAAAGATTGTGTTTTTAACCGGCCATCTAGAGTGCCACCTTGTACCTTTTAGTTAATAAATTTGGATTGTTCTTCCCTTTTGAAAACCCTCGTCCTCTCGTCCTTTCTTGTTGTTCACATTTTATATTGCTCTTAACCTGGTAAAAAGAACCTGAGTGTCCGGAAGTATTTTAAGAGTTCTTTAATCTCTCAAAAATTAAAGTGGCGTAGTCGGCCTACATTCTAAGTCCACTTGGTTTGCACAGTGAGCACCTTGCACTTTACTATGTTTTTACTGTGTTTTACTAGTGGTTCTTAAATAATTTATATTAAACTTTTTGGTGACGTAAAAGCTACAGCCCCAAAGCTCGGGCACACGTCACATGAATATAAAAAATAAAGTCTTTTATCGGAACAATAATTGCCTTATATTTTTTCCACAGTTCTGTACACTAAGTTTCTAGCAAGACTTGCTGTGTTTTTTTGTTTTCTTAAATTTAAAACACATGGCAGCTATCTGCTTTTTGGTGATATTTGTGGTGTATTTAAAATAGATGGTCACCTTATTATTATATTAACCCAAGTTTTCACTTATCTCCATGTGTAGCTGTATTAACTCCAATATGACTTTCGCAAATGGCGTTTAAAACAACTGTTATCTGATTAGATTAGTTAAAAATGGTGCTTCTTAATAAAACAATCTATGGTGTAAAAAACTAGAAGAATACCCTCTGTTTAAGTCAAAAAGTGTTTTAATATTTTAGTGCAATGAAATACATAAGTCAAAAAGTGTTTTAATATTTGAGTGCAATGAAATACAAAGAAAAATATAAAAAAGGTATGTAGTAAAAAAAAAAAAAAAACATGCAGGAATTATTTACATCAGATTACAACACAAATGTGTGTTTCTGTCACATCATGACTACAACAAAGTCAAGACTGTGCCAGATGTCTCCATCTGCCTCTGGTCCACCAAATACTTGAACAGGAGATTGTCCACCTCATGCTGGAAAAACAGCAGTACATTTTGTGGCAACTGCCGCATTCTATGTTCAACGTTCCTGCAGTATGCAGAGATGGCATCGTCACGGTCGTCCTGCATCATCTTCTCCAGCGTCTTGCCAATGCTGCGCATCAGACTGGTGGACTCATTGCAGGACTCCTCAAGTTCCTTCCTGCCGCGCTTCACCCGAGGCCTCGGAGTGGACGTCCTGGAGGTGCTTGGCAGAGGTGAAGACACTCCACATATGGTGGACTCTGCGAGGGGACTACTAGGCCTTGAGTCTGTCTCTCCTGGCTCCTCTGGGCTGGTGGTGGCACAGCTCTCACTGGTGGTGGCACTGGAGGGTAAATCAGCAACTGTTGAGGGTTCCTTTAAAAAAAAAAAAAGATTCACAATGAGGGGGATTTAAAATCATAGATCATTAACTTTTCACCAAGAATTCATAACAATATTAGGACATTGTTGTCATTGTGTTAACAATATCTTGAAATCACAGTGTGAAATGCACTCTACAGTAAGTAGTCAGTAAGCTACTAACAAAAGTAAAGAGATTTTTTTACTTTTAGAAATAAAATAGTCTAGTTACCAGGTTGGACGTGGTGTCCTTCCTCTTTGTGTGCGGCTCCAGAAACTGCAGCTGGGTCAGGATCCATTGCTGCCTGCCAGTCTTCATGGCTCCTGCACTTCCAGAGGGAGCAAGTTTCCTGTACCTTGTGTACTGAGTACGCAGAGAATCCCACCTCTTCTTGAGCTCCTTTACTGAAAGACAAAGACACATTTTTAGCATTGTGCCTTGTGAAGAATAATAGAGTAAAATAAATACAAGAGTAATAGTAACGGAGCTTGAGCTATGTTGAATATCTACTGAATTCAAACCAAATGAAATAATGGCTTCTTCTTTTTTAATAAACTGAAAGAACTAATTCTATTTGCCAGTACTATAACTCCTACGATGAGTTTCTACTAAAACTTGAGCTCAATGACCAAAAATAAAATCTTACCAGATATAAGAAGCTTTGCTTCAATTTCTTGCCATAGCTGCGTTTTCACCACTCGGTTGGCGTATAGCTTCTCTGTGATGTCGTACAGCGGTGGCCTCTCCTGGATCATGGCGATCAGCTGGTCCTCGATTTCCTCAGTCCAGATGGCCATGGCGTGAACCAGAGCCAACTGTGTGTGTCTTTTTTATCTGTCGTTGTCTGTTTGCTTTCGTCACTTCCGTTTCTCTTCTTGCGCCCTGATTCGTTACCTGAACAGCCAATCACAGAGTGAGCTGTTCCGCCGATGGCCGACGCCGATTCAACATGTGAAATCGCCTGAAAAGCTTCCGACGGGGCGGCGCCGTGTGGCGACGTGCGGCGACGTGCGGGACACACCGGGGAAACTAGGCCGGCCGACGCCGACCGACGGCCCGACGGCCGACCGTCGGCTTGGTGTGTCAGGGGCTTTAGGGTTACGGTTCGAGAAGGGTTTTGCGTCTCGTAGTTTCGGAACAATGGGAGGTCACAACAATGGGAGGTCGGAATAATGACATGGCACACTTGAAACACCCGTACAGAATGGGCAAATGTAATTTAGTTTGGTTTGAAATTGACGAGTTTTACTTTCCTCTGCAGCCTCCTCGGTCGGTGTGCAGCGAGCGCTGTTCCCCTGGAACTCGTGTGGCCCGACGGAAAGGTCTACCGGTCTGCTGCTACGACTGCATTGTGTGCTCTGAGGGAGAGATCAGCAATGAGACTGGTGGGGTTATACATCATGTAACAATGTACAGTATAGGTTATCTCTAGAACGGTGTTCAACTCAACCCACAGCCCACACACGCATGTCTGTGGGGCCCGCCTGATCATACGAATAGTGTCCTGCAGAGGGTCCAGAACTTTGTTGTTGTTGTTGTCAAACAAATCATGAAAACAAAACATTTGTCGGGCTCAGGACAGTCTCAGGCTAATGTGTGTGTGTGTGTGTGTGGGGGGGGGGGGGGGCAAAGCAGTCTCCAGTTTTGTAATGAGCCAATAGAGTGGAGGTGAGGTAAGCTTAGATTCCGTTTTAAACAAATCTATTTACAAACACAGAGTTTGTACACAACAAACTTGCCTTTATTACCTTTAAAATTGCATCACCCTGTTTTAGAATGCTATTGGAACAATCTGCCCTGTGTACTTCTTCCCACTTTTGTCAGACTCTACAGAGTGCATCAGTTGTCCAGAGGACTTTTGGTCCAGCCTTCAGCGTGACCGCTGTGTCCCCAAGAACGTTGAGTTCCTGTCCTACCACGAGGCCCTAGGGATCTCCTTAACAGCCATCTCACTGCTGGGAACATTTGTCTGCGCCGTCGTCCTGGGGATCTTCATCTACCACCGGGAGACACCCATGGTCCGCGCCAACAACTCGGAGCTCAGCTTCCAGACGTTGCTGTCGCTCAAACTGTGTTTCCTGTGCTCGCTCCTGTTTATCGGCCGCCCCAGACTCTGGACTTGTCAGATGCGGCACGCGGCGTTTGGGATCAGCTTTGTGCTGTGCGTTTCCTGCATCCTGGTGAAGACCATGGTGGTATTGGCTGTGTTCAAGGCCTCCCGGCCTGGGGCCGCGGACATTATGAGGTTTTTTGGTCCTATGCAGCAGAGAGGAACCGTTCTGGTTCTTACGTCGATCCAGGCAATCATCTGCACGTCGTGGCTTGTGTCCGCCTCGCCGTCTCCTCATAAAAACATGCAGTATTATTCCGAAAAGATCGTCTACGAGTGCGACATTGGATCAATGGCTGGTTTCGCGGTGTTGTTGGGTTATATCGGTTTACTGGCGCTCCTCAGTTTCCTCCTAGCATTCATGGTGAGGAATCTTCCGGACAACTTCAACGAAGCCAAGTTGATCACGTTCAGCATGCTGATCTTCTGTGCCGTGTGGATAGCCTTCATCCCGGCGTATGTCAGCTCTCCAGGCAAATATGCAGACGCGGTGGAGGTCTTTGCCATTTTGGCGTCTAGTTTTGGCATTCTGCTGGCGCTGTTTGGACCAAAGTGCTATGTAATCGTTTTGAAACCTGAGAGAAACACCAAGAAGTCCATCATGGGTCGAGGCACCGCCAAGATGTAGACACGCAAAATTAAAGGTTGTTCGTGGTTTGTGTTAATGGATAGATCGGAATGCCATTGACCTTGTTAGTGGAAGATTACACTCTCTACCAAACAAACTAAAAGCAGTAACGCAATCTGTGAGAATGTGTTGGACAATGATATTCCTCCACGTCTATTTGCCACTTCTACTCATAACTTAAAGGACCACTTCGTCACTTTACGATGTATCATTATAATAGGTCCTCAATAATGTACATGATAAAACCACATGGGGGGGGGGGGGGGCTTTTTTCCCCCAAGTAAAAGTCACACACAAAAATGACTTCAATTACAAATTATTGTTAGGTTTTATTTAAATGCATTTATTCAAAAAGTCAAAAAGTGCTTTACAATTTATGAATGTTTCAAAGAAAGAAATAATGTCTCAATCAACTTCTCTCAGACGTCACATAAGTTAACAACTCTGAACAGCAACACTGAAACTCAGACTCAATTTCAGACATGAATACAACAATGTCTGTTGTAGGCTATTGAAAAAGGTTAACAATTCCCCCAGGTGAATACTGGGAATTTTTTCTGTAACTCGTCTGTAAACATGCACTTGCGCTTGGGCATGGTGGTGGAGACTGACAACCACGCTGTCTAGTGTCTACTAACTGATTGACGAAGGCTGCCTGCACTGACTCTGCTCAGGGCTGACGTCATCGTGCGCAGTGTCCTAGTGTCTGTCAATTTACTGGTCCGATGTAAGCAAAGACGTGTCGGAAAGTAACTGAGTGAAAGTAATTTTACAAAAACCGGGACATTTCCTCATTTTCTAAAAATAAACCGGGACACCCAGGGCAGGACGTGAAATACGCTGTTGAAAAATACTGGGATGCTTTTGGGTAGTTTTGGGTAGTTTTGCGTATGCTTTTGGGTACTTTAGGGTATACTTTTGGGTACTTTTGGGTATGCTTTTGGGTAATTTTGAGTACTTTGGGGTATGCTTTTGGGTATACTTTTGGGTAGTTTTGGGTATGCTTTTGGGTAGTTTGGGGTACTTTTGGGTATGGTTTTGGGTAGTTTGGGGTACTTTTGGGTATGGTTTTGGGTAGTTTGGGGTACTTTTGGGTATGCTTTTGGGTAGTTTGGGGTACTTTTGGGTATGCTTTTGGGTAATTTTGGGTACTTTGGGGTATGCTTTTTGGTACTTTTGGGTATGCTTTTGGGTATTTTGGGGTAATTTTGGGTAGTTTGGGGTACTTTTGGGTATGCTTTCCCCATTAACAGTTGAGTTAATGGGGAATGTTAGAATTTGCACATTTATTTATATTTCTCTTTCTGTGATTTTTTAAAACTTTTACACATTTGACACATTACTGTTACTTACCCTACAAATTTCCACGCAATCTATATGTGAAATAAATGTGAGAAGCTGGACAGAAGCGCCCTCTCTCTCTCTCTCTCTCTCTCTCTCTCTCTTGATTGCGTGTAAAAAACAAACGCCCGCTTCGTTCATTTCAATCCACACTGATGATCATCCCGATCCGCCCTCCTCCAGCCTGCTCTCTGTCTGTTTGTGTCTTTGTCCCTTTCTCGCACGTGACCGCACGTTGATAACAAAATTGTAACTGGTCAACACTATTAATTCTGTATTATCTCATAAAGTCTGCCTTTATGTCGGCCTGGCTGGGTTGGGTCTCTCGGAATTCCGTTAATAATCACATTTCGGTCGGGTTCAGCGACGCAAAGAAATCTTAGAATAGGGCAGAATAGGGCAGAATAGTCACAGAATCACTCAGATTTCTGTTGGAACTGTTTTAAAATATTTTCGGAACTAGACTCGGTACGGTGCAAACTTGCAGGATGCCCACGGCTATGGCCTACTTGTGCGTGGGCGGAGAGAGCTAATACTCATGACTTAAGCTATAAAGATATTTTACTTAGGTCACCATTACATCATCACCTAAACTGGCCAATGGGGGTACCCTGAGGGACGAGTGACCGTGCACCACCAAGCACTAGTGCACCAATGGTCAGCTCAACAAAAACATAAACGAAACACTTTTGTTTTTGCTCCCAAGTCCAAATCTAGAATCAATTCCAGATACACAATAATACCATTTCGACACTGTTGTACCAGTTCCCACTAATATCCAGCAACTTCGCGCAGCCATTGAAGAGGAGTGGACCAACACTCCACCGGCTACAATTGACAATCTGATAAACTCTATGCAAAGAGGATAATTGCACTGCATGAGGCAAATGGTGGTCACACCCGATATAGATACAGATACAGCTGCGCTACACACTCTGCACAGTTACCATGCTGTGACACACACACACACGCACGCAAGCACACACGCACGCACGCACGCACGCACGCACGCACGCACACACACACACACACACACACACACACACACACACACACACACACACACACACACACACACACACACACGCACTGCAAATATTGTTTGTGTTGCAACACAAGGTTTATTCTTGAGCAAGAGATGTCAACACCAGCATGATTAAAAAATGTATAAACTTACACAATTCAACTGAAATATCACTTACAGCAAAAATATTCATCATAAAATAAAACAAAACAAAGAAGAAAAACAACAAAATAAATAAATCATGCCATGTACTGTCAACAATCTTGAGAAAAAAATATTATGCAAGAGAGCAAGGGAGGAGATTAAAATTAATGTATACAAAATCAACCCCTTTATCAATGCAGTAATACAAAAAAACTTTTTGTTACTTTTTTATTTTTATGATAACAAAAGGAAATATCTTCACATATATTTCGTTTCGTTTCACATTCTAGCATGTCATGTGCTAGTGCTGACAGCATATGGAAATACATTACAGGTTTATTTCTTTTTTTAACATCAGTACAATATGGGAGTCTATGCTGACCATTGGAAGGTGGCAGATTTGTGCTTTTAATTCCCGTTTTCTTTGTGTATTTGTCAGTACAACAACAACAAGATACAAAGTAGCGGCACGTCGATAGTCCGTCAAAGGATCCTCAAAGGGGTTTCCAAGTGGACCCTTACCCTTAGGTTTCAGGACATTCATTTGTGTATTTTTACTTTTCACATTCACTTTAGGTTGTATAAACTCAATTACACGCCATAATCAATTTGATGGATTTTCTGTGGCCTGGAGTTTTCTCTGGGGGTTTGGACGCCTATTGAGCTGCAATGAAAACAGACATCTGCTGACAAATATCATTGTCATATTATATGCTATTTACAAACAGCAGGAAACAACAGAGCACTTGAACCAGAAAAGATCCAGGCCAGTCAAAATCTTGACTGTTTTATATTTTAATTATTTTTGTGTGATTAAGCTCAGAAAACTTTTTTTTGTTTAGTTTTTTTTTTTTTTTTTGTCACAATCCCTTTTGATTATATAGATTTTTTTGGAAATAATTGTGGAAAACAAGAAACTATGGAATCTGGAACAATTGCTACACTCGTAGCTTGTGAAGTCCTGGAATGTGTGCCGTAACCCATTCCGTACTGGGTATTATTGGAAAATAGCAGGTGTTCACGCAGAGTGGCACGCTATGAGGTGTGAGCACCTGCTATTTTTTGGTTCCCCCTGGACACGTTCAACACCTAATACACTGCACTGTGCACGCCGACCAAGGCACTCCGAGGGTCTGTCTGTGGCACCCTTAATTTGAGTGACACCGAGATCGAAAAGTGGTATATGGTATGCCGCTAGTGCCTCAGCGGCATATGCCGGTGGCCCAGCGGCATATGCCGGTGGCTCAGCGGCATATGCCGGTGGCCCAGCGGCATATGCCGGTGGCATATGCCGGTGGCATATGCCGGTGGCTCAGCGGCATATGCCGGTGGCCTAGCGGCATATGCCTAACCCTAACCTAAACCTAACCCTAACCCTAACCCTAACCCTAACCCTAACCCTAACCTAACCCTAACCCTAACCCTAACCCTAAAACGAGCGGCATTTGCCGTTGGGAAATGGTATGTACCGGTGGAACACGAGCGGCATACCACTCTAGAACCGGCATATGCCGCTGAGCCACCGGCATATGCCGCTGAGCCACCGGCATATGCCACCGGCATATGCCGCTGGGCCACCGGCATATGCCACCGGCATATGCCGCTGAGCCACCGGCATATGCCGCTGGGCCACCGGCATATGCCGCTGAGGCACTAGCGGCATACCATATACCACTTTTCGATCTCGGTGGCACCCTTAATTTCTCCCTCCACATCCAAATGTCTCTGTCGCAAAATTAAATAGTCAAGCATTTTTTCGTCCACCTATTTTCTGCAACATTTTGAGGGTTCACACTAAGGCTGTTGAAAAATGAATTAATGGCATTAATTTTTTTGTTCATCAACCCTTATTTTCTCATATAGAGCAAGATTTTACAGAGACGTATAACTCTGTTGTCTCCCTGTAACCAAAGTCATATAGCTTGAGGCTCTACAAGCATTGGGGGCTTGTAGATCACCTATTTTTGATAAATATTTTAAAAACAGACCTTTCTTTCCCAGATTATTTTTCTTTTTAAAATGTTCAAATCCTGTAGAGAAAAACGTGGTATATTTTGGACATAGTTTGTATGGTGATTAATCATGATTAAATTAATTTTGAAGCTATGATTAATCTGATTACAATTTTTAATCATTCAACAGCCCACACTATCCATTTTTTGTCCCTCTTATAGAAAGCGAACACTAAACGAAAATATGCAAACATTTAATGGAATGGGCTCTTCTACAAGCTCAAGCTTTAAATTTGCAGATTGGGTATATGTGGGCATTATTTGGGAGGGGGATGAGGGGGCCATATACTGTATAGGGTTTTTTTCTTTTTCTTTTTTTTTTTCAAAGCGCTGCATATAATCTCATGTTGTGGCCCAGAGAACCAAACCTATGTCAGCATTAGATGCACGCAATGTCGATGTCTGTCAAAGTGTGTAGATAAGGTAGCACCACTCTGCATGACCTAGTGCCTAGTCAGTCGTGTGAATCGGAACTTTCCGGGAATGTTGAGCAAACGGGGAGCCCAAACTAGATCAACTCGTTGTCAGCAAATACAATACTGTATATACTGTCTGGTACTGAGAATGTATTGGATCTAGGCCTGCAACGTATTATTATTGATGAATCGATTATTTTCATAATCGATTCATCAGGCGATTATTTAAATGATTAATCGATTCATCAGATTATGGCGCTTATTTAGCTACAACCTTAGAAATATATTTTTTGGTTATTTGAGGCATGGTCTAACTAACAAAAAAGACAATTCGTTCAAAAATAAATTTGATTAGCTAATGATTAGGCTGCTATTCATATAAAAGACTGCTACTAAATTAAAGAGAATCAAAGCAAGTCGTGGTGTATTTCTGCCTGTTCTGACTGCATGCGTTTGATTAGAATGAAGCATATTTACATGTGTCAGTCTAAGAGGAACAGCACTCAAATACATTTAGTTCATTTAAAAATACATATTACTCAACAAAAATATAAACGCAACACTTTTGTTTTTCCTCCAATTTTTCAGGGGACGGACTTACAGACCTAAAATTCATTCCAGATATACAATATAACCATTTCTCTCAAACACTGTTCACAAATCTGCTTAAATGTGTGATATTGAGCACTTCTGCTTTGTTAAGATAATCCATCCCACCTCACAGGTGTACCACATAAAGATGCAGATGTGACATCATGGTTAGTGCACAGGTGTAGACTGTCCACAACAAAAGGCCACCCTGAAATGTGCAGTTTTCTTTTGCCTTATTGGGGGTATGGGACTCCGAACCCGTCAGTATCTGGTGTGACCACCATTTGCCTCATGCAGTGCAACACATCTTCTTCGCATAGAGTTTATCAGATTGTCAATTGTGACCTGTGGAATGTTGGTCCACTCCTCTTCAATGGCTGTGTGAAGTTGCTGGATATTAGTGGGAACTGGTACGAGCAGTCGAAATGGTAATAATGTGGTAATAATGTGTTATTACCATTTTGACAGTGTGTACCGATTCCCACTAATATCCAGCAACTTGACATAGCCATTGAAGAGGAGTGGACCAACATTCCACAGGCCACAATTGACAATCTGATAAACTCTATGCGAAGAAGATTTCAGGGTGGCCTTTTGTTGTGGACAGTCTAAGGTACACCTGTGCACTAACCATGATGTCACATCTGCATCTTTATGTGGCACACCTGTGAGGTGGGATGGATTATCTTAACAAAGCAGAAGTGCTCAATATCACGCATTTAGGCAGATTTGTGAACAGTGTTTGAGAAAAATGGTTATATTGTATATCTGGAATGAATTTTAGGTCTTTAAGTCCATCCCCTGAAAAATGGGAGCAAAAACAAAAGTGTTGTGTTTATATTTTTGTTGAGTATATTAAAACCATCTGTTTTGTTCTTGATAGTATAATCATTGCTATGTGTCACGTTGCTTTGCAGTTGCAACTGTGCTGTGATGTGCAGCTATCAGCAGATTGTGAGGAGAGAGAGATGGCTCACTTTTTAGTTGAGTTATACTTAACTTAACACTGGAAAAAAAAGGTTAAATTGGAAAACACCATTGCAAAAAGCTCCAATGATTAGTTGATGATCCGAATTATCAATTACTAAGATAATTTACAACTATCGATTCGATTAATTGTTGCAGCCTTAGTTGGATTGATATTTGGCTGCAGGTCGACTCCAGCTCAACTACAGTATGTACGATGACTCGGGCTTTACTATAGACACAAGTTTGGGATAAGACGTTTGCACCAAATTGGTGCAACTATACACGTACTACTGTTTGCAGTCGTGACGTAAACCCTGTATGTCCTGTGGTTTCAGCAGTTGTCAAAAAAGCAAGCATTATATCTACAAAAAGGTCGTCCGGCCTCCGTTCCGGCCTCCGAACCTTTTTCGGTGTCGCTCCTCGATTGTTTTTCAACATTTTCAACATTATCAAAGCACGGAACCAAGTTGTTATTTTTTTCTCCGATGTGCAAGATCGTCCACCACGAGAAAGAACACCCCGCCACCAAAAATAAAAATGAATAAAGAAGTCATTTGACCCTCTTTCATCTTTGGAACCAATCACCCGCATTGGATTCCTTGAAACATGATTGTATTAAAAGGTTTCATACAAAAAAGCAATACATTTATATTCAGTAAAAAGATCTATCCGCTCGTTTGCTAGATCTAATTCATAAGAAATTGCATATACCCAAACATGTGTTTATATAGATTGCATCCCATATCTAAACAAGTGATTTGATATTACCTCACCAATATTGCTGATAAGTCATCCTAGTAGCTAGTGATACATCAATTCATAATGACAGATTGTCTACCTACATTTTTTTAAATAATCTGAGCTTCATTCTGAATGAAAAACAGAATTATTCTCTGGAAAGTGCAGAATAGTATGTTGTTGTTTTTTTTTTTTAACTACAGGACTCTAGATCTATTTGGGGATAAGGGGAATTTGCACCAGTTGAGTTTTCTACATTTTGTCTTGTCAGTTTTTTTTACTTACTTTTTTACTGAATCGTACAGTAGTATTTATCGTCTATTACTGAAGACAGAGCTGTCAAAAATCATTGTCAGGAAAAATATGAAAATAAAAACATTAAATAAAAAAACACATAACTTAACAATCCAATACAACCTTTATCGTCTCTCAAGCCAGACATTCTGTTCCATATATTATGATTTTGTAATTACAGATAAAAAAGCAGATACAAAAAAAAAAGAAAAACATAAAAAAAATGTAGACTCAGTATTGAAACAGCACCCCCTTACCCCTACATGTGTAGGGATAAAGCCAGGTCTGGCAAAAAAAAAAAAAAAAAAAAAAACATTGGAGGAAATATCAGAATGTGTGAAAACTAGAAGAGCGACAAAATGACAGCAACAACAGCTGTTTTTAAAACGGTCAGTCTTGACTTGAGAGACCGCGCGTTCCGTTCTCAAGCCATGGCAAACGAATGAACGCATCTCCACCAACCCCTCAGTGATTTATTTCTTATTCATGTACTGTATATATATTTTTTGTTTAAACAAATTATTTGACCTTCACACTCAGTAAATGCATGGTATACACCCAGAATGTGCTACATTAGCAGCTGTATTATAAAACAGTACGTCACATTATATTAGGTTTGTTCTGAAAATGTACAAAAAAAGAAAACAATGTTGTTCGCCCTGTTGCCCCGTTGTGGGCGATTCTTTTTTTTTTTTTTTTTTTTCTTTCTTTTTTTCTCAAAGCAAGGTAAAAATGAGAGAGAGGGGGAGAGAGATGCATGGAGTGCTCAGCACTGATACATAAATAAATAAATAAATAAATAAATAAATAAATAAATAAATAAATAAATAAATAAATAAATAAATAAATAAATAAATAAATAAATAAATAAATAAATGCGTACATACATACATAACAGCAGCAGCAAAATAGTAATACTAACATCCACTCCATCTATTTTCTAGATTATTCTCTAGTCCACACATATCAAGGAGCATGAAGCCCTATACAGGTATGCATGCTGAGTTTGGAGTTTCAATCCTAACAGATTGAAAACATGGAAGGCCGACCTTACGGCAGTGCACAGTGATCCATGCTACTGCGGCTCTCAAACTTTCTTTTAGGTTGAGGCCACCACCAGAATGCCGGTAGCTCTGATTGGTTATCTCATGGCCAAACCAACAGACCTTGTCATAAGTTCTGCCATCTCCCCAGTATCCACCCAAGGGTAGGACACTTTCCAGACCGGCTCATTCACTCCGACGTAAATATAATGGACATTACATACTAAATACTGGCTTTTTTCAACCAAACCTTCAAAATTTCCTCAAATACGTCAACAAGGTCTGCCCTTTGCAGTGGAAAAATATCCCTGTGCTGTGAGATTTAAAACAATGTGTTATCACTTTGGAAAGCTATTGGTGGAGAGGTTTGTCAATCACATGTTATGCTTAGCTGATAAACCTTTATTGTGGAAAGGATATCCCCTTGAGATGTCGCTTCTCGTCTTCGAGGGGATCCAATTAGACTAGCAGTTTGGGGAGGGGCTTACTGAAAGGTCTATTGTGGCCAAGAGCTGTTGTTTGAATCCCACCTTGGGAAACATGTTGGCTACACAGCTTTTCCAGGCCGACATATCACAACAGTGTGATATTAGTCTGTTTTATTAGCCAGGGGCCTATTTCACAAAACTTGGATTAACTAATCCAGGATTTAAGACAAAACCAGGGTTATTAAAGCCTTTTCTGTACAGCCTGGTTTATTCTGTTACACTAAAGCCAAACAAGGTTTAAAATGTGAGGATTTAGCAAGCCAGGATAGTCAAGTCTGGCTAAAAGCACAGCTTGGCCTTTTCTTTCTAGACCCCTTCGATAGAACGAATCACTGATCCTTCTTCTTTGTGCCATATTATGGCAGCTGACATTCTTAATAGTTGCATTATCGCCTCCTTCTGTATATCTTTCTTAGTTGAATAACTTCAATCTGTCCCACAGGCTTACTGCTACATTGATACAAGGACTTAAGCTTCTGAGACAAATACTGATACTGCTATAATAAATATTTCCACACACATGTACTGTGCCATATTGTACTGTACTTTACTGTATAGTTCTTTGATTGAACCTAGGACTTAAATTAGTTATTTAATGGCAATGTGTACCAATATGCTATTAACTGATATTTTTTGTCTACAATATGACTGCAAACTGATAAATAAGGCAACAAAAACCCATAATAATTGAATGAACGTCAAAATGCATTACTTTGTAATCAGATTGACTGTCTAATGCACAGTAAAGGCATCAGGGTTAGGTTAAACCTGGCTGTTAGCCTGGTCCGGAGCAGGTTAAATCCATAGCAAGTTTCCATAGTAACTAGTGCGGCATTGCATTCATGAAACCAAATGAAGCCTCAGCATATCCAGGTTAGTTGGCCTATTTTGTGAAATAGGCCCCAGGCTGCTGTATGGAAAAACAAAAACAAACAAACTCTAAAATGAACCTATATAGAGTATCACTCTCTTTCAAGCATATGGCATCCCCCCATAAAAAATAGTCAATTTTCAAACGCCATTTCCGCTGAGCAACACCTCTGTGCGACAAAGTATATAAAAAAGAGGGCTTACGTGGTTAATGCAAATGTGATTGATTTTTTTTCCCCTTTGAATCATCGTCATCATCTACACCTGGATGCCCTGAACCGCCTGCTTGATGTTCTCCAGCAGAGCCTTGTTCTCCGGGCTCTGGTAGTGGTCCTGGTGGGTGTACATGTCCGTCAACGTGCTCACGTACCAGTCAAAGTTCTGCTCGTTCATTGGTTCCTGAGGAGGGGGAGGGGAGGAGGAAAGGCCACCAGTTAGGCCAGTGGTTTTCAACCATTTTGATGCCAGGCACCACTATTTATTCATCATTTGAACCACAGACTACCGTTTGATGTTGAGTTTATAGTCTCTTGGCCCCCAAAAGGTAACTGGAAAAATGTTGGTCAACATTACAATTATTCTACATTTTGTAATTGTGTAGATTCTTGAGAATTAAGTAATTAAGATGTTTAAACATAATTTAACCAGTGAGAGCGTAAATTGAACCAAATGGACGCTTACGGGTCCATTTGGTTTCATTTTACGATCTCAAGAGTTAAAGATCTATAAGAGTGCATTTGGTTACCAAGTGTCCATCATTTAGCCGGGGACCACCTGGAACCATCTTGAAAACCACTGGTTGAAAACCACTGAGACCATGCGTGGGTGACTGGCCGCACCCAGGGGCCACACAGGGCTCTCAGGTTAATTTCAGAATGTTGACAGGCTATAAAATGTGTAATTTTATGGTCATAATACTGATTACTTTGTTTATTGAAGTATTCCTTGATGAATCTCAGAATTTTATTGGCATTTTATTTCACTAACTGTTTTACTAACTGTCGCGACCGTTATAGCGGTTGGGCGTTAAGGTTAGGTTTAGATATATGTTTTATGGAGGTTATGTTTAGGTTTGTGGGTTTTGTAGTAAAATCGCCATGGCAGGTATAAAAGTGCTGTGACAATTCACCTGCCGCGACGGATTTATACCTGCCGCAACGGATTTAGAACTGCCAAGACGCCTGCCCCGGGACCTGCCGCAGTCATATGCCAGTGGTTTTCAACCTTTTTTAGGCCCACAGACCCCAAAACTAAAGATTTATTTTGCTTTCACAACTCCAGGCTGGATTTCAAAAATAAAACAGGCAAGCAATAAATCAAACAATAAATTGAGAGTGTAAACATGAAACCAAATGGACCGGCAAGGGTCCATTTGGTTTCATTTTTACACTCTCAAAGAGATACATCTGGTTAACCAACTTTCCATCATTTAGCCTAGGGACCACCTGGAATCCTCTCAGGGACCACCTGTTGAAAACCCCTGTTATATACTGTACCTTTGACCTTAGATATGCCAATATTGCTAGGCATTGTTAATAATACTAAGTAATGCTAATAACACTTCGAACACCAAAAGGTGTTCCCTTTTGTTGAACATGTAATCGTCCATCTTCCAGATAGGGCAGTGGTAACAAAGGTTTGGTAAAGAGAGGAGGGCAGCGGAAGGACACAGACAGTAGGTCATAATGAGGTGAATGGATGAGCTAATGGAGACAGAAGCAGAGCATGGATGGATCAAAATAGGACACAGGATTTCAAATTGGGGTCTAATGGGAAAGGAGAACAATTCAATAATAAAAACAAACAAAAAAACTACTGCACCAAACTCAACAGTGTCGTGTTATGCTATATGCCCTGGCTCAAGTCCACGGTTTTCGGTCAAAACCCCTATTTTGTAGCGTCAGATCTCCGAAACACGATGTATGATGACGTCACGGTGTTTCTGGTGTCTTGACCATTCTGTCCTCTAACCAGAGGTCTTCACGGGTTGTCCGAACCCGAAAAAATCCGAATCCGTCCGAGACCCGACAGTTCCGGTCGGTTCCGGCGGTGTGTTTTACCACAGTCACTCGGACAGGTCGGAATCGGACGTATCCCCGTCGGAAGTCGGACCTGTCAATCATTATGTGCAATACCCGAGAAAATCCGACAAGACCCGAGACTACAGTGAGACGTATTCTTTCTCTACGTTTTTTTTTTTTTGCCTTTTTAATGATAATAAAATATTCTATCAACCAAGTGTGTGTGTGGTGTATGATTGTATCTTTGTCACTCTGCGAGTGCGCTTCTGGACATGCACTGACATGTATGATAGGGGCGACAGTCTGTGCTGTGGTGTCCGTGTAGACACGTGTTACATAAGGGGGCAGGGGCAACCTCCCGTATGAGGGCACTTCTGTGTTTTAGACATGCGAAAGAGCTGGGGCTGCAGGCCCCTTTTTAATCTGTGTGTGTGCACGTACCTGTAGAGTGTAGAGTAGACTGGCAGCGCGGAACAGTGTTAGCGAGCCGAGGCAGCGTCGCATGCGAAATATAACTGATCTACAGGTTCATCAAACGTAGGCAAGGCGGGGGAGGGATTTGGTCAAGGCGGGTCTGTCGGACGGTCAAAATAATCCGACTTCGGTCGGACTCGGCGAAGCAATTTGGGGAAAATCTCGGAACAGTTCGGAAGCGGAAAACCATGCCACGGATCGACTCGGATCCAATTTATGTATTTGAAAATATTTTCGGAACAGTTCGGAATCGGTGATATTGCACAGATTTATTTCGGATTTCGGATGGCATTTTTGAGACCCGTGAAGACCTCTACCTCTAACCCTCTGTGCAGTAACATCCGGGCCACGAGTCGCGGAAGTGCCATTCAGTCCCCATTTTTACCCATGTAAATGACATTCAGGGGGCAAATCTGAGATAATGCCATTCGAATGGCATAGAATGGGTACCGTAGCATTATTATTATTATATTTATTTATATATATATTTATATATATATATATATATATATATATATATATATATATATATATATATATATATATATATATATATATATATATATATATATATTTTTTTTTTTTTTTTTTTTTTTTCCCTCCAAAATGGCCACGTCCATTCTGTCCCAAATGAAAGGCAACAACAAGAAAAAAGATGGATGGGAATCAATTCATTGTCATGTTCTGCCTGCCTGTCGTCTTTGGCAGGTAGGCGGGAAATGGGTTAAAAACACTTCCATTGATATGTGAACGTTGTTGTTACTGGCACTTTTTAGTGGTTGGATTTCAATAATTCAATTGTACCATGGCCAGGAGACACCCAAATATGCTTCCCCTAAAACTTACAAATGGAATATATATATATTTTTTTATGGGTGGGACTCGATTAAATTTTTTGATCTAATTAATTTGAAGCCTTGTAATTAATTAATCTCAAATAATCGCATACCAATATTTGACCCAAGAAGCAGCATTTTTTTGTCAATTAAAACAGGCTGGTATAGCGTGTGAGCTGTGAACTGTGTCGACACTGCAAGTTGGTTAACCAGATCAAAATTTGGTTAACTAGATCAAATGTTGGTTAACCAGATGTAACTCTTTGAGAGCGTAAACATGAAACCAAATGGACCCTTGCGGGTCCATTTGGTTTCATGTTTACACTCTCAAGAGTTAAAATATTCACCATTATGAATTAGTCCAAATGTACACAACTAGAGAATGTAGAAGATTAATGGTCATTTTGATTTGTATGTTGGACTGTGACTTTGTTTCTGAAATCCAGCCTGGAATTGTGGACAAAAGCAAAAGAAATCTTTAGTTTTGGGGTCTGTGTGGCGATTAAAATGAGTTAATTTTGTTAATCGCGTCACTGTGATTAATTAATCTCAATTAATCAGTTAAAGTCCCAGCCCTAATTTTTTTATTTATTGATAGCTTGGCTGAAAGGATATATAGAGAGGAGAGGGTGCAGAGGAGACCCCATCCTGCATTGACCGAACAATGACCTTCCTTGCTCATGCAGGCACACCCTATCAATCAGCATAAATACTTCTTTCGCATGCATGTCCAAGCAGAGGTTTTTTATGATATGCCTTGCAAAAACCTTCTTAGAACTCAATAGTTCACTAGTTAGCAACAACAGAGTCTGAGGCTGCACCAACTAACAATTTCACATGAATTTTGTATGAACACTTTAAATACAACATATTTCTGGAATTTAGTGGACTTCAACTATATACTGTATGTACTGTATGTTGTGTTGATTTTTTTTTCTGTTTCCAGCTGAGCTATTTGGCATCTTGGCACGTGTAAATCCATACTGATTCCAAATTTGCCGTCAAATCTTGTGTCCTGCATGATAGTGTAAATTATCAAAAGCAGTTAACTTGTAAAAGCAGTTCTCTCATCCGACATCGAGACTGGCCAACTCCCATGGGGGCTGGGTTATACTGTAGTCAGGAGTCAATGTACTCGGCTCACTCAGAGCCTGGACAAGTTCTGGACAGAAACTCAACATGAGAAGTTAGGGCGATACCAACAGTATGAAAGTGTTGTTCTGCACTAGGGATGGGCAAACAAATTGATATGCCAATATATCACAATTCTTAATGCCTAAAATTGCACCTTGCACCTTGAAGATATTTGCAACACATTTTCACCATTTCCCAAAAAATATCAAACTCATAGCACGCCACCAGGTGGGGATCTGATATTTTTCAATAGCTTAAGTAATGCCAATAAATGGTAAGTAATGCTAATGATGCAAACTAATGCTAATAATGTTAATGCTAAGTATTGTTAATAATGCTAACGCTAAGTATTGCTAATAATGCCAAGTAATGCTAATAATGCTGAGTAAAGCTAAGTAATGGTAATAACACTTAGAACACCAAAAGGAGTTCCCGCCCAAATGGATTAAAATGTTTTAGTTGGCTGAACCTGTCATGGTCCAGAGTAATTTGTGGAGGAAAATGCAATATATCGATACATCAAATCAAATCGCAGCATAATTAGGAAGAGAAGAGGATAGTGCACAGGGTGTGTCAGTATCCTGCAGGAGGTTTGCACATACTCAGTGTAAAAAGGAAGGGCGATGATGGAATGTTCCAGCAGAGGCGCTAGGGCACTAGAGTTGGTGACTCTGAACTGAAACAATAAACAATAAAAAGAGAGTACTACAATGCTTCTGTTTTAATTTCAAATATTATGTCAATTTAACTAGTGTGCGGAAAAAAAATGTTATTTATGGCAGACTGAAAGACAAGAGCAAGTACATTTACTAAATGGAAATGTTTTGTATATTTTTCTTTTGTATGATATAACATTTGAAAAGTGAACAGTGGTGCTGTTTAATTCACTACTACTCTGGATCTCATTATTTACATCATTAGTTATGGAATTTCTATCTAGCAGCACTGCTGGAACATTCCATCGTCACAGTTTACAATGAGCATGTGCAAACCTCCCACAGGAGACCGTGACACGCCCCCAAGCACTATCCTCTTCTCTTCATCATAGGACTACATGTTGTCTCAGTAAGACAGCCCTCCTCCCTATCCACAGGGTGCAGTGCACCATAGAATTGTGGGAAATGTAGTCCAGGAAATAGTGTCGAACCCATGGCGTTGTGGTGCAAAGGTGAGAGCTCTACCGACTGAGCTAAGCGGGCACAATTTATCTGGGGTGTATACAGACACATGCTAACTACGATGGCGAATCGGAAACATGCTCTGTGATTTAACGTGTGTAGTTGTGACTGAGGTCAACAGCATATAGAGGGGAGGGAGGAGTAGGGTGTGCAGGAAAAAAGGGTAAATTGGATAAAAGGACAAAAAAGGGAATAAATGATCGAGGCGTGGTCTTACTCTGTGGGTCATCGTCTGTACACGGCCGATATATGCTTTACATTGGATGCGTTTCTGAGCCGGGGATCTCTACACACAGAGAGAGGGTGTACAGAGGATCTATTAGACCGCTATAAACCACGCACACACACGCACACACGCACACACGCACACACACACACACACACACACACACACACACACACACACACACACACACACACACACACACACACACACACACACACATTTTAGTCCATCAGCCGGTGTTTACAAGTACTGTATATTGATAAGTGGTGGGATCAAATTAACTTCAGGTTTTGTCATAATGAATTAATCTCAATTAATAACATATACATATTTGACCTGCATGTTTTGATAAATTAAAACAGCTATATATACAGTATATTGTATATATAGTGTATAAATGAGTTTTTCTAAAACAAAATTTCCCATCAGCAAAGCCGTCTGATTGGCGGGGACTGTCCGGTCGAGGTCTTCACGGGCTTCCGTACCCGTAAAAAAACGGACCCGTCCAAGACCCGTTGCATCCGACGGTGTGTTTTAACAGAGCCAATCGGAATTGGACACATAGCCCTCGGAACTCGGACCTGTCAATCATTATGTGTAAAACCCGATTGTATCCGAGAAGACACGTTCTACTGTGTGTTGTAGGCTACTGTTTGTTTTTGTTGTTGCAAATGTAAACAAGGTGAAAGCTCAATGCAAGTTAAAGTGTAAGTAACCTGTTTTGCACTACTTTTCCCAATCAAATTGTGTCATAATTACAAACACATTTGCCAATACAACAATACTTGGTGTGTATTTGCTCTGGGGGCTATCAGAAGAAAGGTGGTCCAACCCCCGAAGCACTGGCCAATCACGCCGGAAAGTTACGAGTTGAGATGGCGTGTCATTAGGAGAAGATCTCATCGGGTTCGCATTGACTTGGATGGCAAAGTGCCCGTGGGAATTACCATATTAAACACACTCGTAACGGAGTACAAACATAACTCTGTTAATGATCGTGACCGGGGGTAGTGCGGCCACCACACATTGTTTTTACTCAGACAGTCTCTCAGACCGTTTTCGCAATATCCATGTTGAAACAGAGCTAGCGTATGTGGCTATAGTTCTACACACTGCAGTCGCGAGGGGCGTGCCTTCACTCCAGCTGACCAGTGACTCAGAGCCATCTAGTACAAGACTTGCGACATTGCGGAGTCGGAAACTGAGCGCTCGAGCTGCCTGAATGGGGACAAACTGGAGTTCTCGACCAAGCCAACGTTTAGTTGTTTTCTGCCGCTGGAATGCGAGGGGACTCGGTGGATGGATTATGGACATTATGCATTTTCTTCCATCCGATTACAACGGCTATGGTCAGTGGAAATCTGGCATGGCCATGGCCTCAAAGCCACATTTGAAAAGGGATGCTGTGCCTATAACCTGGCATACTGAGCGTGGATGATTTTACGGAGTGTGCTCCTAGTACGCAGGCAGCAGTGTGCGTAAAACTTGGAAACAATGCTACTGCCCGGACATGAGATTGTGAAAGAGAAAAGCGAAGCTGCCTGCTGCTGATCCCCGAGAGGATCAGTATCAGTGGGTAGACGCAGCGGTGGTCCGCTGGCTCGTTCGGTTATTTACGACAGTAGTTTTCAACCTTTTTGATACCAGGGCCCACTATTTATTCTGCATTTGAGCCACGGACCACCGTTTGAGGACATTTAGCCACAGACCCCAAAACTAAAGATTCCTTTTGCTTTTGTCCATCCATTCTAGTTGTGTACACTTGGGCTAATTCAGATGATAAATATTTTAACTCTTGAGGGTGTAAAAGTGAAACCAAATGGACCCGCAAGGGTCCATTTGGTTTCATTTTTACGATCTCAAGAGTTACATTTGGTTGACCAACTTAGCTGGGGACCACCTGGAACTCTTTCAGGGACCACTGGTGGTCCCCGGACCACCGGTTGAAAACCCCTGATTTACGAGCATGTTTACCAAGATTACTCTCTCCTTCACAAATACTCCTCCTGTTTTTAATGTTATCGTCATGGTTCTATCCCAGCATAAAAGCACAGTTCAAATGTGGCTTTGACTGAGGCCATGCCAGATTTCCACTGACCATAGCCGTTGTAATCGGATGGAAGAAAATGTTCCCCACATATAGTGGACTTCCCCGGTAGCCCCTTGGTCCAGTCAGCACGTCTAATGCGTGCGAAAGTGTCCCATTTTTGGCTGTCTTTTCGTTTTTGGGCCAAACGTGTATCGGAATTCCCTTCCCACCTATATTGCTGCACCCACCGATTACGCATCTCTTTGGCATTTTCCAAAAGTTGTAGACGACCGAAAAGTTGTTCCTAGAACTGAGCGCTATTATTAGTCTCGACTCCACGCTGATTCTGTCTATACTCAATAAGCACGCCTGCGTTGCTGTGACGTACCATGCTGACGAGGAGAAGGGCGTTTCCATCGGAGTTAGCATTGCAACAAGAAGAAAAGACATCGCTCTGCTGACTCCTATTGTCGTCACACACCCGCGACATCAACAGATTCAGAACTACATTTCCCAAAGTGGCGGATGTAGTAATTTTATTTTTATAAACCTCAAATGTGAGATGTGTACGGCCCCATCAGGCATTTTAAATTGGGATACTTAGGCTATTTTTGAGGGACATGTGTCAACAGTTTTGAGAGTTTTTTGCAGGTTACCTACACTTTAATATGAGGAAGTTGCGTGCATAAAGGGTAAACCTCCTCTTCCTCGTCCTCTGCACAGGTGGATAGACTGCAGCCTGCAGCCTCCCTCTCTGTCTGTCTGGGTCTCTCTCCCTTACTCTTGTGCGTAAAATGGTAACTGATCAATACGTCAGCTATTGTATTTCATAAGGTCGGATCACTGGCACTGATTGGCTCCTTCTCCAATTGCGTGCACCGGTTTGATCCAGTGAAAAAGGTTCTGTGGTGAAAAAAAATCTATGCATGATTAAAATGAGTAAATTATTTTAATAAAGTTATTGTTTCTGAAATAATTCTCAATTAATCAGTTAAAGTCCCAGCCCTAATATTGAGTACCCTTCCGCAGTAGTATTCTATTTTACCAGTATTAATCAGCTGGAGAAGTAAATTAGTCAATTTAATTTAATATAGGTATTGCATAATTAACGCTCTGAGTGCTGGCTCATGGACTATAAGAACCAAAAAGAACTGAACCAGTTCCCAGTCAGCGGGAAAAGGTGATGGTACATTTGGACCACCTTCAAGGAACCCCCGAAGGTCCCTCGACCCACTTTGAGTACACATTAAAGGGGTTGGCAAATGACTAGATGCACTTTACCAACTTAATCACTTTAAGGGGCTTGTGCAATATTGCTCTGTCTTTCTTTCTCTGTGTAATGTGGTTGTTTTTTGTACTTGGTTATGTTATGTGTATGCAGAACTGGTCTCTGTCTCCAAGATGAATTTCTCCTGAGGTAGACAAATAAACGTGAACTTGAACTTGAACTTGACATTTTACTTTTTTTTTTGTTTGTTTTTGCTAAACAGGTGGGTTAAATCCGATTAGGCCCAGCTGTCTATCTATTTACACCACAGAACCACGAGACACAGACTCACATACACACACATACACCTGTAGCAGTTGCAGGAGCAGCATGTTTGTCAAACTGAAAAAAAAGAAGCCAAAGCAGTTGTGGTGGATGTTGAGGTGCATGGCTTGGCGGTCAATGTGTGTGAGGAGCGTTGAAACACACACACACACACACACACACACACACACACACACACACACACACACACACACACACACACACACACACACACACACACACACACACACACACACACACCAGTGGCGGCCGGTGAATAGGGGCGCATGTGCGCCGCACCACCATGCAATAGCCTACCTCATGAATGACGGAGAAATGAAATCTGCAGCTTGTCATTTTCTTTAAATAAGCAGTCCATCATGGCAAATTGTATATAATATAAGTAACTAAAGCCCACTCTAACCACAACGTGATTAAAAGTTGTAATATACTGCCATGAAATGTCAAAAGTTGTTTACGTTGTACATGCTGTTGCTGATAGGTTACTGAGTCTCACGTGTTGGTTCGCATTCGTCTTTAGGCATTGAGCTCTGCACTGAAGGGCAATGCATTGCGGTCTAAGCGGTAGGAGCGATCCCGGTCGCAAAATGTGCGCGACAACACAGTTTTACATAGAGTTGAACACAACTCCACCACAGACATGAATGAAGAGACACAGAGCAAGGTAAAGGGAGGAATATACAGTAGTTGAATTAATTTTGATAATGGAATAACAAGACAAAGATATTATAAGTTGTTGTAAATGTTTGCCGCTCTACTTCCCAATGTATGTATGAATGGACCATTGTAAAGCGCTTTGAGCACTTGGAAAAGCGCTATAAAAATGCAATCCATTATAAGATAACTATAAAGCAATGCAGAAAAGACCAATTGAAAGCAAAACACTGCAGGGTTTTTTTTTTTTTAAACTAAAGAGCTGGAACCAGATAAATGTAATCATCACACAAAAATCCAAGGACAGAGGAAGAGAGTATCCTACACCAGTAGCCTACCCAGGAGGCCCAGGACATTTTCAAAGAGATTGGCTGACAGCATCCATTCACACCAACTCATTGTTTTGCTTCCATTGAATGTGATGATATTATTATATTATCATCATTATTATCATCATTATTATTATTATGATTTTTTTTAATAGCGCCCCCCCTAAAGAAAAAGTCACCAGCCGCCACTGACACACACACACACACACACACACACACACACACACACACACACACACACACACACACACACACACACACACACACACACACACACACACACACACACACACATCCCGTATGAAGTCTGGACACGTTGCTATACAGACAGTCCCTGTTGGACTATGTCAGACGGACATGTGGCCAGACAGACAGACAGACAGACGGACGGAGGGACGGAGCGTACCATGTGCGGCAGCTGGATGTTGGCCAGGCTGTTGATGAGCGTCTGGCTCAGGTTGGCCAGCTCGTGGAGCAGAGAGTCGTTCTGCTGCTCCATGGCCTTGTTCTCCTCCTCGATGGACCGCAGGCTGCTCTCCATGGTGGTGATCTGACGCAGACAGACAGACAGACAGACAGACAGACAGACAGACAGACAGACAGACAGACAGACAGACAGACAGACAGACAGACAGACAGACAGACAGACAGACAGACAGACAGACAGACAGACAGACAGACAGACAGTAAGAAAGAGAGACCCACACCATCACACCCATCTGGATAATAGAGACAAGGAAGGGGCACTCAGGATCGACGAATTCGGTGTGCCAATTCGGCTGCAAGTACTGACAACTTGACAGCGGGGGGTGTGTGTCTGTATGTTAATGTAGAATGTGAGAGAGAGGATTTGCACAGCCGATCTAGAGCTGCTCTCTGTCCCCAGTATCTGCAACGTTACACGAGTTCCCCCAGCTGTTTGTCTCTGTTAAAACTGTAAAAACAACGCATGCAAACTCATTCACCAAGCAACCCAGAGGCTTCATTCTATATGTTCCGGTGCTTGTGAATCACTGCACACTGGCAGATACGCTGTGGGATTTTTACCAGTATGTAACATGCTCCACCAGGGAAAAAAACATACTCGAACTGTGGGAACATTGATGAGTATAAATCTATCTCACTCCACCCCCTAGGGTCCTATGAGCATAATTGTATTAATTCAATCCCTGTATATCGCACAGTGTTGAAAAGGGAGAAAGTACTGACCATCCAGGTCTAGGACTCGAATGAGGTCTGGACTGCACAGACTGGGGTAATGCAATGATATTTATATTATTTGTAGCTGGACATTCCGGTAAAAATATATATATATATATATATATATATATATATCGTTACTGCATCGTAGTAAAACAGTCGACATGTCGCACACATGCCTAAAATCTCTGTTTATATTGTAGTATTTCTACAAAACAATCTAAAATAAAATGATTTAACATAATTAAAGCTGCGCTGTTGCATGAGGTCCAAAGCATTTCTGTCTACTTCCAGTCGTAGAAGAGCCGCCATGGGACTGAGCCCATGAATGGCTTTGTCTATTCTCTAAGGCTCTGGTTCTTCGGAGCTGACTTGGATCAGAAGTCGAACCCAGAGTTTTACGCAAATTCCCATTGTATTGTATTTTTATGTACCGTATTTTCCGGACTATAAGGCGCACTTAAAAGCCTTTAATTTTCTCAAAAATCCACAGTGAGCCTTATAATCCAGTGCGCCTTATATATGGATTGGTTGACTGCAGTAGCTTCTATTCTATGTTAACTGTAGTAGCTTCTATTCACTGCGCCTTATAATCCAGTGTAGAGTTCTCAAACTCTGCCCGAACCCGACTACAACCGAACCCGAACAGGCCCGACCCGACATTTAGGGCCGGGTAGGGCCGAAAATCTATCCTAATCAATAGGGCCGGGTAGGGCCTCGGGCCCCATGAAAAAATAATATATATTGGATTATTTTAATATAGTAAGAATAATAGTTATTTTCTGTATTTACCTATTATGAAGATGGTGCTGATTGCCATTTCAATTTTAATCTGTGGCGAATTCTCAAATTTTCCCCAACCCCGACAGTTTAGGGCCGGGTAGGGCCTAAAATCTATTCCATTTAGTAGGGCCGGGTAGGGCCTAGGGCCTGAACTGTTAGGGCCGGGTAGGGCCGGGCCTTCATTTTCAGGCCCGTTGAGATCTTTAATCCAGTGCGCCTTATATATGAAATCAGTTTTAAAAGGTGCGCCTTATAATCCTGTTCGCCTTATAATCCGGTGCGCCTTATAGTGCGGAAAATACGGTATGTATTTTTGTTTTTACAAGAAAGGCATGGGGGAAAAGGAAGTTGGAACACATTTACCACAGAAGTACAGGTAAAGGGTTTCTTCTGTGTACATCCTACAGCACTGGTGTCAAACATACGGCCCGCGGGCCGGATGCGGCCCGCGCAATGATTTAATCCGGCCCCAGGCTTGTAGAGCAAAAATGTCTGAGTCTATCAAAAAAAAAAGTAAGTCTCTAGCACGTTCCTATCAAAAGTTATGGTCGTTTAAAGAAATGCTTCTGAGTTCTCTTCTCTGAGCACTAGTCCGGTAGCTTCACAGCTGAGAGTACTTAATTGATTGGAATGTTGACTCGCAGAGAGTGGAGGGGGCGGGAAGGGGGGGGGGGCTTGTACTGGCGCTGCAATTGAGAACTATACTTCAGCAATAACCTGACTCCGCCAGATGGGGCAGCAGAAAGAGGAGTATTCCCTCCTACTCTCTCTGCTGCCCCATCTGGCGGAGTCAGGTTCACCAGTATAAGGGTCTATAACTGAGGGATCATTCAGATCACAGCTTGGCTATTTAAATATAAATACGGGTAATAATAATAATCCAATTCAGAGTTTAAAAAATATACTGTATTTTAGAAGGATTAGTTATTGTTATTCATCATTATTTTTTAATGTTCGCTGATCCATCAATTATGCAGGTCTGCATAATTCCATGGGTTGTGTAGCCATTTCCAAATTTCAGCTAAGACACGATTTGAAATGATTTTTTTTGTAATTTTGAATGTTTTATTGGCGCACTGTAAATAAAAATAGCATCTCCCATAGCAAATGTCTTAATCTAGGCTACAAGTATAAAACCAATAATGAAAGTCATTAATAACTATTAATAGCTACTCTTAATAATAAACTTGATTGTGTGATATACTGTAGCGGAGAAATTACGGCTGTGTACGTAAACATGCGTGTGCATGCTTGCAGTCTGTGACTGGCACCGCGGCGCGACTGGCACCGCGGTGCTCCGGCCCCCATGAAGTCACATTAAGTCCAATGCGGCCCCCACGCCAAAATGAGTTTGACACCCCTGTCCTACAGTATGTTTGGAGTTACATAATTTTGCTACAGAACTGTACTAAACTCAACCATATGAGAGGGCTGGGAAAGGTTGCAAAGCAGAGAGAGCATAGGACTGACGGCAGATAAGCTGAACGAGAAAGAGAGAGACGTGGTAAAGGAGAAAACTTACCTGAGTCCTAAGTTTGATCATGTCCGATTCCACTTGATTGTTCGACTCGTTTAAATCTTTGATTTCTTCATCCAGCTGTTTGATTTCCTCATCGTTTTCTATGCCTGGAAGGAGACCGTTTAACCATGCATGAGTCACTGAGAGGTAACATATTGGAACACGTGGTCCATTCAGAGGAAGGCTCACCTCGACTGGCACGCTGTTTGATTGTCAACATCTCCACTCCGGTCATCCTGGACTTCTTCATGGCAGATGTGGCTCGAGGGCAGCCGGACAGACTGAAACATATGTATAAATATATAACTCTCATTATGTTGTTTGGGCTTCCATCGCCATGCCAGCCCCAGAGTACCCACCTAGTTTCAGACTTGCAACATTGATGCCGATCATGCAGCCTGAAATAGGAAAGGAGTTGGAAATACCTGTACATTGTCTTTAGCGAGTGCGGCGCAAGAGCTATTTTAGGGCATGTGTGCAACATGACGACTGTTTTAAATGCACCGTGACGACTAAAGACGCGTTTATGAAGGGATTTAAGATCATTAAAGGGCTCCAGAACTTGTCCCTATTTGTTGTCCCCATTCAATAGAAGTATACTATAAGAAATGCGTCACAACTCTGCCTATGCTAACAAAAAGCAAGGAAATCTCCATTATTCAAGGAATGAATTATTGAAAAATATAAAATATGTCATTCTGTGTTTGCAAAATACTAGTTCGCACTAGCCTGGTCCAACCCTTGGTCTGGCCTTCTGTTGTCAACGAATAATTTGCTTCGGATGTACAGTATTTAACCAATGAGAGTCGGAGTTGGGGGTTGGTCTAATGACAAATCTGAACAGACGCAGCTGATTGGCCAGCAGCCTCGTCACTCAGCAGTGCAACATTTATGGTGTCAAACAACAAACATCGCGGCCACAACTGTGCTGAATCGCAGCCGTATCAATCTGTCAATTAAACCGACCTATGATAAATAGTTTCTTTAAAGAAGCAGCGGGTTGTATAAACATCATCATCCAACATATTTTACTGTTTTGGTTCACATCCTAGCAAATGGGCTAGCCCATTAGCCACGTGATTGACCAACAACCTCTGGTTTGGTTGGTATGAACCAGACCGCCTCCCCCTTGAAATCACTAGTCCGCAGCAGCGTGCATGTTGCGCTGCTGTGATCTTATAGAGTAGTATAAGGCGGATGGCGGATGGATTCGGATGCATGAATCTGATCAATTAATTAACACGGATGGACGTGGACGGATCATCAATATGTATGGACGGATTTCGGATGGAAGAAAAAGCTTACCCGCTGATCTCTAGCGGACAATGTCAGACTCAAGCTTCAGGTAAGCTGAGCTTGAGTCTGATAATCAGATCTAAGTTCGCACGGCAGCCAGACGTCGCGATCTCTACCAACACACGTGCACACACACCTCCGGTGCGTGAGGAAGCTGCCACTGACATGTCCCGAGCCGTCGCAGCCGGGGGTGGGGCAGCTCATGCCGTCCGTCTTGCCGCTCTTCCACGCCAGGGCGGGCGATCCATTCACGTAGCCGTCCTTCTGCCGCTTGGCCGCCAGCGGGCAGCCCGACGCGCTGCGGTGGGACGCGTACTTCCCCGTCACGTGGCCCTGGCCATCGCAGCCCGGCACAGGACACCTCGGAGAAGAAGGAAGAGGTTTGGACTTGAATTGGCATGCAGTCACTGTTTCACAAACAATAGAGTTTTAACCCATTTTGTCCTGACTAGCTACTAATCCCTGACACTAGATTCTAGTTTTTCACGCTACATTCTAGTTTCTTACACTAGATTCTAGTTTCTTACACTAGATTCTAGTTTTTGATGCTAGAATCTAGTTTCTTACACTAGATTTTAGTTTCGGAGGCAAGATTCGAGTTTCTTACACTAGATTCGAGTTTCTTACACTAGATTCTAGTTTCTGATGCTAAATTCTAGTTTCTCTGAAAAAAAAAAGTTTCTGTGTCAGTGATGCTCAACATATTTCATACCAAGGACCACCAGAATTATCTATATTTGGCCGCGGAGGACCCCCATCTGAAAACATGTTCTAGGGATCCTCCAGAAGTTTAAAATGTTTGTTTCTGAAATAATGTATTAAAAAAGTGCCATATTTTCCTGATTATTCAAAAATAGCATTAAATACCATGCAATTATTTGACAAAAAACGGATTAAGCCCAAAAAACAGCCGCCGGCTCCCGGACTATTATTAAAAATGGACATCAAATCAGTGTCTGCTGATGTTGGCCTTCAACATGCCATATCAATATATCGGTTTAGCCGATATTTAATTTTGTAATAACTTGAAGGGACATTTTTCAGGCGTACAAATGTAACCAAATGAACCCTAACGGGTCCATTTGTTTCCATTTGTACACTCGCAGAAAAATCAATAACATGGTGAAACACAACTTGATGATGTCATCAAGTTGTGTTTCACCATGTTAATTTTTTTCCAGACCTTCATTTCTAGGAAACACAGAATGAGGGAACGTTTTTATCATGCCCACACAACATCTCTAAGGTACATTAATGACATAATAAAAAATTTAAAATAGGTGGAATTCCCCTTTAAGAACATATGAAATAAAAAATAAATAAAAGCCTGAAAAAAAAAAAAAACTTTCGTATTGCTCGAATGAACCCATATGGTCCATGTATCGTATCGTCAACCATGTACTGTGATACGTATCGAATCACTGTTAAAATGTATTGTTACAACCCCTGCTTGCTCTCACCCGATTCGCTCAGTCCCCTGACTGCTCTCACCAGATTGGCTCAGTTCCATGGCTGCTCTCACTCGATTGGCTGTCCCTAAATGCTTTCACCTAATTGGCTCAGTATCCTGTCACACGGTTGGCCCAAGTCCCCTTGACTGCTCTTACCTGATTGGCTCCTGGTCGTCTTTGTCCTCTTTGCTGTGCAATATTTTGATCCCACTCTTCTTGGCCCGTGGACAACCTGACAGACTGCAGGACGATAATAACAGTGTGTTTTAGACGGGAGACGGGAGACGTCTAGACGTGGATTCTAAACTGTCTTCTCACAATACTCCATGTCAAGGAAAGCAGATCATAACTCATAACTCACAGTACTATGACCTGGTAGATCTGCTATTTGTGTCAATAGCAAAAGTTGAAAACAATGGCTAAAGTGGTTGAAAGCTATGAGGCAACTGCTTATCCACGGCCGATGAAACGTTAAAAGAAAAGTTGTTGTTTTTTCTCTTTTCCAACTAGTGTTTACGTTTTAGGTTGTTATTCAAGACAGTAAAAGATGAGTACTATTTTATTTTATTTTTTAAAATAATGGATCTTAGCTATATTTTATGGATCTTAAAATATAGCTATGTTTTTATGGATCTTAGCTATATTTTTTTTACAGGGGGGCGGGGTCATTCGAACTTGGGGCTAAATAAGCATTCATTTTATGAAATAGTATAGTGATTTATTTTTACTGTAGTCCTACCTTGACGCCAGGAATTTACATCTGGCCACAAACTGTCATACTCGTCTTTATCTTTCTCTAATAGCAACCTAAAACATGAAAAAAAAAAAAAAAAAAAAAAAACAGGTTTGGGTATATATATATGTGTGTGTGTGTGTGTGTGTGTGTGTGTGTGTGTGTGTGTGTGTGTGTGTGTGTGTGTGTGTGTGTGTGTGTGTGTGTGTGTGTGTGTGTGTGTGTGTGTGTGTGTGTACTGTATATGCGTGCGTGCGCAGTAAAACAAATGTGCACACACTGAGGAGGTCCTGTCTGTCTTGTAGGTCTGTGAGCGTCACTGCTGTGACGGATCTGGAGACACAGCTGACGGCAATCGGTCAATCCAAGCACAAGCCTTCCGCCGTGACGTGCATGTGTGTGCACGCTTGTGTGTGTGTGTGCGCGCGCATGTGTGAGCGTGTACCTCCTGTGTGAGGCGTAGTTCCCAGTAATGTGTCCAGATCCGTCGCAGCCTGGGGTAGGACACCTGTGACAGACAGACAGACAGACAGACAGACAGACAGACAGACAGACAGACAGACAGACAGACAGACAGACAGACAGACAGACAGACAGACAGACAGACAGACAGACAGACAGACAGACAGACAGACAGAGGGGTCCAGTGAAGCCGGTTCTATCGCGAGGTGTGAACTGAAGTGTAGGCTACAGCCCATGCAATCAATCAAAACAACATTGATAGTACAAATAATGGCTGGTATTCTCGATCGCTGTGGTGTAGCCAGGTATGGTGTAAGTCTTCTTATTGGTTGCATGGCAGCCAATCAGGTCTGGGGCCGTGCTCATTGGCTGCATGGCAGCAAATCAGATCTGGGGCCTTGTGTGTAGGCCGAAAGCCTGCACCACCAGACCTGGGTGTGGGATTACCAAATAATTATTCTTAATAATTAAAACCTGCAATTCAAAAAGTTCAGAAATCACCTGACCCCCAATTAAAAATGTTACTGTACTCCCCTACTTTGTTCATCACAGGTTGGAGCTCTTGATGGCTGGTTTTATTCATCATGGGTAATTATTTGGTAAGCCCAGGCCCAGGTCTGGTGGTAAAGGCTTTTGGCCTACACCCAAGGCCCCAGACCTGATTTGCTGCCATGCAGCCAATGAGAAGACTTACACCATACCTGGCTAACCACAGCGATCGAGAATACCAGCCATAGTCTGTGAGCATTTTAATTTCTTATCGACTAGTCATCTAGTAACAAAGAAGTCAACTAGGGGTTTTACTAGTCGTCTAGTAAACTAGCCGACTAGTTGGTTAATGCCCTAGTGTATGTGTCGCTGCAGTGACAACCTGGGATTGTTATTTATTTGCCATTAATCATGTGAAACAAAGGTATTTCAGCAAATTCAGCAAGGGGTGCGTGGTCAAAAAGATTTTTTGGGGGGGACCGCTGGGGCATGGGGGGGGGGGGGGGGGTGCAGGACTCACCTTAGGTCTTGTTGTGAGTTGGTGGTCATCATCCCTCTGATGCTCTTATCAGCGAGTTGACAGCTGGACAGACTGCAAGACAAATCATTAGGCTCATAATGTGTATCATGACAAGGATCACATCAACTCACAATGGCGACAATTTGAATCGAGGGTAAAAGGAGGATTCCACGCCAAATCACATTCGGCATGCATTTATTGTACCTTAAATCATCATACATAATTGATTTTTGCCATAGAGGGCTGTTGTTCTTCACTCTGAGGTCTCCCTACCCCCCAATGCAGTTTGCATTGCTGCAGGTTGTCTTTATCTAATGTGGGTCTTTTAGTAGCTCTTTCTTTTTTTCTTTTTTACACATCACATCAAACCACACACTACTAGATAAATAATAATAATAATAATAATAACAGTGGATTGCATTTTTATAGCGCTTTTCTATGCACAGCGTGTATACTCAAAGCGCTTACAATGGTCCATTCATTCATACATTGGGAAGTAGAGCGGCGAACAGTCAATGCCAGCGTCCACACTTCCCACATTCATACACCAGTAGTGGCAACCACTGGAGGCAAGGTGGGGTTCAGTGTCTTGCCCAAGGACACTTCGACATGTAGACAGGAGGAGCCGGGAATCGAACCGCCGACCACTGGATCATTGGCCGACCTGCTCTACCTCCTGAGCCACAGCCTACTAGATAATTGGGCCACTACATTATTTAAAGAAAAAAACTTAGGTCACACCACTGTTTCAACCAAAGAGTTTCAACCTGAATGATTGGTGATGAGAGTGGCAGGGACATTGCATGGAAAAACAAGACTAATCAACACACACAGTGATATCCATACTATAACTAAGATAATATCTAAATGAATGTCTGAATGTTTGAAGCCGCCGTAACTCCTCACTGACTGCAGCAATCACTCTGACTTTTCGCACGGTCATTGACCATAATATTTATTGTAATACCGTACCGTAATAGCCGTATTCCAGGTGTTTTGCACAGTAGAGGCTAGGGAAGATTCACCTACTACACTATTTGATACATATGTATAGTGCCGTTCTTAACACAAAGACTGCTTCCCTTGCTCATCTGACGATGCATAATATCGTAGGCTTTTTTTTGTTCTTTTTTAGGCTCAGCTCCCCGTCTATAGTGTGTCTGTGCACACTGCTGTCCACCTCCATTGTAACGGCGGACTAGAGCGATGAACATTGCCGCTTTCTGGAGCAAAAAGGTTGAAAACCACAGTTTTATACTATAGGAGGCGCAGCGGGTGTGTCAGTTTTTGTGTTAATAACAGTATGGCAATTTGATTCAATATTACAATTTATTGTGATTTTGCCCATCCATCCATCCATCCATCCATCCATCCATCCATCCATCCATCCATCCATCCATCCATCCATCCTCTTACTTGTTTATTGTGATTTTGCCCATCCATCCATCCATCCATCCATCCATCCATCCATCCATCCATCCATCCATCCATCCATCCATCCTCTTACTTGTTCATCTCCTTCTTGGCCTCCTTGCAGGAGGAGAACTTGTGTTTGGGGGAGTGCAGGGCTCCCCCTCCCGGGTGTTTGGGGGAGTGCAGGGGCAGGTCTCCTGGGTACCTCTGCTCATCCAGGAGATCCTGGAATGGATCCAAGTCGCTGCCCTGTTGGAGAGAGTAGAAGGGGGCTGGGTGAAAATCTTGTATTTTGTAGAATCTAGTCTCAGGTGGCGAAATGGGTTCAAAACATTGGTTCTGAAAGAATACACGGTATATGCAAAGATAGATGCAAAGATGTGCCACTCTCCGATTTTCAAGAAACAAACAAAAAAGTAACAGGTCTACGAGCTCGTAGCACGACAAGTCTGTAGATCTGCTATTTGTTTGTTTTAGTTTGTGTCTGTCTTAACATTTTCACATCAACTACATTGCATGCGTATTACATGTTTCTGTTTCTATAATGCTCAATGTAAGTCAAACCTACTTTCTATGATAGCACTAAGCATCATGACGTTACTGTACTAGATCAAATCGTCCTGTTAAAAAACCCTGTTTAGAGTTCTTTTAGAGTTAGTGGTGCTGAACGGACAGCTCCCCAGAAGGTTACATAATTCTATCCATCCCTCTGTAATGTAGTATGCAGTGCACTACGCAGTGGCTCTGTCCATGGTGCTGAAGGGACAGCTCCCCTTCTGTGATGTCGTATGCACTGACTACGTAGTGGCTCTGTCCATGGTGCTGAAGGGATAGCTCCCCATTGTTATGTAGTGGCATGTCTTTGCTCTGTCCGTGGTGCTGAACGAACAGCTCCCCTACTCTGTTAGAGACCATCAGGCTGTCTTAGAACAAATCTGACTGCAGTGACTGTCCACACACTGGGAACAAAGAAGTGTGCTTGCTGCGGTCTGCCACAGGGTGGCACTGCAACCCAGTCAGCCTAGACGACATATCCTCAGCTCACCTCAGGACTCTCATTAGCATTACTGCTGGCTGCATGTGGTGTGGTGGCGGTGGAGCATGCCGATTGGCTGCTTTAGAGGGTCACATGGTCTGATGGAACACTTAGAGGATCACACAGCAGCCCTACATGCATGCTAAACAGTGGCTTGGAAAGCAACAGAGTGGCCACAACCAAGCCAAGAGAAAAAGGGGTCTTTTATGGAGTTTGCATGCTCTCCAAATGTCCCCTGGGGCAGTGGTTTTCAACCGGTGGTCCGGGGACCACCAGCAGTCTTTGAGAGGGTCCCAGGTGGTCCCCAGGCTAAATGAGGGAGAGTTGGTTAACCAGATGTAACTCTTTAAGAGTGTAAACATGAAACCAAATGGACATCTTGATCTGTATGTTTGCCTGTTTTGTTTCCCAAATCCTGCCTGGCATTGTGGACAAAAGCAAAATAAATCTTTAGTTTTAGGTCTGTGGGGCTAAAATGTCATCAAATGGTGGTCCGTGGCTCAAATGCTGAATAAATGGTGGGCCCTGCTGTCGTCTCTAGCATTTTAACTTAAAGGACCTAGAACAGTGTTTTTCAACCAGTGGTCCGGGGAGCACCAGTCGTCCTTGAGAGGGTTCCAGGTGGTCTCCAGCTAAATGATGGAAAGTCGGTTTAACCAGATGTAACTCTTTGAGAGCGTAAACATGAAACCAAAAGGATCCTTGCAGGCCCATTTGTCTGCTCTATTATTTCTGCAGACTTGTTGCAGGTCTGTAACACAATCAATGCTCAATTTCCAGTCACACAAATACACACAGGCACAGGTATTTACATTTCATAAAGTCTGCAAAAATAATATAGTCGCAAATTGATGTTACATTTATTCTTGATAACATGGTAGCCTATGCTGAGTACTTCTGATGCAGTAATGCTAATTTCGTTTAGAGCAGTGGTTTTCAACCATTTTGATACCAAGGCCCACTGTTTCATCGGAATTTGAGCCACAGACCACCATTTCAGGACATTTTAGCCCCTCAGACGCAAAAGTAAAGATTTCTTTTATTGTTGTTCACAATTCCAGGCTAAATTTGGGAAACAAGATGATGCACAGCTAAACATGAAACCAAATGGACCCGCACAAAGAATTACACCTGTTTAACCAACTCTCCATCATTTATCTGGTGACCACCTGTAAACCTCTCAAGGACCCTTGGTGGTCCGTGGAGCTGGAGCAGTGTTTTGAAAACCACTGATTTAGAGAATTTGAGGCAATATACAAGTTAAAATGGACTGGGGGTGGATTTCACGTGGCTGGTTATGTACATATGAGGGGAAGATTAGCTTCCAGCTAATCTTCTAATGTCAGCTAATGTCAGCTGACATACGTTTGTGTATAGTAAGAGTGGACTCAGTCACAGGCAGCATTATAAGAAGAAGAACTAAAACAGACACACAGCCAAGTGTGCACGCACCCGCATTGACACATGCCTGTATTTAAAGCAGTGACTCGTTGCAAAAGTTCTGCAAGGATAGTACTACTAATGACAGCTCTGACTATCAGCCAGTGTGTGTGTTTTTCGCTTGCGAGGCGGCTGTGCCGTACAGCTCCAAGTAGCTCTGTCTATCAGCCAATCAGAGGTTGTCTGCGTTGCCGAGAGACCAGATAGCCAATCAGATAGCCGGTACACACACTATCGGCTCAGAGGTCGGCTGGATTCTGAGAGTATAGACAGAGTTCGTCACAGTGCAGGGCTGCATCAACAGCGTGCTAGCCTGGTGTTCTGGCCCCTCAATGTCGCCTGATGCCACAGCATTTTTGGGCAATCTTTGGAATATTCCATTTCTCCATCTCGACATCTCCCTACAAAATAATAATGCGGTTCATTTAATTATCGGTTCCAAGTCCCATTACATTTCACCTCTTTGACCTTGGTGTAGTCGACGGGGTGGTGGTGGTGGTGGTGCAGTTCCCAGGGGTCCGAGGCGGCGGCCTCCAGGGCGTTGCCGTAACAGCGGCTGCCCAGCAGCGCCTGGCGCCGCTGGGGGGACATGGGGGTCAGTGGGGTCAGCACTGTGGCACTGGAGGCGGCGGTGGACCCGCCGCCTCCCGTCCCGCTGCCCTCCGGACTGGGACCCCCAGGGCCAGGGGTCGTCCCGCCCAACGACGGCTCCAGCAGCAGTGCTCCGGCCGTCCCCGTCCCCCCGCCACTGCTGCTGTGGTCGTCCATGTCCACATCTGGACTCTGGATGGAGACAGAGAGAGAGAGAGAGAGAGAGAGAGAGAGAGAGAGAGAGAGGGAGAGGGAGAGGGAGAGAGAGACAGACAGAGAGAGACAGACAGACAGACAGACAGACAGACAGACAGACAGACAGACAGACAGACAGACAGACAGACAGACAGACAGACAGACAGACAGAGAGACAAAGAGAGAGAGAGAGAGAGAGAGAGAGAGAGAGAGAGAGAGAGAGAGAGAGAGAGAGAGTGTGTGTTGAAGTGTCCTTGAGCAAGACGCTGAACTGTTTAACCCCACGATTTTTTATGACCCAGTGCCAATTCCTAATGTGATCCTGGGCTCTACACACCCTCCGCCAACCTGAGGAGGCAGCGGACTGGACTCATGCTTCCTTCAATGCATGAGGAGTCCAAGCTGCCTTCTTTTCACCTGATAGGGGGGAGTTTTCCTGGTTGGACGTAGCACGTGGAAGGAACACGTTATTCCTACCAGTTCCTGTTCCCTCCATCAGGCAACACAGCTAGGCCAGGGGGAGGCAGTTTAGAGCGCAGGATTACTGCATGTTTTTGTGAGAGTCTACCCCTAGGGGACACGGGGAGAGAGAGAGAGAGAGAGAGAGAGAGAGAGAGAGAGAGAGAGAGAGAGAGAGAGAGAGAGAGAGAGAGGTAGAGAGAGAGAGAGAGAGAGAGAGAGAGAGAGTGTGTGTGTGTGTGTGTGTGTGTGTGTGTGTGTGTGTGTGTGTGTGTGTGTGTGTGTGTGTGTGTGTGTGTGTGTGTGTGTGTGTGTGTGTGTGTGTGTAAAGCGTCCCCATTTATTTTCCTCTTAGACAAGATGATAAAGATGTTTACATGCAGAACAAAGTCGCGACAATCTGTTTTGGGCCGATCGAATAATTTGTAAGAAGAAATACTAAACAAACAATAAACAAACAAAAACTGTTTCAGGCTAGGAGAGAAGCGGCCGCTAAACTGTTCACCTCCACACGGAACTAAAAATAACGAGAGACAGATAATCAGAGCAAAACCAAGGGCAATGAGAGAGAGAGAGAGAGAGAGAGAGAGAGAGAGAGAGAGAGAGAGAGAGAGAGAGAGAGAGAGAGAGAGAGAGAGAGAGAGAGAGAGAGATCGGCTATTTTCGGCAGCCGCAAAAAAAATATCAGCCATTACGCCGCCATCAAGGCACGCCAAAACCCACGTTAGTCAACTAAAATCTCCTATTATTTGTCCAACCAAAAACAGACTAACGCAGAAGCATACCTGGTGACCAAAAAACTAATTAAAGGTCATAGAGGTAACTTTTTAGCCAAAAATCAAAATAGATACTATATATACTGTATATCTATATATGTTCCCTTTTTTCCCCTCTACGTTGCTTCTACTTTGTTGCTGCAGCTTTTCCCTGCAGACAGGCTCTTGCTTCGTCCTGCAGACAGTCCAGAACTTTGTTGTTGTCGACAAAGTTCAACTCGGGAAAATCGGGAAAACATTCACAGTGACAGCAGTCTCCAGCAGATATAATGAGCCGATAGATTCTGAGTTAGATTCTGTTTTGAATCACATCTGTTTACACGCACAGTCTTTTTTAGCGCTAAAGTTGCCTCTATTACCTTTAAGCTAGAACAACATGAAGAAAGGATGCCTCCACGTTGGGTCCATTACAAGGTTTTGCGGGGGCGGGGCTCAGGGGGGGCAGTGTTGCCAACTGCCAAAATCCCAAATGCACTAGTGGCACTTCCAAAATGCACTGGTTTTCAACCATCTTCATACCAGGGCCCACTATTTATTCTGCATTTTAGCCACGGACCACCATTTGATGTTGAGTTCAGTCCCTCGGACTAATTTAGGAGAGATAACTGGCAAAATGTTGGTCAAAATTCTTCTCCCTCCACCTGGGGAACTTTTATTAGCTCCTCTGCTAATGTGGGGGAGGGGGAAACTCCATATATGGTCTGCACACCTTATAATAGAGCATTTTAACAGAAAAAAAATGGGGTGATATCTGACAAAAGTGAAATCACTTCCCCTCCCTTTAAATAAAATTTAACTCTTGAGAACGTAAGATGAAACCAAATGGACCCGTAAGGGAGTTACAGATCTATAAGGGTCCATTTGGTTACCAATGGTCCTTTCAAGGAAGGAAGGAGGAGGAAAATGGTAAAAATAACTAACTTTGACTCTAGGGGGGCCTGGAAAAAAAATAATGGCTAAAAAATATAGCGTCAAATGCGCCAAATTGGCAACACTGCGGGGTGGGGGATTCATACATTAGCCTACTGATTGGGCCGCTGCCTCAAATGAAGACGTTTGGATGAAACCAAATGGACCCGTAAGGGATTTACAGATCTATAAGGGTCCATTTGGTTACCAATAGTCCTTTCAAGGAAGGAAGGAGGAGGAAAAATGGTAAAAATAACTTTTACTAACTTTGACTCTAGGGGGGCCTGGAAAAAAAGCTAAAAATATAGCGTCAAATGCGCCAAATTGGCAACACTGCGGGGTGGGGGATTCATACATTAGCCTACTGATTGGGCCGCTGCCTCAAATGAAGACGTTTGGATCCCGCAGGGCCAGCCCCCCTGTACCTGCAGCGCGTGGGGCAGCCCCCCTGTACCTGCAGCACGTGGGGCAGCTCCCCTGTACCTGCAGCGCGTGGGGCAGCCCCCCTGTACCTGCAGCGCGTGGGGCAGCCCCCCTGTACCTGCAGCGCGTGGGGCAGCCCCCCTGTACCTGCAGCGCGTGGGGCAGCCCCCCTGTACCTGCAGCACGTGGGGCAGCTCCCCTGTACCAGCTCCCCTGTACCTGCAGCGCGTGGGGCAGCTCCCCTGTACCAGCTCCCCTGTACCTGCAGCACGTGGGGCAGCTCCCCTGTACCAGCTCCCCTGTACCTGCAGCGCGTGGGGCAGCTCCCCTGTACCAGCTCCCCTGTACCTGCAGCACGTGGGGCAGCTCCCCTGTACCAGCTCCCCTGTACCTGCAGCGCGTGGGGCAGCTCCCCTGTACCAGCTCCCCTGTACCTGCAGCACGTGGGGCAGCTCCCCTGTACCTGCAGTGCGTGGGGCAGCCCCCCTGTACCTGCAGCGCGTGGGGCAGCTCCCGGCAGCGTGTGGACAGGTTGAGGATGGCCGTGGCAGCCATGTGAGCCTCCATGTCGCCGTGGCTGAAGTCAAAGCTGCTCCTCCGGCTGCAGCTGCTGCTGGGGCTGCTGTCGCCTCCTCCTCCTCCTCCTCCTCTGCCGGTTCCTCCTCCTCCTTCTTCTTCTTCTTCTTCTCCTCCGACGTGATCTCCAGCTGGGAGGAGGGGAGTAAACGCGGTTATCCTGGAGGCTTCCAGCCTTGAATCGCTACCATTAATCCGATCTGATTAAAAATAAATAAAAAATCATTTTCAAAATATTTTCCAAAAATATCAGGCTTGTAGGCCTGATATTTTTCAATAGCTGAAGTAATGCCAATAAGTGCGAAGCAATGCTAATAATGCTAAGTGATGCTAATAATGCTTAATAATGCTAAGTAAGAATCATTAAAAAAGCTACGTAATGCTAAGTAAGTAATGCTAATAATGCTAATGCTAAGCATTGTTAATAATGCTAATAACGCTAATTATAAAGTATTGTTAATAATGATAAGGAATGCTAATGCTAAGTATTGTTGAGAATCCTAAGTAATGCTAAAATGCTAAGTAATGCTAATAATGCTAAGTAATCCTAACAACGTTTAGAACACCCAAAGGTGTTTCCACCCCATATTAGGTTTTTAATACCTAATATTATATTCTATTTCTATTTCTTATTTCTAATGGTCTAATGGTCTAGTCCAGGATAGTAACCAGTCCTGGGCATTCCTTTATGGACTGTTTAGCTGCAGTACCACAATGTCCTGAGATGGCAGGGAGCTGATATGGAGTCATTACAATACTGATGAGACCAGGATAGTTTAAATTCCATGTCAACTTGGAAAATGAAAAATGGTGGACATTGTAAACAAAGTGGAAATGCGAATTTAGAACTGAAGACTGAAGGAGAGGAGGAATTATAGAACAGCAATACACCACAACTTGGGGTATTCTTCAATATTCTACCATGACATCAGAAACATTATGATGTCACTGAGCATCATGAAGCTACTGAAAGACCCGCCCACCTCATGAAAATTGTAAAACAAACAAACAAACAAAAAAACAACAATCATCCGGTGAAATTCACCCCATGTTCAGTGTTCCCTAACCCAAAACTAAAAGAAGCATGCCAATACCCAACTCTAGCCCTAACCTCACCTAAACTATAGCTAAAGCTGGCGGAGTCAGGTCATGTATGGAAGGCCAAAAGTATTGCCTCAACACTCCAAAAGCGGCCCCAAAACCGGAGGTGAAACATGGTATGAATAAACACCAACCTTCCCCGTGGCCTCCCCCCATCCCTCCTCCACCTCCCAGGCTGCTGGGGGTGCTGCTGGGGGTGTAGCTGCTGCTGGTGCTGGAGGCAGGGCTGGAGGTCTTACTGTAGCGCTTGGCTGTAGAGAGGGACAAACAAGCACAATGGCAGATCCATATGACACTTAGCATTACATAGCATCATTAACATTACTTCAGTTATTGAAAAATATCAGTCACCTATAAGCTCACCTATAAGCTCATAGCACACCACGGAGTGGCGCACTATGAACTTACATGATTCGAGCTTATATGATAGCTTATGTTTATTGTTTATTTGTTAGCCAATCAGGAAGGGCCTCGCTGAGCTGCCTTAAGAAAAAGGGAGGACTAGCCTAATGCTAATAATGCTAATCAATGTTATTAATGCTAAGTAATTAATGCCAATGGTAAGTATTGTTAATAATGCTAATAATGTACGCAGTACGCAGGGCTAATAATGCCAAATACTGTCAATAATGCTAATGATGCTAAGTAATGCTAATGCTAAGTATTGCTAATAATGCCAAGTCATGCTGATAATGCTAAGTAATGCAAATAATGCTAAAAAATGGCTTAATTTAACCGTACTGGGGTGCGTTACTGTACCGTACCGTCGTATCCCTTGGGGGAGGTGTCTCGTGCGTGGTGATGGTGGTGGTGGTGGTGGTCCCTTCTGGCTGCCAGCCCTCCTCCCGGTCCCCCTCTCTTGCTGTAGCCGTGGGAGGAGGCCTGCTGCTGTTGGTGGTGGTGGTGGTGGTGGTCGTAGGGAGCGGTGTACTCGAAGCCGCTCTTGGAGTACTTCTCCAGCTCCTTGGCCAGGTTGGAGCGCGGCGTGGCGGTGGGACCACTGCTCTTGTAGCCGTACTGCGGGATCTCCAGCTGCTTGACAAAGCACATGGGCCTGCAGGAGGAATAGTGTATGTAGTTATGTAATTTATTTTAGTGAACGTTTCGTGAAGATTTTTGTAAACCATGTTTTTTCTGTTCTATGAACCCTATGGAACATGAAAAAAAAAAAACGGTTTACATTTTTTATTTTTGCCACAAAAAATATTTACCAAAACATCCCATATTAGGTAAAAAATAAAAATACAATCATTCTTTAAGAAGCATTATGCTTCTGAATCCATCCAAAGCATTAGTTTTGCACAAAAACACTCCATGTGCTAAAATCAGCCATAGAACATCATGGAAAATGTGATGAGATCAGCACATTTAGGCAAGTATCTGGCTGTTTTTAGTTTTAGAATGTTTTTTGTGCAAAATTAGCATTACTGACAATACTTAGCATTAGCATTGCTTAGAATTATTAGCCTTACTTAGCATTATTAGCATAACTGACGATACTTAGCATTAGCATTACTTAGCATAATTAGTCTACCCTGGCCTGGGCCCAGAGTCTTCCCCGCGCCCCCTACTGGCGTAATGGCGCGGGTGCGGAAGACTCTGGCTTTGCCGAATCAGAGGTGGATCTGGCTTGGCACAAACCCTGGCGAGCCAATCAGAGCGTGTCACAAGCTCATAGTGTGTCACGGAGTGGTGCGCTATGAGATGGTAGCTCTGATATTTTTGAAAATGGTGAAAATGTGGCGCAAATCGTTGAATTATTTTCCAGTTCAGAATGGCTTGATATGGAGGCCATCAGGGATCTCCTTATATGAGCTCATCACGTGTGACGTACCTCAGCACGCGGTCAGAGGCCTGGTTGGACTTGGAGGAGGAGGTGGAGTCGGTGGGGTGGATCTTCTCGTGGACCTTGGCGATCTTCTCCGCGGCGGCGATGGGACAGCCTGACAAGCTGCTTACAAACACGCAAGTCACGCGTAGTACATGTGTTAGGAGGACATCATGTTATTAGCAACCGGGCTAGCAACAACGTTGCTAGCTTTCCCAATATTCTGATTGGCTGGTATGAACCAATCACCAAAGACTGTCATTTTTGACAGCGCCCACCCCATTAAAGTGCTGATAATTTGCCTTCAGAGTGTCAGGCAACCAGACCACAAAAAGTTTAGCTTTTTGTGGATTACGAGTTTACAACATGAGAATACAAGGTGGTAATGACAAACATCCGGGGTGTGTGTGTGTGTGCGTGTGTGCGTGTGTGTGTGTGTGTGTGAGAGAGAGAGAGAGTGAGAGAGAGAGACAGAGAGCATTCATCCCAGAGGAGGTGTTCCATATAACTGGGGCCTGCAGACATAAAGGTACAACACTCTGTCTCTGATGGTCTGTGTGCACACACGCGTGCACGCACACACACGTGAGTGTGCGCATGCGTGTGTGAATGTGTCAGTGAGAGAGAGAGAGATAGAGAGAGATTTCGTGTATAAATCCACCTTGAGCTCTTTCTTTCTCACCCCCAGTATAATCCTCACACCCGTTCTCCTCATATGCGTGTAAATTCCCTGTCACTGTTGATCTTCTCCCGATCTGTCTCCCCGAAGAAGAAAACAATGGCTGTGTTCAAATCCATAGGGGCGTTTCCCTACTCCTTCCCCCCGTATGGGGATAAACACTTAGTGGACTATGATAGCGATGATTTCGGACATTTCTCCCTATATGCAGGGCACAGAGCCTGTTGATAGAGGGCAGTGCGCTATACGGTAGGTCAGCGGTCTCATGTACTTTTTACTTGCATTGCAATCCCCATTTTTTTTCCATATCGCCTCATATGAGAGAACTAAACCAGTCGTTTGACTCATAAAAATGAATCAACTGACCACCAGACAACGAGACAACATGTCAACTGACAACAAGTCAATACGCTGATGTCGTTGCTGCTAAATTATAGTTGTAATTCCAAAAGCACATGCCTGATCAATGATTATTATGAATACAATTAATATTATGATAGAATTGAAACAGCTAGTGCAGCCTCCCTAACAAAAGGAAAACAACAGCATTAAAGCTGCAATTTCTGACTTTTGTTGTGAATGGAAAAGATACGTTTTTCACACTTTTCACACCACCTTCCGTGGTCCTTATATGGCAATACCCAACAATGCATGCCAAAACATGGGACAATTTTCATTTTATGATTAATTTTCAAATACAAACTCCATAAAAATGCTGCGTAACGTATCCACTGTCACATCAATAACAGCCAATAGAAATTGGGGGAGGGGTGGGGGTGTTTTAGCCAATCGCGGCGCAGCGTCTCCAGCCGTTTCATAATGAGCCAATAGAGTTGAGGCGGAGTTAAGATTCAAAACGGCACACACTAACGGCACCAAGAAAACCTTTAAACCTGTACTGTTCTGTACTGTACTTGTGGTGTTTCAATTTTCATCGAAAAATAGCAGCCGTGAACACCTACTATTTTTTGGGGGGAATTGCGCGCTATTTTGAGGGGGGGTCATTGTGAGAATGCAGCACATTTTTTTCAATATGTTCTTTGTTCTTTCAGAGCGAATGTTTTGTACTGTCAGGTCAATATGCTCGACGGTGCTCGGATCCAACGCGACTCACCTGCGGTGGGAGTTCCTGTTGCTGTTCACGTGGCCCCGCCCTGAGCAGCCGGGCGTCGGGCACTTCAGGACGTTCTCGTACATGGCCAGGACTTCAGGACGGATGGATAGACAGATGGACGGACAGACAGACAGACAGACAGACAGACAGACAGACAGACAGACAGACAGACAGACAGACAGACAGACAGACAGACAGACAGACAGACAGAGCGTGTGGGGGTGAGAGGAGCCGTTAGTACACAGGTGTAGTTAGGAGCATAGCGGCAAGAGCATAGCAAGTGGGCGTGTTTTTCTCCACTGACAAAGCTGACACTATTATTTATTTTTCATGAAGGAGAAATAACAATGATAATAATAAAGACATGCTTTATTCCATTTAATAAATTGGTTGTTTAGTAGGTTTTAGCTTACAAATAAATAAATACATAAATAAAATAGGAATTGCAATACCAAAGATGCACCCAGCTTGTCTCTGCTGTCATTGACATTACTTTCTGGACTACATGTTGTCTCTGTGAGACAGTCCTTCCCCTATCCACAGGGAGGGGCAGTGCACCAAAGAATTGTGGGGAATGTAGTCCAGGAAGTAGTGTCCATGACATCTGAACACTGGGTTCTTTGCTAAGATTGAGAAGAATGTCATTAACATAAATATTTATAGCACTGTTCAGTAAATTATCATTGCTAATTTAATATTGTTATTTATTGCTATACTGTTCGCTACATTTAAATAATAATATGTAATAATTCTCATTATTGCATTACTGTATTGCACTTTGGTCAGATGCCATTGTTCATTTCATTGTCAAAGTGTCTGTATACTCTAAGCAGTGACACTAAATTGAAGCTGATCTGATATATGCCAATGTTGATTGTTGATATTTGAAGACCTGCATTTGGAACCACGAATCCTGTCCATGTTTCCGTTTCTAATATTAATGGTAAAACCAACAGAAATGTAACATTTTTATGAAAATAATAAAACTACCTGAGTTATGGTGACGCTCTATACTGTCTAGTGTCTGAATCCACTTTGTTTGTGTTTGTTTGTGTGCTAAAAGAATGACTTTGAGAGCCGTTTTATTATACCAAGTAAGTCAATGAGGAGCATGGTTTGAATTATCGATTTCTAATTACGTTTCTTTTTCTTGTCCACACTTGGAACTATATCATACACCAAAAAGTGGTCCTACCCGTTAAAGGTATTATGCCATTATCTGTAACATAATTTTATCATCTTGGCAATGATCCTCCAAACGTGCTTAAAAAGATTTAATAGAAAAACAAATGATCCATGCATGTGTTTTTGGTCTCTGTTTTTTGGCATTCTGACAAGGCAAGAAATAATACATTCTTTTGGCCACTAGCGGCCAATGTTTTTCCCTTGCCTGTCAATCACTGCAACGATTCTACTCCCATCAGTGTTGCCAGTTATGCTGATTAAAAGCGACTTTGTTAGCATTAGCATGTTAGCATTAGCATGATAGTATTAGCATATTAGCATGTTAACTTGTTTTCACTAACAGAATCTGGCAACATCTTCTCACCAAAAACATGAGAACAGTAGTAGACAGGGAGGGGGAGGAGAGAGGCGAGGAACACTGGTGGAGGGTGGAGATTTGGTAGTATGTGACATGACAAACCAATGTCCCTCAAGCTTATTTCTAATGAGTTTCAAACAAGTTTCAAACAACAAAAATCAAACAAGTTGTTCCGCAGAGCAATTTCCATTAAAGCTCCTATATGATATGAAAAACTGATTGTTCAAACGAGATAATGCAGGGATTAGAAAACACACATGGGAGCACCAAAAACATTTTAAAAAAAGTTGAATTTCATGTTATTTCCCCTTTTAAAGACATGCTGTGATTGGCCGCAGCCAGTTACCACTTCGGGCGCAAACTTTCGCCCTCCAGGCGGTCGCCCCAAAGACCTGAACAAGAATTCAAGGTTTACATCACTATGGTTAGAAGGTTTACAAACGAGAATAGTTGTTATTTTTAGAGGGAAAGCAGCAATACAGAGCAGCATGCACTGAAGCCAGAGGTGGACAGAGTAAACATCAAGCGGCATTTCCAAAAATAATTTAGCGTTGAGAAACAAAGGACATCCATGATGTCTGCCTGGGGCCCAAATCGGTGGGCCCACCGATTTGGGCCCCTACAGATCTATCTAGAAGTCGGTGGAGATCTACAGATCTATCTACAAGTGGCGGATCTGTGGTAGATCAACAAAGTGATTTTTCTTCACCAAAGTTGCTGCGGAAAAAAGGTGAAAGTGTTATCCATCAAGTACTTCCAATGCAAGTATTTACACAATGTATTTTATTTTATTATTTTTTTAAATAGAAGGTTACTGTAAGTTAAATATAACTAGTTACTGTACCCACCTCTGACTGTATGCTAGTTGTCACTATTAAAGGGGACCCACCATGAATTTGAAATCAATCGTATCATTTCAATTTAGCCCTTTAGAACCTTCATATACACTCAGTAGCCTACACACAACCACTCCAATTATTATTTTTCATATTTATTCAATCTTATATTATTGAATGAATGTATTTTTATATTCATTCATTCATTCATTCATTCATTCATTCATTCATTCATTCATTCATTCATTTCAATCCTCTGTGATAAATGATCTGCACATTGGTTGCGTTTGTATGTTTGGGTCATCTATACAGGCTTTTCTGAACACCCTAGACAGACAAGTAAAAAAAGCATGCAGTTTGAAGTTGCAGTGGGTTTAGGGTTAGGGGTAAAGGAAAGGAGGCCACGTCTGTTCTAATGAATATCAAATACCTTACAGGTGTCATGACATTACATGTGTATTTACATGTACATGCAGCCTCAGGTGGTACACAGAGCGTAGCGTCATGCCGGACGTTCACATCACAACACTGGCCAAAGGGCAAAGGTCAGCCGAGCTGATGAAAAACACACGACAATACACAAACGAAATAATAAAAATGAACGTGATGACCAACTGAAATGAGATGAATTAAAACAATACCAAAAACATCCTCTGTCAGAAAGATAGATAGATACTGTATATAGATTCAGGATCTTTGTAAGAGCGAAGGAAATACTGTGAATAAGTAAAATGTGTTTTTATTATTATGTCTTTAGGGAGAAAAAATGTTTTAGGGAGAAAAAAATGATGGTGAAACACCCATTAGGTAGGTAGGTAGGTAGGTACTAGGGGTGTAACGTTACATTTTAACAGTGATACTATACATATCACGATACATGATTGATGATTGATTTTTGTACTGATTGGATGTATTTTAAATTGGATGTATTTTGCAATTGGATGTATTTTAAATTATATATTGTCCTCTTTTAGAAAAGTCTCCTATGGACCAGTGGTGAAAATTAGCACTTGTGCTAACTCACTGTAAAACAAGACATCTACTTTCTGTGCTTCTGTGCAAAGAGCAATGTATTTGTTATGTCCATATCAAATAAAATAAAACATAAAAACATACACGATTGATGATACGATACATGGGTGATATTAGTTCTTTATACAATACAATATTCAATGATTTGAAATCGATCCAGTAACTGTTCAGCAAAATTATTAAATATATGCGAAACACTGCAGGTTTTTAAGGGAAAATGTATTATCTGGCATATAAAGTAGGTTCTTTACATTGCAAATCAATATGACACAAGTTAAACAATACAACCTGTTCTGTTTACACAACAGTATGCTTTGATGTTTGAAATTATAAATGATAATTTGTTGTTACACACCTAGTTGCTCCCTTTAAATTAAGTGCAGGAAATGCACCATGGGGTGTGGTACCACAGAGACACCATGGAGGCACTCAAGTGTTATCACGGCCATTCTCAACTGCTCACCACTGTGGATGGATGGATGGATGGATGGATGGATGGATGGATGGATGGATGGATGGATGGATGGATGGCTTTTCTGGACATTTGTCTGGTAAATGCATGTTGAGTTTTGAATTAAAAAAACGGTATCATCGGTACCATGGTAGGTACCATGGGTGTCCGTTCATTTTTGCCAGGTATTTTGTAGTACAATGTACTAGTTTGAAGTACCTCTGGAAGCCCCACCAAGGGGTTGGGTTTAGGCTTAAGGTGGTGTGATTTTTTTCACCAACTGTGTAACACGGTAACTGGGCAGTAGACGGCAGTTGGACTGAGGGTAACTACGGTATAGACTTTCCAGATTACTCCACCTTATGGCTTAATGGCAACACTGCATATTACTTGAATCTAGGGGGGTGGCTTAGAATCTGGGGGTTGCTGAAACACTCCTGCTAAGGGAGAGTTTAGGCAAGGTGTCCAGGTGTCCAGAGGTACCTCTGAGAGGTAGAGGCAGGAATGAAGGGGGACCCATGGTAGGTAAAGCACTTTGAGCACTATAAAAAAAAAAGCGCTGTAAAAATGCAATCCATATTGTTATCATTATTCGGTAGGTAGGTAGGTAGGTACTGTAGGTAGGTTTAAATTAAGTGTGAAAGGTGGCACCACCAAATGGGGTGTGGTACCACAGAGGCACTCATGTGGTATCACGGCCATTCTCAACTGCTCACCACTGTAGATAGATAGATAGATAGATAGATAGATAGATAGATAGATAGATAGATAGATAGATAGATAGATAGATAGATAGATAGATAGATAGATAGATAGATAGATAGATAGATAGATAGATAGATAGATAGATGGGCCATACTCACTCTCGGGAGGGACTCGATCCTTGTGGGGGCATCCCGACAGACTGCGGTGGTGGGGGTACAGGCCGGTCACGTGGCCTGTGCCGTCGCACCCCGGCGTGGGACACTTGCTCTCCTTCTTGTCCTGCAACCGACTGGAGGAGGAGGAGTCTGGAACACGCAACACACGCAGACGTCAGGGCCAAATGGCCAACATGTGGGCGAGCAGAGCAGAGCACGCCAGTACCTGACGCCTATGATCTCGCGACAGTCTCTCGGTGAGAGAATAAAAAAATAATTTTCTTTGCAGATAATCAAATGCATTAGTACTAAATAAAATGTAGATTTTTTAAAGAACAAAGAAAAAGAGTAAAATTTCAAATTATTGAATCATACATAGATACTGTAGATAGATAGATAGATAGATAGATAGATAGATAGATAGATAGATAGATAGATAGATAGATAGATAGATAGATAGATAGATAGATAGATATTAGCACACCCCTACTGCCCATATCCAATCTGCCCATAGCCGCAGCAGCAACAACAACAACAACAACAGCAAGGATACCTTTGGGGTAGTAGGCTCTCTTGGAGCCGTCGTGGTGGGCTCTGGACTTGCGCTCCTCAGCGCCACAGCTCTGGCGCGGGCTGAGCTCGGCGCGGTGCAGGTGGGCGCTGGGGTGGTGGGGATGCTGGTGGTGGTGTTGGTGGGAGTGGTGGTGGTGAGGCGGTGCCGGGTCCCTGCGTCCTCCCCCTCCTCCTCCACCCCCTGCCGCCGACATGTGCTCCAGGGCCATGCGGTCCCTCATGACCTTGGCCCTCTCCGACTCCAGGGCGATGGCCTTCTCCAGCAGGGACAGGTTGCCCTTGGTCATGTCGAAGGCCTCGTCTGACCGCTCCGAGGCCACCGAGGTCGTGTCCTCGTCTGAGGGCGTATGCGGAGGGGCGGGGAGGAGCGGGGGGGGGCGGGGGTGTCAGAGAGGGGTGTCAGAGACTTTAGACAGAAAGCATTAGCCTCAGCATTAGCTTTAGCTATTGCAAACGGTAGCATTAGCGGTAGCATTAGCTTTGGCTGTTGAAAGAATTAGCATTAGCATCAGCTTTAGCTATTGAAAGCATCAATATTAACATTAGCTTTAGCAATTGAAAGCATCAATATTAGCATTAGCATTAGCAAGTGAAAGCATTAAGATTAACATTAGCCTTAGCTATTGAAAGCATTAGCATTAGCTATTGAGAGCATTAGCATTACCTTTAGTCATTTAAAGCATTAGCACTAGCTATTGGTAGGATTAGAATTAGCTTTAGCCAACAGTTCTTATAACGGCTTAAAAATCACACCCGCATGAAGTGAGAGACACTCTTATTATACATTGACATGCACATTACATCAAGATCAACTGAAATGTGATTGGTTGGTAAAATGTACGTAAAATGTGACAGTTGGCCAAATTTCTCCTTTCACTGGCAATGGTAAATATTTAGAAATGTGGGGACGAAAGGCCCCACGTGGGAGTTGTGCTCCTCAAAAACATAGTAACCTTGGTCTTTAGGGGTCCTGGCCGCAGATAGTATATTAAAGCATAAAATAAACCTTGGTCCTGGGGATCCTGGCTGCAGGATGCAGGGTACCCAGGCTGAGACGCAGGGCTGAGCTGCTGGTGGTCCAGGTTGATGAGATGAACCATCTCCGAGTAGCTCCTCGGCTCCTCTGGGTGCTGGACCTCCTGGCAGCCTTCGAACCTGACAAACGGGGAATAGATAGATATAGAACAACCACCGACCAACCCCCAACCCCGACCCTCGGAGAGGAAATACCCAGAACATTAGTCATGAAGTCCTTGTAATTACGACATCACTTCTCCATCTCCTCAATCTGACAAACGGAAGACCTTCCACAGTTACGTCATCAACCAAACCGGGCAATCAAAGTGCCCCGAGGGACGGCCACCGCCATGCACCTATCAGAGGGAAATTCTCATTGTCATTCTCTCAAGACTAGTCCTAAGACCTCGTACTTACACAGAGACGTCACAGTCCCGGTCCTGCCACGAGAGGCACCAATTGGGTCCAAACTGACACTTGATATGGCCCAACCAGATCTTGTGTGTGATGTCACACTGTTGCGGGGCAATATCCCTTGTTTGTTGATGATGCCACCCCATGGCTCTGACAATACCTATATATGAGCTCTTTGTATTCGGAGCACGTGTAGACACCTTGATATGTATAGACCAATGCTAAATTGCCGCCCTAAGGGCAGCTTAAATGATATGCACACCACCAATGCTAAATTGTTGCCCTGAGGGCAGCCAGTAAATGCTGCCCTGAGGGCAGCAAATAGAATACAGTATAATGTTGGTGTTTGACGATATTCGCTATTCGATATTTTTTATAGACCCAACGATATTACTCGGTATTGATTTGCAATATCGCGATAAACGGTAATACCGCTATATTGCCCAAGACTAGCGAGGGAACGGATGGCGTACCTAGACAGGTGGTGCTGTTCTCCTGGGGCCTGAAGGTGTTGTTGGTGGTGGTGGTGGAGGTGTGGGGTGGGGTGCGCTATCTGAGCGTGCTCAGAGGCTCCGGCAGGGGGAGGGGTCTGTTGGAGTTTGCGCGCCAGGTCGAAGCACTGGTTCCTCAGGCACTCCAGGCTGCTGAGGCACACCTCCTCTTCCTCTTCCTCTTCTTCGCTCTCCTGCCCCACTCGCGCCGCCGCTGTCCCGCCCCTCCGGGCGCCGCCACCGCGCACGTTGGCCTGGCGGGGGCGGGTTCGCCTGTCCTCGCCGCAGTGACCTGTTGTCAGCAGTGAACACTTGACTAAGCGATTCAGTCGACCAATGTCAAGCTTCTAGAAACATCTGACTATGTAGATTGTGGCCCCTATAGAGCTGCACAGCTCCGCCCCTTTTATGACATTGCCTTGGTTCCAGAAATGGAATCCTCACTCATTTTCCGAATAGACTTTTCGAAAATGGTTCATAGAAACAAGATTGCACCGCGGACAAAGCCAACTCGGGTCGTGACAAACGATGACTACAAACACAATATTATCATGCAATATCTAATTAGCAAGAAGTAGAAAACGGCAGGATACAACACTTTTTATTCATCTTTATATGAATCATTTTCAAAAAGTCTATGAGACAAATGAATGGGGAATCTGTTTCTGGAACCAGGGCAACGTCACAAGGGGGCGTGGCTGTGCAGCTCTATATGTGCATCCTCAGAGAGCCTCTCAAATGTTGAAGAGGTCGCTAGCCCTCGTGACTATAGTGTGAACTGCAGGCAGCCTGTGAGTTCATGACAGGAAACCTTGTGCTCCTGGAGTTTAACATTGGGCGCTTGTTCACTTGCGTATTCGAGGAGGAAACGCTTCCACATTTGACCACCAAATAATCATTTCTAAATCACAAATTATCACACTGCTATCCAGGTGTTAATCACGATTAATTGCAATAAAATGGGTCATTTGAACTCTGCTGAATGCATCCAAATGTTTGTGTACTACCTAAATAATGGCCAGGAATAAGTCCTTGAGAACGTGTTTCTCAGACCAGGTGGCCCATTAGACCAGGAGCCTCATGATGATTGGTATAATAATGTTCAATAAGAACTATATTGAAATTGATTATTCAATTCAAAGGTGTACAACACTGACAAAACTCCTTCCTGAACTACCTAAAAATAACAACATTTCTCTTCCTGTTTCGATATTTATATTCTTTCCCTTCACATAACACCACCTATGGTTTGCCATATGTTTCATTCATATAGAACTATGATGATAGTAACTATAATAGAACTACTATTAAGTGAACCATTTACTGGGCGATACAACCTACAAACAATACGCCTGTAATTATCGGTAAGCGGTAACTGTGGGACATTGTCCAGTTATATTTGAGAGGGCTTTGCCCCCTTCATGTGTACTTATCAATGTATCTTCCTTCTAACAAAGCCAACTACTGCAGTTTTGAAATTATACAGGCACTATAGCCATAATAAATAAAAAACAGAAATATACAGTAGTTTATCTAGCAAACATCACAGTAGACACAGAATCGCCTTTCACTGACTTCTCCCATGAATACACAGTTTCCCCAGTCCTTAGTTATAACTATCCCGCACAAAGCGTGGTATAGTATACAATTTTAGCTAGAAACGAGCAAATGTAAAAAAGTGTCACCATCACCCAGTTCTCCGCTACTTTGCACACCACAGCGCACAACCAACAAACTGACATCACCCAAGCATGAAGCATGTCAACATCATCAATGTCCACACTCAACCACAAAACACATGAACTAGAACGTTTATAAGACATGATGCGCAACTGCAGACAAGACAGTAAGAGACAGCATAACAGCAGCTGGAGATGATGATTGATAGCCTGCTAACATAAAACTATATATAATGAATTAACCACTCACCAAATGAAGTAGCCACAGAGCAGGTCTACCGTAATGTAATCCCAAAGGTGTGTCACATGTTTAACTTTGGCATGTTATTCCATTCATCCAGCACCATGGCACATACTTGTTTACATGATCAGCGACCGAACAAACTTTTACTTCCTGGTTCACCACCAGTGTCAGGACTTGCGACATTGGAGGTCAGAAACTGACCGTGAAAAGGGACAAACTCTAGGTCAAACTCTGGAGTGCAGATAACAGTGATGTTTTTTCTATTGATACTGGTATATGTTTGAATGCCTCCTATTTTTTATGGCCTATATTGTCAATTCCAATCATGCTACCAATTAATCGTTCATCCTTCAGTGCTTACTCGTGATCGCCCCCGCGGTGCCTTCTGGGTAGCGGCATGCGGAGGCAGCGGGGTCCAGATCTTCCTGCTCGTGGTCCTCGGGCAGCATGGCAGCACCGTGGCCCTCAGCCAGCAGCTTCAGGGAGTCCACCGTCTCCCGGACCACGTCACTGTCCAGGTCCACGCTCAGCGAGGAGCCCTGCCACCGCCACGTGAGAAGGCACAAGAGAAAAACCTTTTACTTGTACTGTTTTGTGCAGAAACACTGATGTAACGTTTAGTAGTAGCACCACAGTTTTGAAGGAAAGGCTTTATCTGTTTAGGATGCCTCTCGAGCGTCTCCCTAGGGAGATCCTCGAGGCACGTCCCACTGGGAGGAGACCCCGGGGCAGACCAAGGACCAAGGTGGAGGCATTGAGTCTGGCCTTGGATCGCCTCGGGGTCCCCCAAGAGAGCAGTACTAGAATGTAAACAAAAGCAGCAAACAGTGTGTCGGATGATGATGTTTGCAAAAGAATCTTAAAAGAAAGCGTCTTTAAAACTTTCTTAAATTCGCTGATAAGTCGATTTAATAGGCACCGGTTGTGATTCACCGCAGTGGGGACCACCATGTTTGTTGTTAGGCACTATTGATTGATGGGGCTGCTGGCCAATCAGCTGCGCCCATTCAGATTTTCAACCGATAACAACGGCCCCATAGACAGCGACACCGGACCTGAATTGGCAGGGAAAATCATTTAAGATGGTAGTTTGTATTTATTTATTTTAACGTGGCACTTCAAGAGTCAAGACTGGAGCCAGGCAAAATGTAATGCTTTGTGGTAATCTACGGTTTTGAAGGAAAGGCTTGCAAATATCACATGGGGACCCATGCAGGGGGAAAGCCTTTACTTCTACATTACGGCATCACAGCCCAGACATTTCAATCAACCGAAGCAACGGCGGATCGAGTCGACTCGAATCTCGCAAAGCCATCGACGGAGTCACCTTCCTCTCCGTGTCCTCCTCTTCCTCCTCTTCCTCCTCGTCGTTTTCCTCCTCCCCGTCTTCATCGTCGTCATCTTCCTCCTCGTCCTCTCCCCCACTGTTGGAGGAGTTGCTGTTGGCGTCCGACTCCGTCATGGCATCGGCGATCTTGCCCAGGTTGAGCAGGGACTTGGCCACCAACTCGTCGTAGTTCTCATACTCCTCCCTGCCACAAGTTAGTTCAAGCAGTGGTTTTCAATCTTTGTCATGCCAGGGCCCACTATTTCTTATGCTTTCAAGAGTTAGAGATCTTTAAAGGTCCATTTGGTTCAATTCAGTAAAAGTTTGACTGTCCATTACTCCTCACCCATGGGGTATACAATAGGGGTGTAAACACTCATATTCACGAGGATGGGGAAGCAGTACAGTGGCCTAAAACACCATATCTCGATGTTGTGAAAAAACAAACTTGAACTTGAACCTTGAAAAGCCTAAAGGCTCCTCAAGCATACAATAGGAGTGTAGCAGGGACATGAAGAAGGCCGTACAATGGCAAAGAAACACAATATCTCAGTGCTGTGGAAAAAGCTTCATTGTGGAAAAAAATCTGATTCAAATCTGACATCGGCAGTGACCAGCAAGGGAAACTAACACTGCGGATCCATTTGGTTTCATTTTACTCTCTTAAGAGTTAAATATTTCAACTTCGGAATTACTTCATGTTCTAGAATTTACACAATTAGAAAATGCAGCAGATTTTTTTTTTTGACCAACGTTTTGCCAGTTATCTCAAAAACTTGAAAAGCTTTAGGGTCCGAGAGATTATTAAACTCAACATCAAAGGTGGTCCGTGGCTGAAATGCTGAATGAATGGTGGGGACTGGTATGGAAAAGGTTGAAAACCGCCGCAATAAAGGGGTTCTAACATGTTTTCCATTCTAACATGTTGAATTTGTTTCATTCACATAGCAAAAGAGCAGGCTTTCCTGTTGGCGATATCAAATATACTGTACATGTTTTAGGGGTTTTTAGGGGTCAACCCACCTCTGCTCGCTGCCGTTGGTGACCCCTCCAGGGGGAGCGGGGTTGATGCTGATGCAGTTGCCCTCGGCAACCCCGACGATGCTGTGGTTGTTGTTATTGTTGTCTTTCTGGATGGGAGTGAGTTTGGACTGGCCGCCGCCAATGGCTTTGAAACGACTCCCTGTGCGGAAAGGAATATAATATAATTGGAAAAGAAATAAAGTCGGCAACACCGGATTAGAGACTCAGCTCCTATCGCTTTATTCGACGTTTCGATCGTTCCTGAGCGATCGAAACGTGGAATAAAGCTATTTCATTTGGGGGTGTGAAATTTGTAGTCCCTGTGTGTCTCTATACTGGCTAGGCAGCATGCGTTTGCTTGCTCAAAAGCACGAAGTGAGGGGAGTGTGTGAAGTGACACAGTGTCGGGCAATACTACTAGGGGGAGTTTAATACTTACTTTACTTATTACTTATTGGTCATTAGAAAATTAATAAGGGTGCACGCAAACACAATGTGCTTAGAACAGCAAAAGGTGTTCCCACCAAAAATGGATTAACTAACCCTAACTAATTAACTAACTAACTAACTAACTAACAACAACAACCATACATCACTGGCGGTCACTCACCGGGCGCCGCATCCTCGTCGTCCTCATCGTCCTCGTCCTCGTCTCCGTCCTCCTGCTCGTCGTCTCCGTCCCGTCCGTCCTCCTCCTCCAACGCCTCCGCCTGTCCTCCTCCTCCAACTCCCAACATGCCCTGGGAGGCTCTCCCCGCCTCTACTTCCTCCTCCTCATCCGAGTACGCCACTCCTTCCTCCGCCAGCGGCTGCTGCTGCTGCTGCTGCTCGTCCTCCTCTGTGCCCCCCTCCTTAGTACAGGTATTACATGGAATAGAGGGGGTCAACCTGGGACTAATTGCAAAAAAAGCAAACTCAGCTGATGTTGATCTTCAATATATCCCGAATAACAGATAAAAAGTTGCCTGGAATTGTCTGAGGTGGAAAGTTTGAAAATGGCCATTACATTGTATAGGCAAATATTTTAGTAGTCGTTTAGGTAGTCGTGGGTCCATGGCACCAGCCCGTCCTCCACACACATCACTGCTAGTATTTTGGCCAAACATGATTCTCATCATGCTCTTTGGCTTCTCTAGGTGTGTGTAGGCCCTGTGCAGCATGTATGTATGGCATCCTCCACTCCTGTTCCCTCCCTGTATGCAAACTGCAGTGGGTCCAGGTAGTCCAGGATCTTTATAACCTGGGATGTGAGGGACAGCACCCTCAATTTTATGCAAAAATAATGCTAAGCTGGATTCAGCATCATGAAAACTCCCTAGTTTGAAATGTCACTGAGCTACTTAAAGCATAATGAAATTTAGAAAATATTTGCCTTAAATACAATGTCAATGGTGGGCATAATGTAAAGGACATTTTCAATGCTTTCCCCTCAGACAATTCCAGGCAACTTTTTATCTGTTATTCAGTATATGTTGAAGATACAAAATCAGCTGAGTTTGCTTTTTTGCAATTAGTTCAAGATCAAAATACATTATTACTGGACTACCTCCTCCCGCTCTCTGTCCTCGGCGCCGTGGCGGCCGTGGCCCTCTGTTTCCCCGGCGACGGCGACGCCCGAGGAGGAGGAGGAGGAGGAGGAGAAGAAGAGGAGGGGAGGACGGCTCTCCTCTTGGCAATGGGCTCCTGAGGCTGCTTCTCCTGGGTCTTACGCTTTTTAGCCAGGGGACAGCCGTAGACGCTAGGGGGAGGGCAAAAAAAATGTGTTTTGGTGTTATTAGCATTCTTAGAATGAGAAGAGAATTCCACCCCTTGTTCTTCTGGGTTGGACCAGTGAAGAAACACGGTGAAGGTTTCTCTATAATTATGTTAGTTTGGCCTGGTCGCTCATCTAAGAGATATTTTGCACTCTCAGGATGTGCGCTGTGCCATCAACCTAAAAGACATTGTGATACATCAAAGACTCATCTAGAATTATACGTAAACCAATAAGAGCCTATATTCAGTAGACGGTAGAACGTCAGAATAATCCACACACTGAATATGCCAGGTCTGTTATGACCAGCTGGCATGGTAGTTCTGCTCACCAAGATGCTCACCAAATGACCATGATCATTTTATCATGTAGCATACATACAGTGGGTGGCCCTTCATTTTTGTCAGGCTGACATTTTGAGGTAATGCTTAGTTTGATGTACCTCTGGAAGCCCCACCCAAGGGGGTGTGATCTTTTTCACCAACTGTGTAATACGGTACCTGGGCAGTAGATGGCAGTAAGGCAGACTGAAACTACTGTATAGACTTTCCATATTAGTTTACTCCACCTTGTGGATTATTGGCAACACGGCCTATTACTTGAATCTAGGGCAGTGGCTTAGATTCTGGGGGTCCGTCTGTTACCAGCTAACCTTCAGCAACTACACACACACACACACACACACACACACACACACACACACACACACACACACACACACACACACACACACACACACACACCCACACACACACACCACACACACACACACACACACACACACACACACACACACACACACACACACACACACACACACACACACACACACACACACACACACACACACCACAACAATACCAACAAATCATATCACAATACCAACGCCATTCTGACCCATAACTGCACTGATCTGTGTGAAACACGTTCCGTAGAGTCCGAGGACAAACTGTTGACCTGCATCCACCCCCCCTCACCACATCTGCCTTTTATAGCGCCACCTTTTTCACACTTTTTCTAGTCCCATGGTTTGAGAGAGGAGAGGAGAGGAGAGGAGAGGAGAGGAGAGGAGAGGAGAGGAGAGGAGAGGAGAGGAGAGGAGAGGAGAGGAGAGGAGAGGAGAGGAGAGGAGAGGAGAGGAGAGGAGAGGAGAGGAGAGGAGAGGAGAGGAGAGGAGAGGCACCCAAGGGAGAAACCAAGGTTAATGTCCAGTTTTATTATAGGTTCCATTAGAGATGGTCTGAGACCTGCGGGTCGGTACATTGAGTCCCGTCTTGTGTGGGGCTATAGTAAAAACACCACACACAGAGCAGCACACATACCAGTGTGTCGCCTATTTTGCTCATAGACCCAGAGACCCAGAAGTGGATTTATTTTGCTCACAAAACTTTCAAAAAGCACTATAAAAGACATGCCATGTGGACAAAGCTACTCAGTTCATGACAAATCAGGACAATAAACACAATGTTTTGGGGGATGATCAAATCATTTGCAGGAAAAAGTATTGTATACCCTCGCAAAAACATGCATTAATCCTGAGCTCTGAACTGCTCTGAACTGGTTGGAATAACGTGTTCCTTCCACACGCTTCATCCAACCAGGGAAACTCCCCCGTGAGGTGAAATGAAGGCAGCTTGTACTCCACATGCATCGAAGGAACCATGAGGCCAGTTCGCTGCCTCCCCAGGTTGGCGAAGGGTGTGTAGAGCCCAGGATGACATTAGGAATTGGAACTGCGTAGAAAAAATGGGTTACAACATCGTGGGCTAAAAAATGCGGGAACGAATCGATGCCTGGCGGAGAATGTGTTAACAGGGGCTGTGATGGAGAGAGGCTCGTTGTTTTGACTGATGCGCTGAGTCAGCGGCTGCAGGCACCGATCCAAGAGTCCCCCCCATCCACCCACCCACCCAAGGTCACCCTGGCGGCAGCAAACCTGGGCTGAACCAAGGTTGTGAGTTAGATTCCTTGCAGCTGCCCAACTCTCTCCCTTATGCTGCCTGTCTCGGCTGTCCTGCTGTCTGTCTGTCTATCAGTGACTATAATTACATGTACAGACCCTTGCACTGTTGTTTTCTTCAATCTTCATCGCATCAAACGCACCCCAGCATCCACCCCCCCGATCCTTCCTCATCATCTGAATTATAATGTGTAGCGCGCAGCCACACACAGGCAAACCGCAGTCTAGTCCATCACTCTCTTTCTCTCTCTCCCTCTCTCTCTCTCTCTCTCTCTCTCTCTCTCTCTCTCTCTCTCTCTCTCTCCTCTCTCTCTCTGTCATTCTGTGAAGAGGACACGGACAGACGTTATCCCTTGCAAGACTACGTGACACACTTCGCACAATCCTATACGTGTCACACTCGCACCTGGATATACTGTACGTATACACATGCGTGTGCATGTGAGTGCGTGACCCCACGTCCCCGCGGGCAGACCTCCAATTAAAATTCCGCAAGTAATTAAAACACAAACGAACACACGCGCATGACTGCAGGCGTACACACACACACACACACACACACACACACACACACACACACACACACACACACACACACACACACACACTGTAATTATACAGTGAGACAGACAGAGCGAGAGAGAGAGAGAGAGAGAGAGAGAGAGAGAGAGAGAGAGAGAGAGAGAGAGAGAGAGAGAGTCTACCGTCAGCAATGTCTTCACAACAGCCTCAGGATCAGAAGATAGAGGTGTATCGCCACCACTAGTGTGCCATATGTTTGTTATAACATGTTTTACTTTTGCTCACAACAAGTCACACGCTCACAACATGTATTTAAAAATGACGGCAATGTGTAGAGTCAAAGCGGTTGATGTATGCTTCGTAATTTCCTAATGGAAATTGCCAGAGCAACTCATAAAGTTTTCAAATAATTGCAGTGACCTAAAAGTACACATTTTGGCTCTGGAGTTGAAGCACTCTAGTTTCTGACCTCTCAATGTCACAACTAGCCACACTAGATGGCTTTGTATGTCTGTTTGCAAAAAATAATAGGTTGCGGCCTGTTCATCACACTTTTTAGGTCAAAGTAAAGTGGCATTAGCTCATCTCCCTTCAGCCACGCAATGCTGTTGAAAGCAGCAACATGACGAAAGTTATTACTAATTTTAGTAGAAGAAACGGTAATATTATTACTGTAGGACGTAATCTCGTTATCTTACTTTTACAGAGAAAAGTAATAACATTAGTGTGATATGAAAAAAAAAAATACTATTTAATATTACATCGTTACAGCCATCACCAAAGATGGGTGGAGCAACACAACAGAGAAATGTGTCAGTATTATTTTTGCATCCTCTGTGAGCTTCTAGACATAGGCGATTTTAGCCTCTACAAGCACACAGGGGGCATAGATCTATAACTCTTTGAGAGCGTAAAATGTTACGATACATTAAAAAATAATTATTATATTTAATCTGAATTATGTAATTTCTAAGAATCTACACTGTTAGAAAATGTATGAATTGTTATTTTGACCAAAGTTTTACCAGTTTATCTATCATACAATGTGGACAATAACTTAGTTTTGGGTCTGAGATACAAGACTTAGCTTCAAATGGTGATCTGTGGCTAAAATGGTGAATAAATATTGGGCTCTGGTATGAAAATAGTTGAAAACTACTGAATATAAGCCATTAAATATGCTAGATAAGTTTTTTCTAGACACTATGTGATTTTTATTCTCATTTTGGAACATACTATAGCTAAGTATTCATTGGCTATAATATATAGTATTTTGTTCGGCCACCAGGGTGGGCAGGTGCCCCCCTGGCACGCCCCTAAAATCACCAATGTGTGTAGATCACAATTTTCAGCAAGCACAACCTCAGCCAATATGACGGCATCAAGGCCGCACCAAAAATGCATTTTGTTCTACTAAATAAACTGCAGGTTTGGTCAACTATTCCATCAACTGAAACTGGACCAACTAAAAACGAGGACTCAAACCAAAGGAGGTTTTATACAAAAGTCTCAAAGGACTGAGACTAAATGGAAATTTACTGCCCAAATTATACTGTATAAGCAAAACATCTCAGAATTATCTCAGACTGGTTCATTATTAGATCACTTCCTGAATATATTGTAGCGGCCAGCATCCTATTGGCTCAAGCTGTAGCTGGCCGCTACAATATCTAGTATCTATGACAACCATAGGAGCCTTCATAGAGCAGTGGCCTTTTAAAAATCATAATCCTCCATCGCCTCCACATCTGACTCCATCAGTCCTCCCTTTTTCCTTAATCAGAGGCAGCTCAGTGAGGCTCTTCCTGATTGGCTAACAAATAGTCCCGGCGGGACTATTTGTTAGCCAATGACAAAGCTCATAGGGATTTCTTTGGAGGCGTCCTGCAGCCCCTAGAGGCGTCAAAAAAGATTTTTTTGGAGATGATCTAATTAAGGGAGGACTTCATGAAAAACATGAAAACACTAACATTATATGTAATTATTATTTTGAACATGAAATTACATATAGGGGCTTTAACAATGTTGTATTGGCACTAGCTAGTACAATAGTAATAGGACTACTTGGAGTCTTTATTGTGATACAGTAGACTCAGTGGAAAAAACGTGATTATATGTGTCTATAGGAACATGGTGAACTCGGTTGCCTCTATACTGCAGCAGAGCTGTCACCATGGCGACACACACACACACACACACACACACACACACACACACACACACACACACACACACACACACATACACACACACACACACACACACACACACACACACGCACACACACACACACACACACGCACACGCACACGCACACACACACACACACACTTGCACAAGCACACTTCATGTCAGCAGACAGGGAGAGGCAGAGAGATACAGAGAGGAGGACAGAGTGTTTTTTTCACACCATCTGCTGGAGTTTGAAACATGCATATCAAATATGACACACACACACATACACACACACACACACACACACACACACACACACACACACACACACACACACACACACACACACACACACATTTTTTTTTGGGGGGGGGGGGGGGGGGCAAACAGACAGACAGAACTGCGGAGAGAGGAGGGGGAAACTGAGGACATGAGAGAAACAGCAGGGAGAGAGAGACAGAGAGAGAGAGCTACAGTGTTCATGGATAATTCTATTCATTGACGGGGTGTATTTTTTGCAGTGTGTTCTTTGTACAGACAGACTGCACACTGTAAGAAATACATGCCACACAACATGTACGATATAGAAATAACAACTCTTCTCTGAACAGGAGACATACCTTCACGTGACAGACAGACAGACAGACAGACAGACAGACAGACAGACAGACAGACAGACAGACAGACAGACAGACAGACAGACAGACAGACAGACAGACAGACAGACAGACAGACAGAGAGCCTGGGCATCATGCCAACTGCAGGGCACCATTCATTTATCATTGTGTGTGCGTGTGTGCACGTGTGGACAACCATCCCACCGTCCTGCCCACGCTCATTAACCGTCTCGTCACTTCAAGGAGTCCGAGACACGCACACGCGCGCACTCTCAAGCGCACACGCTCATGTGCCTTCCCATTCCCGCTCGGACAAACCGTTTGCACACCTACGCACACACACTCGTGTTGCACTCGTGTTTGGTTTACACATTTTTGTCACAGTCGAAGAAAAATATGCATATTATTATGAAAATATTCCTTGAAAAACTTGGGAACTTTTTCTTTGATCCGAACATTCCTAAGACTTTTATAAAAATAAAAAGGTCTATGTAACATGTTACTCATTGAGACGGGTCACCGCATTTTGGGAGCACCCTTTTATCCATCCGGCGAGATGGGTCACTACATTTTGGGAGCACCAAGTAACATCCCCAGTTATTGTATGTGCAGCCCTAACTAGTCTAAAAATATTAATATAATACTATTGGCCGTGCACACAAACGGCCCGTGTACATGGTTGGACCCCCACAGGTGCCCAGAGAGAGAACTGTGGATTAAGTCACCTAAAATCATACGATATTTACTTACGACTAAACCTATATCCTCGTGCTAAAACATTCCGGGTGACTGCAACATGACTGAGCCTAAATACAAACTATTCACAAGACCAAGTCACCAAGCAGCAAAGCATCCAATAATGGAAGGCTTCGTACCTGCGGTGTCGGGCGTACTTCCCGCTGACATGACCCGAGCCATCGCAGCCTGGAGTTGGACAGCTGCATGGGAGAGGGAGAGAGAGAGGACAATTTCAGCAAAAAGGTAATCTAAAGCTTAGCCGGTTACCATGACGGCTGGTGCCACCAAAGGCACACACGCACACACGTTTTGCGACACACGTTGTCCAGGGAACTACATGTTTTTAGATGGGGGTCGGTGGCCATATACAGATTATTTTGGTGGTCCTTGACATGAAATATTGAGGAACACTGATGCAGAAAGCTGAGGTTTTATTCAGGAAAACTGTCTGGGTTTAGAAGACATTTTGTAGAGAAGAGAAGAGAAGAGAAGAGAAGAGAAGAGAAGAGAAGAGAAGAGAAGAGAAGAGAAGAGAAGAGAAGAGAAGAGAAGAGAAGAGAAGAGAGAGAGAAGAGAAGAGAAGAGAAGAGAAGAGAAGAGAAGAGTGTCAGGCAGAATATTGACGGATGGTTTGGGCCTCAGTGATGTCAGCGCGCCAAGGACACAATCAATACACTGATTGATCACCTGGAGGGCTCACTCACGCTCTGTGTGTATAGGGCACCATGGGACAGCCCAAAGGGTATACCAAAAAGGGGCATGAATGCCGGTCCTCTGTACTGAATTATGTAAATTAAGTATCAGAGTAAAAAACTGTCAACAGAACTGTTGTTCTAAATAATGTTCTAAATAATGCAGTGCATAAAATTGTAAAATATAAAATCAATACAGAGAAAAAGTCAGTTAAATGCACCTAAATTATCTCCCAACATTGACCACCAAAGCATTTCACCATCCTTGCTATTTTTTTATTTATTTATTTAGAATATTTAGAACACCTTCCTGGGGGTCTTTATGTGTGTATTAGGGCTGAGCAGTTCTGGCCCCTTGTAAGTAAGTAAGTAAATTTTATTTATAAAGCACCCTTCGAAATAAAAGATACAAGGTACTGTACATTAGGACATAAAATAAAGCAAAAGGTAAAACACAGCACAAAGCAAGCAAGTAAATTCTCATTAACATGTATTCTTGTGCAAAAAGGGTGAGGATAATTGTTTTAAAAAAGACTGTACGCCTGGCGCCAGTCGCTCAGGGGTAGAGTCACCGGATGGCAACCGCAAGGTTGCCGGTTCGATCCTGGGCTCCCCCAAAGTTAGTGTCGAAGTGTCCTTGAGCAAGACACTGAACCCCTAATTGCTAGTACATGATGTGCTAGTACAGACAGGTTTTCAACGCTTTTCATCCCAGGGGCCACTAGTTTTTTCTGCATTTCAGCCACGGACCACCATTTGATGTTGACTTCAGTCTCTCCGACGCAAAACTAAGGATTTTCAAGTTTTGGTCCACAATTTATGAGATAACTGGCAAAACATCATGTAGAAGAATCGTCAAAATATCGATTCTTCTACATTTGTGTGTACATTCTTGAAAATTAAGTAATTCGTTTAATTCGTTTAATTATATTTTAACTCGAGATTGTAAAATGATACCGAATGGATCCGTAAGCATCCATTTGGTATCATTTTATGATCTCAAGAGTTATAGATCTATAAGGGTCCTTTTGGTTCATCATTTATCATTTAGCTGGGGACCACCTGGAATCCTCTCAGGGACCACTGGTTGAAAACCACTGCGGGACCTTGCATGCTTTCCACTGCCATCAGTGTATGAACGTGTGTGTGAATGGGTGAGTGTGATGCACAAGCTACAGTATATAAATACGCCATTTTATTTTTTACCATTTACTTACTTACAGTTTTTTTGTACATTCTGTCTATCAAAGTATCAATCAATCGACAGAGCACTCCATCTCAGAGCTTCAGTCTCCCTGGCCACTGTTGCCGTGGTGACGTGGGTCACCATACACCGGTGTGTGAGTTTTATTTATTTATTTTTTACTGAATGAAATGAAATGAAAGAAAGCAAACACTCTCTGTTATGAACTCCCTCATTGTAACACTGTGGGATTATACTGCCAGAATGACGCTCCCGTGTGTGTGTGTGTGTGTGTGTGTGTGTGTGTGTGTGTGTGTGTGTGTGTGTGTGTGTGTGTGTGTGTGTGTGTGTGTGTGTGTGTGTGTGTGTGTGTGTGTGTGTGTGTGTGTGTGTGTGTGTGTGTGTGGTGTGTGTGTGTGTGTGTGTGTGTGTGTGTGTGTGTGTGTGTGTGTGGCATATGTGGGTGCGTGCGTGCAGCTGCATGCCTGCCTCTGTGCGTGCCTGCATGCACGTGCGCTTGTTCGCACAAGTTTGGGTGCGAGCGACCGCAAGGCATGGGACGTTTCAGCAAGCCAACATTGACCATTTGAATTAGAGCTATTTCCCTGATGGACACATTCACACGATGGCTGCACATCTGCGTCGATCAAACATACTTGTGTGACCATACTTGTGTGATCTACGGCAGATCTACGGCAATCTGACCACCAAAAATTGGTGGTCAAATGCGGAAATGTTTCCCCCATGAATGTGCCTGAAGCAAGGGATCATGGGAAGGGAAAGGAGACATGAACGAGCAAAGGGAAAAAAACAGCATCAAAACACAAGCTTGTGAGTTTGCGGTCGGCTTATTATCTGTCATATAATACATCCGTTATGTTTTGAGAGGTGGTATATGACGTGAGCACCAGTGATTCATCGAGAAAACAACTTAAACACAAACTGCCCTGTCCGCATTCACAAATGCATGGGCTGCAGTTTAATCTATCGTATACGCTACTACTTTATCATCCAGTATGTTATGGTGTGACAGAAACTAATCATGAAAAAAACCTAAAATAAACTCATCCATAAACATGCCATAAGCTTGCAGATCAGCTACTTTCTGCAGACGATCCGCTGTATGGCGGATCCAGCTTGGGGAGTCGGACCGGAGCAGCTGTTCACATTGTTAGGGTGGTGATCCACTGAGGTTAGTTTACCGCAGACAGACAGTTGCACACAAGACGGATGGATAAACCAGACGGATGGATCATGGAAACTAGCATTATTTGATGCTGCCATTCTCTACTGCAACAATTATCACAGGCACCCAACGCTCTCAAGTCAGCTGAAACGGTGTAGCCCAGGGGTGTCAAACTCAGATACAGAGTGGGCCAAAATTTAAAACTGAACAAAGCCGCAGGCCAAGTTTGAACGAACTAACCTTTTAAAGGGGAATTCCACGCATTTTCCAAATGGGTCTGAAAGAAAAATAATTAACATGGTGAAATACATCTTGGTGATGTCATCAGATGCATTTCACCATGTTAATGATTTTTTCAGACCTCCATTTTTAGGAAATACAGAATTGGGGGAACTTTTTTATCATGTCCACACAACATCTCAAAGATATATTAATGACATATTAAAATGTTCAAAATGTGTGGTCTCCCCCTTTAATTTGATAATGTCTCAAGGGCCAAATGAAATTACAGAGTTTGACACCCATGGTGTAGCCGGTGTAGAGGACGACAACCCAGTGATTTAATTAAACTGCTTCACCGAATCACTGTCCAACTCTAAATGCTAATGGCCATTAGCAACACTAGCCTTACTAGCTGCTGTTGACAGTTATAGACAAGATCACCGTATCGCATGCATAGACATCCATTCTATTCATTCCTTTCAATCGTCTGTATCTCCTATTCCTTATTCCAGATGGCATTTTTAGTCAAAACAGCGTATATTCCACAGCTCAGAGCAGTCACCTACAGTAGTGACTCTATGGAGGCTGATAATCTTACTAGGGGACAAACACACTGCAAAAAACTGTGAACTAAGCAAGTCTTGTAATCTTAAATCTAGACTTAAAATACGATTGCTCTTGTTTTAAGAAGGAAAATACTGAGAAAATTGTATAAGATTATCAATCTTTTTTTTAGAACCTATTTCTTATTAGAATAATTCTTACCATGTACAATTCTTACCAACGGACAGATTATTTTGCTTGTTTCTAGTTTTTTACACTTGTATATATATTTTTTCTCATATTTAGACTTCCTTTTTTGCAGTATAGCAGCCAAACCGGCAAGATCTTGTGCGCCGATCTAAAATTCCCCCAAAATGGCCGATTTTACAGTGGAACCAGAAAACCCACAGCCAACCAGTGCAGAAGTCCCAAAAAGGCACTTTTTAAAAGTTTGTTTTTGGCACATTGGCATACCTCCGGCCAGGTTATCTGGGACACACACAAACGCACCCCCCCTCCCCCCCCCCCCCACGCCCCACCCCCACACACACACAAACGCAGAGTTTGAGGTCGTTCGGTCAGATGGCACCCAAGATTTACCCCGACAGACGGATGGACAGACAGACAGTCAGACAGACAGACAGTTCATTCAAACAGGCAGGCAGGCAGGCAGACAGACAGACAGACACACAGACAGTTCAGGCAAGCAGGCAGGCAGGCAGGCAGACAGACAGACAGTTCAGGCAGGCAGACACAAACACCGATATACTCATGAATGTAGATAGATCATAAAACACCAACCTGAATAATTCTGTAGCAGATGCTTCCACTGCCACTAGAGAGAGAGAGAGAGAGAGAGAGAGAGAGAGAGAGAGAGAGAGAGAGAGAGAGAGAGAGAGAGAGAGAGAGAGAGAGAGAGAGAGAGAGAGAGAGGGGCACCTGTTTATTTGCCTGTGTTGCACAACAGAGGTCTGACGTAGCTCTACTAGTCTACTATACGCTCCGTAATAACTTGAGGGAGAGGTTTAAATGAAACTTGGCAGAAATTATCAGTGGGTTGACCTACTAAAAGTCTGCTCCTGCTCTCTCTCCCCTGATGTTCTGCCAACAGACTTTAAAAAAAAGAAAGAAAAAGAAACGAAAACGCTAACTGTCAAAACAACTTCTATCTCAGGTTATATCTTCCTGCTAGGATCAGGGTCCTATTTCACAAAACTAATTTAGGGTTTAAGCCAAAATCAGGCTTATTAAAGCCTGGTCTGACTCCGTACAGCCTGGCTTATTCTGTTCCACTAAAGCCAAGCAAGGCTTAAATTGGGAGGATTTAGCAAGCCAGGATAGCTAAGTCTGGTTAAAAGCTCAGCTTGGCTTTTTCTTTCTAGACCCCTTCTTCTTCGTGGGATATTATGGCAGCTGACATTCTTAATAGTTGCATTATCGCCTCCTTCTGTATATCTTACTTAGAATAACTTCAATCTATCCCACAGGCTCACTGTTACATTGATACAAGGACTTAAGATTCTAAGACAAATACTGATGATATAATAATTAATATCCATGCTCCATAAGAGGGGCCACAATGCATATCACTGTCATTGCAAAAATATATAGTATATTAAAAAAAATCATTGGTTTCAAGTAATCAGATTGACTGTCTAATGCACAGTAAAGGCTTCAGGATTAGGTTAAACCTGGCTGTTAGCCTGGTCTGGAGCAGGCTAAATCCACCACATTGTAACTAGTATGGCATTGCTTTCATGAAACTGCCTCAACATATCCAGGGGCCTGTTTCACGAAAGGTGGATTTAACTGATATGCCGGTTTATTATATCCCAGATCAGCGATCAACCGGTTTCATGAAAACTGGCTAATCTTGCCAGATTAACTTGGCCAGCTAGTCTGGACATGTTGAGGCTTGATTCGGTTTCATGAAAGCAATGCCACATTAGTTACCATGGAAACTTATGCTGTGGACTTAGCCTGCTCCGGACCAGGCTAACAGTCAGGTGCAAGTATCATGAACATCAATCATAATGCTTATGTGAAAAAAACTACAACTGTGGGTGGTGGCTTCAGTTTAGGTGGCTCTCCACCCATCAGGCATATGAGGCTGTAAGCACATTACAACTTCCAAAAGACGCAGTTGCCATGTTTGGAGTTTTAGAATGGCTGTGGATGGGGAAAAAACGCCCCTATAGGACCTGTATATATGCTTGTTTGCATTGTGGTCCGCTGTATAATATTGAAATCAGTCAGAGTCGCTATCGGCAGATATGACCCTACTGCAGCTACAAGTAATCAGAGGTTGCAATTGTTCAACTGCAATCGTGCACCCCTAAACTTTCCATGAATATGCGCCGTCCCGTCTGCATAAAAGTATAAATAAACAGACAGATAATTCATCAACAACGCTGTCTTTTTTAACAACTCCTTGGCACTCTGCGACAGCTTTGATAACCGTCCCAGCACAGGAGGATTTCGATCACACCTCTAGCGTCTACTGAGAGATCATAAAGTCTGGGCAATGAAGTGGGAAAAACATCAGAGGCATTAATATGGACAGATCTGAGAAAAAATCAAGCAGCATAAGTAAAAGCAGTCAGACTGCTGTTTTCTTTTTCTTTTTTTACTTTTTGGCTCACACATAAAAAACGCATGTTAATCAGTCAATACCCGAGGTGGGGTTGGCAGGGGCTCTAGACTGCCTCCCCCTGGCCAGGTGGGGATGGTGATGGAAGGGGCGAGAGCCACAGTGGCCCTTTAAAAATCACAGTCCACCACCACCTCCTCATTTGACTCCACAGTCCTCCTTTTTTCCTTAATCAGAGGTAGCTCAGCGAGGCTCTTCCTGATTGGCTAATGACATACTGTAGTCAATAGCCAATGACAAAGCTCATAGGGATTTCCTTGGAGGCCTCCTGCAGCCCCAAGGAGCGTCAAAAAGACTAGATTTTTTGATGATGATCTAAGACTTCATAAAAAAAAAATAATGTAATTATTATTTTGACCATAAACATACATAAAATTACATACTGTATATAGGAGCTTCAAAGGACAACTGTTATTTATTCAAGGTACATGTTTTAGGTTGTTATTAGAGAAAGTTTGTTTTAGGGATTTTAGGGGGCAGGGGCATTCAAACATAGTACATAAATACATATTTGTTTGCAACATTTTAAACAATACCTTTTTTTATTGAAAAAAAGGTTCTCCTTGAAGTGTTGCAACCAAAATTGCTACACATGGAAAGCAATGTGAAAACATGCATATTATGATGAGCGTGGTTTCTGACTTAATGAAAGACAAGTTTCCCCTGAGAACGGTGGGGAGAAAGACTGATTACATTAGCAGAACTGATTAAACTGCTGCATTCCATTCAGGTACAAATCCAACAAGGCATTTTATTGTGAACATTAGCAAAAACTAACTACAAGTTAAGTGGTCCTGGCATAGTTCTGATTTTTTAAAGGGGAATTCCACTCATTTTCAACATTTTACTATGGGATTAGAGATGTTGTGTGGACATGATGAAAAAAGTTCCCCCATTCTGTTTCCTAGAAATTGAGGTCTGGAAAAAAACAAAAACATTAACATGGTGAAACACAACTTGATGACATCATCAAGTTGTGCTTCACCATGTTAATGGTTGAAAATGGTGGAATTCCCCTTTAAACTGGATGAAATACTGCTGTCACCTGTATTCATTGATTGCCAGAGTCCCCTTGGCAGGAGTTCTTCTCTGGTTTTTGTGCTAATACATTCAGATTTCAGATTTTTATTGAAAAAAAAAAAAAACGGAGCAGAACTCCCACCACAGTACTCTTGACATCAATTAATACAGTTGACACTATTATATTAATGGCAAATGTTTCATTCAAGTTCCCAAAAGCTGAAATATCCCTTCAATCTGTAAATCCAAGAATTTCAACACTCACAGTAACACGATCACAAAGTAAGGCTACTACTATCAGCTTTGAGAACGTACAAAGGATTAACAGAAAAGCGTGTCTGCACGCTCGTCTTTCATAGACCCGACTGCCGTGCAATCTGTCATGGCACCTTTAGAAGTCTCCCTAAAAAGGATTGATCTGATCGATTGACTCAGAGCGCTAGCAGCTACCATAATCACTGCGTTTGTTAGATCTTTGTGCTCTCTGCCTGTCATGGAATCAATTTCTGCCGTTGATGCGAAGTCTTGTTACATGCGTGGTTGTTACAGTCGCTTCGTGGACTGCAACTGGACAGCAAGGCTACAAAGTACACCATCCGTTATACTGGAAGCGACAAACACAATTTTTGGCCATGTCGTTTGGAAGTGCCTGCTTTCAGTAAGGCAACAGCCGTCTTTTAGTTTGACTCATAGGCGATTTTAGGCTCTCCCAGCAGGAGATGCCATAGATCTACAACTCTTGGGAGTGTAAAATGAAACTTTAGTACTTTTGCCAATAACATGAGTTATACTGGAAGCGACAAACACACAATTTTCTGACTATATGCAGACGGCGGCCATGTTGTTTGGAAGTGCCAGTAAAGCAGCAGTCGCCTTTTAGTTTGACTCGCTTCTACGAATGTGCCCTGTTGCACCGAAACGGAAAGGCATCGAATAGACCACCAGTGGTCCTTGTGAGGGTTCCAGGCAGTCCCCAGGGCAAATGATGGAAACTTGGAGTTAAAATATCCATTGTCCAATTTAGACCACTTAATTAAGTGAGAGAATGTAGAAGAATGGCCATTTCGATCTAAGAAATCTTTGGTTTTCCGCCTGTGGGGTGGAAATGTCATATGGTGTTTCGTGGCTCAAATTCGGACTAAATAATGGGCCCTGGGATCAGAATGGTTAAAAATTACTGGAATAGAGGAATCAGACAAAAAGACGGACAGACAGAGTGGACGCACCTCTCACTCCTTTGGACCGCGTTCGATGCCGTTTCTCCGCCACACTGACCTCCATCTGGATAGACAGACGGACAGACAGGCAGAAACAGACAGAGACAGCTTAGGCATTTAGCACATGCTCTTAATCCAGAATAATGTATAGTATGCAAGAACAAACAAAAACAAAAAACATACAAATGCTGTGCATCAAATGCATGAAACATCATCATGAATTCTACGTAAGCTGAAAAAGATAGCTGGCAAATATCTCTTAAGACATAATACTTGCCTTCTCTAACTAAAAGGTGAAGATAAAAAAACACATTGCCTGTCTTATTTCTTTCATTAACAGAGGATCTTTAACTCCGTAGGGACTTCTCCTGTCGCAGGTTGATGATGTCATTTGTCCATGTGCAGTACAGCTCTGTGGACTATATGGAATGCACATGCTAATAATATAAAAAAAAAATCTAAAATAGTGCTTTTATTTGAAATGTAAAAAGTATTATGTTGTTGTTGTTTTTATTTCTTAGCATATGCATCTGGAGCACGCGTGGACATGTGACATCATCCACCAGCGGCGCGACAGGAGCAGTCCCTATTCAGTGAAAGATTTGCTGTTCATCAAGTAATAAAAATAATGAAGGTGTTTTTTTTATTTATTTTTGCTTGCTATAGACATAGAGGGAAAGTATAATCTTTTAAAGCAGGGGCTTTCAACAGGTGGTCCGGGGACCACCAGTGGTCCCTGAGAGGATTCCAGGTGGTCCCCAGCTAAATGATGAACAGTCGGTAACCAAATGGACCCTTATAGATCTGTATATATGTTTATAGAACTCTTGGGAGTGTTAAAAGGAAACCAAATGGACCCTCACAGGTCCATTTGGTATGAAGGGTTGAAAAACACTGTTTTATCCTATTAACAGTGTTCACTACAGAGTGCTACAGTATGTCTTGCATAAAGTGCCAATGAAGTTAGATGCGTAGAGCCTAGCCTGGCTGAAGCCCAACTGAAATCTGCGTTTGATGATAAAGTTTTATTGCCAAAATCGGACCAGTGGGTGATATCATGAGTCTGGCTTCAGTCAGGCTGTTGAGCCTATGGGCTCCATTTTCGTTACCATCTAAACCCCTTATCATTTATTTTACTTTTTTTTTTTTTTTTTTGTTTTTGAATAGTTCAATGTGCCAATCTATTGACACATTGTGAGCCTGTAGACTGGCCATTTAAACTATTGTATTTTTTAATAGTTTACAAAGGCAAAGAAGTTAAGGGATAAGGGGTTTATCGGTGACAAAAATGGAGCCCATATGTATCTGACGGTGGGCGATCGAGCCTTAGCTCTATAGCTAAGATAGAGAAGACCCATACGGAAAATTGCATATATAAATGTCATATATGCAAACTCTTGAAAGTGGTGGCTTTCATACAAGCCACTTCACACACAAAAATACTAGGGATCTTATATCTATTTTGAATGGCATATATAATTCTTCTAAATTACAAAATTATACATGACAGCCAGCCAGCCAGACAGACCTGTTGTCTTCTGCGAGCCTCCAAACTGTCTTGTGGTCAGTAGCTGTGTTTTAATCCAACATCACACCTCCTCTTCCCAATTCATGATCTGGAACACACCAACATACGCATTAGGCACGCGCACACGCACGCACGCACGCACGCAGGCACGCACGCACACACACACACACACACACACACACACACACACACACACACACAGTTTAGCGAGTACACAGAGGGCTTACAGAAAGTAAAGGCGAGACATGTCATGCTTTTTTGATTGAGATGATCGGCCGTACAATTTACAATGCAAAGGCATTTAGCAGGGTTTCTTTATCCAGAGTGACTCACAATAAGCAAGGTATAAACATATACCGGTACATCAAATCCAGAGAGAAAGTGTAGTGCCTCAGTAAACTATAGGATCACATAGAATATAGAGCGGCAGTGTAGCGTCTCAGTAAACTATAGGATCACAGAAAGCAGAGACAATGTAGTGTCTCAGTAAACTATAAGAGCATAGAATGCAGAGACAGTGTAGTGTCTCTGTAAACTATAGGATCATAGAATGCAGAGAGACAGTGTAGTGTCTCAGTAAACTATAGGATCATAGAATGCAGAGAGACAGTGTAGCGTCTCAGTAAACTATAGGATCATAGAATGCAGAGAGACAGTGTAGTGTCTCAGTAAACTATAGGATCATAGAATGCAGAGAGACAGTGTATAGTGTCTCAGTAAACTATAGGATCACATAGAATGCAAAGAGACAGTGTAGTCTGTAGTGTCTCAGTAAACTATAGGATCACATAGAATGCAGAGAGATGGTGTAGTGTCTCAGTGTCAGTAAACTATAGGATCATAGAATGCAAAGAGACAGTGTACTGTAGTCTGTAGTGTCTCAGTAAACTATAGGATCACATAGAATGCAGAGAGATGGTGTAGTAGTGTCTCAGTGTCAGTAAACTATAGGATCATAGAATGCAGCTCTAGACATTGTAGCATCTCAGTAAACTATAAGATAGCATAGAATGCAGAGAGACAGTGTAGTGTTTCAGTAAACTAGATTAGAGGATCATAGAAAGTAGGGATTTCTCCTGTAGGGTAAAACCTAACAAATGTAGGGTAAAAAATGTAGCCTACTTGCTACACAGTAAATCCCAAATATAGCCTATTGCAAAGAAGTTTAGCTCACAATGTGATCTCACTGTAGTTTGGCTATAGTTGAGAACACATTTTAAATGTTTTTGAAATTAGTAAAAAGAAAACAAAGAGGTAAAAGGTTCAGGAAAACAATGGCCCCAACAATTTGCTTAACCGACTTCACTCTGTCTCTGGAGTCCGTTCAATCAGCCGGAGTTCTGGTGCCAAGTGGGGACACACACAGGAGTGTGTTACATGTCAGGAGGTGTTTTTGCAACCGTTCCTAATTTAAGAATAGGACGTGCAAAGAATGCAAAGAAGCAGACATGCCTAGACTTAAATCACAACAAACATTTCTCAATATTTCATATAGTCAGTTGGATTTGTTTGTCTTAAAAAAGCACTTAAGGAATTACAAATTCAGAGTAGAACACAGGCGGAGGCATAGGCACACGCATGCTCGCACACAAAGGCACACACACTCATTCAGGCATGCACACACTGAAGACGGAGGGTGTGTGAGGACATCATAGAAACTTTCCTTCTGCCATTCATCACTATGTCAAAGAATAATAATAACAACAACAACAACAACAAAAATAATAAGTCAGAGCAGAAGGAATGAAATTAACAGAAAAAAAACAGAATTTGATTTAATAAAAAGTATATAGAAAATAATAATAATGAATCCAAAAAACAGGTTGTTGTTTTTTCTTATTTCATTGCAAGGCGACACCCAATGAACATCGACCGGCTATTCTGATCGACTATTATTCAATCAATCAATCAATCAATCAATCAATCAATCAATCAATCAATCAATCAATCAATCAATCAATCATGTCAGTCAGTCCATGACACGCTACTTTTGGCTCTTTAGGTGAGGTCGTTTAAAGACACTTAAGTGATCAATTAATTATTAATAATAGGCAAATAATAGGCTACTAATAATGACTCTGATTACAATAGCGAAGCATCAAGTCAGCTCTGGAATGTTCAGTTCCATGCGCACACACACAAACACACACACACACACACACGCACGCGGATGCACGCACGCACGCGCACACATGCATGACATTAAACAACAACAGATAGCTTTGCCAAACAGCTCCGACAGCAGCAAACACATGCATGACTGGCAGACAGACAGACAGACAGACAGACAGACAGACAGACAGACAGACAGACAGACAGACAGACAGACAGACAGACAGACAGACAGTAAATAAGGAACACCTACTGAAATGGCGCCGAGCAGAGCTCTGGTCTCTTCTCTGTCTGCGACCAGTCTCTCTCTCTCTCTCTCTCTCTCTCTCTCTCTCTCTCTCTCTCTCTCTCTCTCTCTCTCTCTCTCTCTCTCTCTCTCTCTCTCTGTGTGTGTGTGTGTGTGTGTGTGCTCTTTGTCAGAGACGACGGAGTATTCTATCCATTCCTATAGGGGTAGAGGGGGGGAGGTAGAGGCAGAGGGATGGTAGGGGAGAGAGAGGAGCGCGCCGCTGCATATGCTGCAGCCTCTTTTACTGAGAGAGAGAGAGAGAGAGAGAGAGAGAGAGAGAGAGAGAGAGAGAGAGAGAGAGAGAGAGAGAGAGAGAGAGAGAGAGCTGGGACACTGCAGCAGCACCACACAGAAAAGGCGTTTGCCTTCCGTTCCATCTTCATTTTTCACTCTCTCTCTCTCTCTCTCTCTCTCTCTCTCTCTCTCTCTCTCTCTCTCTCTCTCATCCAGCGACCTCGCACAAACTCGCACAAGAAAAAAATGCAACATGGGGAGGAGTGGGGGCTGGAGGAAGACAGAAGTGGTGAGAGAGAGAGAGAGAGAGAGAGAGAGAGAGAGAGAGAGAGAGAGAGAGAGAGAGAGAGAGAGGGGGGGGGGGGGGGGGAGACAAAGAGGGACAGACAAAGAGAGAGAGACAGAGAGAGAGAGGGGTAGAGAGAGGGAAGTCTGTTTCTCACCTCCTTTTCCACTATACTATACTGTCTGTAGGCTACTCCCTCAGACAGTCTCTCTCTCGCACGCACGCGCGCGCTCTCTCTCTCTCTCTCTCTCTCTCTCTCTCTCTCTCTCTCTCTCTCTCTCTCTCTCTCTCTCTCTCTCTCTCTCTCTCTCTCTCTCTCTCTCACACACACACACACACACACACACACACACACACACACACACACACACACACACACACACACACACACACACACACACACAGTCCATTATTTAGCCTACGCTTTAACCAAACTGTGTAGGCCTACTGCTGACCAAGACGATAAACAATATTTTATCTGAGATAGCTAACTAGCTAGCTACTTTAGTAAGTGTGTCTAAGTTTCATGCGTAGACACCATAGAGTACTCTATGGTAGACACAGAGAAACAGACATGGGGTATCTAAACATGAAACCAAATGGACATGAAAACATGGAACCAGGAAACATCTAAACATGAAACCAAATGTTCCCGCAAGGATCCATTTGGTTTATTTTTTACGGTCTGAAAGAGTTGGTTAACAAACTTAACTGATACTTACTTATCATTTAAGCTGGGGACCACCTGGAACCAACCGGTCAAGGACCATGAAAAAGCCTCGTCAGCAGAGGAAAAAGATGAAACATGGTACCATCTGTGCCACCTGGTGGATAGAAAGTGTTGTGCATTTCCCCAGAGGAAAAAGTACAAATAAAATAAAATAATAGCACACACAGACAGCACCCCCGGTTTACACCCAAGCTGTTTGCCGCTTTGAAACAGGTGGGTGAAGGACAGGCCTATAGGCCTAATGTTTTGGCACGTGTTATAACCCCCTTCATACACTACAGGCTCCACCTTTGCCACCGCTAAATGCCTTATCCAAAAACCTGTATGAGTCAAAGAAATTAAAGGTAGAGGCAACGTTTTAGCCAAAAATGTGGCGGGTGAAGCAGCGTTTTAACCAATCACGGAGAGAGAGAGCAGTCTCCAGCATTTTCATAGTGAGCCAATAGAGTGGAGGTAAGGTGGAGTTGGGTTCTGTAGGCCTACACACACACTGAATTTGCCTCTACTACCTTTAAGGATACTGGATTTATAGCGTGTGATGAGAACTCAGCCCTAAATCTTGCTATTACAATAATATACAATCATATTTTAACCAGTGTATTCATCATCACCCAGTATTGTTGGGTATGCCACTTTCTCAGGAGCATTACTTTATACATGCCCGTTACTGTATAGGTCACACATGTAGCCTTTGCACCTTGCACTGCTCACCAGTAGCCTACAGCAAATGACTATACCGATTAATACAGCCATGACGAACGTTTACAGTATAACTCCAACACATTTGACTATAGTATTGAAAGGTTGGCTCTTTGGTGTACATGCTAGCTTTGTTTCATGCTCACAAAGACAGACAGGCAGACAGACAGACAGACAGACAGACAGACAGACAGACAGACAGACAGACAGACAGACAGACACGGTTGTCATGTGAACGCCCACCCTGTCTTCTCGGCTGCAGTGTGCGAACCTATGAGGGAAACACCCAGAGAGAGAGAGAGAGAGAGAGAGAGAGAGAGAGAGAGAGAGAGAGAGAGAGAGAGAGAGAGAGAGAGAGAGAGAGAGAGAGATACTATAGCCTAATGAGAGAGAGAGTGAGAGAATGTGACAGAAACAACAAAGAGCAACAGAGAAAGTGAAGCCAATTACCTCTCTCTCTCTCTCTCTCTCTCTCTCTCTCTCTCTCTCTCTCTCTCTCTCTCTCTCTCTCTCCACACTTTGTTCCAGAATTAGACCAACAGAGGTGGTCTTTCTAATGAGCATCTCTCTCTCCTCCATGTGTCCATCCAGCCAGCCAGCACTGCTTCCATCCATCCATCCATCCATCCATCCATCCGTCTCTCCCCTTTCATCAGTCCTCTCTCAGATCCCCTCTCCCCCATGTTCTGCAGTCGAGAGCAACCAAGGACACAAGGAAACAGAGACTGCAGACAGACAGGCAGGCAGCCAAACTGCAGTCAGGCAGACGGAGACTTCAGACAGACAGATAGACAGGCAGGTAGATAGGTAGGTATATAGCAGGGCTGGATCTAGGCGTGGACATGCAGGGGGAAATGCCCCCCTAAATGCCCTTACTGCACCACCAAACATGATGGCATGCAATTGCAAACAACCCAAATTTCAAAGATATTTCAAATTAAAGGGCTTCTATTAAAAACATGATTCGAAACACTATGCTACTAACTACAATTGTCGCACCACTAAACCAACACCATTTCATTGTTCAAAAAAGAAAACTCTGAGTCAGACCTCTTCATGCATGCTGCATGCCTGTATAATAACAGCTGTTGTTATTATTGATGCTTACACTTGCCTTTAAATCCTTTACAAGATATAGAACTTGTAGTTCACAGAACTAAAGAAAATATTTAAAGTAGGACACACACACACACACACACACACACACACACACACACACACACACACACACACACACACACACACACACACACACACACACTCCGTAAAACTGTGCTCTATTTTTTTTATTTATTTTTTTTTTTTTTCAATACAGTTTTGGCATGCGCCATAACCATTTTACAACGTTCATTTTGCGATACAGCTGATCTCTGGCTGTCGATTGGTTGTTGGAGATCTGCAACGGGTGCTGATTTGTTGCTAGACCTGGGATCCAGAGTGTCAATTGGTTGTTGAAGTTTGGCTCTGTTTGATTATTGGTTGATGGAGCTGGGCTCTGGCTGTCGATTGTTTGTTGGAGATCTGCTCTCGGTGCTGATTGGTTGTTGGAGCTAACCTGATTGGTTGTTGTGTGTGTCTCCCTGTCACCCGAGCCATAAAGTATAGCTCGAAGGATATACAAGCATTGTTTTTTTTTCCTTTTTACCCCCCAGATACACTTACATACCAGTACTTCCAGCCTCACAGCGCGATCCAAACACTGTGATGACAGCGTGACTATTTTTATTTCAAGTAGTCTAAACAAACAATATGGCATGCCATCGTTGTACCGCTTCGTTCGTTTCGTTTCGTTCTTACCGCAGTGGTGATAGTTGTGATAGGAACAACGCACCGGCATTACGACATAGATCTGCCTGCCGTTCATTTAGCCTAGCGTGGCCAGCACAGTGGTATTCATAGGTTTCATCCCCATGGTTTCTCCGACCCCCTGATAGGCAGTAAACACACTCAAAAAACTGACTGAAGCCTGCCATCGGTTTGGCACATTTAAATTATGTTTGCTTCATTTAATTACTTTACTTCAAGGCATATGCATATTTATTTAATTGATATAACTAAAAACATATTAATAGTGTGAGATGTAATACATCTACATTGTGTTGGCTTTAGTTAAATGTATTTAATTATAAGATATGCAAATGTAATGAATTCATACCACTGAAATGTTGTTAATTGTTCCAACTCAAAATATATGCTTTTACAATGTATGCATTTATACTGAGTTGATGCAACTCAAATATAATTAACTGTGCTCATACAATATCTATTCACTTAACATTCATGCATTCAAATTTAACTAATGTAACTCAAATCATATTAATAATGTAATTTGAAAACACACTGAAAATGAGTTTGAGTTTATGTTCTCACGCTCCCATAATACCACGAGTTGATGCAACTCAAATATAATTAACTGTGCTTATGCATTACATATTCGTTTAACATGAATGCATTCAGATTTAACTGATGTAACTCAAATCATATTAATAATGTAATTTGAAAAGAGACTAAAAATGAGTTTGAGTTCACGTTCCCACGCTCACATAAGACCACGCCTCCAGGTTTCCCGCCTTTTCTTCTAGACTTTGTCATTTCACCACACAAACTTTGCTGCAAAGAGAGGTCAGATGCTTGTTTGAGCTGGGGACGTTTTTTATGGTAAGTTAAGTTTTTGTTGTTTTTGGTAATTTGTGATGAATATTTAGGTGTATTCTGTAATATTGACCATAATGTGTACAACAGCAGTGGTAAGTAATATGTTTTTAGTCAAATTAGAGTTACTGGTAGATTTGTTTGCCTCAGAAACATGTTCATAGCGTCTCCTGTTGTGTTTCTTCCAACAAATGAGTATTCTAAAATGAAAGACAGATATGGGTTGGGTTCGCACGGTGTCCAGTGAAAATAACTTTTGGGTTGTTTACACAAACAAGTGTTAGTGTTGCAATTTACAACTTAGGAATTTAAAAGACACTCTTAATCCAGAGTGATTTATATTAAGCATGAACAAGATAAACTTCTGGGTGTTATATACCACTAACCTCCATTTATCTCATCTTTTACCGTTTTTGTTGGCTCAGAATTCCAAACAACAACAAGTATCAGCCCATTTTCATAAGGAAATATCTTGTGTAGTCTAGTGTAATTATTTTGCTGGTACAAGCTGAGCTGTATTACCATTGTGATTTTGTTCATTGCAGGTTAAACAAATTGTCACTTTTATGCTCTATACTAGACTTAACAAACCTTGAAATCTTGTTGTATATCTGTCATTTTCACCACATATTGTTTTTAAAAAATGAAATGTATTTCTTGTCCTTTTTGTCTCTTCTCTAGACAACTACATCCCACTGGACTCGGTAAACAGTCAGACGTCAACTGCCATTGTTGTGCCATCTCCTGCAACCACTGACCAGCAGCAGGTCCGGGTTAGTGTCTGTTAAACCCAAATAGTCACACCACATTCTAAGTGTGTTTTTTTTTTCTTTCTTTTTTTTCTTACATTTAAGCTATACTATACCGCACGTTGACTTGTTGGAATGGAATGCATTTCTTGTCCTTTTTTGTTTCTCCTCTAGACTAATAGCTGATGCAGACTACATCCCAGAAAATTGGATCTCAACTCCCACTGTACCACCTGCTGCATCTCCTGTAAGTGTTATCTAGTAAGTTGGCTTATTACTGCTACTGTTTTATTGCTGCCCACGTAGGAGTTATCTGGTAAGTTGGTTTATTGCTGCTTACGTAGGAGTTATCTGGTAAGTTGGTTCATTGCTGCTTACGTAGGAGTTATCTGGTAAGTTGGTTTATTGCTGCTTACGTAGGAGTTATCTGGTAAAGTTGGTTTATTGCTGCCCTAGGTATAGGAGTTATATGGTAAGTTGGTTAATTGCCGCCCTAGATATAGGAGTTATCTGGTAAGATGGTTTATTGCTGCCCATGTAGGAGTTTTCTGGTAAGTTGGTTTATTGCTGCCCACGTAGCAGTTATCTGGTATGTTGGTTTACTGACATTAGGTAATAATGTATGAATAATGTATGTTGGATGTATGAACTAACAAACTTGTCCAACTCTGTAAAATGGTAGTATTTGAGTTTATTTATTTTGATGGAGAGTCTCACTCTGGGACTGCCCATTAATCAGGCGTTGAGATGTCCTCATCCGGTTTCTGTGAGGTTTAGTAATGAACAGTCAGCAGGAGGTCATACTTTCCCCACTACTGTGTTCAGCGTTTTGATTAGTGTTTGTTTGTGTTTCATACAACTCAGGCGCTGCTCAGGCTGCAGAGATGGACCTTGGAGTCATTGGGATCTACACGGCTGGGAGGTATCAACATAGAAAGCAAAAAGACGTATAGTTATTGAAGTTGTGGCAGTCTCATACATGGCTTTATTCTGCTGTTTGGACTCATCCCTGTAGCGTTTTACATCATTGTTTAAAGATTATTTTATGGTTGACAAATTAAGAATGTAAAAAATATGTTGAAAAAGTTTAAATAAAGAAGAAATCAATTTATCTTGTCTAAGTGTCTACTTGGCTTAGTACAGAGTACAGTATTTAAATGGGTATTCCACTTTCAAAAAAACCTTTGGTTTGGTCATTTTATGGTCTACTCAGTCTCATGTGAACTCACCAGACAGTTTATTAGTTACTCCATTCAGTATTTAGATATTTGATGTTCATTTTAGCGTATCCACCTCCTTCGTATACAAACCCATTATAACTTAAAACTCCATTTTAACCATGACAAATTATTCGAAAACAACCCATCTTTTTTCTGGTAACTGATATTGTCCTCCTAATACATGAGTGGGCCATGGAATTTCATTTACAGTTTTCATATATTTGTTTTCATATATTTTTAAAATATTGTTTTATACGAGTGTAAATGAAATTCCACGGCCCTCTCACATATTAGGAGGACAATATCAGTCACCAGAAAAAAAAAAACTGGTTGTTTTTGAATAATCTGTCATGGTTAAAATGGAGTTTTAAGTTATAATGGTTTGTATAGGAAGGAGACGGATACGCTAAAATGAACATCAAATATCTAAATAGTGAATGTAGTAACTTATAAACTGTCTAGTGTGTTCACATGAGTCTGAGTAGACCATAAAATGACCAAAGGTTTTTTTGAAAGTGGAATACCCTTTTAAGGTGGACAAAGTAAGTAAATTATTGTATGTAAAGTATATTAGCTCAATTACATTAAAATGAGTTGGAACAACACATTCCGTTACTTTAGTTTGAGTTGGACAAAAACAAAACAATTCGGTTTGACCAAGAGAATTAAGTTACATTAATTTGAGTTGGACAAACCTAAATCAATTCAGCTTAGGCTTAATTTAATGAAAATGAGTTGGACTGATAATTGAACAACCTGCATTGTATTGAGTTTATTGGTTTGAGTTGGGGCTACCTATATCCCATATATAAATCATACTCATATAAAATGGGTGGAAATATTTACCTTATTTAAAATGTGTTCAATTGACAGATTATTTTTTTGAGTGAACATGGCGAGTGGAAGCAACACACGCACTTGCCCGGCTGTTTTTATCAGCAAGGACTATTTAGATCATCTCACCCATGAAGAACAACGCAGATATATGGAGAAACTACAAGTGTCGGGCACTTGTGAACACACCCAATGTTCAGAGTGCCACGCTCCTCCCCACCGATAGGGGCGCATACAATTAAAAGCCAATGGCGGAAGAATAAAAATAAAAAAAATGTATAAAAATACTTTTTTATTAAACAATGCGACACGCTACAATCCTAATTCCAGGCGCAATAAGTGTCTAACACCCGTAAAAACACGTGTGAGTCTTTATATTTGAACACGGAATGTTTATGTACACATTATGGATGTAAATGTAGCAATCCACCCCAAACTGGATTAAGCTGCTGCATAACGCTCATGAAGTACGAGCGTCATGCGATGCACGGCTAGTTCACTGCAGAGACGTGTGTATTTTGACGGCTGCCATTCTTTCTTGTCTCCTGGGACGGAGGCTTGTTTAATCACATTGATCCATAATCGTCTCCTTTCTGAATTTTCCTCTTCGCTTGGTGTACTATACAGACACAACCCAGGCTTCTGTCTTCGCCGGTTGGCACAGCCCATGGGAAAGCAACTATCCGGCATTTTTAAGATTTAGCTAGTTACAACGCAGCCACTCGCTTCCTGCAGTGGAGAAAGTAAACTTCTTGCCCAACAGTGGGGGCGCGGCTACGGCCCGTGACGTCACATGATAGCTATGAATAATCGCAACACGAGGCTGAGCTTGGGCGCGTTTGTCCATCTGTCCGACAAAAGAGCAGATAGTTAACAAGGCAGAGAGGAATTACAAACGCATTGGAGCTCAGCATTAATCATATTAAATCCCTTTATTTTAGATTATTTGTAGTACTAGTACAAACATGAACAGTACAGAAACTTTACTGTACTGCCAGACAGACAGACAGACAGACAGACAGACAGACAGACAGACAGACAGACAGACAGACAGACAGGCAGGCAGGCAGGCAGCTACAGCTACAGCTACACTGTGATCTGTCTCTTCTGTAATTAACCTGAGTGAATAGTAACATTTTGCTATAACGGCCCACTTCAGTAGTATGAATGATACAGACTGGGTTATACATAACGCACAATGAATATTCATTCATGAAAAGGAACCGCTATTGCATGCTTTTATTAATTAAGCAACATGATCACTGATTGTATGTTTATTCATAAAGACACTGGGGATAGGCTGTGTTTTGACATTTACACTAATAGCCTAGTAATATAATACATATTTATCAATAGACTATAATAGTCTGAGCATATAGTCCATGCTCAGACTTAAGTCTGAGCATGTAGGTGAGGCATTTTTTTTTATTATATAGCACCTTACATACAGCTTATTTAATCCATTCTAAATGGGAACACCTCTCGGTGTTCTAAGCATTATCTTGTACTTTAGCTAATGAAAAATAATTGAGTTTATGCTGTGTAGTTCAGTTCATTCAATGGATATGTAGCTATAATGTGTTCTAGACACACAAAAGTAGGCTATAGTTCATTATCAGACAACTTCATTATCATCACAGAAACACCACTTATCACATGTAATCAAATGTTTGTTTGTATGTCACATCATAAGTGGTAACCTATAGAAACCTGCACCTTAGACTCTTAACGCAATCACCACAAAAGGCCTAGCGTAACAGCTCACAACAGGTCACAGAGGTCCATATAAGTGGACAGCTGTGAAAGCTACGCAAATACAGGGACTTCTTTTAACTTCTGGCTGCAGGACTTCTAAAGCAATTTGGAACAATTAAGACCAACTTGTGGATTACATTTCTGCAGTAGCTGGGCATTAGGGAGTGGATGACACAAAGGTAGGGTAACTGGCAACCGTGGTCTCTCTCTGGTGGGAGAGGGAGAAAGAGAGAGAGAGGTGCAGAAGCAAGGGATTATACTTTGGTAGTACATCCGTGCCGAACCGAAAAAGCGGCATTATTTGGATGTAAACAGGACAGTTTTTGCAGCCTGCCTCAGCCCTGAATCAGCACCTTAAAAAATACTAGCTTATTTTTTTCCTGTCATTCAAGGACTGGCTTCCCTGCCTTTGTGGCCGTTTGTGCGGGTTGGAAATCCAATCCCAGCACCTGATTGGCCAACAGCCCTATCAATTACTTCAACCACAACGTCGGCTGCTTTCCCACTATTCTGATGGGTTCATATGAACCAATCACCGTTAACACTGACGTTTGGACAACGCCCATCCTAGAAACTGCTGTGGTAGAGAGGGACTTCAGTCTGAATAATGAAGTGAAACGAAATGACAATTCAGACTGAGGTCAGGCTACAATTTTTTGTATTGGTTTGGAGATCGGCAGTCTGTGACAAGCAGACTGGCCGTTCTTTTCAGTCTCGCCCGAGATTGTATTAATGAAAAATATCGGAAAAATAACGGCATAACAGAGCGCTTAGTATTTAACAGTATCACCGTTACAGAATATAAAAAAATAGTGTGTTATAGCTTGCGTTTATGCCGAAAGTAGTGCCGTTATAGTAACGCGATATTTTTAACGCGTTATTGCGCAACACTGGTCCTTAAAGGTAATAGAGGCAACTTTAGTGTGTACAAACACTGTGTTTGTAAACAGATTTGTTTATGTTTATTATGAAACTGCTGTTTGTTTTATGTTTTATTGAAAAATAGCACACCTGCTATTTTCTTTTTTTATGGGGAGGCAGTGCAAATATTTGAATATTATACGTTTTCATAGCAAGTGTTTTGTAGAATAGATTTTCGTCACCACTAAACCCCCTATTAAAAACATTTTTCAATGTTTTAAATGGCCACTTTACAAGCTCACAATGTGCCATAAGACTGGCATGTTGAGAAAAAAGGTAAAGAAGTCAGGGATAAGGGGTTTGGCATGTGACGAAAATGGAGCCCATAGTGTCATTTTGAAATGGGCTAAACGTCTAAACCACCATCTCGTCAGACGGGACAGTCACAGCGTCCTGGTTTCCGATCGGACCGTCTTTGCTCTCCGCATCGGACGCCCGGCGGCTGACAGCGATCCAGCTGTGGGGCGTGAGCGGCTGGTCCGAGGCGGGGACCTCCGAGGTTGAGACCGAGGCCTCCTCGTTGAAGGCCTTCTCCAGGACTCGGACCACGTTCCTGCGGAACACGCCCCGGAAACCCTGGCTAAACAGGTACAGCAGCGGGTTCAGGCAGCTGTTGAGGAGGCACAGGGCGCCCGTCACGGGCTTCCCGAACTCGATGGCGAGGGCCAGCGTCCCGCCCTCCCTCAGCCTCGTGAAATTGAGGGAGTAGATCAGCCACACGGTGTGGATGGGCAGCCAGCACAGGAAGAACGCGGCGATAACGCTCAGGACGATCCTGAAGGAGCGGCGACCGGGGCCGCCCGACGACCGCCGGGGTGACACCAGCGGGCGCTTCCGAAGGCGCCAGTGGATGGCGGCGTAACAGCCGATCATGACGGAGAACGGCACCGCGAAGCCCACGAGGAAGCGGGCGACCGTCATAGCCGGGAAGCGGAACGCGTGCTTCGGGTAGTCCTCGGGTGGGATGGCGTCGGGCACGGCGGCCAGCGCGTAGTTGTCGTAGCAGCGGATCTTGTCCCCGATGGCGCCCGTGTTGCTGAAGACGAAGTAGGGTGTGCTCAGCGCCAGCGCCAGGGACAGCGCCCAGACGGCCAGGCCCACGCAGGACGCCCTGGCCACAGTGCGCTGGCCGCTGCAGCGTGCCCACACGGGGCACAGCACGCACACGCAGCGGTCGATGCTAATGACCGCCAGCGTGTAGACGGAGGCGTGGTAGTTGGTGAAGAAGACCAGGCCGTCCAGCTTGCACAAGAGCCGGCCGAAGGGCCAGTGGTAGCCCAGGGCGTTGTAGGTGATGTTGAGCGGCAGGAAGGCGGTAACCAGGAAGTCGGCCACAGCCAGGCTGAGGTACCACACGGTGCTGACCGTCTTCTTCATGCGAAAGCCTGTGGCCCAGATGACCACGCCGTTGCCCGACACGCCCAGCACACACACCATACTGTAGAGGACCACAGCGGTGATGCGGATGGACCGGTAGATGGAGTCCCTGTCGTAGCCGGTGCCGTTCGCTCGGACCAGGGTCGGCTCGGCCGTCGCCGCTGCCGTCATGCCACCTCCCCAGCCGCTCCCGTTCCCAGACAACAGGTCCTTGTCATCCATTCCTAAAATAAATAAACAATGGATTATATAAGCCTTCAACCCTTTTGATACCAGAGCCCACGGCACAGACCACCATTTGAGGACATTTTAGCCCCACAGACCCCAAAACTAAAGATTTCTTTTGTCCACAATTCCAGGCTGGATTTGGGAAACAAAACAGTCAAACATACGGATCAAACCATTTATCTTCTAGTTGTGTAGACTTGGGCTAATTCAGATGATGGGACCATTTGGTTTCACGCTTATGCTCTGAAAGAGTTACCTCTGGTTAACCAACTTTCCATCATTTAGCTGGGAACCAGCTGGAATCCTCTCAGGGATCACTGGTGGTCCAGGACCACTTGTTGAAAACCACTGTTATAACCTACATGCTTTTGTTTTGTTTTTAATACAGTGATTCACTTACCTCGGATCCGATACAATATTGATATTTAGGGTGGCGAACGATTTATATTGCGATTCTTAATTATGTTAGATTTGATATTGATATATTGAATCAAGTTGAATCAACAAGGATTCTATAAGATGTTAGGATTCTGTAGGATTCTTATAGGAATCCTATTGAATTCCTATATCCAATAGGATTTGTTCCAAAATCTTATAGGAGGAATCCTAGGATTTTTTGATTAAGGAATATAGACCATGAAAACATATATTGTACATTCAATGCATCCATATGATGTTAGTGAGTCTTTTTGACATGAGCAAATTAATAAATACATTTTTGATAACAGATACTCAGTAAGTGTGTTATCCTAGCCAGGAACCCCACACAATGATTGTATAGTTAAAAAGTTCTGTAAAAAATAAAAAATAAAGTCAACCTATAAGCAAAACATTGTGAGCTTGTACATCATCCCAGATTCCCAGATTCTCTGTCATAGCCAATCGTAATGAAACTTGAAACTTCTTGAACCCCCATGACTCGAAAATTTGGATGTCAGGTGATTTGAGAATCTGAGGGCCCAGGAATTGTCCATTGATGTCCAATTAATGATTGTCAGCTTTGGTTTCTAACAAGAGAGCACGCTACACAGGGGGTCAAAATAAGTACAAAAAAGCCACCTTGACCCAGCAAAGTCATCGCAAATTGCAGAGGGAAGTACGCTATGTACACTATCAAGTACACTATATGTACTATATACAGTATACACTATGTGTACTATATGTACACTATCAAGTACACTATATGTAATTGACATTGTTGATCATGCAAGGAGACTATCTCAAATAATTGTGATTATAGGCCTATAACCACGTGCACATACATGCGCATGCACACGCACACGCTCACACACAACAAAAATACTGCTTTCCTATCAACTACCTGTTGACAAGGCAATAAAGTTCTTGAATCTTGAATCTTGAACACAGGTCAGGAAGAGACCCTGGTTCATATTTCGCCACCTACCTGATCATCAGCTTCTGCAGGAATGGCACTCTGGATCCATATGGACCGAGAGAGGGAGAGAGAGAGAGAGAGAGAGACAGAGAGAGGGAGAGAGGGGGGTAGAGAGGAGAGAGAGGGGGTGAGAGAGAGAGAGAGAGAGAGAGAGAGAGAGAGAGAGAGAGAGAGAGAGAGAGAGAGAGAGACTATGGGTGAGATTTTCGTTACCGCTATACCCCTTATCCCTTAACTTCTTTGCCTTTTTAAACTATTAAAAAATAACATTTCTCAGTAGTTCAAATGGCCAGTCTACTAGCTCACAACATGTTAATAGATTGACATGTTGAAATAGTCCAAAAAAGTTTTTCAAAATAGTGAAAATGAAATAAGGGATATGGCATAAGGGGTTTAGCATGTAACGAAAATGGAGCCCTATGAGGTTGGAGGTGGGCGGCCCCAACTTCTTAATGGCTTTAAGTGAAGGGATAACAGTATGACAGTTTAGCAGTGATGTCAATAGGTTTTCAATCAAATGATATGCAAGGAGGGTCTTTATATATGTCCCAGGGACATTTGGTGGTCACCCTTCACAGACGTTAGGAGTTATGTTTTGTCTTTATTTTTATTTATTTATTATTTACAAATTGCAGCATGTATCTCCCATTTCATACGCTTATAATGTGTTTATATTCTTGTCGAAGTGTAGGCCTATCTGCAGGGAAACAAACCCACATTCTATGATGCCACTGAGCAGCATGAAGCTAGTTGCTACTTATCTCAGTGCTGTTGAAAGGGAGAACAGCATCAACATAATATGTTACATATTATGCATAGGTCTATACATATTATGTAAAAGTTGTCAATGCACACGCAAAAATGTAAAATATCACAATAGACGGTTGTGTTGACACTCTGGACTTGTGTTGATTTAGGCCTGGGATATTCAAATAGCTGCCTGCACAGCTTACAAAACTCTGAGGCTTGCATTCAAAGCAACCTACCGGAAAGTCTGATCGCACCGTACCATAAGTCCCCTGGGCACTCAAAGACAAAAAACAAACCTGGGCTTCCATGAGAAGTCAACAGTGCCACAGGCTGACCACCTCCATGCCCCGACCCCATTGATGAAATAACTTGTTCAAAAGTAGCCCAGACAAGTATTAACTGCATACATTAAAGGACCACTTCACCACTTTTCAATGTATCTTCATATAATAGGTCCTCAATAATGTACATGATAAAATACCACTGTCTTTCCTACACAGTCTGTGTCTCATAGGAGGGCTGTGGGCAGTTCCCAAACCAATCCTCCAATGACATCATCAATGGAAAATGCTAATAGAAACTGCAGGCTTTCTATTCCTGAAAAGGTGCAATGCAAAAATGGCAGCCAATGTTCCCCTGATAACAAAAATATAAATATTATTTCAAAAACATATTTAAAATGAATTAATTAATATACACTTTACTGAATGCTGGACATTTCTCCTTAAATTTGATCATCAGTCAATGTTTTAAACGACTTTAAATACTTTATGCACCATGAGTTTGATTTATGTTAAGGCGGAAAAAGTTAACTTTTACACAATATTCTAATTCCTGGAGACAGAGCTCTAATTAGACTAGTAGGAAGTACTCCCACTACTTAACTCATTTGGCGCCTAACGCCATTACTGCACGCCTGCGATGCTGCAGGGACTCGCCCTGCAGGGCGGGTTTCCGCAAGCAATGCAGAAGTTACTTTAATTGACACCCCCTCTCGTGTAGTAATGTATGAATCAAACAAATGGAAATTAAACTTCCGGGACGGAATATGAAGCCGCATTTATACTTTCTGGCTGTTGTGCCGCCGCACGTTAGACCATACATACATCAGAGGCAATTAACAGGATGCACAGACACAGTGTGTCATTCGGAAAGTGTGTGTGTGTTTCATGAAATAAAGAAAATCATAAACTTCATAGAGAGTGTGGATATGCCGTTTTTCTCATTCAGAAAGTGACCATTAGGAAAAGTGCTCATTAGTTTGCGTATAATGTAATAACTGAGCAGCTCTGTATTTCCATGGCCAACTCCATACTGCTCGACGGAGCCTATTATATTAAACAGCATTTATGTTTCATACCATGGGGTTCATTCAGGCCAGGTTCATGTTGTTTGGTCAGTGTAATTACTTGTCACAATATTTTAAGAGCAACGTCCCCAGGCTGACCATCCACATACTAGACCTACCTGCCCACTGTAACTCCTGCTCCATGCGGGATCTCACTGTTTACATAGGCAACGCCTTGGTAGCGTTTGTCAAACCAGAGCCATCTTGTGTCATTGCGACATTGAGAAACTGAGTGCTCGAGCTGCTGTTCATCTAGCCTGAATAGAGCTGAGAAGTCCCGCCCCCTTTCATGACATCGCCAGGAGCCCCAAAATGAATTTCCCATTCATTTTCCTCATAGTTGGCTTTGTCCGAGGCGTAATCGTCTTTATATGAACTATTTTGGAAAAGCCTGTGAGGAAAATGAATGTTGAAATTACTTATGGGCCGTGGCCAATGTTGTGAAAAGGGCGGGACTGCTTATCTCTATTGGTATACTGTAAACACAAGGACAGCGCAAATAAGAGCTATTTTAAGCATGCGGGTGCAACATGTCAACTGTGTGTATTGTACAGTAAAGTCTATATAATATGTCAAAATGATCCAAAATAAATGGATTTAAGATAAGTATAGGTAACTTGACTGATTGAGCCACTACACTTGACTGATTGAGCCACTACACTTGACTGATTGAGCCACTACACTTGACTGAGTGTAGCCACTACACTTCCCAGCACCTCTTGCACGCGTTTAAGCTGCATTCTGTCCCATCAGATGCGCGTGATGTCATTTTTCCCAAGAAACAGGCCATTACTGTTTTTTGATAGAAAACATATAACAGGCTTTGCGTCCGGAAATTCTGGGAATTTCAGCCCGCATTTGTGACAAATATGCCTGTCATAATGGATATCAAATTTAAAGGCAATACCACTTCCATTTTCAAGATTCTTTCTGAGAGCATACAAATGGGGACCACACAACATGCTTTAAATTTGGGCTGTTGCCTGAGTCCAGTGCATTTGTGCTTGCTTTCGGGGTTCAAGACGTGTCCCTACTTGTTGTTGTCTCGAGAACTACAGTATATAGGCTACTCTATACTGTCTCGTAATGTACCGTTCTCGTCCATGTGCAAAACAAAAACAAAGAAAAAAAACACTATTTTGCCATTTATTGCGATTCCATGGATCTACAAGTATTGCGCCCACAAGCGCAGATCAGCGCACAGAAAATGGTAATATCATGCAATTCAGTGTGTCTGTGTATGTGTCCTGGGTGTGCGAGGGAGGGGGGGGGAGGGGGAGGGGTCCAGTTGGTTCGGTGCTGGACCGATTGACTTCAATGTTAAATAGCTGATATTTGAACAGGCCACCGTTCACTGGTGAATGGTGATAACAGTATTTATGATACAGTGAATTAAATCTTATGTCAAATGGTTTATTTGTAAGTCCTACTTTTTGAGGTTGAGAAATAAGTGAACTGTGGACTTTTCAAATCTCAAACGTATAAACAGGGAACTCAAGGCATTCGCAAGTCTTTCGGTCAGTGTCTTGAGAAGCGGTGCAGCAGATGCGCTAATTATTTGGGACTTTCTACCTTTATTCCTGTGACATGATGCATATTGTAATGCTCTTGATTCATGTCATAGATGCCCCTTTTCTACATTTCACCCTGAGGTCCCCCCCTCCAATGCAGTTTGCCTTATAGCTACTTATTCATTGAATTAACTGAAACTATAGTAGGTATACAGAATGAACTCAATGCAAATGCAATGTCTCTATATAATTCTAGGAAGCGTGTCTGCCTGTTCACTTCCTGTGTAATGTTACTGTGTCATTTGTCTCCATTTGCGTAACGCCACGGCGCACGGAAAGCCTCACTGAACCTCGAGTCACACAGCCCTGTCATCCAGCATCAATATGTGCGGCTCACAAGCACAAAATATTATACCAATCATTTTGATTTTAATACTTTTGTGTCAAAAATAATCTTTGCGCACATCACGTGTCACCGGCAGTGTTGTTTGTTTGAGAATATTTTGACTTAGTCTTAGTCTTTTGAGTAACACACATTTAGTCTTTTAGTCCCATTTAGTCTTCTGAAATTATTTTTTTTAGTCTTAGTCTAGTCGACGAAATATCAACATTGATTTAGTCTTAGTCTCAGTCTTAGTCTTTTTTTAGTCTTAGTCTTTTTTAGTCTTAGTCTTTCAGTATTAGTCTTAGTAGTTTAGTCTTACATACACATGCATTGTAGGTTTATACTGTATATGTTATTGATATGATATATGTTGTTATACAGATTTATAGTCTTTAGTATGAAAGATGTCTCGATTTATTTCTTTGTAAAATCACTGCATTAGTAATAAGTCCCTTTCCTGAAAACGTATGCAATCTATACTGCAGATATGTTCACATACTTAAAAAGAACGAAAAAAAATAAGTTAAAAATGTTTCTTATTTCCATTAGTCTTAGGTTATGATTTAGTCTTCGTCTTAGTCTTAGTCTTTTGAAAACACACATCTTTTAGTCCCAATTAGTCTTTTGAAATTAATTTTTGTTAGTCTAGTCTTAGTCGACTAAATATCAAAAACCTTAGTCGACTTAGTCTTTAGTCTTAGTCGACAAAAACAACACTTGTCACCGGATACTAGTACAATACAGTGCGGTACAGTACAGTATGGTACAGTACAGTTCAACCAGACTTGTATGCAAAAACATTCCAAGCAAAACATTCCATTGTTTGCATGATCAGCTAGATCAGCACTCAGCTGTGTGCTGAAGTAAGCCAAGGCCTATTTGTGCATGAGCCGAGCGAGCAGAGTACCCTGACACCCCCAGGCGATATTAGGTACTCGACAATAAAATATCTCTTACTTACGTCACCATTACGTCATAACCTAATCCAGCCAATCGGAGTATCCCGAGAGACAACTGCCGCCGACCACGAGCCACGTAGCGATCGCTTAACTTGCGCCCACACAAGTCTGCATAATGACAAAGCAATCTCTCAGATGATATTCAGCCATGCTGTGAGTGTGACTAGCTGTGACACAGGAGGCAAATCCTTTGTAAAAAAAAAATGCAAAAGGTAATCCTGTCCTTCAATTTGTCCGCCAATCTATTCCTTGGCTACCATTTTGAATGTCATCTTGAAAATGACATCTTTCCAGGAAGTATATTTCCTACATTTTATTAGGTCTTTAAGTATGCACAGAGTTGCCAGAATCAGTTGAAAAATATTAAGAACAATGACGTGGGCCGTGTGCGTCAATGTTATTCGCTATTACCCAGTGGCGACTGGTGGGTTTTCTCCAAAGGGGGGCGCTATAGTATGTGTGTGTGTGTGTGTGTGTGTGTGTGTGTGTGTGTGTGTGTGTGTGTGTGTGTGTGTGTGTGTGTGTGTGTGTGTGTGTGTGTGTGTGTGTGAGTGAGTGTGTGTGTGCGCGCGTGCATGTTCTCATCCAAGTTCCACATGGAAACAATTCCTCTCATTAAACCAGGAGCTACTCTTCGGTACAAAGTAGAATTTATTACACAAAAAAAGACAAGAATCGTCCAACAGCTTCTCTGAAACATACAGTATATCCGCATCAACAAAAGCCTCTCTGAACACAAAATGCTGCTTTCATTAAGTTATTTAAATATTAAACACAAACTAGTCTCGTGTGGCCAGATGGTTGGCCTCACAAACAGACAGAAAGGGTAAATGGATTGAGTGTTAAATCCTGGTAAAAATCCTTACAGCAAATATATTATTCTACACCTGCAAATAATGAAAGCGTATATAGTTTTCTTCTTATAGAGCTGGCCAGTCCCCCCACTTCGTGTGGTCGCCCGTGTTCCAGAAACTTAATCCTCGATCATTTTCCTCAGACTTTTTCGAAAATTGTTAAAATAAACACACTATAGGGCTATAGGGAATGCCAAGCCGACTTTGACGTCTAATAACACGTACATTTTAGTACATGTTATTAGACAGCACTGGAAACACATTGGTGATGGCATTTTGTGGTAACGATTTATTTCCCTGATTTTCAACTTTGCCCTAACTGTTAGGAGAACTGAGAATTAAAGAGGCGTTTTCAAAAATGTATTTTCGTGAAAGGAAACAACAAAATGGCGGCGTTTGAAAGGTGTACTTCCAGACTATATGGCAGTCGGGACATTGTAGAACAATTGGCAAGGCTATACGCAAGATGGGAACAACAAATGTGTCGTGTCACAACAGAACGGTGAACTAAAACATGACGTGGGTAAAAGAACATTGAACTAGTTTTCCTGTCAGCTCCATCTGTAAGATCTGTCAGCTCCATCTGTAAGATCTGTCAGCTCCATCTGTAAGCCCCAGGCAAGACGTCACAGGAGATTTTCTCTGGAGCCCCCCTTACCAAATGACCGGGGGGCTCCAGGGAAAATCTACCGTGATCTCATACCTCTGACAGGCACAGTAAAATGGCGCCCGCCAAGGGATAAAAATATGAACTATTTTTTAAACTAAAGAACATGGTGTCCCAGGCTGCACATGAACATGGCGCCTAGTCTGCCTAATGGCAATAACGCCCCTGCCCCCACTGTAACTCATGAGTTACAGACCGACCGCTTAAGGGGTCCCATTCGGGAAAAAAAAAAAACTGTCAAAACAGAGGGGCTCCCTGAAGACCTACGACGTCGCCCTCCTATTGGTACCTGGTAACTGAAGGCCACCCATTGGTTTACTTTGGGGGGGAGGGGGGCATTCCAACAACTTGGTTACTTCGAAAAGGCAGCCTCTCGTTTTTTTTTTTTTTTTAAGACTTGGCCGCGCCCTCTCTGGACAGCCTGTCGGCCTCTTCGTTTCCTGTGTAGCCAGCGTGCCCTGGGATGTGCAACTGGGACGAGAGACAGAGACACAGAGAGAGAGAGAGAGAGAGAGACAGAGAGGTTAGCCAAATCTCCAGTATGAACCCATTTTGACCTGAAAAAAAATTACGCCGCATTTTCACCATTTTCCAAAAAAATATCAAATCCACAAGCTTATAGTGCCACTGAGTGGTGTGCTATGAGCTTGTAGATCTGATATTTGTGGCTTGTAGATTTCAATAGATGAGGTAATTCCAATAAATGCTAAGAAGGCTTATAATGCCAACTAATGCTAATGATGCTAATGGATCTGTAACTCTTGAGATCGTAAAACATAATCAAATTATTTTTAAATTACATTTAAAAACTAACTCAAAAAACTACACATTTAGTAAATGTAGAAGAATTGCTATTTTGACCAACGTGTGGTTCTATATTTACCACATCCTCAGAGAGCCTCTCCAACGTTGAAGCGGTAGGGCCCTAGTGGTTATAGTGTGAACTGCAGGCAGCTCGCGGGTTCATGACTAGGAAACCCTGTGCTCCTGGAGTTTATCATTGGGCGCTCGTTCATGTCCCTGTTCATGGACTTCCACGTTTGGGCATCAAATTTTGGTGCCCGAATGCGGAAGTAGACACTACTTCCGGCGGTCTTCCGGGTGCTTCAAAACGCCACTGTGCAGCTTGTATTGAAATGAACGGCAAGGGGGCGGCACTATCGCTCCAGGTAAGCCTCTATATTTTATTACTCTGTGATATTTACCCAGACAACCTCCATCTCAGAGTTCAGCCTGTCCAGCTCCATGAAGTCGTCCTTGTTGACCACCTCTCCTCCCGACTTCAGCCTCCATCCGTTCAGCTTCCAGTTCTTCACCCAGCTGGTCACGCCTACAGACCCCACGGATCGCCACGCAGCAGCAACACAAAAAGGCGGCAAATGAAAGTTAGTTGGTCATTAAGTCAATCTGACCTGAAAATGAAGGATTTGCGCCACACATTGTCAATAATGCTAAGCAATGCAAAGTAATGCTAATTATGCTACTAAATGCCCAGGTATGTTTTAGCCCCACAGACCCCAAAACTAAAGATTTATTTTGCTTTTGTCCACAATACCAGGCTGGATTTGGGAAACAAAACAGGCAAACATACAGATGAAAATGACCATTGATCTTCTACATTCTCTAGTTGTGTATACTTGGGCTAATCACATGATGAATATTTTAACTCTTGAGAGTATAAACATGAAACCAAATGGATCCACATGGGTTTGGTTGGGCTCTGAAAATAGCAGATCTACATTATTTCAGCATGCAACCAATTGTAAATAAGCCATTAAGAGGTCACTAATACCCACCAAAACACTTTTTTCCTGTCAACAAAATTGACTGCACATTCATTCCACTAAAGTCTTACAATATTGAAATTTGTCATGTGACTTGAAAAGTGTTTAAAACTAAACAGAATTTAGAACACCAGTGCATTCATTACCATGAATAGTGAACTTGCTGTCTGTGTAGAGAACCAGCTTCTTGATGTCCATGTCCTTGGCCTGTTCCAGTGCTTTGAGGGCTGCCTGCGAGCACACACATACACACACTTATCTGTCCATTTTCATTTGAGTTGGTACGAAGCACAGATGGACTCAAGCAAATTTTAGAAGTATGGCTGCCATTCGCACCCTTTATAGGGGAATCGGAATCAAAATCACTTTTATTTGTCATTGGTTAGGTTTAGTGGGAAAAACAGTTGTGACTGTTATGCAAAACGGTCGCGACTTTTATAGTGGCCGGCTGTAATGCAAAACAGCCACTGCTGTTATGCAGGTTAGGGGGGATGAATACGAAATACAAATGGCTGAGCTGTATATTGAAGAGGCTGGCTGGTATTTGATTTGTGAGTAAGAATCTAATGATTCACATTCTTTTTGTTCTATCCCTGTGTTATACATTGCACCCCACGTGTGGTCATGTATGTGGGGTATCATCTGCTTTTCTTTCCATTAGATACCTCAGTGCTTTTCAACATTTTTCATCCCAGGGCCCACTATTTTTTCCAAGTATGGACCCGCAAGATTTACAGCTCTATATGGGTCCATTTGATTACCAACTGTCCATCATTTAGATGGGGGACCACCTGGAGTTCTCTCAGTGACCACTGGTTGAAAACCACTTCGATACATACATTGAAATATTCATATTCACCTGTAACTCTGCTCTCTGGTTGGTTTGTCGGCCAAGGAGAGGCTCTGCAACGTTCCTTTATAAGAAATAATAATAATGAGTGAAAAAATACAGTAAACAACAGTAAACAATGATGACTGAAGTGAGGACAAAAATTGCGATTAGTTGGAATGATGTCACGTGTGTGATGATGAGAGCGTCACTCCCTTCAGACAAATGTGATTTTTAGGCCTTTAACCTGCACAATATTTTCTGTATCTCATTTGGCCCATTGGGAAACATACAGTAATAGACCTTTAGGTAAGCCCCGCCCTCTTGTCCACTCTAGGACGCTTTCCAGCTGGGCTCATTCATTCCAATGTAAATATCATGGACATTACACATTTTTGGAACCAGACTTTCAAACAACCAACAAGGCATGCCATAATCAGTGGAAAAAATGTGTGTTTGACATGCATTTTTTTATAAAAACAACATTCTATCGTATAGGAAAGCTATTGGTGGATAGGTTTGTCTATCACATGTTATGCTCAGCTGTGATAATACTATTGAGAGCGTAAAAAGATACCAAATGGCACTGACGATTTAGGCCTTTTTTATTAGTAGATGCATATAATATACTGTATGACGGATGTATGTCATCTCACTGTTGAACTTTACTTTTCTACTGTTTAATGGTTGACACCCTTGTAATTGGCCACCTCTCATTGGCTTGCTGAATGTTCAGTCCTTATTAATTCACATATATCAGGGGTTTTCAACACGTGGTCCGGGGACCACCAGTGTTCCCTAAGAGGAGTCCAGGTGGTCCCCAGCCTAAATGATGGAAAGTTGGTTAACCGGGTGTAACTCGTTGAGAGCGTAAAAAATGAAACCAAGTGGACCCTTGCGGGTCCAATTCTGAATAAATACATAGTGGGGCCATGGTATGAAAAAAGTTGAAAACCGCTGATGTACTGTATATATAAACCCTCCCTCATTGTGCTGCCAAAGGTCGAAAGGCTGGTCATTTCTGTTACTGGCACCTACTAATAAAAAGGCCTAAATCGCGCCTGCCACTCCAGTGTCCTCCTCCTTTCTGCACTTTGCTGTACCTGCACCTGTGGTGCACCGGATTGGCCGCATATGGCTTGAGGCACGTTTAGTAGACTCCCTCTGTGATGTGGTGTGTGTGTGTGTGTGTGTGTGTGTGTGTGTGTGTGTGTGTGTGTGTGTGTGTGTGTGTGTGTGTGTGTGTGTGTGTGTGTGTGTGTGTGTGTGTGTGTGTGTGTAACCTGTCGACTCACAGAGGGTGGTTGGGACCCCAGTACACGCCGATGCCCGCCCGCGCTCCGTTCCTCCCATTCTTTGTACAGCAGCCGTCAGTGTACACCACCACGGCGTCGCCTGGAGGAGAGAGGGGACGCGCACGCGTGGGCACACACATCAAACATTTTAGGATGGAAAAAGAACAAACGAAATGCCATTGTTTTTTAAGGGCCATGGGCCACCAGTCGCCCGAAGTATGATCTAGTTGTGGCCCGTACACACTGCGGGTATTTGCCCCAATTATGCCGTCAGCGACCATCTTTTGGCGCTTGCCGACGAAAACTCCCAATCTCACGTAAAGTCAGGGGTTTGATTGCTGAGGTTTTGTTTGCTGTGTGTGAAAGGCTTCTGATATAGCACAGAAAAAAGGTTCTCCCGGCGGCTGCCCGACCATTTCTGAATATCAAGCGGGTTGGACATCATACAATGTGAACTGACTTGCAACCACGTCCCGAGAAAGCCTATATTTCACTCAGTGAGTGAATATTTTATTTTATTTTATTTTTTAACCCATTAAACATAATGGAGTCAATGTAAGCTTCCACAATAAAATCTAAAATGCCACTTTTCACTCTGGTGTCGAATTTTTCACATAGTCGCAGGCGACTAGTACGCACTGACCAATCAGAATGCAGCCCAAAGTGCGGTGTCGTGTATAAACCATAGGAATAAACAGCAACACATCTTCACTGACTATGCTGCTCCAAGCTCTGAGAAGATGTCCTGTGAAGGTGCAGTCCAGCCCTGGTTGAACGGGGGTACACCCATCGATATATAGACAATATAAAATGTAATATGTTTTATACTTTTGTATAGTACTCTGTCTTATTATTGCATTTAACTAAGAGAAATGCTTCAGGCCTCAGAATCAATCTAGCCCATCATTGTGTTGTGCATCTATCTCCATGCATGGCCACAATGTCACAATGCATGATGCATTGTGCCACTTCTCGATGTGAGGCTGCGAGCTGTAAGATCTGCAATCTATGAATCTTATCCCATCCTGCCCACGTAATGTTTACAGTATGTTTTATTGTAGCCTATAAGTCTATTATATGCATTGTGCATAGGTGACGTCAATGCACAATAGGCAAGGCTCCACCCCCGAAACCTAGGCCCCGATGTGTGAACAGGGGCAGAGAATCTGTTAGGTGGGGGTGGGGGTGGGGGGCGGGGGGCTCGGGGAGCCCGAGCCCCAGAGCCCCTTATGTCTTAAATTCTCATGGGGGCTCGGGCCCCGGAGCCCCCACAAAGATTGTGTGCCTGTGTCACGGCCATATCACTCGGTTTGCATTTCTCTTATTAACCACTGCAGATTTGTAGGACAAAATGTTTAATCCATAGCAACAGAAGGATCGACAGGGGTGGGGTAGAGGGGGATGTTAAAGGCACAGTCACATGTACAGTATATGACTACTGTCTATTTTTTTTTTGTTTTGTTTTGGGAACAATCAATCGATTAATGCATGAATGGCAAAATAAAAGAGTTTAAAAACAGGTGAGGAAAAGATCGATAAACATGTATCCGAGGCCTAAAACTCTGCAGTGTGTAACAAGCCATTAGTCACTCAGCCAACCAGCCCATGGGTCTACTCACCCATGTAGGTGAAACCGTCGGAGGGGCCCGACGTTTTGACCTTCTTGGACGGGGACTCGTCTGGATGCTCCGTGTGGGAGTGGGTCCTCTTCTTCCCCAGGGGGATGTACTCCAGGGCCTCCGGGCCTCGCCGGGGCAGAAGACTGGCCGCTGTCGCTGCATCCACCAAACTAGCAGCTTCTTTGTTGTAGAGAAACGCATTGTCATACGAGCTGCGATTCTCGACTAATACCACAACAAAAAATAAACAAAAATGTTCGCCGGATACTGTGGCTAAAATTCTGAATAGATAGTGGGCCCTGGTGTGGAAAAAGGTTAAAAACCACTGGACTAGGGGACAAGAGGTCCAGTTTAAGTTCTTTTTACACTTAATCCATTGACCCAATCTGATGGCGGTACAGTAATAATAAAGCGTCGCCCACCTGCAGGTGCGATGGCTGGAGCATCCGATGGCTTGGCACCTCGGACGAAGGACCAGGCGTCTTTCTCCGAAGCAAACTTCTTGTAGGAGGCATTGGGGAACTTGAACACTTGGCTCTTGCATTCGTCCCTATGATAGATCACAAATTAAAACATGCTGGTATTAGGGAGGCACCGATACTGATCTTTTTTTCAGTTCCGATCCGATATATTCATTTTTCAATTACCCAATACGATATTTTCAGCCCAATCTAACCCCTTGTCGTATGTATAGCACGGACAGACACACAGCCTGTTCCATTCATAGAGTAGGACAAGGTACCCATTCATATAATACTAAAGAACCTACAATGGAAATTTGTACCCTAAGTCCGTTAGAGTACAAATTTGTACCCTAAGTCCGTTCATATTACATTACTATTGTGTGACGGAGGAAGTGTGGCTTTTAAAAATGACAAAAACCTGGAAGGTTCTGGCTGGATGCATTCAGAGTTTAAAATCTAAATATATAAATATTTTTATATTTATAAATATAGAAATACGCAGAAAGTGGCTCTGTGTCGGTGTTATACATACAGTACGACTTTGGGGTGAGATTGGTTTGGATATACTGTATCACCGTATTGTTCCGATTATAAGACAACCCTGCTTATAAAATTATCCCCATTTTTCAAGATGGAAAGGAACCGTCTTGAAAAAACAAACAAACAAAAAAAACGTCATTTGTGAAAGGAACTTGAATGTCGAATAGTATAGTCCCCAAATATAAGATGACTCCATTTTTAAGGATATTTCCATTGGAAAAAAACAAAACAAAACACTGTCTTATATTCAGGCCAATAGGGACTATATTCAACTATTAGTGTAGCTTTCTGTCCTACACAAAGATTAAACTCCCATTGACAATTAATAATAAGAGCACCTCTGACTTCACTCGACACATTCTTTCACCTACTACGGCTAGACTTCAAATAATAGAACAGTCTACTATTAATAATATTTGTTGTTGCTGAAATACACAGCATGACTCTAAATAGCAAATCCTGTACAAATACCTTTTTATACATTTAAAAAAGAAAGTGTGTGACTGTAAACATTAAATAGCCTATGTAATAATGTAAACAAAGGTGTATCGTGACGTCACATGAATACAGATACCGATCGATACCAATTTTAGTGGTTATCGGCTATTCTTTAGTGATAACCAACGAACAGCCTTCGGACACGGTTGCACGTTCAAACACAGGCTTCCCCGGTCAGTGTCGAAGTGCCCTCGAGCAATACACCGATCCCCTAACCACTCCCGACGCACAGGTTGTTCCTCTGCCATTGGTGTGTTTGATTATGTATGCAAAGCACCTTCGATTAAGGCGCAATATACAGCAAATGCAACATTTACCAAGAGACTACCGGTACATGGCTCAAATCAAAGATGTGCCGTCAGCAAAAAAAATAATAAATCCCCCCTGCTCACCAGGTGTTGTAGACTCCAGGCTTGAATCCCTTCTTCACGGCGTACCAGTACTTCACCATGTCCTGCGGAGTGCAGCGCAGCGCTCTGCGTACCGTTGTGTAGACGCTGCTCAGTCTGAGCATGGAGGGAGGCTTACTGCAGCTCTGCTGGCATTGCGCTGGACCTGTACAGGAAAACAAAATAAATTATATAACTCCTAATAACGAGTAGATTCATTTTACAGCTTCCCTTGTCCCAATAACGAGATGCAGTTCATTGTTTAGTCCAGATCACAATGATCCTCTAGACCAGGGGGTTTCAACCATTTTCATACCAAGGCCCACTAGTTTATGTGAGGGCCACTATGGAAGTGCACATTTGACCTTAAAGTGCAAATACAAAGAAATAGTGTGGAATTGGAATTGGAAAAGGTCAGTCGGCCCACAAGCTCACAATGTGCTGCAGCGCGACGTGTCATGACATGAGCTTGAAAATCGGTCACTAATAGAACCGATAAAGTGCTTCATCGGGCAAGTGCAAGTCTAGCCCTGCATGGCTTTTATTCCTATTCAGAATAAAAGCCATGCATCATCTGATTCACTTGCTGTTACATTTAAATGTGGGCGCTGTTTGCGTGCTAATCATTCCATGTGCACTTACCCATTAAATAATTCCAAAGACGTGTGGTGTCATATAGTCCTCTACTTTCATATCCATGTCAAAGTTGTGGCGGAAAACGTTTATTTAGTGAAATATCTCCACTTTTCACGAGACGCACACAGACATCTCTCCCTTCGGGCAAAGGGGATCATAATACCGGCTGCACCTGATCGCTGAAAACGTCATCATCACAAAAAGTTTGGGGAACACAATTGGCAGGTGGTGATGACGTTTGCAGTGATCAAGTGCAGCTGGTATTATGATCCCCTTTGCCCGAAGGGAGAGATGTCTGTGTGCTTCTCGTGAAAAGTGGAGATATTTCACTAAATAAACGTTTTCCGCCACAACTTTGACATGGATATGAAAGTAGAGGACTATATGACACCACACGTCTTTGGAATTATTTAATGGGTAAGTGCACATGGAATGATTAGCACGCAAACAGCGCCCACATTTAAATGTAACAGCAAGTGAATCAGATGATGCATGGCTTTTATTCTGAATAGGAATAAAAGCCATGCAGTGCTTCAAAAAGGCCTGACCGTTTCACTGGCTGAGATCTGTAACTCTGTAAAATGAGACCAAATAGACCCGTAAGGATCAATATGGGTCCATTTGGTCTCATTTTATTCTATTTTATTGGGTCTCATTCTCATTCTACTCTCTCAAGAGTTAAGTTATGCTTAAACATCTGAATTGCTTCATTTTAAAAGAATTTACACAATAAGAAAATGTAGAAGAATAGTTATTTTGACCAACATTTTGCCCTTTATCTTCGATTAATGAGTCTGGCTTTACAGATGAAGTAACAGCTGAGCTGTGTATCTAAACACAGAAGGACTTATTCATTATTTTCACAAACAGTAAATTTTGAAAATGGGTGGAACAGATTTTGCATTGACATGAACTGTAGTCATTAGATTACACCAGTGATTATAGCACTCAAATGTTTCATGTCAATGATCAAATAATCGAAAAAAATCATCAATGGCATTCTATTATGGCATCCTAATGCAACTCACCTCGACGTTTGAAACAGGGAGAATACAAAAAAAATCAAAGGCACTGTTGTTTTGTTGTCTACAGTTAACAGTTGATATTCTTTTTTGCAGAATTCACGGCCGATTGATGGCTTCTCTGCAAAGCTGAAGCTGCGTTTCCTTCTGTCGCTGACGGATGCTTGCAGACACTAAATTAGATGTAAAGTTGTAAGACTTGTGGTTTAAACAAAGCATAAGGTTAAACCATAGTTAAAAACTGACATCCATGCAAGCCATCAAGGATTTTTTATCAAGGATTTCACTTCCGGTGACGTCATCCTTCAGAATAAAAGTACTCGCTAAATTAAACAAAAAATATTAATTTCCACAGTAAAACAATAAATTCAAGTATATAAACGAGAATATATGACACACAACATACAAAATATGTTTATATGCACTTTTATTACATTTTATTACCATTTATGACAGTTAAAAACAGTAAAAATTAACTAAATAGATAAACACTGTTAATTGGAGAGCATATGCCTTACAAATAGGATGCTGGACAAAAAACCCTGCTATGAGGCAAATGTTGGGACATATCCACGCGTGCGGGGAGATGTCCCCTACAACATGCCACTATCCGCTAAGAAGGACACGGGTAAAATTCCGAGCACCAGGCCTTTTAGTGGCGGCACACATGCAAAAAGTGCCATTTCTGGACCCAGAGTGAGCACTGGACAAAAAACGCTGCTACGAGGCAAATGTTGGGACATATCCACGCGTGCGGGGAGATGTCCCCTACAACATGCCACTGTTCGCTAAGAAGGAGATGGTTAAAATTCCGAGCACCGGGCCTTTTAGTGGCGGCACGCATGCAAAAAGTGCCATTTCTGGACCCAGAGTGAGCACTGGACCAAAAACGCTGCTACGAGGCAAATGTTGGGACATATCCACGCGTGCGGGGAGATGTCCCCTACAACATGCCACTGTTCGCTAAGAAGGAGACGGTTAAAATTCCGAGCACCGGGCCTTTTAGTGGCGGCACGCATGCAAAAAGTGCCATTTCTGGGCCCAGAGTGAGCACGGGACAAAAAACGCTGCTACGAGGCAAATGTTGGGACATATCCACGCGTGCGGGGAGATGTCCCCTACAACATGCCACTGTTCGCTAAGAAGGAGACGGTTAAAATTCCGAGCACCGGGCCTTTTAGTGGCGGCACGCATGCAAAAAGTGCCATTTCTGGGCCCAGAGTGAGCACGGGACAAAAAACGCTGCTACGAGGCAAATGTTGGGACATATCCACGCGTGCGGGGAGATGTCCCCTACAACATGCCACTGTTCGCTAAGAAGGAGACGGTTAAAATTCCGAGCACCGGGCCTTTTAGTGGCGGCACGCATGCAAAAAGTGCCATTTCTGGACCCAGAGTGAGCACTGGACCAAAAACGCTGCTACGAGGCAAATGTTGGGACATATCCACGCGTGCGGGGAGATGTCCCCTACAACATGCCACTGTTCGCTAAGAAGGAGACAGTTAAAATTCCGAGCACCGGGCCTTTTAGTGGCGGCACGCATGCAAAAAGTGCCATTTCTGGACCCAGAGTGAGCACTGGACCAAAAACGCTGCTACGAGGCAAATGTTGGGACATATCCACGCGTGCGGGGAGATGTCCCCTACAACATGCCACTGTTCGCTAAGAAGGAGACGGTTAAAATTCCGAGCACCGGGCCTTTTAGTGGCGGCACGCATGCAAAAAGTGCCATTTCTGGACCCAGAGTGAGCACTGGACCAAAAAGTGCTCTCCCTAAATCTTTACGCTCTTGACCCCGAATGTATCTGGCTCTGACTTTGTCCTTAGCGTGAAATATGTTGCCAGTGTAGTCTACATTAAATATGCCATCTTCAAGTGAAAGGAGACGTATTTTGAACGTCACCTCACATGAAGGATACCGGCAGGAGCCATTGATTGTGAGATATGGTGCATTTGTTTTGTTAACAGCAGCAGTAGAAAAGTAGTGATTAACAAAACGTATAATGCAGTATGGATTTGATTCCTTGATTTTTGAGGCAAGTAACGCTTGCCATTCATAGCCCTTAAAGTAGCCACTTCCTTTTTTTTGCTTTCCTCTAGCTTTGTTACAATGAAAAATGTCCCATTCAGAAGCCGTCAAAGTAAAGCTAGAAGGTTCAATGGTACAGTGTTCAAAGGGCTTTAAAGTTGCGCCAGGCCCCATCACACTTTGAACAATACTATCATCTAGATTATGCTCATTTACTGTGCCCTCTTGCACTGCATAAGAGTGATCCATAAACAAACAATTCTGTTCAACGGAGTGATTTATGCCTTGTTGAAGCATATTATGACCCTCGGTTTGATTGGCAGACTGATGAAGTTGCCCTTTTACTGTGCCCTCTTGCACTGCATAAGAGTGATCCACAAACAAACTATTCTGTTCAACTGACTGTACAATGTCAACAAAGGTGCCTTCAGCTACAGGGCTACAGGTCACCTGGCCTACAGGGGACTGTCCAATATCCACAAAGGTGCCCTCAGCTACAGGGCTACAGGTCGCCTGGCCTACAGGGGACTGTCCAATATCCACAAAGGTGCCCTCAGCTACAGGGCTACAGGTCGCCTGGCCTACAGGGGACGGAGGGGAGAGACCTATGTCTGACACAACCAACTTTGCCTCCTGTCCAGTGTGCACAACATCTGGCTTAGGCACTGTGTATAAAACCCCTTGTTTCAATGTCTCATGCTTGCAAGTAGTTGATAAACATGCATAACTAAGGGTGTCAAAGTCTCGATTTGGTGAAACGCCCAGACAGGTCATATGATACCAACCTCCGCAGATATCACATGCAAGCATAGCTTTATGTGGGTCGTTTGGTGTTTTGCAAATACAATATACAGCCTTTTTGCAGGCCTTTTTGCTGGGCCTAACCCACTCATCACCTAGTGGGTCTTTGGCATGTCTTTTGTTCACACGCATTTTCAGGGGTGTAGCAGATGTATTCACTTGTACACTATCCACAGCAATCTTGTCAGCTTCATCTAAACAAGCACTGTGATTCTTATCTGTGGCCAAAGTATCAACAGAATCAAGGCATACACTAGTTCCATCTGCATCCGGTATGTTTAAGCTGTTACCAGTATCAAGTGAATGTACACTTGTAATGTCTGTATGTGCAAGAGTGTCTTGGTGTACTTCATCTAACTGATGATAAAGACCTTTCACACCTCCTCTATCTTGTTGCCAAATGGTTTGGAGCTTTCTAATAGAACCTCTGGCTCTATTTTCTGTACAAATTTTCCAACCGAGTTCTTGTGCAACATCTTTCCAGAAGCTGTTGTTGAATTCGCTATGTAGTTTCTGCACAGCACGCATGGCTGTAGCAATGCCAGGATAATCCACAGTTTTTTTCCATCTACCTGTACATTTGATGTCTTTGCTGCCACCACATAATTTTACGTTGATTAAGGTGTTATCTCTGCACTGTCCTCTCTCCCCCTGTCTCTCTCTGCACTGGCTACTCTCCCCCTCCGTGTCTCTGCACTGTCCTCTCTCCCCCTGTCTCTCTCTGCACTGGCTACTCTCCCCCTCCGTGTCTCTGCACTGCCCTCTCTCCCCCTGTCTCTCTCTGCACCGGCTACTCTCCTCCTCCGTGTCTCTGCACTGTCCTCTCTCCCCCTGCGTGTCTCCGCACTGGTCTCTGCCTCTTTCAACCTTCCTCACACTCTCTCCCACCTGCACCACTGGAATCACATTCCCCTCGTTCAGCTCTTGTCCTGAAACTAGTAAGACAGTACTTAGCTTTTCAGTGAGGGGCGAAGTCTCCTTCTTCTTCTTCCATCTCAGCCTCTGGCGCAGAGAAGGGATGGCAGCTCGTGGCATTGCTGGTGTGGTTGAGGCCCGGTAGCAGGATGGGGCACACACCACAGCGACAGAACGGACCCAAAGAATTCTGCCACTGTGTACAGCATCCTTTACAAGAAATAAGCAGAGGAAAAATCAATTAATTGTCTTCATTCGTTTGTGTGTGTGTGTGTGTGTGTGTGTGTGTGTGTGTGTGTGTGTGTGTGTGTGTGTGTGTGTGTGTGTGTGTGTGTGTGTGTGTGTGTGTGTGTGTGTGAATTTTATGTAATTTACGAATGTAATCTGCTATGAAAACATATTGTACCTTAAAGGCCACCTGTCGCTGTTCAGCAAGTTGAGCCCATGATCAGGAGGACCACAAGCCCTCGCGGGCCTGTGGTGTCGCAGGGGAGCTGGAGGTGAGGCTGGTTGTGTCTGTTCCCACCACAGGCAGCGTTTACGATGGCGACGAACTTGTGCACTGCGCAGAGCTTGGTGGGGAATGGCTGGCTCTTTCACATGCAGCACATTGTAAGATGTCTGCCAGATGAGATCTCTCAGAACAACCATTCCAAGGTCATCGCTTAGGTGCACTCGGTCACGACACCACAGCCGGCTGAGAATTAATTAAATAAATAATAATCATTAGATAAGCTACATAGATAAATGAAGGACATCTAAAACACTTGCTTTTACATATAGCCACAACCATTCTCATAGTGCCATACCTCTCAGAGTGCGGGAAATCTCTTTCTGAAGACATGTAGCGAATCCCCAGCTTTGCAGCTACTCTGTGGTATTCGTTTTTCAGGTGTTGTTGGAAATCCAAGCTGATGTCATCATCCAAATCACACCGCCGGAGTGGAAAATCCAGCACAAAGACCTAAAGTAAAAAATAAAACAGAATATAATGGATGAATGATTTAGCTGGATGTGTGTCCCTTCACAGTTAGTTGTACTCGAATACTTGAATCGTACTCCAAGCTTTTGTCAGTTATGTTGGACCGTGCATTATTTGACTTGTACTGTAAATCTATGTTAACAGAAATGTGTTAATAATTGTATTTATTCACCTTAGGCCATTTATGCAGAGCTGTACGAAGCAGTCTGTGAAATGCTCTGGCAGCATGTTCAATGGTTGGGCTGGACGTCAAGTTGTTTGAAGGTGCAAGCAGACAAACAAGATCAGGAGAAGAGGGGAGTTCTGCATGGTCAATGTCGCGTCTAATGTCGTCTGCGTCTCCACCTGCTGTTGACATCCATCCAAATGCCAGTCTGCCAGCTGGCATGTCCACGTAGCCATCAACAATGGCTCTTAGGTGAGAATCACCTACAACCAAAACAAACTGTGGAGAGAAAGAAAGAGTCAAAATCCATTTAGAAGGCAAGCGATTTGTGACCTCTATTTAATTCACATGAACATGAAGTTTGGTTTTGGCAGGCATTTTTAGATTTAATCAGTCTTAGTCTTTTGGATGAAATGCCTATTCATTTTAGTCACACTTTAGTCATTTGGACAGAATCCTAATTAATCTCAGTCACAGTTTGTGGAAAATGAAAACCTTTAGTCCCATGTTAGTAAAAGAAATGAAATGAAAACATGTATTTATGAGTCAGAGTATTATACTAGGAGCAGTATATTTAAGATGTAGTAGTTAGTTTTAGTCAGCCTTAGATGTACAATTTAGCATACTCAACATTTCTAACATAAAACCTTAGTGTACTCTAAAAGTAATAATATTACAGTAATTTATTACTAACTAGTTAGTAATACCTACTAATAACTACCAGTGCTGGGCAGTAACTAAATAAATATGTCATATTACTGTGATATTATTACCTTTTCCAGCAAAAGTAAAGCAAAGACATTACTCTCCCAAAATGTGTAATAGCCTAATTAATATGGTACAATTATCAACAGATAATAACAGAGATGTGCGTAGTTTGTAGATCCTAAACCACCACAGCATTCTGCACATGACATTCCTTTGTGGGTGTAATTAGTTATTAGTAAAGTATTATTGTTACTTTTTCTAAGGGCAAAAAAGAAGTGGCTCACAACTCACTTTCAAGTACTCCTTTTTTGTACCTTTTGCTGTTTATACAGTGACGATATTACTAAGTTATATTGCCCAACACTGTTGACTAGTCACTGCCCAACACTGGACTTAACTAATATGTGTCCACAGACTCCACACTACTAGACTTAACCTACTGTACCTCCTTGTCCTGGATGACATCTGCTGGAGGAATCACTGTCCGGTGAAACTTCGAGGAAGCTGCTGAGATGGGCCAATACTGCACTCTGTGGCGGGTGCCAAAATCTGCCATCTTACTCCCAAGTAACTTGTGAGTAAACTAAAAATCTGAGTTCTAGATGGCCTCATTTTATGTTGAAACTCGAATGAGGGCACACCTACTTTGCTATAGAAATGGCATCTTGACATTGCATCAAAGGCATTCCATCACTTTAGTAATTCAACGATTGATCGTTGTCACATCATGCCACCTGGTCATGGGGGCTGGGCGTTGATGGATGGGCTATTACCTATTGATTGACTGAATTGTCCTACCACCCCAAATTACCACTCTGCTAAGTACAGTAGTATTAGTTTAGTTTTTATTTTTAAAACATACTATCAGATTACAAAAACACTACTATTACGGATCAACACTAGATATGCATCCACACATGTGTGTGTGCATGCACACACACACGCGGCATGACTCCATCATTTAGCTGGGGACACCCTGGAATCCAATCAAGGACCACTTGTGGTTCACAGACTTGGCTACAATCCTTGTTATAAAGCTACTTATGTCACCTGTAAATATGTATGTATATTTTGTTTTCTCCATTTATTGTATTTACTGTATTGGTACTTTATTAGTATGGTGACACTCCCCAGAGTTAAATATGTAGAATGAGCTATTTGGTTGTATTTGGTTACCAACTATCCATCAGTTAGCTGGGAATTTGCAAAAACAATTATGATATGGTCTACTCTAAAGGGATGTTTCACTTGTTCCACTTTTAGTCATTTTTTATGCTCTACCCAGTCTGGGCAGGGGCAGCTAACAGGATAAAACGACCAAAATGTTTTTTTGGAAGTGAAATATCCCTTTAATTACTACTACTGCTTTTAGTAGAGAGTGGAGTGGGAATACTTGGATTTGGCGTTTATTAACAATAAGCATGGCATGCCAAATAATTGCCCCTCAATCATATGCAGAAAGTATATGATTTGCCTATTATGATCTTCAGACTTCAGAGAATTACACCCTTCATCAATTGATCTAGGCATATAGAAATGTGATTTATTTACGACCTCCATATTCTTAACTTTTTTATTGATACAATGGTGTAGGCTACTGTTGTATTGTGCTTCCCTGTTTCTGTTATGTTGTGTTTTCTTGTTATACTGTATTTTTTTTGTTATGTTCTTTCTTGCTTTGACAATGTAAACATATGTTTTCTCATGCCAATAAAGCCATTTGATTTGAATAGTGACTTTGTCTGTTTGACTATTGTCAAGAAAGGACAAGCTATAGCGAACTATAACTACTACTAGGCCTACTACTTTTATTAGCTATGTAAGAACACTTTTTTGTATGATTTTCGTTTTTACACTAGATTTGGCCTCTATTAACAAGCAAGCCAAATAATTTATGGCCATAAAAGTTCCTGGGGCAACAGGCAATTAGTGCCTATCCCATGTCGTTCTCACAATGCAGTGACACCTATTCACCCTAACTTGAGAAAAACGCCCAATTCATACACAGATTATATGTAGGCCTAGTATTCAAATTAGATGTTAATGGCCGATCTACATTTGCAGAGTCATTGATGGCCTAACCCCCCTCATAACCCCCTAAATTCCACCCTAATAGTGGGCTGTTTTCTACCTTTACCCATGTAACAAGTAAAGTAACTGTTATTTTTAATGATTATTATTAATATTATTATTACCCATATATGAATATATTGTCACACACACACACACACACACACACACACACACACACACACACACACACACACACACGCACACGCACACGCACACGCACACGCACACGCACACACACACACACACTTTTCAATTTATGGATTGCAATTCAAATATAGCAAAACAGCTTATCTACAGCTTGTAGATTGGCTATTGTAGGTCAGACCAGTGTGTGAGTGTGGAAATATAGGTGAAATATAGAGCCTTGCTTGCAGTGTTAAAAACAATAATCGGGGACAATTTTCGTTTTTTTTTTTTTTTTTTTGTTTTTTTTAAGGACAAATAAGTACTCCAATATATACCGTTTCAACTCTCGTATCATAAACACTATGTTTTCAGAGTTTATTTACAGGCACAGATTAATTACGACGTCTTGATCTTATTCTGAAGTCTTTAGCGCTTAGACACGCCCGGTTACGCCCAATGCGGAAGTAAACAGGAAGTAAAATCCTTGATGGCTTGACGCTGCTAAAAACTGACATCTATGCAACACATGAATGCTTCCGGGATTCCTAGCATGCTGTGTGGTGATTGGAGAAGGAATGGTCACGTGAACCAGTGTTTCAGAGTCATCTAATCATAGTTAGCAGTGACGTCACGGGAACGCCCCCTGCTTTACTTCCGTAGGGCAGAAAACACCACAACAACAATGGCGTCAACTATAGAAGAGACAACGCGAGCTGATAATAATGCTATTTCAATTGATAATTCCGTCTTGGATCATCTTTCTGTCGAACAGAAAAATAGATATGAAGCCAAATTGCAAGTTTTGGGTACGTGTGACCCGTACACGGCACCCCTAGAATTATTTGAGCCATTAAAAGATGCAACATCCCTGCCAGATTTTTGCTTCGGCGACCTGTACGTCTATCTAGTGGAGACTCCATCTCCATACACACAGGAAAAAATGAAAGCTTTCAAAAGTACCGAGAGTTATCTTTTTGCTCGAGCTGGACATGTAAATCACGCTTTAATCTGGGAGGTGAAGGACAAGAAAATCTTCACTGTCAAAGCAAAGGTGGGTGCTTGTATTATATTGATTGATTGTATTGTACTGTGTCTGTGTGCACTTCTGCTTTGGCAATATAACAACATTTATGTTTTCTCATGCCAATATACAATGGGTGCAAATGCTAGCTAGCAAGCTAACGTTAGTTAAGTAACGTCTGTCAGGTTCCTTGTCAGTGGCGTAACGTTGGGCTTAGTTAGGACAGTTAGAATTCATGTTTTGGGGGTCCACCCTATGTTCCCCTCTCTATGTTCCCCACCTCACAGCATTAGCTTTAGTGAGGTTATGGTTAGGGGTAAGGGTATGTTTAGGTGTTAAAGAAAGTGGGGAACATAGAACCTGGAGAACATAGGTACTGTCCCAATATTTTGTACAGTGTCATGATAACAAATCTAACATCTAACATAAATCTCAATTCTGCCCAATGTCAGGTCACCCATTCTTATGGTGTGAATCTACCACCAGTGACAGCCTGGGTGGCTGTGGAGAAGGAGGGGCTGGTGCGCTTTGGCCACTGTAGTTGTATGGCAGGTTTAGGGGAAGTGTGTTCACATGTAGGTGCCATACTGTTCTCCCTCCTCTCATGTGTAAACAAAGCCAAGGGGACTGCATGCACAGAGGAGCTAGCTCAATGGAATGCACCTAGCAAGGCAGCTCTGAAGTCAGCAGTTTATGCAGAAGGGAGCAAGATAGCTTTCACCAAAGCCCAGAGAAAGAGAGCTGCTGAGGGGTGGGGTGACCCTCCCCCTGCCAAGTTTCCTCGTCCAACCCCAGATGAATGTAGAAGACTCTACCAAATGCTACATGAGTCCCAAGCCTCTGAGAAGGTACCTGTCAAGAGCGCCATTCTGTCAGTTGTCCCTGGTTATGCAGAGAAATTCATTCCCAGAACTATCCAACTGGACATTCCTGCTCCCCTAAGCCAGCTTTACAAGCCCCACAACAGGTCACTGCCATCATCCGAGTTACAGGCAAAGATTGATGAGCTGTTTACAGAATTGACCATCACAGAAGAACAGGTATGAGTCAGTACTAGCCGAGCTAAACTGAAAGACTAGGCTCAATCTGAGCCTTGTCTTTCAGTTCAATGTTTTTAGAATGTGTTCAGTGCTCAGCTCACAGTGAGTGTACTGTAGGTAGGGATGAGTACCGAAAGTACCAAACTGAGGGTACCAAACCAAATTGATGAGTACAGAGTAACAAATATCGGAAGTACTGTGAGTACCCAACCAAGTACCGAAATCACATACATATAAATGTTACCCAATTAACACATTTTTATTTTATTTGTAGTGCCATTTGATTGAAGAGGAAACAAGAAAACAATCAAAATGTCCCAGGTGGTTTGACCAGAGGGCTGGACGGGTCACTGCATCCAACATTCGAGCAGCCTGCCACACAGATCCAGAGAAGCCATCCATCTCCCTGCTGAAGAAGATCTGCTATCCTGTAGCCTTCAAGGACTCAAAAAACGCTCCACACTCCCTCAGGTATATGCTATTCACATCCATATTTACCTACATGGGTTCAATTACTGCGCCACCTTGCAGAGGTCATCTATCCAGGGTTGCCCCGAGTCGCCTTTGCTTAGCTATTTCACGTTTACAGTCACTGCATTTCCAGATTGAAAATTTGATATGATTGGTGTCAATCGTTTCATGAATGTATTGCCTTTTACAAATTCCAGTTTACACTCAAGTCTGTCTTTGTTACCCAGGACAGGCCCACCACAGTAACAGACACTACCTTCAGTCGGTTTGGTTTGCAGTGATGTTGCTAGAATAGGTGCTGTAAACACCTTTGCTACAAGCTCAGGCACTACACATTTCTGTACAAAAATGTTAACTTTTTCACAGATGGTTTCAAAAAAGTCAGTATCAGGTAGAATTCTCTCTATGTGGATTTCTCCTTCACTGTGTGGTCCTGGTCCCCAGACAGCAAAGTCACCATAGCTTGCACCTGCCAGATGAATCTGGGTCTGTATCTGATAGAAGTACTGATCATCTCGCTTTAATGATAGTCTACCGTTAACCTCTTGGAGACAAAATGTGTTATACTGTTGGCTTTTCTCCATCAGAGTGCTGATGGAGTGCCGACTCGGGGCAACCCTGTAAATATTCATTCACGGCACCCCCGAATTACACTGTTCATTATTAGAATATTATATATCATATTTCTATCCGTTGTATGTTGTACTTGACGTTTTACCACTTTAACCCCAGCATGCCTATTCTGGGGGGAAGGTTCCAAAAATAGCCGATCTACAACTGACGTGTTGTGAGGTTGTAGATCGGCCATTTTTGGTGAAGAGTTGTTGTAGGAGGAAAAAGGACCTGAGTACAGTGCAAATCAGGGGTGTTTTATTAAGCATTGTGAAGTGATATTGATGAATTCCAAATATTATCAAACTATATAGCGGCACCCCAGGGTGTCTCGTCATCCACTTTGAAAACCATAGCCAAAAACAAAAAAAAATCATAGCACTGTGCTCTGCATGTTACTGCTTCATAGTAATGTAACTGTGTAAATGATAAACCAATTACTGTACTTTGATACCTACTTGTACTTTTTTTTGTAGGTGGGGAATTGAACACGAGGACAAAGTCATTGAGGAGTACACCTGGAGACAGAGGCCACACCACACCAACTTCAGAGTAGAGAAAAGCGGACTGATAATCAACCGTCAATACCCATGGTTAGGGGCATCTCCAGACAGCATACTAACATGTGACTGCCATGACTTAGGTGTGTTGGAGGTGAAGGCTCCCAGCAGCCTTCAGAATAGCACTCTGATGGAGAAAAGCCAACAGGATAACACATTTTGTCTCCAAGAGGTTAACGGTAGACTATCATTAAAGCGAGATGATCAGTACTTCTATCAGATACAGACCCAGATTCATCTGGCAGGTGCAAGCTATGGTGACTTTGCTGTCTGGGGACCAGGACCACACAGTGAAGGAGAAATCCACATAGAGAGAATTCTACCTGATACTGACTTTTTTGAAACCATCTGTGAAAAAGTTAACATTTTTGTACAGAAATGTGTAGTGCCTGAGCTTGTAGCAAAGGTGTTTACAGCACCTATTCTAGCAACATCACTGCAAACCAAACAGACTGAAGGTAGTGTCTGTTACTGTGGTGGGCCTGTCCTGGATGACGAAGACAGACTTGAGTGTAAATCTGGAATTTGCAAAAGGCAATACATTCATAAAAGTTGTTTAACGATTGACACCAAACATATCAAAGTTTCGGTCTGGAAATGCAGTGACTGTAAACGTGAAATAGCAAAGCAAAGGCGAAATAACAGAAAACAGAATAAAGAGAACATTGCTGTAAATGGGAATTAGCTAAGCAGAGGATGAATAAATACAACACCAACTGTTCATTTTTCATCATTTTATTTGACAGATTTCATAATAAAGCTTTGTATAAAAATGTTATTGTCATAACAGTCAAATTCATTGCTATCAGAGCTGTGAGAAGTAACATGTTATGTTCAATGCATTTGTATTTCAGTTTATAAAGTAAAAAGTAACAAGAGCCTGTACATGCATTTGGAAACAATGTCAGGATTCTAATGAAAAAATGGCAAATAGCAGATCTACAAGCTCAAATGCATCGCACTGTGTCACATTTGAAGCTTGTAGATCTGCAATCTGGCCGTCTGGAGTGTGATAGAATATAGTGGCCCTCTATCATGAAAGTTGCCCACCCGTGGTCTAGCCTGATGGAACAATTGATGGAGACACATTCGTCAGTGCACAACACACGCTGACTATCTTATCTAAAAGTGTAGGACATTCAGGATGTTCAGCTTCACACATCTGAATTCCAATTGTACTTTGGAGAATTGTATAAAGATTGCGAGTTCGGCCAATTATTCTCTCCACTTCAATCCTGACCGCAGCCAGACCTCGTGTTGACTCTAACTCCAAAGGACTCAGTTGCTTTTTACCTTTAGTAAACGCTGGGATCTTAAGCTGGGCATTGTAGAGACCAACTGAGTCTGCCACATCAAATCCCCTGTCTGCTAGTATCGCATCCCCTGGGTTGATTTTCTCTAAGAATCCACATCTCTCTGTTAGGTATTTGTCTGATGTTCTGCCCCCCCATCCTTTAGAAATCCAACTAATTGTTCCTTGGGGTGTTATGCCAATTAAAAATTTCATGGTGTAGTGGTTCTTATAACTGGACCATGCCTGGATTCTTGCTTTTAGGTCATTGGGCTTCTCGATAAAAATTTCAAAACAGTCAATTATTGATGCACAGTTGCGAAACACACGCCTAAACTTCATAGGCATTGACAAGAGAAGCTCTTCACGGTTTGGCCAAAACACCATTGCAGGAACAAACCTATCATATAACGTGTCAATGGTGTTTCTAAATGTTCTGCTGGCAGTTGAAATGGAGACCCTGAAGATACAGCCAAGCAACACAAGGGAAAGATTTGATTTCAACCTCATTAGAGTTAGAAGCAGTTGCTGGAATGGAGAGAGGATTGAACCACCCATGAGATATGGTGACACAAAAGTTAAAACTACCTGTAGCTTTGCATATGTGGGAAGACCTGTCATTGCTTTCACCTTTCCATCATCATCTTGAAATGCATATTCCTCAAATGAGCCAGATTTAATAATGTCTTTCAGTCTGTAGTTCTCTTTCCTGAGCTCAATGCATTCCTTCTCTAACCTGTTCAACTTCTCCTGGCACAGTTTGTTATCACACTGTGGTTGTTGTTCAGCATCCTCAGACTCTACAGGTGGTGCAGGCTCAGTGGATGGATCAGCGGGCTCAGCAGGCATGGATGAGAACTGTAGGAGAACATCCACTGCATCCTTCTTCTTTTCTTCCTCCAACTTCTTGTTCCTTCTTTTACTTGTATGCTCATACCTTTAAGGATGCAAGTTTTGTTACATTCAAGATACAATTAGTTGTGGGAGTAAAAATCTGTTGTCTAAAATATACTGTCTGCACAATATGACTACAAATACAAATATAACATTAAATAGTATGGATGCCAAGAGTAAGAAGGTGGCCTGGATGGTTCTTTTCAGTACCAGTACCATAAGGGAGTATATTCCCATTACATTACAAAATGTCAGCTGAGGGAGATGCTGTCAGTTCCCTTTACCTTCCATATATCTTAACCAATCTCAAAGCACCACCAGCCTCTATCCTAAGCATGTGCCCTCACTGACTGGAAAGTAAATGGAATATTATTAGTGCTTCTTTAGCACATAATCTATTCTCTTGATGACAGTTAGCTACTGAAGTAAACATACGGTCCATTTAGAAAGTATGGTCATATTTAAACATTACCTTTCCATGTCTTTCTCCCTCTTCCTCTTCATGGTGGTTTGTGTGTGTGAAAAGATGGATGGAACCCAGTCAGGGGATAAAGGGTCATCAGACTTGGCACCTAAGGAAATGATGATACATAGTATGAGTTGACAAGCTGACAAGCTGTCCCAACACAACTGCTAACAACTTATCAAACGGAAAAATATCCATTTTAACATTAACTAACCATGTAACAGAAAACATTGACCTGGTACAACATAGTTAATATGTATCTAGTTTTCATGGAGCACATTGTTGTTGTGCAGGCTAAGTTAGCTGGGTAGCAGTAGCAAGCATTGTGATTAGCTTGCTAGCTGGCACTACTGTTAGCAGTGCTACACTAACTTTTCTATCAGAAGAAGATTTAGCTAGAAAAATAAATATTTACGTTATAACGTCACCTTTGATGAAATGTGCACTGCAAAGACGAGTGTACTGGGACGGTACCCACTCCTTCCCTTCACCTGCGACAGGGGCACGTTTGATAGCAGACAACCACTTCTTTCTCCTCTCCGATTCTGCTGGGATCCTATAAAATAATGCTCCGGAGCCATCTCCTCGTCGATTAGAACACCCGATCGCACAACAACTGTCTGGCATTGCGGCAAAGTAGTTTTGTAATCCTTTTTGGAGAGCTGTGAAATGCTTCTGGCGGGTTGCAGACTGGAAGTCTATGCTAGATCACGTGGTTTTCTGCCCTACGGAAGTAAATCAGGGGGCGTTCCCACAGAGTCGTGACGACAGCTGATAACTATGAGTCGTCTAAAGAGTTGTGAAATCGAGGGGTCAAAACCTGAGCGCTCAAGCTACTGTTCATGCCATAGTTATATGGATCATGCAGCCTGAAATGGGACGAACTGGAGTTTGAAATGCATTGTTTTGAACGAGGCTGGCGCAAATAAAAGCTGTGTTAGGCATTTTTCCAACATGTCAGTGTACAAGAATGTTTATGTTGTACTAGCCTCGACACCCAGGCTTTCATTTTCGTTCGTGTACTAGATCATTAACGATGGGATGTTGCCTGAGTGCAGTGCATTTTGGTTACTTCAGGTCCAGGACCTGTCCCTATTTTTTTTTTTTTATCCCCATCCAAGTAAGTAGAAGAGACGCCATTAGACTGGGCCCCATGAAGTTGGCGGAGTTGTCGTAACTCTGTCTATACTCTATGGCTCTGCAGTGGCTGTTCCCTCCATAGCGCCCTCTAGTAGAAGAGTTGGGGTCAGAAACTCGCGAGCTATTTTAGGCAAGGGTGCAACACGTCAACTGTCTACAAAACAATCATCATTAAAGCTGGGTTGTTGCCCGAGGCCCACGCATTTCTGCCTACTTCTGGTCCAGGACTTGTCCCCATTCTCCAATAGAAGTCATTCTGGTTATGCACTTGCTAAACAGTGTAACAAAACGTTACGACAACTCAGTTCACTTCATGGGGGCCAGTCCCATGGCTATACTATTACTACTATACTATTGAAAAGGGACAAACGCAACGTATACCGAATGCATTGATTGTAGGCTTGCGCGAGTACGTGAAACGCATCATCGAAAAGCAAGCAAGCAAGAAAGAAAGAAAGAAAGAAAGAAAGAAAGAAAGAAAGAAAGAAAGAAAGAAAGAAAGAAAGAAAAAGAAAGAAAGAAAGAAAAAGAAAGAAAGAAAGACCAATGTTTTAAACATATTACTGTAAAACATTGGAACAAATTAATTGCATTGTGTTGGTCAAATAGTGAACGTATATAAAATACACATATAGTCATTTTATGTTGTTGAAACATCATTGTACATGTTTAACAATACAGAAAACAGATGTTTTTTTTTTTGTGGAAACTAAAGACAACTTATTATTACTACATAAACGCACCAACTTCATGAAAACTGGGCAAGAAAATATAAATATTATAAAATGCCGGTTCCCATGGTTCCCAGCGGCGCGAGACGGCGTGATTTGGGGCGGGCTCGCGAGATTTCCGACCTCTTCCTTGGCCGTCGTTGACAGAGGTTAGTTGGAGCCTTTTCGCACGGCGACACTTTTTAACATTAAACATGGAATTAAAGCTCATTTTTGGACCCATATCGCGTCGTATGTCTTCACGAACCTCCGCTGCATCCGATGGAGTGTTTTGCGGCGATCGATGGCCGTTTTATGAGACGATATGTGATGGATAATAAAGTCGCTGGTGTAAGAACTGCAGAGGGTCTCCCAACCGGGCTGTTCGTTCAATATGGCCTACACGTGTGTTTGTATAGCGTTGGCTTTTTTGCGTTCATTATCGAGACCAGCTCGGTTCTGCTCCGTTCGTGCGATTTAACGTGTTTTTCTTCTCCGCGGTCTTTAATAAAACTTTAGAATGGTGGAGGTGTTTTGCTAACAAGCTAACTAGCCAACCCAGCCAGTGTTGGGAATACCCATGTACTAAAACAAGGAGTTGCGACATTGAGGGATCAAGAAAACAGCCTGGTCACGTGGTTCATGTGTCGTGCATGCCCATGGACGCCAATGCATTCCTTTTACTTGTGTCCCTATTTAAAAACCTTCAAACAGGGACAAACCAATAGAAGTCTATGTAGAAGAGCCGCCATTGGACATGGATCTATTGAAGTGAACGCAATTGTCAGAACTGACTATACTTGAGGTTCCTGTGTTGGGCTGTAATTTACCCACATGCTAGTTTCATGTAGCCAAACTCTGTTTTAGTGGTACTTCAATTCTCTGATAACGTTTACACCTGTCTATGTAATTGATCATGCCATTGGGTTTGGATGGTCAAGAAGCGGAGCTAAAATTGTGCCTGTCTGTTTCATTTAGATCCGTTTGCATCACAGCTAGCCTGCATGTTGGCATTGATGGTTGGCTTATGTGTTTTTGTAATAACATGGTGGAAATCCTTAACTCAAAGCATGCAAGTGGTACTCTAGTTTCGAGTCTAGTACCAGTGTTTCCTAAAGTGGGCTCCTAGGGGTCCATGCAGAAGTTCTAGGGACACCCCAGCTAGATGAGACAGTTTAAAACCAAACTTATGGCTCCATTTGGTTCCATTTTATACACTCTTCAGAAATGCCCTTAAATGGGGGTCTACATGCTAAATCCCCCCCTGTTTTAAAGGCATTTCTATGCATTGGGCCCCAATACATGTCAAACTGGGCGCTTTTGAAATTAAACAGGATAATTACTGTTAGAGCCATACAGATCATCTCTCATAGGGATCCCTCGTATATGTTTTCAAATGAGGGTCCATGGGCCAATTGTCATATTGAGGGGGTTCTTGACATGAAGAAGTTCAGAAAAGATTGGTGATATAATGTCAATTCCTATTTATACCAAAACTGTGTAGGTAGATGTCAATTTGGATGAGGGTACTAATTGTAAAACTTAAAGAGGTCCATTTCCACAAGAGTCCATGCTATTTGGTTCCAGACAGACCGTGTAATTTAATAGTTGCAGTTTATCAAGGTTGATACGTTGAATGAGATCTGAAAGTGTTTTTAGTTCAACGTGGACATCCTGTGAGATTACTCTCTCGCATGGCTCTGTCCTTGTGGCGTATGGGAGCGTAGCATCCGTGCTGTGACGTACAGTCCCGTTCCACGACGTTGTATAGCAAGCTCTGTCCCCGGCTCTGTGAGCTGGTGAGGACGGGCGTCCTGTATATTCCTACATCTTCCCGGAGTCCTTTGGGCCGTTACTGGGGAGCTAAACCATGCAGGATACAAATTGTCCCCCTCCACACCTACTGAGAGAATTTGGGACTGTTTTCCAGAAGTTTGAAGGACAGATTTGTGAAATTTAGGAATCAATGTTTGACATAACTTGATGTGTCCGTGTTCCTTTTTCAGAGACAAAGGCCATGTTCAGTACCAGCGCCAAAATCGTTAAGCCGAATGGCGAAAAGCCAGACGAGTTCGAGTCTGGGATCTCCCAGGTAAGAAGCGACTGGTGGGTGAAAGCAGCGTTTATTCTAATGTCTGTGTGTGTACTACTGTATCCGGTTCAATAACTGTATTGTCTTCTGTTTCACAGGCTCTCCTCGAGTTGGAGATGAACAGTGATCTGAAGGCTCAGCTCAGAGAACTGAACATCACAGCTGCAAAGGTACAAGTGTTTCTGTTGTGTAGCTTAATACATTTTCTGTTCCTTAAACCATAAAGACCTAAGGCAGGTTATAGTAAAATCCTTCTAAGTCCATGTTTCTATATCATTGGGGCTCAAATGTTTTGTTTTGTTTTTGTTTTTGTTTTTTTTTCTTCTCACCAAGGCTAGGACCAAAAAGTAATGGTTTCTGCCTCAATCAGAAAAGGTTTTGCTCCTGGGATTCCCAGAAGCGAATAGGAGTTAAAATGTGACGTGAAATATATTTAATGATGCCATATTCAAAAATGGCTGATCTACAAGCTTGTAGGGCAGCAAACACTCAATGTGAGCTTGTGTATCTGCTATTTAATCAATAAAATGTATAGTGTTTCGAAGCAAAGGTAACACCATTTATGAGTTTAAGGTTAGTTTAGGAATGGAAGTGCCACTGCTGTTTTGAGCCTTACCACAGCTGTTTTATTTACCTTGTTTGGCTTGAACGCCGCTAGTGCTGCAAAGACGCAAAACAGTGATGTCATGTGTGCTTGATGTGACGGTGTTTGTTTTTTATGTTCTGCGTAGCAAGCACTTCATCAGATGATGTACAAGATGTGTGTGTGTGTGTGTGTGTGTGTCTCTCTGTCTGTCCCTGCCTGCATGCGTGTGTCCCTGCCTGCATGCCTGTGTCCCTGCCTGCATGTGTGGAGTCATGTTGATGTTGCCATGTTCAGAGAAACAAGCACAATGGGACGAAGTGTGTATTGTTGATGTTGCCATGTTCAGCGAAACAAGCACAATGGGACGAAGTGTGTTTTGGTATACTGTAGCCACACACGCAGCACTTACTTTCACACGGGTGTGGATTTTTTATGTTCAACGTGGACATCCTGTGAGGTTACTCTCTCGCATGGCTCTGTCCTTGTGGCGTATGGGAGCGTAGCATCCGTGCTGTGACGTACAGTCCCGTTCCACGACCTTGTATAGCAAGCTCTGTCCCCGGCTCTCTGAGCTGGTGAGGACGGGCGTCCTGTATATTCCTACATCTTCCCGGAGTCCTTTGGGCCGTTACTGGGGAGCTAAACCATGCAGGATACAAACTAGCAAGGGGGAGGAAAACGTACAATTATTGTATGTTGTGTTTCAATATTGTGCTGTAGTTTTGCATGTGACGTTCCTAGGCTTACTAATTCCTCCCAAAATTGTCTGTATTAATTTGTTCTTTCTTTTTTTTTCTTCAAGGAAATTGAAGTTGGCGGGGCCAGAAAAGCCATCATCATCTTCGTTCCCGTTCCTCAGCTGAAGTCTTTCCAGAAGATTCAGGTCCGTCTGGTGAGAGAGCTGGAGAAGAAGTTCAGTGGAAAGCATGTTGTCTTCATTGCACAGGTAAAGTTTTGATAACAATATGCCCAGAGTTCAGCTTGTAACAGAATTTCATTGGATGTTGAATATGATCATGTTCAATTGTGCTATTATGTGCATTCAGTCAACGTGGACATCCTGTGAGGTTACTCTCTCGCATGGCTCTGTCCTTGTGGCATATGGGAGCGTAGCATCCGTGCTGTGACGTACAGTCCCGTTCCACGACGTTGTACAGCAAGCTCTGTCCCCGGCTCTCCGAGCTGGTGAGGATGGGCGTCCTGTATATTCCTACATCTTCCCAGAGTCCTTTGGGCCGTTACTGGGGAGCTAAACCATGCAGGACACAACATAAGGATTGATGTAGTATTGGACTAAAGGACTATGATAAATCTTGTAGATTTTTTTTGTTGATGCTGGTTTGGGACTTTGTCAACTGTAAGATGTTAAATCTAGGTGGAATCTCTTGGTAATCCGTTCTGTACTGTTACTCGTTTGCAGTTTAAAGCATTACTTTAGCAATTGAACAATGACAGATCTACAAACTCATAGTGTGCCACTGAGTGGCGCGATGAGCTTGTAGGACTGCTATTTTTGTAAAATCAAATCTTTTCTTCTGGAGCATCCCTGGAACAAGTTTTCAGATAGGGGTCCGCAGCCAAATATAGATAATTCTGGGGATCCTTGGCATGAAATATCTTGAGCATCACTGGCACAGAAACATAGATTTTTCAGAAAAAGTAGAATTTAGTGTCAAAAACTAGAATGTAGCGTCAGAAACTAGAATCTAGTGTCCAAAACTTGAATCTAGCATCAATCTAGAGTCTAGACCATACCTGGGCATTATGCGGCCCGGGGGCCAAATGCGGCCCTTAAGCTGACTCTGACCGGCCCGGGGACCACCAGTGGTCCTTGAGAGAGTTCCAGTTAAATATGGAGAGTTGGTTAACCAGATGTAACTCTTTGAGAATGTAAAAATGAAACCAAATGGACCCTTGCGGGTCCATTTGGTTTCATATTTACTAAGGCTGAACGATTAATCGTTTTTAAACCGAAATCGCGATTTGAAAAAATGCGATTTGTGAATCGCAAGGGCCGCGATTTTTTGATTTTTAATGTTTCTATTAGAGATCAGCAGATGAGCTTTTTCCCATCCGAAATCCGTTGATCCATCCGCATCCTTCCGCATTATTTAATCGCCTTGCGACGCTGCAACTCGCCGTGAACGCCGCTATTTATTTACGAGTACGTTCATCACTCACCCCCAGTCCGACAGCGTCCACGTGCAGCCTTGGTTGTATGTGTATATTCCGTTGCCATAGAAACCCTACCCGTACTCCTCGCAGTCCATTGAATCACATTCTCGCATCGCAACGAGCGAACGTCTTTTCTTGCAATGCATCCAGCGCTCACTGATTACCATGCAGTTGCATAACAAGTCCCATGACACACGTTTATTCATCTCCTCTGTTTTAGCTGTTTTTTTTTTAAGTTTCTTTCAGCTTTTAAACTTTACTAGTGCTAAAGGCTGCGGGAGCGACATTATGAACCCCACCGCAGTTCTAGGAACGCTCCACACGCTGTGATTGCCAGTAATGGCTAACAACTGCGGTGGGATTCATATTAACACCACGCTGCGGGGATGGTGGGGTCCTTTCCACTATAGGCGCCCGTTTATGGTGCATGTCCATAAATGGGCGAATCCAGAGAATCTGGAATTATAGGGATGTTGATGTTGGCAAGCTAAATATTTTTTTTTTTAAATAGTTTTTCAGAAAACAGTTTAACGACACTATTTCTTGATACATTTCAAAATATTTTGTTCAGTAAGAAAAGAAGTTGTACTTCCACAGGTTGTTTAGGAACAGAACATGCACCTGTTGATTTCCAATTCCAGACAGTGTGTTGTGAAGAATGTACTTGGAAAATAAATATGATGCCTGTTGGAAGCAATTCATATCTTTTATCCTTATTCAGAGAAGTAAATGACTGTCTTTTGGTATTGGTAATGTTAAAATACGTTTTTAATGGACATGGTAAAGATTTAAACCGAAACTGGACTCTTTAAAAAAATAATCGCAAATTAATCGCAATCGCAATATTGCTCAAAATAATCGCAATTAGATTTTTTCCCAAAATCGTTCAGCCCTAATATTTACACTCTCAAGAGTTAAAATATTCATCATCTGAATCACCCAAAATCTACGCAATCAGATAATGTAAAATAATTATTTTTTTATCTATGCTTGCCTGTTTTGTTTCCCAAATCCAGCCTGGTATTGTGAACAAAAACAAAAGAAATATTTAGTTTTGGCGTCTGTGGGTGTAAAATTTCATCACACGGTGGTCCTCTGTGGCTCAAATACTGAATAAATAGAGGACCCCGGTAACAAAAAGTTTGGTCTTACCCTTACTTTCGTCCTGAAATCAAATCAATATTCCGTAGACTTTAGTTCAGCCTTTAGTCTCGGCCCTCCACAATATTTTATGTATCTCATGTGGCCCCTTGAGAAAAATAATTGCCCACCCCTGAATCTAGCATCAATCTAGAGTCTAGACAGTCTAGAGTCAGGACAAAATGGATGAATTTAGAAGTATATATTCTGTCTTTGCAGAGGAGAATCCTGCCCAAACCCACCAGGAAAAGTCGCACAAAGAACAAGCAGAAGCGTCCCAGGAGGTGAGTTGGTTGTCAAGACAGCTGGTTGTTTAGAATGGTGGCCCCCAAAACGTTTAGCCTGTGACACAAAAGGCAGTTAATGCTTCCCCATGACAAAACTAGTGAAAATGGCCGATGTTCAAGCGTAGCGCATCACTTGCACCACGTTGTGAGCTTTTAGATCGACCAATTTTACTGTCTAGTTTATACATTGGTTTTCTAACTAATGTAATTGTCCTATCTGTCCTAAATGCATCCAATGCACTGTTTGGGTATTGTTTTTATTTATTTTTAAAGAACTTTATTCATTTTTTAAAGAACTCTTGTGTCAGTGATGGCAGGGCTTTACTGTCTCCAGCCATCCACATTTTACGCGAAAGGCACAAATCCCAGCAAAAACACTTAATTTAATCACAGATTCTGAATCACATTTTTTAAAATTAACCTCTAAATTCTTTGGCTGTATCTCGGTGTCAGATCAGCAGCTTGTTGTCTTAGAATAAAGCTTTGTAAATGCAGTAAAAGTAGCTGACATCAGTTCATAAATATGAAAGTAATGCATTAATATCTACTTGTGTTAATATTTTCTAAGCACACTGGAAAAACGACAATACACAACTCAACAATTTTTGGCTGAACTATAATTTTGCTCTGCTGTTTCTACAATTTCTTCGACTGTGTTCAATCAACGTGGACATCCTGTGAGGTTACTCTCTCGCATGGCTCTGTCCTTGTGGCGTATGGGAGCGTAGCATCCGTGCTGTGACGTACAGTCCCGTTCCACGACGTTGTACAGCAAGCTCTGTCCCCGGCTCTCCGAGCTGGTGAGGACGGGCGTCCTGTATATTCCTACATCTTCCCAGAGTCCTTTGGGCTGTTACTGGGGAGCTAAACCATGCAGGGGACAGAATAATTTGTAACGTTCAGCAATGTTAAATGGTGGGATAGGAACGGCAGGTCCGATGAGAGAACCAGCGGTACTAGAGGTCCTGGTAGGACATGGAATCACCAGTAGATAATCTTAACATGCGTTTGTCTCTGTTGTCCAGCCGTACTCTGACGGCGGTGCACGACGCCATCCTGGAGGACCTGGTGTTTCCCAGTGAGATTGTGGGTAAAAGGATCCGTGTGAAGCTCGACAGCAGTCGCCTCATCAAGGTCCACCTGGACAAGGCTCAACAGAACAACGTAGAACACAAAGTGAGTACATCCTGTGTGATTGCTAAACCTAACAGCACTTTAAAGTGCTGTTGTTGGAGTTCAGGGAGCTGACAAGATCCTGGAAGTCACCCGTATACTGATCTTTATTTTCCATGTGTCCTAAATATATCTTGTCTCTAAACAAGGGCTTTTATAACACCGGACTTAGTATTTCAGTTTGATACACTGTCACTGTTCAACGTGGATATCCTGTGAGGTTACTCTCTCGCATGGCTCTGTCCTAGTGGCATATGGGAGCGTAGCATCCGTGCTGTGACGTACAGTCCCGTTCCACAACGTTGTATAGCAAGTTCTGTCCCCGGCTCTCCGAGCTGGTGAGGACAAGGGCGTCCTGTATATTCCTACATCTTCCCAGAGTCCTTTGGACCGTTACTGGGGAGCTAAACCATGCAGGATACAAACTCTGTTAAAACGTTATATGCGTTCAGATTAAATGAAGAATCATGTTTCCTCTTGCCATGTGCAATGCATTCACTGTTTGATGTTGTTCCACATAGACTGAAACCCTGATTCTGTTTCTCGTATTTCATTTAATCTTAAAACTACAAGAGCAATAATGCTAATATTAATCTATAATGGCTGTCCTCAAGAACTGTGATTGTGTAGTACTAACTTGTGCATCATTGTTACCTGCGTCACACATTACTATAAGTTCAGCCTTGTGCAGCCAGTCATGTTTTTTTTAATGAAACGATGAACCTGGGGTTTCATCTACCTTTTGATAATTAAAGGATCTTGAGTCACTGCAGTGAATGAGCGAACTAACATGTCCTTTATGTATGTTTCCTTTGTTAGGTTGAGACCTTCGCTGGTGTCTACAAAAAACTCACTGGCAAAGATGTCGTCTTTGAATTCCCTGAATTTCAGCTGTAAAGTTGTAAAGATGACGAATTAAAGTTTTGTTTACTGTCATTGGTTGGTGGTATTTTCTTTATCATGTCATGCTTGTGACAAGCAATGGGTTGTGTTTAATACAGATGTTTTCTGTTGCAAATATTTCAGTTGTGGATCAAAGCTGCAGGTTTGAATCCTCGGATATTGTGATATCTGGATATATAAACCCTAATGGTTTCTCAGGGCCAGGGATTCTCAACAATACAGTCTTAGAATGTGTGATTATGTTTGGAATGACACTTGAGTTAAAAGACTTAGACCCTCTAGACTTGGTGTCTGTGTCTCAAAACACTTGAGAATTTGGGATATACCGTCATTTTAGGTGTTTGAAATGAACAGTTGTTTTCAGGCTGTCCTGCCACTGATTTTCCTGTAAAATGTTTGAGAACCACAGATTTTGTGCAAAACCTTTCACGCCTCATGGACCCCATACTTGAGCAAAAAAGGGTAAGAAGAAGTCAACTGTTTTAATTCACTTAGAAGGGCCTGCAGTGTCAACAATTCAAAACTAATGGTTGAATGAAATGGGAACATGCAGTTGGCATGCAAATGGTATTTCCTTCCTATACAGGAAAACGCAGCCTGCAATGTTAAGAAGTGAACAGCAGGGGGAGTGAATCTGTTTTACATGCACAATAACGGTGGTTTGGATTTTGGATTCTTTAGATGTATTTATGGTTTGGATGTTCTGCTTTTAGGACATCTAATACTCGACCTAAAAGTAATTGTTCAAGCTTTCATATGATCATGCAAATGACACTACAACCAATTTAGTCTGGGGCCAGAAGCCAAAGAAATAAGCTGTCATGGAATTTTTCACTTAAGGTGTTTCTGTATGATTTTAATGTGCTGAATCCTTTTCTGCCATATGTGATACGAGCAGTGTTAGGCAATATTACTCGGTGATATGACCGCCAGAATGGGGGGGGGGGGGGGGGGGCTTTTTATCATGTCCACACAACATCTCTAACGTATATTAATGGCCGATTAAAATGTCCAATGAGTGGAATTCCCCTTTAATGGTACATGACTATCTGCCCACTATACTTAAAGGTCTCAAATCCACGCAGTATATCATTTCTATATGTGCCTTTATAACTAATATAGTAGGCCTAGGGCCTTATAATGTGCTGTTCCTTTGACCATCATAATGCATGTAGTTATGAAGAGTTATATATGGTATGGACTTTTATAACAAGTCTTATAGTGCATTATACATGTATTATAATGCATTATAAATGAGCTTATAATGCAGTATACAGGTGACCAAGTAAAGTGTTACCAAAATGGGTATAGTATAACATGTGACATGTCAAACTAGGTAGTTTTCATCATGCTGTAGGCTCTATCCATTTCAAGCATTAGTTTTGCTCAAAAATACTCCTTGGCCTAAAAATTGCCTTATGCACTTATGCTCAAATATGCTGACCTCATCACATTTAGTGTCTCCATTTATCATGTAGTATAAATACAAGTATCATGAGTCATCATTGCACATGTTGAATAAAGTGACAAAGTGTGTAGCAGTAAAATGTAGGTGTAGGAATGGAAACTGAATGTGCAAGAAAAATACCAAATACATTTTTGATGTTTATTTGGTCGCAAACAGGGTGCTCTAACTGTTAACAGTTCAATGAGTGTTAACTCATTCAACCTCAGTGTGGTTTGATTTTAGGATTTAACACCATAATACAGCTTGGGCACCATGCAAGCTGTATTACGGTCACTACCACTAAGTGACTACCACTAAGTCAGCTTTAGCTGCTAACCCTCTCTGATATCTGACCTGCTACAAGAAAAGCTACCAAGATGGCGGCGCGTAAAGACGCAGCGGCCCCCAGCTCCTCTGCACTATTTGTCTCAACTTTGTCTTATTGCACTGTCTATTGTCTTGACTTTTGTCTTACTACACTGTCTTGTCTATTGCACTGTGGAAAATGGAAACGCTATTTCACCCCTGTATATGTCCTGACATACACTGGAGCGACAAATAAAAACCTTGAACCTTGAAGAACTGAGAGTGAGTCACAAGTTCTACAGCTTGTATCAGTCACAATATGTACTCAGGTGAGTCACATGTTATGTCCAGCTTGTATCAGTCACAATATGTACTCAGGGTTGCCGGATCATAATGACAGTTTCCAGCCCCAAGCACAACTTGAATTCATCCCAAGTCAATTTTCTTTCTTTTTTTTTAAGTCATAGTGGATAAATCCACTGAGAAACAGACCTTTGCTCTCTGTGGTTGCAGATCGGTCAGATACAACCCAACTATATTCCATTATTGATCCAGCAGTATGGATAATAATACAACACACTGCCATCTTAAAATGACATCTTAAATTCCACAATTTCAAGTGGAACACATGCAAGGTAGGATATTACTTGTGTCTCGTGTTCTTGCTTACTGCAAGTTCTCCTGAATGTTATGGGCTGGCTGTTATATGTCTGTGATTTCTCTCCTTTCCCTATATGGTCTGGTGTGGGCGTGTGACTGGCTGCCTGGGCTGTGATGTGACCACCTCCTATGGAGCTGCACACCTGGATGTCACCTCCTCATCAAACCCAGCTGATAAAACCCTGGCTCTTCACTCCAGCCCTTGCCAGTTTGTCAGTTGCCAACCGGTATGCTACTGCCCCTTTGAGTTTTTTGTTTTCTCCCTGTGCCTCCACGCCCCATGCCTGTCGGATCATAATGACAGTCTACAGCCCTCGATCCATGCCTGATTCCATTTTTTCATTTTTTGTGAATAAATAATTGAGCTTGAAATCTTGTTCTGAGTCTGCTTTGGGTCCAAATTCTACAAAGCCCTAACACTGGATTTAAAGTTAGACCCATTGTACAAACACCAGGGCTGGTCATTGGCCAATTATTTTTAACAATTCATTTATGACTATTTTAGACATGTTCTAACAAAAAACAAATTTGATTAGCTGCTGATTAGAAAACACAAACAAAATTAATGAAAGCAACTCATGGCGTCTTATTCTTGTCTAAATAACACGGCACTCTTTCTTGACCTCTAGCCTCGACACTCGGGTTTTCATTTCATGTGTGTGTGTGTGTGTGTGTGTGTGTGTGTGTGTGGTTCCAAATTCCATCATTGATCCTGTCAAAGAAATTGTTGGTAAACATTTGAAAACGTCCCTACTGTTTGTTATTTCAGTTGTCTAATGCTCCATTCCTGTCAGGGATGGGGGTTCCATTTGTAACCATCTGTTGACTGTGTCTAAATATTGTCACCTCCTGTTACCATGGGGGGTTGGCTTTGGTTGGGTATAAGTTAACGTGCTTCTCCCACTTCTTTGTCTTGCTTTGACTAAGGGACGGTTTCCCATACATTGAGATGTAAGTCATTGTCAAACCTTATGATATCATAAATAGAATCACTCATATTTAAGCTCTGGTGTGTTGTCTTGTTATTAATGTGTCTATTCCTCCTTTTTCCGAGTACTACGCCGAATCTGCATTCACAATCCCCTCCTTGTGTTTGTGTTTGTTCCGCTGAATGCTGTCAGTGTCTCTTTGCTCTCTCAGGTTGACAGTAGAGACAGTGCAGAAATGCGTGTGATAACAGAGCTCGTTCTCCTCTTAACATCATGGCTGCTGTCTCTGAACTCGCTGAAGGCCGATGAAGGTAAATAAAATAAAAAAATAATAATACAGACATGTTGTAAACTCACTGCTCACTGAAGGCCGCAGTGCCCAGGTCTGCTGTCCAGCATTGACAGGTCTGCTGATTATAAGCGACTAATGGGCTCACAATGCATTGCATCACAAGGCATTGTGAGCTTGGAGGTCTGCTATTTTCAAATGTATAGGGCTGAAAATGGGTACTGCATATATTTTCTTTTAATAATTACTAGTCAGTATATAAAGTTGTTTGTAGCATATCTCGGGACAATACCCGATATATACATATGTGGCGTTTGTGTGGATTATGTTCATGTTTTATATCATATTGTAATGCCATGTTATTATGTTTTATAATGATATACTATTGTAACGCCATGTTATTGAAATGTTTTATAATGATGATCATATTGTGTTGGCATGTTATTAAACATGTTTTTACTACTGTATGTTTTAATTTATCCCATTCTGTTTATAACATTAAGGGCTCGATTTTCGTCACAACTTAGGCTAGGCTACCCCTAACTTCTTTGCCTACTATTTTGAAAAACATTTTGGAATAGTTCAAGGTGCCATTCTATTGACACATTGTGTCAATAGACTTGTAGACTGGCCATTTTAACTATTAACTAAGCGGGCAAGTGTTAGTGTCAAGCCCTGGGAAGCCTCCTTCAGCCCCTAGTTTTTTGGAGATGATCTAATTAAAGGAAGACTTTCTGAAAATCATAAAAACAATAAAAATGTTTTGTTTATTTTGACCATAAAATTACATATAGGAGCTTTATTATGTTTCCTGTTGTATTTCCTTCATTACTGTTAAATTCAGTGTTGATGTTTGTGCGACAGATTGTCCGTATTTTACATTACTAGGGCCTTACCCATTGTGAATATATGAACACCAAATGATGTAGGCTACTCACTGTGTGGGTAATGTGATGAAGGATTTGATGAAGGATTGCTTTAATGCACACGCACAGACACTGCAATGGCCAGTCATAAAGTGTGTGTGTGTGTGTGTGTGTGTGTGTGTGTGTGTGTGTGTGTGTGTGTGTGTGTGTGTGTGTGTGTGTGTGTGTGTGTGTGTGTGTGTTGCCATTTGCATTGCCCCCTGTGGCCGAAAAGGGTATTGCCAATATTAAGCGAATGGGGAAATTTAATTCACCAATAAATTCATTATTAATCAACAATTTGTTAATTTGAAAAAAGGGCTTCGTCAGTCTCTTCCTACTGTTATGGTCAATGACTGTGTGAAAAATCATAGTGATCGGTGCAGCCAGTGATGAGTTATGCTCGTTTCAGATATTCAGACAGACAGACATTTCCTTAATTATAGTATTGATTATAACTTGCCAGAAAAGTCGATAACCGGTAGCCAAAGGGCCAATATTTTTATTTACATACTCCACCAAATTGTACCACAATTAACACAACTTGAGGTTTACGGACAAGTCTAGTGCCCTTAATTGCCAATAACGCCTATGGTTAGAGTGTCATGGTGGGAACCTTTCCCCTCTCCTGATCTATAAACTTTGTAACAATCAGGTTCAACTAGTTGCTTACTAGTTGTCACCAGGTTGCAATTAGTCGCTTTAGTCTAGTTGTGTGCATAATAAACAAATTGCAGTCCATAAACAACTGGTCGCAATTAAATATCGCTCATCTCTCACATATCTCAGCATTCTTGTACACCAACCCAACGGCTTCTAAACTTCTGCCTTCCCTGTTAGGGATGGCTCTGGCTCCGTTTTGGAGTCATCCAGACAGGATGATTAAGCATCTACAAGTATTGCCGTCTGGAATAACTGTCAAGCTCCGATGTCCGGCCGGTGGACACCCATTGCCCACAATCAAATGGTTCAAGAATGGCGCGGAGTTGGAGAGCCATCAACGCAACGGAGGCTTCAGGGTAAAGATAAGATGTAGAGTAGGAAGTGGTCCAATAAGCTCCACCCGACACTTTTCAACAAACCCCTTGAAATTGCCTATGGTTGCGCCAATGCATTGTCTGTTTTGTTTTCTTTGTTTCTAAAAAACCAGGATTCGACACAATTGTTTTTCTGCTCCTCTGTCCAGGTTCAAGACACAAAATGGGCTCTGGTCATGGAGTCTGTGGTGGCCTCTGACCATGGAAACTATACCTGTGTGGTTGACAACCAACATGGCAGCATCAACCAAACATACCAGATTTCCCTAGTCGGTGACTTTGCTTTATTGAAGGGTATGTTTTGCACTCTGTCGGTGTGTGTTGTCCGTCTGTTATTGCACAGTTAATCCAGTCGATGCCAAAATGCGCACACACAATCCCTGGATGCCAACGATGAACCTCTGCCCCACATTTTCGAGCACAGCCTAGAATAGCCCCACCAGGAGCATGATTTTTTTTTACCTATAGATGACTTGTATTTTTTACATCTGCTTTTTATAGTTCCACTAGGATGCTAATTTTTGCTAATCATTTTCTAAATGTGTAATTCAGTAATTCAGATGTTTAAATATGATTTAACTCTTGAGAGCGTAAAATGATACCAAATGGACGCGCAAGGATGCATTTGGTTCATTTTACAATCTCAAGAGTTACAGATCTATAAGTTACCTTTAGCTATTAAAGCCCCTCACAAACTGATATTGGCCAATAGACCTTTAGATAACCCCCTCCACAAACTGCTATGGTCCAATCACAGCTAAGCATAACATGTGATAGGCAAACCTCTCCACCAATAGCTTTCCTGTATGATAAAATATTGTTTTAAAAAATAAATGCCACACACACATTTTTTTCACTGCATAAGGCATGCCTTGTTGATGGATTTGGAAGAGATATTGTGAAGGTCTGGTTCCAAAAATCAACCAGTATTTATTGTGTAAAGTCCATGATATCTACATTGGAATGAATGAGCCTGGCTGGAAAGTGTCCTTTCCAGTTTGGACCGGAGGGTGGGGCTTAGCTAAAGGTCCATTGTTTACCAACTGTCCATCATTTAGTCCCCGGGCCACCTGTTGAAAACCCCTGGACTACATTGTAATGTAGTTGTTGACTGTTGTCTTCCAGAGCGCGCTCCCCCCATCCCCATCCTAGAGGCCGGCCTGCCAGCCAACCAGACAGCGATGGTAGGAAGTGACGTGGAGTTTCTGTGTAAAGTTTACAGCGGCACTAAGTATCACGTCCAGTGGCTGAAACACATTAAGGTCAACGGGAGCTACGTTGGCCTTGATGGCCGACCGCATGTCCGCGTACTCAAGGTAGGACCTTAGTTTATCTATTGTCATCTATGTCAAAAATGATACTTATAGCTCCTATATGTAATTCTATGGTTAAAATAACCCCTGCAAATTGCTTTTTTTAATTGTCATGTTTTTCATGAAACTAAAAAAAAATCTAGTCTTTTTCACGCTTTGTCATTGGCTAACAAATAATCCCAGCGGGACTACTTATTAGCCAATCAGGAAGAGCCTCGCTGAGCTGCCTCTGATTAAGGAAAGAGGGAGGACTGGTGGAGTCAAATGTGGAGGTGGTGGAGGTTTTTGATATATAGTTGACTAAGACTAGACTGAACAAAAAAAGCAAAAGACTAAATGGGACTAAAAGACAAAATATGTGTTTTCCAAAGACTAAGACTAAATCATAAACTAAGACTAATGGAAATAGGTATTCTTTTTTTCTTTCTTTTTAAGTACTTGAACATACTCTAAGTATGAGTATTTTAGACAATCCAATACACAAAATACTCAGTAGAAGACAATAATTTCAGTGTAGCCTAATGTGTTGAAGGTCATATCTGCAGTAGCCTAGCCTAACCTAAATTGATTTTGGGGGGTGGTGGAGTGCGGTCTGTTTTTAGACAGCAGATAAGCTGATCTGATTTGATCTCACCAACGTGTCGTCATCCCCAGCCCCTCCCCCTACCGCCCCTCCTCTGCTGTGCTACGTCACATCATTTGAGCGACGCCCACCCCGAAGGCTTGACTCCCACTAGGCCACCGCAGCTAACAAACTAGTCCAGCTCTCATTTTCGTCAACACCGCCGAAAATGAGAGCCTGGGCATCGAGGCTATATCTGCAGTATGCATTGCATACCTTTTCAGGAGAGCAGGTCAAGGTTTTTTACTATTTCAGTAATTTGATACTAAGAAATAAAAAAGAAAAAAACAAACAAACATGTGAAACATGTTTCATATAAATCATACTATGAATCTGTATTGCATACATAAACCTACAATGTAGGTTTATGTATGCAATTGCACTGTATTAAAGTGTTTTGTTTTGATATTTTCTCGACTAGACCAACAAAAGTGAATTTCAGAAGACTAAATGGGACTAAAAGACTAAATGTTTGTCATTGAAAAGACTAAGACTAAATCAAAATACAGTATATAAAAAAAAATTTACCAAACATATCAATTAATTGTTAATGAATTTATCCTGCACTTTCCCCTTTTCCTCTTGGGCTTGTTATTGGGTCTGCTTCTCTTTTTGTTTTGTAATTTTCTAGTCCTCTAGCACTGATAAGGACATGGAAGTTCTCCAACTGAGGAATGTGTCTCCTGATGACGCTGGAGAATACACCTGCTTGGTGGGCAATTCTATCGGCATCTCTCACCACAGTGCGTGGTTGACCGTTCACGAAGGTATCAGTGGGTTGCATGTCTTGGTTCTCCCCCCCTTTTTAAAAGGGTAGTTCAGATTTTTTGAAGTTAAGTTGTACGAAATACTTGTCATTAATATAGTGGTGTCAACGGTATGAATTGATGTCCAGACTCCCATTGTGGGAGGTCTGCTCTGGTTTTGGTGAAATATGAAGTTCATTTTGTGGAGCCACTCAGTAAAAGTAAATGAATAAGAATCTGTATTGTTGACCTATTTCTAAAATATTAGGCCATTCTTTGTTAATTTTTCACCCCTCTATCACAGGGAACTATGTTCGCACGCACGCACGCACGCACGCACGCACACACACACACACACACACACACACACACACACACACACACACACACACACACACACACACACACACACACACACACACACACACACACACACACACGTCTTTAAGAATTCCACCCCTTTTATTTGCAGTTGATTTTTCCCCATTTACTCACCATAAGCTTAGAATGGTGCTATGGGATGTTGTTCAAATTCACCTATTTCCATCGCTCCAGAAGTGATACGGACATGGTTCCCTGTGATAGAGGGGTCAAAAACGAAGGATGTGCTAATATTTTAGAAATAGGTCAACATTTTTTTTCATTTACTTTTCTGTGTGGTTCCAGTGACCGCCACAAAATGAGGAGCAGAACCAGAGCAGAACTCCCACAACATAAAATAGGGACTTTAAGAAAGCAGTCGACTCAAGAAGGCTGTTGACGTGCTCTGTCACAGTCGCCACAGAAGCCCAATATAACTAAGAAAGCAGGCGACGCCGAAGGGGTCGACCCTTTCCACTGGCGTCTCTGGCTTACATGGTAACGCTCCTCTACAGCGTACATCTTGTCCACATTGTTGTCCAACAGTTTGACAGCAGATCTATCTAATGATTATGTTGTTTATACGCCGGAATAATGATTACCTTTGTAGCGGAGTGGCAAAGTGTATTCCGTTCGATCCATTTTTTTGCTTAAAATAGTCCCTTTACCCCTACGAAAACAGCAAACGTTGCATAGAACCGATACAATAACAGAGCCGTTAGTCGGGGGGTGCGGATGTGTACCCATGCCATCCATTGACTTTGTATTGAAGCCAGAGTAGTGATAGGGCTGGTGCCGTCTCAATGCGCTCGGAAAGTTAACTTTAGGATTCCTGTAATAGCATAATGTCCACGCTATCATTCAATATATTGCACCCCCTCTCCTGACCACAGTGCGTAATGCAGATTGCAACGGATTTGCACTGCTTTCTCCAGCCTTCTCTGGGTCTACGTCATCAATTTGATTTCCACTTTCATTAGTAAAGTGGAAAGTAATCGGAGAATTAAACACTATTAAACATTAAAATACGGGTAACAAGGCTTTGGCGATGAAAACCATTGCGCATAAATACGGGAAAGACAGGAATAGCGGGGAAACTGTTAACAAGACGCAGAGTGCCGTGTTTTGCCATCAGAGGACAAGCTCAAATGGCCGCAAGGTTTATACATCGAACACCGACTCATTGACTCGTTGACACCACTATAATAATAATAATAATAATAATAATACTTAGACTTATATAGCGCCTTTCAAGATACCCAAAGCGCTTTACAGACTATCCCATTCACACCCTATCACCCATACATACCGGTGATGGTAACTACGTTGTAGCCACAGCTGCCCTGGGGCAGACTGACAGAAGCGTGGCAACCAATCTGTGCGCAACGGCCCCTCCGACCAACACCAAGCATTCACGCACAATCATAACTCATTTACACTGCATGTTTCATTCAGGTGGGAGGAAACCGGAGTGCCCGGAGGAAACCCACGTGGTCACGGGGAGAACATGCAAACTCCCACAGGTCGTACTGGGAATCGAACCCAGCACCTTCCGAGACCGGGAATCGAACCCAGTACCCTCTTACTGTGAGGCAGTGATCTTAACCACTCATTGCCACGTTGACACCACTATATTAGTCGACTGTGGAGTGCCTACATTGTAAAATGCCTCATTTCTGTCGGGGTAACGCTGAAGGCCTGACTGTTCTTTTCCTCTTCACAGCACCTGCCACTCCATGGTATATTACAGTTAATGAAGGTAAACAACAAATAAAAACATAATACATTATATAAACAAAGCACAGTATATATACACAAAAAAGTGAGTACACCCCACATTTCTCCAAGCATTTCATTGTATCTCTCCAAGCATTTCATTGTAACTGGAAAACGGTGCCGAATTGAAACCTTGACACAATGTGAAGCAGTCACTGTACAGCTTGGATAGAAGATTACATTTCATTTTCCCCTCAAAATAACTAAAACACAGCCATTAATGTCTAAACTGCAGGCAAAAAAGATGCGCCACAGATGCTCAATTGGCTTTAGGTCTGGAGACATGCTTGGCCAGTCCATCACCTTTACCTTCAGACACACAGCAACTCAGTGGTCAACTTGGAGTAGTGTTGGGGTCATTATCATGTTGGAATACTGCCCTGCGGCCAGTTCCCAAATGGAGGGAATCACGCAACATCAGTGATCCTTATATGGCGACAATGCATGCTTAAAAAATGTGAAAATTTCCAATTTTGTTTATTTGTTATACCAAACCTCCATAAAAATACTTCATGTGCTACATCACGTGCTGCGTGATGACGTATATCCAATAGAAATTAAGCTGAGCTGTTTTCATCCCATTTCTGAATCGTGCTCCACAATCACGCATGTCTTGATTACAGTCAGATGTAGTCCGTTTTTAATCCCATTCATTCGTTAGAATATACAGTATGTATCTGAACACCTTATGGTAGAAACAATCCTCATAGCAGTAAAGTGGCATCGCTGAACGACAATTGCAAACAAACATTGACTCCATGCATCTCGTCTAGTAGAGCCTAGTGGGATATACCAACACATCCTCATGTTGGATATACCAACACATCCTCATGTTGGATATACGTGTAGAGGGAGAGTGGCGGCACGCTTTGATCTTGTGACAAAGCGGTTGCCTGTGGGCAAACATTGTGACCATGATTGGCTCCCACTGAAAGAATGAACATGTGCATGTTCCACTGTTACAATGGGAGTCAACAAGAGTGTCGCCACTCTGACTAGACTACCACTTTGGTAGAGCCGTGCCCCACTCTGTGGCATCCATCCCATCACCTGAAGGGTTGCATGCTGTGATTGGTTCAGAAACCGTCTGTATCATATAATCAGTAATAATAATAATCCCCCTCCCCCTGCCCCTAATGTATGAATTTTCCACGGTTTCTCTGTATTCATGAGTTTTGTGAATAATTGTGCAAATAATGGTCGGACCTTTTTTTTCACACTCTGAGTTGTGTGATCCTTGATATAGAGTTGAATTAAACGCCACTTGTTTTCATTTCTTATCGAGGAAAGCCATGGGCCCAATATTTATCATTCAGTAGCATAAAGCTACAGTGTAAAGGAGAGCTTTGTGTCTGTGACTGTGAGCAGCTAATGGTCGTTGAAGCTCTTATATCAAGGAAGTGCAGTTATGTTTCTGTACTGTTGACTTATTTTATTTTTCACTGTAGAATTGGTGCACAAAAATGATGTATTTTACATAAAACATAACGCTTGGAATGCAGTTAAATAAAAAAAAATGTGGAAAAAAGTTTGTGGGGGAATATAAACATGTTTTTAAAAATCCATCATTTGTTTAAAATATTGTGAAAATTGTATTGTAAACTCATATGTATCGTTACACGCCTAGTGTGTTATTCCATTTTCCAAGTGAATGTCAGTTTGAGAGGTCAACATGATGGGATTAGTGTCAGGTGGAGGATTGCATCCATCCGTTTCTCCGTTCGTCCGTTCATTCATTCATTCTCTTTCTTCTTCCTCCTCAGTAATGGATGGCAAGTTGTGTGCTGGTCAGAAGCTGATGGATGTCCTGATGACCAGATATGTTACCCGTGAAGATCTGTGGTCAGTTACAACTTATCTAGCCTCGACACCCAGGCTTTCATTTTCATCCGCATTGCGTATAAACAGAAAGCCTGGGCTAATTTGTTAATCACGCTGGCCTAGAAGTCAGAGTCAACTTCGTTGGGGTGGGTGTGGCTCCAAATGATGTGACGTAGCACAGCAATAGACAGACTACAACTTATCTCACATTAAGATATAAAGTTATCTTAGTTAGACTCACAGTCCACTTTGTAGGAATGACCTGTTACGTATATAGATGTGTTTGTTGACATGCGTGAATGTCCACCTAAACATTTATAATTCATTCATATGTTTAGTAGGGATGTCCCGACACTGTATCTGTATTGAAAAAAGTATCAGTTCGGCCCTTATTTGTCATTATCGGATCATATAATATGATCCGATAATACAAATATTATTTGCATTGGCAAATATGCCAGTTTAATAACCAGTGATCAGACACAGGGCAGGTTAAGGGGATAACACTATGTTGAATATGCCAGTCTAGCCAGTGTTCAGATACAGGAGCAAGGGGTACTATGGTGAATATACCAGGCCAACCAGTGATCAGACACAGGGGTAAGGGGTTGACACTATGGTGAATATGCAATCTATAGCAACCTATTAACAGGGTTGGGAAGATAAAAAAAAATGAATGAAATTCCAGCACCAACTGATGGTACTATATGTATTTAGCTCCATCAACAAGGCACTGATCCAGAGCCTCTGCCGGAGACTCAGTTTAGCTGAAGAACAGGTCCAGAGCCTCCAGTCCAAACTCACATCCACTGAGGAACAGCTGGAGAATGTCAGAATGAAAGAATGTCGAGGTAAGTACATTTCACTAGTCGGAAGAAACACCATTGGGAAGTTTAAGTGGTTTATTGACAATTAGGATAGAATAGATGAATGAATGGAATGGAGCATGGGAGGCGTCTGCCAGGCTGTAGAGGTTCCAGAGGGGCTCGCTGACCCTGGGACTTTGGGGAGGGGGTCGTCTGGCGATCGTCATGCGGTGCGCATGGACGTTGACCGCCCAGCAGGAACCTGAGATATGGGAGAGAGGAGAGGTTGTTTTAAATGTTTGCCTTATGAAGGGGATGAGAGATGTAGTGCTATAAGGGAGCAGGGAGAGGAATGAACCGTGGAGGTGAAAGGGGTGGAGGTGGGATGCGAAAGCCTGTAGGTCAGTGGCTTGTGTGCAGTGCTGCGTGGCAGGCTAACCGCGAAGGTTTCTGGGTGGTATTGGGCGGGTATAAATAGTCAGGTAAATTGGTGTGGGGGTGGAGAATGGCGTGAGGGGTAGGGTCAATGTGTGTTTCTCCGCCTCCTGAACATCTGTTGTTCCAACGCCATTCATTCAGATATTACACTGAACTTTGAAGTACCAGGAAAAATATTATAAAAATATGACTTTTTTAAAAATCTGTAAAACACCATTTACAGATTTATAGAGCCGCAATAGGGGAAAAAAATATATCGGGATCTTCCTCCAATTATGATCGAGTGGTGGCAGGTCTTGGTCTACAGGCTGTTGGTCTGTTGGCGGGTTTTCCAATTCACCCAGATGCCATCTTTTTTTCATCTACCACAAAAGACTCCATTATATTAAGATTAATTAAGAGTTGGACAAAAATTGGGATATCGGTAAAAAAGTGAATCTCTCTAATTAAACAAAGAATGATGTAAGGTGTACAAACTACATAAATGGAACCAAGTGGACCTGTTTGTGTGTGTGTGTGTGTGTGTGTGTGTGTGTGTGTGTGTGTGTGTGTGTGTGTGTGTGTGTGTGTGTGTGTGTGTGTGTGTGTGTGTGTGTGTGTGTGTGTGTGCGTGCGTGTGCGTGCGAGCGTGCGTGTGTGCGTGCGGTTGTGTAAGTATGTGTTTTACGTTGTACGTTGTGTATAATTATTAATACAGAATATGCATTGTGGATTTGTGCATTGCAGGACTGTGACTTTGGGAGGACAGGACAAGGATGGAGATCATCATGATAGGTCAGGGGTTCTGCACCCCTCTGCAAGCCAAGATAAACAAATAAATGCTTATTATTTCACTTTTACACACACACAATTGCAGATATGTTGTGAATAAAACATTTCATTGAATGTATGTTCCTGTTTAACAAACAATGTGTATTGTAACTTTCTTTCTGCATTCCCGCATTACTTTCTATATTACCTTCTGTCAATCTGTCTCATTGCACAAATGCACATGTTCTTGTTCCATTATCTGGCAACTGCATCAGTTAAATAATTACTTAGTTTCTATCATTTGTCATCAAATTATTTATTGGCTTCCATGAATTCAAGGAATACATTCAACTCCTGTGTTAACTGTCCATAGTTGAGTAGGATGAGGATGGTCTACTCCAGTAGTGTATTCAGGAGTGATGATGCTTTGGCCAGATGTGTCACCCAGCCTGCCATATGGAAATGTATTTGGCCAAATATTTTTTTCATAATATATAAAATAATATTTGGGCAAATTCATTTCCATAGAGTTACGCAATCCAGTTCCCCAACGGCGATTTCATCACGCAGTTATGTCATGACACTGTGTGTGGTGCCAAATGAGCCCTTCACCAAGACCCTCCCCGATCCGGTCTTGTCCAATAGGCAGGTGAGAATTGGAAAGCTTGACCAGGAAAGCTAAAATATCTGTATTGGCATTGAACACTGAACAAATCCCACCCCAAAGGGTGGGGTTTTGAGAAGGGCTCATTCCATCATTGATCCTCCTTGTAGTTGGAGTGACTACAGACTGACTGGTCTGTAACAGTTCTAGGTTTTCTCTGAATGTTGTCAGTCTTTACTCTCTTTCCCCTCAATATTCTACACTCACTCTGTAGCTTCGAGATGAGGTCACGTCATAGGCTATACATATCGCCGTTCAAACAGCGCGCATGGTCTCCACAATACACAAATCTTACCTGTTTCTGCACATAAAAAGTGAAGGTCCCTACGAACTTTTAACTACGTCAACATGGATGAAAAAATCCAACTCGTAATTTGAACAAAGCACTCAAATTGTTGTTGATTTTGTCAGACAGTTTCATGTTTTCTTTGCCATGTTGCCGCACATTGTTCATTGCATTGCATTTGTCACCTGTACACCTGTATGTTTCTGCACAGAATCAATAAGGTTGATCACGTTGATAAAGTTGGTCAAGTTTGTCGGTGTAATATCATTACACACTTCACTTCACAAATCACTTCATGTCGAATCTGTAAACTACATTGCAAATCAATCTGATTTCAGACTCCATTTCTCTATTTTAATAATACTTAAATGTGCATTTTATTTTTTAATTATAATGCAAGTTATATAAGAACATTTACATAATATTCAGACAAACGTTTTGTTTAAACAAACATAGCCAACATGTATTCTGAAATATAAAAAAATACATATTTCTAATCTTTTGAATCTTTAAAACATATACAAATATAAACAGAATCTCTCTCGACTATTCAATTATTTGACTAGCAAAACACTATCCGATTGATTCATAATTCGTTATTTGCTGATATTAATTTTTAATATATAATTTTACATTTTTGCAGCAGACAAATGGATGAGTGCTGCTGTGGTGTTAGTATTTATTGTCTGTTATTTTTCATTGCATACCGTAACTGAGTTATAGTAGTGTAATAGGCATGCACTGCCCCAAATCACACGTTTTTATTCAATAAAAAACAAATATACATCACTATAGACTGGCAAAAAATATTCAAGTACCAAAGTATTCAATTGGACTACCACAAAACACATTCGGTTAATCCCCTACTTTTTATACTATACAATATCTCATATATCAGACCTAGGAGGTTTTTTTTTAAGCGACCAAGCAAGCAACTAAGGCGACAAGCAGTCAGAACAATATTGAACTTGAGAAATATATTGTGTAATTGTGGGAGCAGAGCAGCGTTCTTGAAGACTCACAGACTCGCACATTGTCTTGTCAGTAGCCGGACTTGAACCTGCAACCTTTTGAAGTGTTCTCCATGAGTCAAGGAGCATTTGGAAACAGGTTCCATGGTCTATGGCCAAACGTTCATGAGTTATGTCTGTTCAAATGTTTGATTCTCAAAAAAATGCTATAGCACCCCCCTTTGACCAAGTTTGCAGTAAGACTGGTTTCATTGCTTTTTGGCATCCCCCAAAACAGATGCTTCAAACGTAGCATTTCAAACATAGCACGTTTCATGCAAATTGATCAGAAATTCAGGCAGAAAATCAGGTATAAGCATTGTTCAAACTGCTTAAAATGGTGGATGTGGGTTCCCATTTGATGAATAGTATTAACATTGGTTTTAGTGCTATTTGGCATCCCCCTATACACAACTGTAAAATTTTCAAAGATTACACTGCATGTGTGGATTAGGGGCAATAGAAGAATTTTCACATACAATTATCCAATTTTCATTGGCTAATAAAAGTTTTTTTTTTTTTTTTTTTACTGTACTTCTAGTTTTTTGTCCATATGGCTTCAAAGTGTATGTCATTTTTATGTGTTTTGATCAAAGATTGTAGGAGGAGATGCATTTTAACAGTTTTTCATATAATTCAAGATGGCAGGTCATCTAAAGTTCAGAGGTCAAAAGTCAGAATACAAAAGTTGTTGAGTCGCATTACCAACGGTCGAACGGTTCATGAGTCATGAGTGTTCAAAGTTTGCATTTTCAATTGAGTGCTATAGCATCTGGCCAGTGGTCATGGGCTTCGCATCTACACCCTTTGGCATCACCCTCTACCAGATTCACGAAAACCTACTGCACGGTTCACCCGGAACAGCTATTTTGGCGGAACAAGAAGAAAGAGAAGAACAAAAATTGACAAATTGACATTTTAAACATGTTCTGGGTCAATGGTGGATATACTGTATCGTGGCTAACATAAGCATTGTGCAGATCCATGTGTATTTATCCACATGTGGTCTTGGCTTTTGTTTTCCTACACGGCTGTATCTGAGGAAATCAAACAGAGTTACAGTAACATTTTAAAACAGGACACTGTGACATTAAACATACAATATATCAGTGGTTTTCAACCAGTGGTCCGGGGCCCTCGACACCCCCAAAGCTCACAGCCCATAGTGAGCTTGTAGATCAGCTTGCATCACATCACAGCATTACCGCAGAGTTGAATCATTGGACTGGAAATACAAATCATGTACTGTACCATTTTCATCGTCTTCAGTTGGTTGGTAGATCTCAGAGCTAACGTCATCATAGTCGTCATCTGGGGAGTTTACTGAAGAATCAATGACTCTGTTAATTGAAAAATAGATATGTATCAGTGATGAAGCATGAATAAGATGTAATCAACTGCTGCCACGTTGATAAATAAACAGAGACCAACACTGCACCTACCCGGCATGAGGTGGATCTGTGGATTAAAGACAATATACGTTATGACGTCAATATCTCTGAACCAAATGAAAACATGAGCTATAACTGTTTTGTGAATTTCTTCCTGTATTATATTAAAGAGGATATAACATGAAATTCAACTCTTTATTTTTCATATCATAGAGGAGCTCTAATGTGAATTGCTCTTGTAACCCGGGGTAAAAACAAAGGCTGTAGTGTTCATCACTATTCGTCCATGTTGGTTTTGTCACTACAGCTCAGCTCACCACTCACTCACAGCTCACCATAACTTAACCATAATGACTTTGATCTCAATGATCTTGAATGAACATTGGACAACTGGCTTGACACCTGACTGGGTTGACTCTATTTTGGTTTAAATTAATTTGCATTTGTTTATTTGTCTATTTTGTTTTTCATTTCTAAAGTATTTAATAACTACTATGACAGTGCCTTGGGTTATTTATGGTTCATTAGAATTTTCCTTTACAAAATACCCACTTCTGAGGCAGTACTGGTCCATCAAACATATTCAAACAGTACACTCCCAGGAACAGTTTGTTTGATTTTGGCCACATAATGATTAATGCATCCTACTTGGATAGAGGAGGAATTGCATTCCTCCTCTCCTTCAGTCTTCAGTTCCAAATTTGTATTTTCACTTTGTTTATAATGTTTATAATGTCCACCATTGCTGATTCCAAGTTAACATGGAATTTAAACAAGCCTGGTTTTATCTAGGAGAACAAAAGTATAGATATCTCTGCTACAGTAACACAAATGAAAGCAGATTTAAATCAGTGGATTGCATGTCTAGAAGAAAAAGTATACCATTGTCATAGTCATCATCAGGTTGGTGTATCACTTCATAGACATTGTTGTCACCTGAAAATGTAATTAATTTAATTATTTCAGTAATGGTTTCTTATTTAGTTGATTATGCTAATGAGGACAAACAAATACAACTGAATTTCCAGAAAGGACTTTAAATACATGTGTATTTCATCATTATTTCACATTTAAAGGAGAAGCAGGGGTCACAGGTGTCCTTAATGAACGTGGTTGGTTGAAAGACTGACCGTGCTGCAGTGGGCAGTACACATTATCAGGAGAGGCACTCTGATTGGCCATCTGGGCTGTGGCTGGACTCTGATTGGTTCCCTGAGGCTGAGTGAGTCTGCAATTAAGAATATCCATGTTTGTCAGCACTAAGTATAAAGGATGTAATGTATTACTGCGGTCTTGTTGATGTAGTAGACAGTGTAATACTTAGTCCTACTCACCCGGCACCACATGGACCTGTAAATGAAAAACAAACAAGTACTATAACAGGTATTTAACCTTCTGATTGTCATGTTATGAGAGTTGATCAGTGATTGTAATCTAGATACAATCGTCTAACACTTGTAATCCATGTGAAGGTGTCATTGTGTAACGTATGATTGAATAGTTGTTAGTTTGTCACCTGTGTATTTGCACAGCAGCGCCACCACCAGGATGGTCAGTAGTATCACAAGCAGAACTCCTCCAACCAGACCTCCTACGTTCAGAGAATTCTGTTCCTCAGATCCAGACCCTGAAACCACAATGATGCTTTAATCAATTAAGTCATTCATTCATTTCATTTAGACCGGTGTATGTAAACACAGAAAGTGGGGGTGAGCCACTTAAAGTGGGATTCCACCCCCACCTCCCCTTTAATCGATGCCTGTTGCCATAGTAAACTACCTGGTAGAGTGCATCTGTGGTTCACCAGACAACCACAGGTCCAATATTAGCCTAGCATCGGCAGCCATTGTTGTACTCTGTACAGTTACAGCGTGCATCTGTATAATGGCTAAAATCAATGATGGCCACCAATGCTAGGCTAATACTGCATCAGAGAACTTTTGAGGACGCTCTGTAGAAAAAGAACATTTTATTAGCCACGGATATTAACTTTTCTATGACGATCATTGGTTAATATTGGAGCCCATGGAGCTGGGGGGTCCGTTTGGACTACATGGACAACTACAGTGAAAATGCACTCTATGGTAGGTACTATGGTAACAGGGTTAAGTTGTGGTTGCGTTTTCATGTGGAATTCCCCTTTAAGTGTTGGTATGCTTGGCATTCTTGGCATTGGTGCACACTGGATGCGGTGCATTTCCTGTGTACAATGGCTACTGTGCTCCAAATCCAGTGCCCTCAGTACAGAGACATGCAAATGATGCTCAAACATACTGTATGTGCAGCATTACCTGCATAGCTATGCATGCATCCAAGCCATTGGATTAATTCATAACAATAACACAATGATGACTCATGATTATCACAACCTCAGCACTAGGACCTTACCCGTTGTGAATATATGAACACCAAATGATGTACAGTGTGAGTGAAGAGTAAAGACAAGTGAATTAATTGATCATACCAATGACAATGTAAGTACGCTTTAATGTAGTAGTGAGTATACTTGATCATAGGAAAAGGAAATACAGTTGTGACAAACACAAAAAAGGTCACATTAAAGTAGCTGTTTCTGTGAACAGAAACAGCGCGTGTGCGGTACTCATTGACTCTATGTACAGTATGTGTGTTTGTCTGTGTTTATGCTCCCTGGGGACTATTTCACGAAAGGTGTATTAGGGAAAAAGCCAGGATTTAACTGATATCCCGGTTTATTATATCCTGGATTAGCGTTCATTCGGTTTCATGAAAACTGGTTAATCTTGCCATATTAACTTGACCAGTTAACCTGGATATGTTGAGGCTTGATTTGGTTTCATGAAAGCAATGCCACATTAGCTCCCATGGAAACTAATGCTATGGACCTAGCCTGCTCCGGACCAGGCTAACAGTCAGGTTTAACCTAATCCTGATGTCTTTACTGGGCATTAGATCGTCAATCTGAATACAAACCATTGAGTTTTAACACTTCTTCAATTATTAAAGGTTTATGTTGCCTTATTTATCAGTCTGCAGTCATATTGCAGATCAATATATAACACCATATTGGTCATTACAGAAAAAAAAGTCCTATATTCCAAAGAACTATACAGTACATACAATAGTACAGTACAATACAGTGTGGTACAGTATGGCACAGTACAGTATGATGCAGTACAATACAGTGAAGTACAGTGTGGCACAGTACAGTATCGTACAGTACAGTACAGTATGATACAGTACAGTACCACCTTGTGCTTTCCTGTACTGCATCATACAGTACTGTACCACAATGCTCTGTACTGTACTCTATGCACTGTACTGTATCATACTGTATCATACTGTATTGCACCACAATGCACTGTATTGTATTCTATGCTCTGTACTGTATCATACTGTACTGTACATACTGTACTGTACTGTATTATACTGTACTGTACTCACTGTACGTTGAGTACAGTACTGTGTCATGCAATACTACATATTGTACTGTGTCATAAAGTTCATAAAGTTACTGGTATAAATGATTGCATTGAAAATAAATAAAAATGATTACTTTTAAGGATTTCATTTAAAAATATGAGGATTTTTATTCAGGATTTCAATTCAAATATAGCAAAAATAGACACTCTACAAGCTCTTTTGGCAATGGCAGTAATATGCATTGTGGCCCCTCTTGAGTGAGTGTGGAAATACATGTATCTATTATGGCATCAGTATTTGTCTTAGAAGATTAAGTCATTGTATCAATGTAGCAGTAAGTCTGTGGGATAGATGGAAGTTCTTCTACTAAGTAAGATATACAGAATAAGGAGGCGGTAATGCAACTATTAAGGATGCCGGCTTCCATAATACCCCACGAAGAAGAAGGATCAGTAATTCTGCCGTCTACCAAAGGGGTCTAGAAAGAAAAAGCCAAGCTGTTTTTTTAGCCAGGCTTGACTATCCTGGCTTGCTAAATCCTCCCATTTTAAGCCTTGCTTGGCTTTAGTGGAACAGAATAAACCAGGCTCTACAGACCAGGCTTTAATAAGCCTGGTTTTGGCTTAAATCCCCGATTTGCTAATCCACCTTTCGTGAAATACCCCCCTGGTCTGTTGTAGTTGGGAATTAGTTTGCTGTGTTTACAGATGTTTTAAGCTATTAGTGTGGGCTCGGAGGGAGACACGTGTTGCAAAAGTTACGCGTCTCTGCTGTTGTGGAACAGTGGTTGCACATGCGACCCGTCGCAAGACAGATAATCAAGGCAATATTTTTTCTGATGTTTTTTTTTTTTTTTTCTGATGAAGGCCAGCAAATGGCCGAAACGTTGTTGACCATGTCAGTGTCTTAGAATAATAAAACACTGTGGAGCAGAAGCTGTGTGCGAACTTTTTTCTTTATTTTTATAGCACTTGTTTTTAGTTCAGCACCAGCACTTTATGGATGTGCGCAACACCCCTGCTTAAAATGTTTTTTCTGTAGTCACTCACATGACATTGTACGTGGCATGGCAGATGCATTCAAAGCGGAAGATACTGTATGTATTGTGAGCTTGTAGATTAGCTTCTTTTGCACAGAGCGCGCTGTAATTGCTGAGTGATTGAGGCAATGCGAGGCGCTCGGGGAGGGAAATGCGAAAAGTTATCCGGCTGTTGTCGGCAATGCATCGTAGTCCTTGCGCCGTCTCACTCGTGTCCATGGGAGAGTCGGCTGTGTTCCCCTCCCTTATCATCATGGTGGACTATATTGTTATAGTCCATGTTGGTGTCGAAAGTCAAAACACTGTTAGGTGAAAATTGAGCGCGCCACGGTGGGAAAGTGGCTTTTGACGTGTGTAACGATAGGGGACGGTTGCGGCTTCCCATGTAAAGCCAGCCAATGGGGAAATTCCACACTGTTCATTATTTGTGGCATTTTGTTGAAGTCGGAGCAGTCCTGCAAATTTTGGAAGCCAATCTTGGATGGAATGTGAAAAATCTGAAGACCATTTTCCAGACATGCAGTGTATGTACCGAGTAGTGTGATATTTGGATACAATCTGTAAAATATGTTTATTTTCCTTTTTGACACACTAAGAAGCCAATCTGAAGAATTCAAGGCATCCAGGAAATATACGTGCACAGTGCCAGAGATTAGCACACACGGATGGGCAGAGAGGGTACAAAACGGGGCTTTTTGGGTGGAGGTCAAAGAGGTAACCTGAGATGACAGTATTACTCACCATCACCCATTGTGTTCAAGGTGAGAACATCACTGAACTGAGAGTAGTAAACCAGATTTCCTCTGCCTCCTCTGCACCTATAGACTCCTCCCTCTGACACTGTGATTGGTCCAGGAGAGACAGAGTGGGGAACAGCATCTGACACCTTGATTGGTCCAGTAGAGTCAAAGTGTTGGTACCAGTAGTAGTTCCATCCAGAACCCTCCACAGAGCAGTTCAGTGCAACACTGCTCCCTGCTGGGATGACTGTCTGCTCAGCTGTCAGTGTGGCCTTTGGTTGATCTGTTGTTTCACAATAGGACATGATGGAGTGTGAGTGGCGTTTGACTGGGATGTACATTTGCACCAGATGTGATAGAAAGAAATGTGTACAGATGTACAAATGTACAGACTCACAACAGTGTAATTGAGACTGTAATGGAGCTGGGCAGTCCTGCCCCTTTCATGACGTCAAGTGTGTTCCAGAAATGGAATCCTCATTCATTTTCCTCATAGACTTTTCGAAAGTGGTTAATATAAACACGATTGCGCTGCGGACAAAGCCAAGTCGGGTTGTGACATATCATGACCACCACCACAATGTTACCATGCAATATCTACTGTAATTAGCAAGAAGTAAAAATAAACAACACTTTTTTCATCTTAGAAATGATGTGATTGTCCCAAAAGATTGTGTGCATTATCATGATTTGTGAATGAATCTTTTCAAAAAGTCTAAGAGAACAATGGATGGGGAATACATTTTTGGAACAGGGTCGCCGTCACGAGGGGGTGGGACTGCTCAGCTCTATAGAGACTGATGATTGCACTGGATGATTGTTATATACGTACAGGTGGAAGTGGATTAAATAATCTGGAAACGATTTTGAACATTCATTGCTAAATGTGTGGACGTGGCCCTGCTATGTAGAGTCTAGAACGGTCTAGCCCTCAATGATTTTGGCCTTGGGGGGCGGGGGTGTCGTGGGATCCACACGGCGGAAGTGCTGCGCTCTGATTTGATCTCACTAACGTGTCGTCATCTCCGGCCCCTCCCACGCCCGTCCACTGCTGTTCTATGTCACATCATTTAGAGCGACGCCCACCCCAGAAGGTTGACACGCCCCTCAAGGCCACTTTCCAACGCGCGTTAGTCCAGGCTTTCCGTTTTCGCGCAAGGCGGACGAAAATGAAAGCCTGGGTGTCGATGCTATGTAGAGTCTAGAACGCTATAGTACCAGAATAAGATACTTACCTTTTAAAGACACTATGATGCTTTCACTAGGTTCAGAAAGTTGTTGGTCATGTTTGTGTTGACCTATGCACAGGTATACACTGTTGTTTTCAGAAGGACGAAAGTTGAATTCATTGTTTTCACTAGAAAACTGAACTCCATTCTTCAACCACTTGTATGTCCAGACAGCAGCGCTTCCAGGTATCGTACACTTCAGAATAAGAGTCTCTCCGACGTACGTCTCAGGCCAGTGTTTGCTGAGAACAGGAACAGGTGCCGCTGTAGAACAAACACACACAAGTATTATTCTGTCATGCTCATTTTAGCACGACTAGAGAGCCTTCAGTTCTAACCACCAGATTGCTTGCTACCTGTTGTAGGCTCATGTAACTGTAGTATACGTATATAGTGTTCTATATAGTAGTTCACTAGTGGGAGACCACACCACTGTTCATGTTGGTTGAATCTATTGTATTGGTTATTCATTATTTATTCATGTATTGTTTATTTATTTATTCGGATATGAGTGGATGGTGTGTAGTGCGAGTGATTGATGACTGTGGAGCCCAAGGAGGGCGAGACTTTGGGTGGGGGCGTAGCCTCGAGAACCTGGCGACGATCATGCTCGGTCCGGGAGCGGATGATCACTTTGGCTCTGTTGCTGCCCCCCCCGGGGCTCCTTGGAGGACGTACGAGTGGGGCGAAACCGAGAACGAGGGGGCAGATGGGGAGGAGGTGGGGGAGTTTGACAGCGCGAAGCAGTATCAAACAGGTATGAGGCGTAGGAGAGGGTGGATTTGTACTGAGAGGAATGCGATGCGATTGGTTGCGAGAATGAGGACGTAGTTGAACTGGTTGGGAGATCAAGGACTATCTAGAAAAGGACAGGACGCCAAGACATGGCTTCCTGTCCTCATGGGAGGAAACAGACATGCGCAGTGCATTCCAGGAAGTTTGACTCTTGAAACTATGCATGCCATTGGTCTCTTGGGTGGTTTGCCAAGCGTCAAACTTCCTTGTCTGTACTGCGCATGTCCTCCCATGAGGACAGGAAGCCATGTCTTGGCGTCCTGTCCTTATTAGATAGTCCTTGTGGGAGATGAGGAAGTGGGAACGATCGGGGTGAAGCAGTGGGTGGTCCCTCCTCCTGAACTTGCGTTGAACACAACTTCATATATAGATATGTTTATAACTCACCAGAGACAGTGATATCAACAGGGTTGCTGTACTGTGTGTAGTTTGCTGGGTCTCCTCTCCCTCCTCGACACCAGTAGGTTCCATTCTCGGGGAATCTGGATGCTCTGAACTTGTAGGTTGTCTCTCTTGTCACCTTCACTGGTCTTGAGACTTTCTTGTCTCTGTACCAGTAGATGTTCCATGGAGCTGTGCTGTCCACAGTACAGGTGAGAGTCACTGTGTTTGATGTCAGTACACTGGTTCTGTCTGACACCAGGGTAGGTGGTCGGTTAGCTGTTATATGAAAAAAAAACAATAAGCCTCAGTATTTCTCTCAAGTGCTGCAATTGGAAAAAGAAAAAGGAAATAAAAGACAATGGCGCATAGAGTTATACAGTATGGGCCGAATGTCACAGTCGGCCCATATAACTGTCACAACTGGACTGTCACAGTGGATCCGAAGATAAAATATGAATGTTGATTTGATTGAGCTACATTGATTATGTTGGCTAAGCCACTTGTGTTTCAAATTTGGGATAGGTTGATCATTCGTTGTGTAAATTGGCATTTTTTGGGGGGAAAATCCCCCTCCCACTAACTTTAGGAGACGATTGTGGCCGAATGACATGGACTATCAAAATTCTGTCTGTGGTGCCTTAATCGCATAGGTCTGGAGATCATGCGTATCGATTTTTGGACAAAATCTGTAGGGGCAGGACTTTATTTATGACCCCTTAGGAAAAGTAATCATATTGCATTACTTATAACTTGGATGAAAGAACAATATATTACACATTACAATATCACTATATTGTCCCCCCCCCCCCCCCACACACACACACACACCTGCAAAGGAATAGCGATGTCAACATCTGCGATAACTTGTAGTGTATGTCCTGTGTGCAAAATGCTGCGGTGGATTAGGATTTACAAACTACAGTGCATCTCTGTGGGTATCTGTTCTATTTCCACATGCAACAGCAAGCTCAAAAGTAATGAGGCATATTTTGGCAGAGTTAAAGGAGAGAAGATGTCCACGCACTGTTCTTAAGCTCCGTTATGAACAGAGCTTTCATAACCTCACCAGAGTCGGTGATATCAACAGGGTTGCTGTAATGTGTGTAGTATGGGGGGTATCCCCTCTGTCCTCGACACCAGTATCTTGAGTCTCTGGAGGGAGTGAATGTGTAGGTTGATCTAGACGTCGTCTTCACTGGTTCAGACTCTTGTTTGTCTCTGTACCAGTAGATGTTCCATGAAGCTGTACTGTCTTCCACAGTACAAGTGAGAGTCACACTGTCTGATGTCAGTACACTGTTTCTGTCTGATACCAGTGTAGACGTTGGTTTAGCTGTGTGGTTGATGACCGAGAGAGAGGAAGGGCTATAACACCCATCAAGAAAATTCATTGTTCACAAATAAATAAATACAAATGGTGGCTAATTTTAAAGGAAAAATAGCATAAAATTCAACTTTTTTGTTGGTGTTTTTGGTGCTCCATGTGTGTTTTCTATCCCCACAAATTATCTAGTTTGAACAATCAGTCTTTCATATCATAGAGGAGCTTTAATAGAAATTGCTCTCAGGAATAGCTTGTTGGATTTTGGCCTCATAATTATGTCATAAATCCACCCTGCTATGTATGATTCCTCCTTTTCTTCAGCCTTTAGTTCCAAATTTGTATTTCCACTTTGTTTATAATGTCCACCATTATTGATTTTCCAAGTTGACATGGAATTTAAACAAGCCTGGTCTAATGTATAGCAATTAGCAACAGTATTATAATGACTCTACCCTAACCCTAAAATATCCACCGAAGTATTGTAATGACTTACCTGACACCGTCACGGTGACTTTAGCACTTTGTCTTTCAACCTTTGTATCCGATTTAAGGATACCAACACAATGGTATTCACCACTCTGGATTGGTTGTAGTTGAACTTTAAAATAATTCTGATCAGGGGCAGCATCACTGAAAAGGGCACCATTACCGTAAAACTGGTAATGCCAGTCACTCTGCTCTCCTACTCTCATGTCACATTTCAACGTAACAGTCTGTCCAGTGAATGCCGGGTTGGGCCGAACGCTGAGAACAGCCTGTGGTGTCACTACACAAACATGGAAATAAGGAGAATATTACACCAAATTCTACAAACAATCCTGTCGCAAAATCATAATTAGACTGGAATAGATGTGCAACACATTATTTATAGCAGGGGTAGGGAACCTTTTCGAGATGGAGTGCCGTCTCTTGACACCAAAATTTTCTATTTCCATCCGATGTTCAGGGGTTAGGGTTAGGGTGTCCATGTTCTATTTCTATTATTATTATCACTGTTTCCCCAGTCGGAGTTCAACAAACGTGAGTTTGAATGGATGTAGAATCACATGCAGGATATATGGTAATTTGTATACAGAAGTGAGTGGACTTTGTACACATTTTATATACATTTTTAAATGCAAAGGACCACGTCACCACTTTTCAATGTATCTTCATAATATGAAGAGATATGAAGATATTTCATCATGTACATTAGTGAGGACCTATATGAAGCATATAGGTCCTCACTACGTAATGTACATGATGAAATACCACTATATTTTTTCCTACTCAGTCTGAAGGGAGGGCTGTGGGCACTTCATAAATCCGTACTCCAATGAAGTCATCATTCAGCATTTTGTTTTAAACAATATGTTTGTGAAAAAAAAATTGGAGGATGGGTTTTTGAAATGCCCAAAGCCCTCCTATGAGACACAGTTTAAGTAGAAAAAAGTTGTGGGATTTTATGATGTATATTAGTGAAGGCCTATTATATGAAGATACACTGAAAAGCGGTGAAGGGGTCCTTTAAACAAATAATCATCTCTCCCACACTTGTGCCAGAGTGCTAGTGCCACCCTCTGTGAAATCCACAGGCAGTTTTTACATTGCTTGATTGCAGGATTCAAATGTGTGATGCTCATTTTAACTGCCCCATCCCTTCCTATGCAAACACATATATATTTTCATTTGCTGTATATATACTGTGTTCATGAGCCCTCTTTTTGTGAAATAACCATTTAATATACTTTATGTAATAATTGAGATGATGAATTGCGTGATCTTTACTGAGTGAAAAGAAGACAACATATAATACATTCAAATCTTCACCTTGACTAAGTCCACAGGAGACGAAGCTGCTCAGCACTGAAAACACATTTGATCGTAAAAAATATATGCAGTTTAATTATCTCTAACGTAGTACAGAATTGCGTGTGGATACGTTTCTATAGAGGGGCAATCCAAAAGCACTTTCTACCCCACAAAAAAAGGTTTCATGCGTGCATTCATGTCATCTGATCTGACAGCAGCAGAAACAACCCACAACTTACACCATCCAGAGTAACACCTACAGTATTACAGCAAGTGTTCTGATGTGTTCTGATTCACATGTTGAAATGCTTTCACAACGTATGACAATAGTCTCATCTCTCAGTGCACTTTTTTCAAAGCAACACATTTTGTTGGAGGTGACTTTAGGACATACTGAAGGATTTTAGCCTAGGGGCCCTTGGCCAAAAAGCATGAACCACATCACAAACCATTCCCCCATTACTCTCTATGGGCCGTTCACTTACAATTAGTGTCGCAACTCTCTCTATATACTGTATATGGCGCTGGTCACAGCACAGCAGTCTGTATTAGCACGACAGACTGTATTAGCTCAATGGCAAGTAACAAAAAAAAATAAAAAGTAAAATAATAATAATAATAATAATAAACTTCAAATTGTAATCAACAAGCTACCAGTAACAGTGGTGATATAACTGATTTAGAGGTATTACACTAAATTGTTACTCACAAAGGAGAACAGACACAACGGTGTGTCGCTTCATCTTCTCTCCAACAGCTCTGAAAGACCTACTTCCTGTTCATAGAGAAATGAGAGGGGGGGCAGGGAGAGTAATTCACTGTGTGTTTTGAAACCCCTTCTTGAGTAAACTGTCTGTTTACGAAAGAAGTTTCCAAACACACGGCCTTCCAGAGAGAGCATGAGAGAACGAAGTGAGCACCTACACCACTGGTGTAGGAGGGGCCTTAATGAGCCCTTCTCAAAACCCCAAAAGCGGAGTTTAGTCACTGTCCAATGCCAGTCCAAATACAACGTCCAGCAATGCAGCTGAATCTTTCCTCTTCTAATGTGCCTTATTGGACAAGGACGGATTTGGGAGGGACTTAGTGAAGGGCTAATTCTTTCACCCTGTTTCAGAATTCACATGAGGTTAGCCATGACTTTCCACTTCCCTGTGTTGACTGTGTACGCACGTCAGAGGTGTTTTCATTTTTCATTTTCAGGGTGGAATCGCAGCAATGCTGCGACGGTGCACTTCCGCGTCCACATAAAAGGCTCAAAGGAAAACACAACTATTAAAAGCTACAAACAACAGGAATAGTTCAGAGAAAAAATACCAACCAACCAGGTGCTGGAAGGAGGTATGATAACTTTCTTAAAAGGTACATTGAAGGTGCTGAAAGTAGATGCCGTGGCCAGAGGTGGACAGGGACATACCTACTATATATATATATATATATATATATATATATATATATATATATATATATATATATATATATATATATATATATATATATATATATATATATATATATATATATATATATATATATATATATATTAAGGCCGGGACTTTAGCGCGTTAATTGAGACTAATTAATTACAGAAAATATAGCGCGTTATAAAAAATAACGCATTTATTCGCACCTTTTCTTTATCCACCATTGGAACGGAACGTTTGTCACTGATGGCCCATTCACACCATTGAAGTGGAACGTTTCTCACTGTATCACCGTTTCACACCTACCCAATATGCTAACGCACACGGAAGCGGCAGTCCACCCGGAGTCACGACATTGAGGAGTCAGAAACTGAGCGCTTGAGCGCTGTTCAAATGGCCTGAATAGGGACAAACTGCAGTTGAAGTCAATGTAGAAGAATCGCCATTGGTCTACTAGCTCTACGGAGTAAACGTCTATACTCTAAAGCTCCGTCCGCCTCCTCGTCCTCTTCCCCCGCAGCAAAAACAAAACAAAACAACTCACAACATGAACGACAAACCAGATGAGCAAGCATTACTCGGCCCCGTTGATGGCAAATTTAGATTTAAGCAAAGAACGGATGGAAGCGTGGACAAAAAGGCAGTTTATGCAACAAAGAATGTGCATACCATCGCAGCAGTTCGAGGCTTCGAGCCTCAAATCACATCCAACATGTTGGAGCTAGTGTATTTACTGTCCCCGTTTCGTAGAAATCTATGTAGAAGAGCCACCATTGGACTAACCCCGTGAAGAGAAGGGAGCTTGGGTAAGTCTTTCTGCATTCTGGCTAGTACCAGAGCGACGTTGAGGTGTCCGACATTCAATGGCTTGAATAGGGACAAACTGGAGTTGGCGACCGGCGCTCATCAGTGTGTGTGTGTGTGTGTGTGTGTGTGTGTGTGTGTGTGTGTGTGTGTGTGTGTGTGTGTGTGTGTGTGTGTGTGTGTGTGTGTGCTCAGATGATCAACTGACGTGGGCTTTGGGCAAACAAATCGTGAGCGGTTTGATCATAGTAGCCTAGTTCAGAGTAGTTCACTTCACTGTGTTTATCTGACGCTAAATTGCATGATAATAATGACTGCTAAATGTACGCAAATGTATGCTCCAGAACAATCAGCGCTGTGTGTGTGGCACTGCCTTTCTTACCAGCTAGTCTTCCAAGTACCAGTATTTTATTTATTTTGCCCCAGAGTCAATTATTGTACTGGACTGACTGAGAAATGCTAACGTTTGTACTTGAATTTGGTAAATAAGAAGAAGAAAAAAAGAAAAGAGGAAAGCTTTGGAATTGGGGAATCTTTTTGAATCGAGAATTAAAAAAAAAATCTAGAAATCTAGTTTTTGGATCGAATCGTGACCCAGAAAATTGATACTGAATTGTATCGTGGGACACCCACAGATTCACAGGCCTAGTATTCAGTTCATTGCTTCACTCATTCAGTTCATTGCTTCACTCATAATATAATAATAATAATAATAATAATAAATTCAGTTCAAAAATGTGCTTTCTCACTTTTCTCAGGTAAATAATAATATGCGATTAAAATGAGATTAATTGAGATTAATTAATTATTGAGCCTCTAATTAATTAGATCAAAATTTTTAATCGAGTCCCACCCCTAATATATATATATTAAGGCCGGGACTTTAGCGCGTTAATTGAGACTAATTAATTACAGAAAATATAGCGCGTTATAAAAAATAACGCATTTATTCGCACCTTTTCTGAGTAAGAGCGAGTGCAAAACCCGACGTCGGCGGGCGCCTCGGCTGCGCCGGGACTTGCCTCCTTAGTCGCTTCCTTAATGAGTGGCGGACCGGCAGCGCGGCGTTTTTATGAGCTCTGGCGGCAGTGCTGCCGCTGCCGTTGCATTCTGGATGGTTCTGCCAGTTCGTGCGGCAGTTCTGCCGGTTCGTGCGACAGTGTAGCGGCAGAAGGCTCCCCATGCCGCCCCAGACCGGCGCTTTTGCCTCTGCTTTTGCACTGCCTGCTGCTGCTGTCAGTCCAATTAATGCATGCTTGCAGAACGATTATGAATGTATGTATGCAAACAAATATGAACTAAATATTTATTGAATTTATTATATTATTAATTGTTTTTTTATCATTACTATAAGCTCTATCATTAATATAAGCTTTTTGGGCGGCTATGCCGGTTCGCCGCCGGGCCCTCCGCCTCGCCGCCGTGCACTCCGCCGGCGCCGCTGCTCATGGACCGGCGGTTCCCCCGCCGCCGGGCGCTCAACCGGCGCCGTCGGCGCCGGTGCTCGTGGACCGGCGGTTCCTCGCCGCCGCCGGCGCCGCTGCTCGTGGACCGGCGGTTCCCCGCCGCCGGTGGCGGCCAACGCCGCTTCTATCGACGCTTCACCGACCCTCGCCTGTTGACTGATTCTCTTCATGCTCGCTCTCTCTCTCTCTCTCTCTCTCTCTCTCTCTCTCTCTCTCTCTCTAATAAAGATGTTCGTCTGCCTCCACCCCCCCCCCCCAACTGGGGTCTGTCTAGGGCTAATCCATATCATTGAGGTTATAGGCTATTCGCGCGCGCGCGCGTGTGTGTGTGTGTGTGTGTGTGTGTGTGTGTGTGTGTGTGTGTGTGTGTGCGCGCGCGCGCGCGCGACACCTCCGTCCCTCTCGTTCTGCGTGTTGTATATCTGCAGGCCTAGGTTTATTGTAGGCCTACGTGAGCGTAATAGACTATATGTAATTATCACTTAGGCAAGTTAGGCTATAGGCCTATGCAATATCATATTCAGTCCAGCTTGGGACAGTACATTTCAAATAGAGACACGGTCACACATTGTGACTATCAGGAATCAGTGAGGCTTTCTGTTGTAAAGCTCTATCATTGAATGAATTACTATAGAGCCATAATATAAAATCTTATCGGTCTGGCATATTCCGGGGTCCGTTTCGTGGGCTTATTCGTGTCAATTGAAGTTGAAAATGCATGTAGAGTAGAGCCATCTCTACATACGCGAGACCAGGCGCATGGCCATGGACAGAGGCACACAGCGCTGCGCTGCGTCTCCCCTGTTTGATTTGTTTCCAATCCAAAAACTAAAGGCAAGTATCGACTACAATTAGGCTACTTTTGTAATTCAGTTCTTGGTCGTCTTCTGCATGCATGCGCGCGAAACAAGGTTAGGTTTCGTTCAATCTACAAGCTCACAACTAGTTGTGCTGCGACAGGCGGTGAGTTTGTATATCGATCACATGTATAATGCAGCACAGCGGTCAATTGAGTATAATCAAGCTTTACTGCATGCGTACGCGGCCTGGATTTAGACTGAGCTGGCATGGAGGCTCTACATAGACTTCTATTGGTAATGGGGACAGCAAATAGGGACAAGGCCTGGACCAGAAGTACACATTCATGCGTTGAATTCAGGCAACAGCCCAGCTTGAATGGATGGATGGATGGATGGATGGATGGATGGATGGATGGATGGATGCGTTAATCCATTCATTCACTGTAAACAAGTTGTTTCAAATCATGTCAGTTTGTTTGTCCCAATGTCCCTCATCAGGCTGTATCAATAGCGCTCGTGGGCTCAGTTTCTGACCCTTCAATATCGCAACTCTTCTAGTAGATGGCAATGGACAATGGGTGGGATTTCCTTATATATACTCAATGATATGGCCTACAAACCCCAGTTTGGAGGGGGGGTAAAACAGTCGAGGCAGACGAACATCTTTATGAGAGAGAGAGAGAGAGAGAGAGAGAGAGAGAGAGAGAGAGAGAGAGAGAGAGAGAGAGAGAGAGAGAGAGAGAGAGAGCATGAAGAGAATCAGTCAAGAAGCGGCGTTGGCCGCCACCGGCGGCGGGGAACCGCCGGTCCACGAGCAGCGGCGCCGGCGGCGGCGAGGAACCGCCGGTCCACGAGCACCGGCGCCGACGGCGCCGGTTGAGCGCCCGGCGGCGGGGGAACCGCCGGTCCATGAGCAGCGGCGCCGGCGGAGTGCACGGCGGCGAGGCGGAGGGCCCGGCGGCGAACCGGCATAGCCGCCCAAAAAGCTTATATTAATGATAGAGCTTATAGTAATGATAAAACAATTAATAATATAATGAATTCAATAAATATTTAGTTCATATTTGTTTGCAATATTTATAATCGTTCTGCAAGCATGCATTAATTGGACTGACAGCAGCAGCAGGCAGTGCAAAAGCAGAGGCAGTTGCCAAAATCATCGGCAAAAGCGCCGGTCTGGGGCGGCATGGGGAGGCTTCTGCCGCTACACTGTCGCACGAACCGGCAGAACTGCCGCACGAACCGGCAGAACCATCCAGAATGCAACGGCAGCGGCAGCACTGCCGCCATAGCTCATAAAAACGCCGCGCTGCCGGTCCGCCACTCATTAAGGAAGCGACTAAGGAGGCAAGTCCCGGCGCAGCCGAGGCGCCCGCCGACGTCGGGTTTTGCACTCGCTGTCTCTCCCTTTTCTTTATCCACCATTGGAACGGAACGTTTGTCACTGATGGCCCATTCACACCATTGAAGTGGAACGTTTCTCACTGTATCACCGTTTCACACCTACCCAATATGCTAACGCACACGGAAGCGGCAGTCCACCCGGAGTCACGACATTGAGGAGTCAGAAACTGAGCGCTTGAGCGCTGTTCAAATGGCCTGAATAGGGACAAACTGCAGTTGAAGTCAACGTAGAAGAATCGCCATTGGTCTACTAGCTCTATGGAGAAAACGTAACTCAGTCTATACTCTAAAGCTCCGTCCGCCTCCGCCTCCTCGTCCTCTTCCCCCGCAGCAAAAACAAAACAAAACAACTCACAACATGAACGACAAACCAGATGAGCAAGCATTACTCGGCCCCGTTGATGGCAAATTTAGATTTAAGCAAAGAACGGATGGAAGCGTGGACAAAAAGGCAGTTTATGCAACAAAGAATGTGCATACCATCGCAGCAGTTCGAGCCTCAAATCACATCCAACATGTTGGAGCTAGTGTATTTACTGTCCCCGTTTCGTAGAAATCTATGTAGAAGAGCCACCATTGGACTAACCCCGTGAAGAGAAGGGAGCTTGGGTAAGTCTTTCTGCATTCTGGCTAGTACCAGAGCGACGTTGAGGTGTCCGACATTCAATGGCTTGAATAGGGACAAACTGGAGTTGGCGACCGGCGCTCATCAGTGCAGCTGGAGTCGAGTTCATATTGGCTGTAGCCGTGTGTGTGTGTGTGTGTGTGTGTGTGTGTGTGTGTGTGTGTGTGTGTGTGTGTGTGTGTGTGTGTGTGTGTGTGTGTGTGTGTGTGTGTGTGTGTGTGTGGCCTAGTTCAGAGTAGTTCACTTCACTGTGTTTATCTGACGCTAAATTGCATGATAATAATGACTGCTAAATGTACGCAAATGTATGCTCCAGAACAATCAGCGCTGTGTGTGTGGCACTGCCTTTCTTACCAGCTAGTCTTCCAAGTACCACTACCAGTATTTTATTTATTTTGCCCCAGAGTCAATTATTGTACTGGACTGACTGAGAAATGCTAACGTTTGTACTTGAATTTGGTAAATAAGAAGAAGAAAAAAAGAAAAGAGGAAAGCTTTGGAATTGGGGAATCTTTTTGAATCGAGAATTAAAAAAAAAATCTAGAAATCTAGTTTTTGGATCGAATCGTGACCCAGAAAATTGATACTGAATTGTATCGTGGGACACCCACAGATTCACAGGCCTAGTATTCAGTTCATTGCTTCACTCATTCAGTTCATTGCTTCACTCATAATATAATAATAATAATAATAAATTCAGTTCAAAAATGTGCTTTCTCACTTTTCTCAGGTAAATAATAATATGCGATTAAAATGAGATTAATTGAGATTAATTAATTATTGAGCCTCTAATTAATTAGATCAAAATTTTTAATCGAGTCCCACCCCTAATTATATATATATATATATATATATATATATATATATATATATATATATATATATATATATATATATATATATATATATATATATATATATATATATATATATATATAGTACCTGTTTATTTTTTATTGTGTTTGTACTTTATTGTGTTTTGCTTAAAAACAGATTCTCACGTCACCTCACCTCCACTCTATTGGTTCATTATTATGATATAACTGCTGGAGAATGCTGTGCTGTGATTGGCTAACCCCACACAACCCCACTCCCCTATCTCTGCCTGTCCTGAGCCCTACGAATGTTTTGTTTTCAAGATTTATCGACAACAACAAAGTTCTGGACTGTCTGCAGGAGAAAGCAAATGTCTGTCTGCAGGGAAACAGCTGTAACATCAAAGTAGAATCAACATAGAGGCGAAAAAGGTGGGGAAAAAAAAAAATACAGCTATATATTTTGATTTTTGGCTAAAAAGTTGCCTCTATTACCTTTAACTTACTGGTAAACTCCAGTAAACTCCTGAATTGTACCATCACACCTTGAGCTTTACAGGCAAATACAGTACTGATGATTTCCCAATAACCCCTCTTTTTCATCCGATGGACATGATGCTTAAAGATGCAGTGTTATGAATCACTGCTAGAGCCATACGATTAGAAACCTCTCTCATGGGTGTCCCTGGCCTGTCTTTTCAAAAGGGGTTCTGCAGAGCTAATTATAGTGTCTGAAGTGGGCATTCAGTTGAGACGAACACACACAGTACAGTTATAACTATGATGATGAAAGTGCAGGAAGCCTTGTTTACTCAACATTTTATTTTAGAGTAAAAATACAATATTGGCATCAAAAATATACTCAAAGTACCAAAAAAGAAAAACTTTTTTTTCATATTCATAAAATAAAAATACAAACTTTATTTAATGACCGCTCTCCAATCAAAGTGATGCACTACGCACAATATGATGTTGCTTGACGATCAAACCTTGACACCGCTTTTTATTACGATTGTTATTGGATATATTTCTCAACGGAACTCAAGGTGTTTAGTGTTTGCTTTGCAAACTGCACATTTACAGTATATAACTTAAAGATGATTTTCACTTCTCTATTCACACGTTTGATCACGTTTTTCAAACTATATAAAACACTATCAACCGCCGCACACAACGTGTTATTAGGCATGAAACGATACATTTGAACAGCGATACAATGCGTATTGCAATACATGGTAGCCTGCAATCCAGACTCCCTTGCCTTTGCAACATTCAACTTCTGAATATTACCGCCAACCGAGTCTGGCAAGTGCCTGCTTGACTCGAATTCTCCTGTACCTGTAGCGCTGTTGTTTCTGATTGGACGTTGTTCCAACCCCAACTAAACCAGAGACCGGCTAAATCAGAAGCCTTTCGGCCTTTATGACCCACGCCCACTCTTGGAGATAGTACTTGGCCAGACGAAGTTGCGTAGTTGAATTTGAACTTCAAAGTAGCAACGGAGGCTGCCAGGCTAAATACATGGTGCATTGATCGATATTGGTTCATTATGCATGATGATACAATTAAATTATTTGAAATCAATACAGTAACTAAGAAATGGAATCTGTGTGAAATTTGTGGTTAGTGCATTTTTTTCTTTTTTTAGGGCAATTGTATAAGATTGCTCCAGGTATATTGTTAAACCATAGTTTTAGTCACGTTTTTGAATAATTTGGTGTTCATCTAGTGTTAGTGCATACCTATAATCAGGGGTGCACATAAGTGGTGCTCCGGTGCTCAGGAGCACCAAAAATCCTACAATGAGCTCCCAATCCAGGGGTGGAAAGCTCATCTGAGCACCACACAGCTGGGGCTCATAATGACTTCCTGACTGGACCAGTAAAAAAAAGCCTTGAAAATGAAATAATTCTAACTAATGTCTAAAATACTACTAGTATTTCAATGGATGTAGAGTGCAGGTAGTAGTAGTACTACTAGGCTAGCCACTATTGCAACGCCCAAACTATCGCCCTGTACTGTAATATTGTACATTGATCAGGATGTACGGAGTGTAAAAAAGGGGTCCCAGGGCCCAGCGATGCGGGTTACTGCATTTTGGGAGCACCAAGTAACATCTCCAGGTGCTCCTCTGAGTACTGGACCAAAATAGTTATGTGCACCCCTGCCTATAAAGTCTAATAACTTTAAACTAAAATATACAAGCTTTTTTGAGCTTGCAGGTCGGCTATGTTCAGCAAGAGCAAGAGTACACTGGCTCTCTTGTCCACAAGTCCCTCACTAACATTTTATTCTAGATTGTTTATGTGTTTATGAAATTTCCGACATATTTAGCCTCAGTTTTATCATCATACCTTAAAGTTTTAATTTAATTTTTTGTCAGCACAAAAAGGTAGTTGATGGAATTTTTCATCATAGTTTTAGTTTACAATAACAACACTGGAGCTGACATAGCCCCCGTTTACGGCCTCATCTTCGCTGGCTATGTTGTGCATAGCTTCGAGGAGAGGTCCTGTGTTAGTGCAGTCCAGCACTGGTAAACGGGGGGCGGGGAGGTCTGTTTGAGTAGCGACCATCGACACGCAGTGGATTAAAGCCCTTTAGCAATAATCAATTCAAACAGGAAAGGTATCAGTCGAAAACTTCTTTGACAAAACAACTTCTGATCTCTGCTCTCGGGTTAGTCTTCTGAAGAAATAATACAGCAGCTGCCGCTTAAATGATGGGTTATTTCTTGTTTCTTATCTTTCGATGGATACCTTTCCCATTGGAAATGATTACTGTTGAAGGGGTTTAATCCACTGCGTGTTCGACGGTCGCTACTCAGAACACCGAGGGGCCGCTCCTCAGAGCTATGGCCGGCATAGCGTGCGACGATGAGAGGTCACAAACGGGGCTAGAGCAGGTCATGGCCATTGTCGAGTCGTTGGTCCTTCGGGCAGGTTGTCATGTGAGCTGTCGGTGGTGAGTCCTGGTGGTTGGGTTGGTCATCACGCGGTGCTTTCTGCTCCGGCCTTATGGTTGGAGTACTGGGAGGTGGGAGGAGCTGCTCTCCTGCTCCTCCTCCGAGTGAAGCACAGCAGGTAGAAGATCTCCACCACGTTGAGGAACAGGGAGACACCTGTGGACACATGGAGTAAATGCAGCTCAGTCTTCTCGCCTCACATGTGTCCCCGAGAGGCCAACCTTGGTACTGTACTGTAGTGGACTTGTTTGGAGGGAGTGGTCTTTGGTCAGCAAATATAAAACTTCAGGTGTCCCAGAATAAGAGTTTCTCAATACTCTAAGTTTAAAAACATTTTAAAAATGATGCAATTGCACATTAATACTACAGATAAAGCCTTTAAAGTATGCTATAAGACACACATTATGCTTCTGTGTATAAATACATATATAACAAATGCTAAGCAGCTCCACATGGTGTTGTAGAGGCGTGTATGTGTATGTCACACTAGACGAAATATAGCAGGGATTTTTTTTTGTCCAGCATCCGGTTAATAAATGCACCCAGTGAATAGTGTGGATTTTACATTATGTTTGTATTCATAGAACATGTTTATGCTATGTGTATTTATTTGTACACAGAAACATGTGTGTCTTATAGCAACTTTTAAAATCTTTATTGATAAGAGTATTGAAAAACGGAATTCTTATATTTGCTATAGCTCTCAACATGAGGTCACTAGATCTGCCAACAACAAAACACACACACACACACACACACACACACACACACACACACACACACACACACACACACACACACACACACACACACACACACACACACACGCAGGTGACCAATGGCCAGCAATAAAGCTAAAGGTCTGACTGAGAGTTTTCTGTTTTTGAATGATGAAATAATGATGGTTTAGTGGTGCAACAACTGCATGTAGTTGTAGCAGTAGTAGTGTTTCAAATAATTTTAAATATAAGCACTATAATTTGAAATATCTTCGAAATTTGGGTTTGTTTGTTTTGCATGCCATCATGTTTGGTGGGGCAGTCAGGGCATTTAGGGGGGAAATTCCCCCCCATACCTATATATGCCCCTGTATACCAGTATGACTTCATGACTCACATGAGACGACCAGCATGAAGATGATGAAGATGGTCTTCTCCGTTGGTCGAGACATGAAGCATTCCACAATGAACGGACAGGGAGCCCGCGAACACACAATCCTGGGCAGAGGGGCCAAACGTTATTTAGTTAGTTAGTTAGTTAGTTAGTTAGTCTACTGCAGTGCGGTGCTTCCCAAAGGTCTAGGGACCACCAGGGATTCTTGAGCTAAATTAACGTTTAGAATGAAATCGACCTTTATGGGACTGTGACTGTAAGCAAGTATATAATGTATGTCCAATGTAACAGTGTGTGGTCCATGTGGATGTGGTTCCATGTGCACACTGCCTTACTTAACGCTGATTTTACAATATAAACCGAGGGTTTCCGGAGACAGAAATGCCATTCTAAAACTGCTAGTTCCAAGTCTGATGGGCCGATTGCGGTCAGGTTCATTCCGCCACCCGGAACCGGCTTTGTTATTGTTATGGAATCTTGTCGCAGGTGTGTTGTTTCTACAGCAGGTTGGCCAGGATGGAAGCTACTTTCTTGTAGCTGAGAACTACTTTCTTTAGCTGCTTAACTTACAGACGACATTGTGTTGCTGTTGATTATTTCAATTGGTACTTGTCATGTTGCCATAATTTTAACCGTTTTAGAAAAGCAATAAGCCACTCCAGGCACTCGCAGGTTACTGTGGATTTCACCCTAGGATTTGAACACTTTCTGTTGTGCCCCCAAAATAATTTGTGCGCTACTAGATTTTTCAACTTGGGGAAATGCAAAGTGTCAAGCCCTGGGCCATGTACAGTATAGTGTTAACACAGTATTTTATAAACAAACGTACTGTGGGTCCATGATGAAGCCATACAGATAGTACTGTCCTACGATGAAGGCCACTTCTAGGACAATCCTGAAGAATATGCTCACCATGTAGCTTCCCAGGAGGTCACCTAGAGACAACATCACACCATGAGCAGGTCAACCAGAAACAACATCAGCAGGTCACCATGAGCAGGTCACCCAGAAACAACATCACACCATGAGCAGGTCACCCAGAAACAGCATCACACCATGAGCAGGTCAACCAGAAACAACATCAGCAGGTCACCCTGCTCATGGTATAAAATGATACCAAATGGCCCTTACAGGTCCATTTGGTATCTCCAGTTTCATTTTACACTCTCAAGAGTTAAAGATCTATAAGGGTCCATTTGGTTACCAACTGTCCATCATTTAGCTGGGGACCACCAGGAGTCCTCTCAGGGGCGTTCAATCCCGTCCACGGGCATTCGCTTACCTTTGATCTTGACGTGTCCAGATACGTCGGTGTATTTGGGTGGCTTAATGACCAGGTCTCCCCCACCGTTGCTCTGTGCGGCCATGCGCTCCCGCAGCTTGTTCTCCTTGTGGATGACGTGCATGACGTGTCCCAGGTAGAGCAGCGTGGGCATGGACACGAACACGATCTGCAGCACCCAGAACCGGATGTGGGAGATGGGGAAGGCGTGGTCGTAGCACACGTTCTTGCAGCCGGGCTGCTGCGTGTTGCAGATCATACTGGACTGCTCGTCGCCCCACACCTGTCAATGACAGCAACACGCCTGTTAAACAGCAGCAGTACAGGTATTGACACGTGCGTTCTTAACAGCCGTGCCGCTTGGTGTTATACAGTGGGTCATGTTGGACTGCTCCCCTCCCCACACCTGTTAACAACAGTGACACACCTGTTAACAACGACACCAGTGACACACCTGTTAACAGCGACACCAGCAAAACACCTTTTAACAACAGTAACAAGCCTTTAGCGACAGTGACACACCTGTTAACAATGACAATAGCCATCAACAATTCAACAATACCATCAACAAATCAACAATACCATCAACACACCTGTTTACAACAGCAACACATTTCTTGTCTCCCCACTGTTAACAAGGTATCGAAGACCTTGAAAACAGGGCTACAGACCTCACAAAACAAACTGGTCAGGCTGTTACTTGGCCTCACGCCCCGAACCCACCTCACCCCTGCCCACTTTGACAGTCTGGGTTGGCTTAGGGTTGACGACAGAGTTCAACAAAGATTCGATACTCTACCAAAATACCCTTGTACCTATCCAAATACTTCCTAAATGTCAATGAGGTTCACTCCCACAACACCAAAGGGAGTGCCACTAACCGCATGTTCAACCTAGATTTTTGGCACAAACAAGGGACTAAATTCCTTCCGCTCATATGCAACCAAAATGTGAAACACCCTACCAAAAGTCATTAAGACTTGTGAATCCTTTGACTCCTTCAAAACCGCTCTCAAGGGGCACCTACAGATGGCTGCAATTCGAAACTGGCCTCTGTAAAACAAAATTGTATATAAAATCCCTCCACCCACCCCCCTCTCCTCTTTGTACATTTCACTTTCCCTTTTTACCTCCACTATGATTTTACCTCCATGATTTGCTGCTTCCGACTTCACTGAAGTAGTTGTTTTGTATGTATTTGAATGCCTAAATGAAATGAACAAGTTGGCCACTATTGTAAACAAGTGTATGCTTAACTAGTGTGTCCAATCAGCTCTGTCAGATTTGATGTAGTTGTACTTGAATTGTACAGTAATTCTCCAAGCTGTCAATAAAAAAATCATTCATTCATTCATTCATTCATTCATTCATGCATTCATTCATTCATTCATTCATTCATTCATTCATTCATTCATTCATCCATTCATTCATTCATTCATTCATTCATTCATTCATCCAAACACCTATTAACAACAGCAGTGATCTTAAAAACAGCAACACACTTGTTAACAGCAGCAACACACCTGTTAAAAGCAGCAACACACCTGTTAGCAGGAGTAACACACCTGTTAAAGGCAGCAACACACCTGTCAACAGCTGCAGCACTACTGTTAAGAGAAGTAACACAGCTGTTAACAGCACCAACACACCTGTTGGCAACATTAACACACCTGTTAACAGCAGTAGCACACCTGTTAACAGCAGCAGCACAGCTGTTAACAGCAGCAACACAGCTGTTAACAGCAGCAACACAGCTGTTAGCAGCAGCAACACACCTGTTAACAGCAGCAACACAGCTGTTAACAGCAGCAACACAGCTGTTAGCAGCAGTAACACACCTGTTAGCAGTATCAAGACACCTGTCAACAGTATCAAGACACCTGTCAACAACAGTAGCACTCCTGTTAACAGCAGTAATACAGCTGTTAACAGCAACACACCTACCAACAACAGCAACACACCTGATGACATGGCACACACCTGTACAGATATTGGCACAGCAGCTCATCATCGTACACCTATATCATTATAAAGGGGTTCGAATCATTGATGATGAAACAGTGCAAATAGAAACATGATGAATCAGACAGTATCGCATACAGTACCTTCTCAGCTCCGGCTCCCAGAACCATGATCCTGAATATGAACAGAACCGTCAGCCACACCTTCCCGACCACCGTGGAATGAGTCTGGACCTTATCCAGTAGAGACGACAGGAAGCCCCACTCCCCCATCTGTTTATTAAGAAACATGAAGAATTGCGCTGTTACAAGAAACCTCATAACCCAAGAGTTTTTTCTTCATTTACTTAACTCTGAGAGTGACCATGGCGTCTTTGACTGATTATATGCAAAGTGCTTCTGTAGCAGGTGGCTACAGCCTCTGTCGTGATGTCCTCCAAAGTCTAGTATAATCTGCCCCCAGACCAAGGTGATGTCCCTTTGGTCTGGTGGTTAAGATGTTGGACTTTCATGCTGGAGACCCAAGTTTGAATCCCGGGCTTTTCACTTCCTCTCCAGTACGCCTTTACAGTAGTACTAGCTTATTAGCTTTTTAGAGCACCTTTAATCATATAGTATTCTCCCTTTTTTATATATATATATATATATATATATATATATATATATATATATATATATATATATATATATATATATATATATATATATATATATATATATATATATATTTTTTTTTTTTTTTATCCCACGATTTTGTAATGCATTTTTTCGCCCAGTGCCAATTCCTAATGTGATCCTGGGTTCTACACATCCTCTGCCAACCTGGGGAAGCAGTGGACTGGCCTCATGCTTCCTTCAATGCATGAGGAGTCCAAGCTGAAGTTGTTGTGAGGGTATCTACCCTCGGGGACATGTGGAGAACATGCAAACTCCACACAGAAAGGCCCTATTTTTTTTTTAAAGCTCCAGGGAATTGAAAAACATGTTTTTCACACTTTTAGACTACTCAGGTGGTCAGTATACAGTATGGCCAGCTGACAATGCATGCCAAAAAATTGGAGAATTCTCACTGTTGTGTATTTTAAATTTAAAACTCCATTAAAAACGTTTTTTTTAGTTACGTGCTGTAAACGAAAACATGCTGCGTGCTGATGTATCCATTATCAAATCAATAAAGCCACGTAACATACTGTATATACGTAACAACCCACATAACATTAAAGTGGCAGAGCTGAGAGACAAATTGTAAACAAACTTCCAAGCGTCGCGTCTACTGTATATAGCTTAGCATAAGCCATCCCTCGCACTGTGCCATCCCATTGCCTTAAAGGAATAGTTCAGATTTTTTGAACTTAAGTTGGATGAAATACTTGCCATTTGTAATGTCAACTGTATTAATTGATGGCCATAGTCCTGTGGTGGGAGTTCTGCTCTGGTTTTGGTCAATATTAATAGTTGCAGTCATTTAGTGGAGGTCGCTGGGGCCACACAGTATAGTACAACGTACATCAATCCACAAAACTAATCTCATTGTATTGTTGAATTATTTCTAAAATATTATGACCTCCATTCATTTTTGACCCCCCTATCACATGGAACTACCTTTTGGGAGTAGTGATATGGACACAAAAAACATAGTTTGCTGTGATAGAGGGGTCAAAAATTAACAAAGGATGTGGTTTTATTTTAGAAATAGGTCAACAAAGCAATTTTTGGATTCATTTACTTTTACTGTGTGGCCCCAGTGACCCCCACAAAATGACTTTCAACTACTTCTTATATATTTCACCAAAACCAGAAAAGAACTCCCACCATGAGACTCTGGACATCAATTAATACAGTTGACACCACTATATTAATGGCAAGTATTGTGCTTAATTATCCCTTGAAGGGATGCGTGCTCTGATTCAGAAACCCTGAATCAGATCATCATTATCTGTGCCAGATAATAAGGAGGGATGCATAAGAAAACACATTTTCCGGTTCACCACACCTTTAATCTAAAAGTGCCCTCTTGAATGTCTGGCCCTGCCTTAGTTAGTGTATATGTGCGTCAAATATTACTACATATACCAGAACTAATGTTATGTACATTGTTGTTTCCAACGTTAAACTATTTAAAGTAAATTTAAATTAAAGTAAATTTGTTATATCATTGTAAAGGCATCCAAATCCATAACACAACAAGTTGTGAGAGCCAAACAATAAAAGAAGACAGTTAAATATTCAGCACTATTAAGGGTATATGTACAAGTGTACTAAATTTATCATTTTAAAACATATTAAATTAAGTTACATGATTTAATTATGAGAAAAAAGGTAAAAAAAAAAAATCACATTGAAATTTCAATACAATGCTGCACATTGTGTTATATTCCATAGACAATAGACAATTCCATAGACAGTAAAGTGTCCAATATGCATATTATTTACCTTTTAATTGTAATCTTCTGGTAACAGCTGACGGTGTGTTGAAGTGAAGCGCTGCATATGTTTCAGACAGTACTGACGGTCGTACTATGAAAACCTTGGACTCAGCAGAAGTTGCACAACATTTAGTGGTGTGTGTGTGTGTGTGTGTGTGTGTGTGTGTGTGTGTGTGTGTGTGTGTGTGTGTGTGTGTGTGTGTGTGTGCGCGTGTGCGTGTGCGTGCGTGTGTGCGTGCGTGCATGTGTGCGTGCTGTTTTTGGTGTTTACCAGTGATGACTGACAGACAGGTTAATGTTTGACACACTGATGGACAAAGTGCTGAGATAACCCAAGCACTATAGTCAAAATATACACACAACCGCAAAGTACTTTAGCCCACGTCGACCTGACAATTCCACAGAAATGTCTCATAATTCCTGAGTTTTCCGGGAGTTCAGGAAATGCTTTCCTTTAACTAAGTGTGTGTGTGTGTGTGTGTGTGTGTGTGTGTGTGTGTGTGTGTGTGTGTGTGTGTGTGTGTGTGTGTGTGTGTGTGTGTGTGTGTGTGTGTGCAGATATCACATATTCAGACCTAAAAGGTGTGGTCTCGCAGGACTAGATTAAGTGATAATCTCTCTCTCTCTCTCTCTCTCTCTCTCTCTCTCTCTCTCTCTCTCTCTCTCTCTCTCTCTCTCAGTATTTAGATATTCACTTTAGCTGCCCCGCCCCCTCCTATACAAACCAATTATCACTTAAACTCCATTTTAACTAGCCATAGATTTTCTTTCATTTCCAATCCACGGCGATCCCGATACCACAATTTCTGTGTTAGCTAAGGCCAATACCAAATACCGATACCAGAACATAATATCTAATATTACAAAAATGCTTATGAAGTCCACCAACCGGGAATAGCACTTCTTACTCGAAAGTGCACTTGGGAAACTCCAAAGCAAATTCCACATGCCCCAATTTTTTATTTTACCTGTGTTGGATCAGTGGTTAGACTGGCATATTCACCAATACTGATATGACCTGATGATGACAAATAAGTGTCAATTTTTTTTTTCTTATAGTGAGTATTTGCAGATACCGATCCAATACTTTTTCCGGCAACAATCCCTATTTTTAACCATGATAGATTCATCAAAAACACCCAGTCCTTTTTTTCTGGTGACTGACAAAAAGTTTAAAGGTGAAATATCCCTTTAAAACACCAAAAAGGTTCCCTGCTATTGAAGTTAAAGGAGCATTCAGTGATTTGGGTGATTTGGTCCACCCAATAACAAGATGTGCACATGCATACACTCTACAGTGGGGAGGGGAAGTGCAACAGGCCAACAGCACATAGACCAAGGCTCTCCCCCACTCGATCCTAATTAGAAGCCCAAACTGAACTAGGTGTTTTTTTTTTACCCCAGGGGTTCACTGGGGACAGGGAGGAACTCCTTATAATATAAGGAGTTCCTCCCTGTTTCTCCTTACTATAGAGTGTGCTGACCATATTATGGTCAGCACACTCTATAGTAAGGAGGAATAGCCAAAAAAGTAAAAAAAAAAAAAAAGATAACAATATTTTAATTAAGTGAAATCAATTACTATATCTTTAGTGGTTATTGGGTTAAAGTGGCCGGCCCTGTGGGTGGCACTCCCCGTGGTGGTGCCACATGTGCACGTCACGTGCATGTCTTCTACGCGTGCACATGTGTGCATGTGTGCTTGCGTGCATGCGTGCTTGCATGCCCTTAATTGCGACGCATAACGTTACTCATCATCAGATATCTGATCTGCCTATTGATCGGGGAGGGACTGTGTGTGTGCGTGTGTGTGGGTGTGCATGTGTGCGCGTGTGTGTCTGTCTGTCTGTGTGTCTCTGTCTGTGTTATAGGGTGTAACTCCCTATAACAGGATATGAGGTCAGGTTAGGCCAATATACTGTTATAGGCCATTACCACATCATAAAGGGGCATTCATTTGGGTGATTTGGAAAACCCTTCCGGTCTTCCAAGTAACAACATGTGTACATGTACACAATGTACAGTTGAAACTATTTTTTGTGACCACAGGGACTCACTGGGGACAGGGAGAAACTCCTAATATGGGCAGCACACTGTATATAGTAAGGAGGAATAGCCAAAAAAGGAGGAAATATTACAATATTTGAATGAAGTCAAATCACTATACATATCACTATACTTATAATCATATAGTCTTTTTTCCTTTTTACATTTAGTTTTAGTCACACCGAATGTTTTAGTGCAGTGGTTTGAAGAAAATAATGAAACCAATAGTATTGCAATTGTGATTTGTGCCATAATCCATAAAGTATACGTCAAAGGCATAAACGTACAGTTAATCATAGCATATTCATGTCCTGTTGTCACCGCTGTGGTTGGTCAGACACCTTTGTTCAATATAGCTCTCTGGGTGGACCCTATATGACAGGATGGACGGTAACATTTGGGTACAATGAAGTGTTTGACATGTGACAGGACTTTCATTTGAATGTGTGACTATTTGCATTGGTTGGCCATGCAGTTGGTGTCTGAGTAAATGTGTATTCCTGTTGTAAACTGCATAAAATAGCCTTATCAGACGTGAATCTTTGGTTAGTCTGGTGATCACATCGGCGGTCACACGTGTCCCTCCGTGGGCTCCACGGGGCACTGTTTGCTGTATGCTTTGCTTTGCTGAATAAAACTTCATCCATCTGAGACCCAAGCTGCCGATCTCAACTTCTTCTCTGTGCTCACTTTGGGTTGTGTAAAATACACCACAGGTTTTCAACCAGTGGTCCGCCACCGCCACCAGTCGTCCTTGAGAGAGCTCCCGGTGGTCTGATGGACAGTTGGTTAACCATGTGTAACTCTTTCGGAGCGTAAAAAATGAAACCAAACGGACCCGTAAACTCTCAAGAGTTAAAACATTCATCTTATGAATCAGCCCAAGTCTTCACAGCTATAGAGAATGTAGTAGATTAATGGTCATTTTGATCTGGACTGTTTTGTTTCCCAAATCCAGGCTGGAATTGTGGACAAAATCAAAATAAATCGTTTTAACGGCGGGCGACAGCGGGCTATGGACAAGCAACGTCAGCCGACATCCATTATTTGTCTATGGAAGCCGCCGATTCGGGCAACGTCGGCCAGAAAGGTAAAAAAGCTTTTCGGCCAAATCGGCCGACGTTGCTTGTCCATCGCCCGCCATCGCCCGCCGTTAAAACGTAGGGTAAATCTACAATTCAGTGCTATACTATATGCAGTCAACAAAAACGTATTTTTGTCCAGGCGTGGGGGCGTAGTCAAAGTTGACCGTTTTACACATAGCGTGCAGATTTTCAGCAATTTGGTATACATGTTTTATATTTTAGTAGTTGAATTGTAGTTTATAGCGAGTTTTCATTTAATTTTCGTCTAACCTTTTTTTGTCAGCATTAGTCGATGAAATTGTGTGTGTGTGTGTGTGTGTGTGTGTGTGTGTGTGTGTGTGTGTGTGTGTGTGTGTGTGTGTGTGTGTGTGTGTGTGTGTGTGTGTGTGTGCGCGTGTGCGTGTGTGTGTGTGTGTGGTAAGTACTTTTGGAGTGCATGCAGGCACATGTGCCTGCATGCACTCCCATGCATTTTAAAAGTATCATCGGTTGATAAAAAGTATCATCGGTTGATCATTGGCTGTACAGTCATGGACTTTGATCACACCCATACTGTATCTGCGGTGAGTGTCCACCATAACTACAATAGCCGATCAATGATTGATCCATAATTCCATGTGATCGGTGATTATCTTATCAGGAAGTCTGACTACCTCACATTCCATAACAGGGTGGTGCAAAAATGACTCACAGACAGACTCCATTATAGCAAGATATGATTTCTTTTCGTAAATGACTTCAAGCACATCCATCGTTATGTAAAACTGTGATGTGTATGAAACGCATCACAGTTTTACATATGAAATGTATCCAACAGGGTTGACCGCAGCCCATCCATCGTTATTTTATTTATTTTTTGAAAAAAATACAGCCATTATTCTGCCTTTCATTGTTGATTTTCTGGGAGAGCAGGTGTTATGAGTCTCGACAAGAACTGCAACCGATCAAAACACCACACGCGTGATTACGTCACAACCTACCATTTTGGAGATCTTCAAAATAAGGTTTACAACGGGGAAACCTTGGCATGGAGCTATATATTTAAGAGGGAGGGCTATGGGTTTTAATTTTGATCCCATATGATCAAGTTCATGTCAGTAGACCTATAGAAATAATTTTATGAATTAACTGATTATGTTGAATGAATGTATCATTCATGACAGACGGACAGAGAGATTTAGTCAGTTACAATTCAGTTTTGACTCATAATGTAGATCTGTCCTCAAAACAAAAGGTCATACATGAAATTAGATAGAAACTGAGTTGAGCATAATAGGCTATACGTTTCAACCAAGGTGGAGGTATTTGCAGACACTCTGGCACCCTCTAAAGGTTAGGGATAACTTTGGTCATTATGTGTCTGTGAAACACAAGAAGGCCCTGATCAGTCAGTCAGTCAGTGAGTCAGTCAGTCAGTCATGTGTGGGAGACTCCTCCCTGTAGCGGCAGCAGAATTTAAAGCCAATCAACTGCTGGGACTTGCACACTACATTTGCATAGGCTTCCTATAAATATGGGAGGAATGCCCACAAATAGCCATTTAAAGACCCTAAACGCAGTGCTGGAGTTCATTACAGCTACAGATCTACCAATTTAAAAGGATGCAATTAGAAAGAAGGAACTCCCAACCAGCGGGAGGCAGCAATGTGCCGGAAGGCATCTAGTCTGCCGGAAAGCCACAAGAAGAAGAAGAAGAAGAAGAGGACAAATAGCCATTTCTATTTAAATAACCACTGAGAGAGAACCATGCCCGAAGTAGCGAAACCACCGCCCAAGAAGGGCTCCAAGAAAGCCGCCAGCAAGTCTGCCGCTAAAGGCAGCAAGAAGCGCAGAAAGTCCAGGAAGGAGAGCTACGCCATCTACGTGTACAAGGTCCTGAAGCAGGGCCACCCTGATACTGGTATCTCTTCCAAGGCCATGGGCATCATGAACTCGTTCGCCAACGATATTTTTGAGCGCATAGCCGGTGAAGCCTCTCGTCAGGCTCACTACAACAAGCGCTCCACCATCTCCTCCAGGGAGATTCAGACCGGCGTCCGCCTGCTGCTCCCTGGTGAGCTGGCCAAGCACGCCGTGTCTGAAGGCACCAAGGCTGTGACCAAGTACACTAGTTCAAAGTAATGAGTTCTGTCTGCTCTAAACACAACGGTCCTTTTAAGGACCACCCATATTTTCCAACAAAGAGTTTAACCATGTATTGTCAGAAGCATGATGTGTCATGCTCGTAACTCATTAAGCAATGGTCCATGCACAACTCTTCATTCCACCAAAATATTTAATTTGAAGCCAACATGTTATAAACATCCGTAATTTCAAGTTGTGCCTGGAGTATAGGCCCATCCATATTTTATCAGTCATCATAAATTCAGATATAGATTAATACCCACAACTCGCATTCGAATATGGTAATACTTAGTTGAGGTACACGCACTATGGTCCAATGACCGGGATAGCAGGGTAGCAGTAAGCATGGCACACAATGTAAACCTAAATATTATAAACCTGAGTTTAGTTATAAATAGCCGCATGCACACACACACACACACACACACACACCTGTGTGTGTGTGTGTGTGTGTGTGTGTGTGTGTGTGTGTGTGTGTGTGTGTGTGTGTGTGTGTGTGTGTGTGTGTGTGTGTGTGTGTGTGTGTGTGTGTGTGTGTGCGGATGCCTACTGTATCCTCCCATGCCCACACCCCTTTCTAGACATGCTACAGCCTTGAAAAAAACTCAGGCATGACCAGAAAAAAATCAGGATAGAGAAGTAAAGTAAAACAATTAGTTGCATTCATTTATTATAATGGTGTGTGCAATTTACTAGAGGGACAGTTCTAATAGTAGTGTTGTAGTTCTGGAGACATTGTCTCGTCTCATGTCCAGTCACAAGACAAATTTCCATTGTCTCGCCCTCAATTGTCTTGCTCTTGTCTCAGTCTCACCACTTCATTTGTCTCGTGGACTTGTCTTGGTCTCACCCTCAATTGGTCTTGTCACGATCTCGGAGCAAATGTATTGGGTCTCTTTCGCCACCAAGACCACTCGAGACGAGACAATACAAATGAAATCTTCTATATATACTGTATATATGTGCAGACCGAGGAGCCCATTGCCCCATTCATAAAGACAGCTGTATTATACAGAGCGCAGCACTGGACGTCATGCATGTCGCTAACAGTCTGCAAACCGGCAGTTAGTATTGTACAGTAACATCTAAAGTCTGTGTGTACAACAAGGTTAACTTGTAGTATTACTATACAGAGTTTGACATGCTCTCCCAGGTAAAAAAAAAAATATATATATTTAAGTTGTATTTTTAAAAAGTATATTTAAGTACATTTTACATTTAAGTGTGCTATTTTGGCCCCTCAAAGTGTACTAAAATACACTTACTTAACTTGAACTTAAGATATACTTAGGTACCGGTACACTAAAAGTGGAATTTTTGTGTTAAATTGACACAACTTTTTGCAAACTTAAAGTACACTTTAAGTAAGTATATCGGCAAGCAGCCAAAATGTACTGTTAGTGCATTTAAATTATATTAATAGTGCATCTTTAAAGCCAATATAAATATCATGTAAATGTATTTTGAAAACATTTATTTCATATTTAAAATATATTCCAAATGTACTTTTAGTCAAGTGCATTTTTAGTATGGATTAAAATGTAAATCTGAAAAAAGTATTAGTACACTTAAAATTTGTCTAACAAGCACACTACAAATGCAGTCTTAGTGTACTGTTAGACAAATTGTAAGTGTGCTAATACATTTACAGATTTACATCAAGTAGGTTACCTAATAGGAGTATAGGAACAACAAGCCTGATATCAGTCTGAATTGTCATTTCTTTTCACATTACTCGATCAAGTGCTGAGATCGGATTAACAACACTAACAACCCTAAAGGAAGGCAAGCCAGTAATGACAGGGGGAAAAAATAGGTGGCACAGTCCAGGAGCCGGCACAGTCCACGGCACCAGGAGTTGCTGCCACAGTCCACGGCACCAGGAGTTGCTGCCACAGTCCACGGCACCAGGAGTTGCTGCCACAGTCCACGGCACCAGGAGTTGCTGCCACAGTCCACGGCACCAGAAGTTGCTGCCACAGTACAGGAGAAGGAGGTGCTGCCACAGTCCAGGAGGAGGAGGTGCTGCCACAGTCCAGGAGCAAGGATAATAGAATGGAAGGCTAGGAAGGAGGTGGAGTCTCCTACGGTGGCGTACACATTGATCCATGGAAGGAAACGGACATGCACAGTACAGACCAGAGACAGCTCTAGTATGGATCTGAGAGCAGCTCTGGTGTGTATCAGCAAGTAGGGGAGCTTAGGTAGGAGCTTAGTAGGGGAAGATCTTAAGACATAAGTCCAACAAAAATTTACAGAATAAACTAGTTGGCAGGACTCTTGTCTTGGCTCTTTGTTAGGTTGTTGAAGCACTCGTTGTTGCACTTCCTTCTGATGAGGGCCCTGATGTCACTGACTTGACTTGAAGGAAATTTTTCCTTCACAGTGTCTATGAAAACAGGAAGGAAGTGTGTGTAGGACTTTAATACACATTTAATTTACACATTTACTGATTATACACCGACAGGACAATACTTATGTGAATGCATAATAAAGATCATCTCTACCTATTAAAGCTTCCACTTTTTCTGAGTCCAGCTGCCGTTTAATCTCTCCCTTCTTCCCCTTCCCTGTGAGTGTGGAATTAGCGAGTGTCTCCCAGGAGCGTGGCCAGGTCTTGAGTGAACAAAGACAGCTTCTGTGTATTCAGTCACCGGTCTGCCCTCTGACAGCTTGTCATGCCAATTCCTATCTCTACCAACAGCCAGATGTAATCAGATGAAACTCCTTTGATCAGGCTGCATTGTCAAAGGACTGGGAATTGCACCTTTGTGCTCTATGACAGAGAGGCTATTGTTGTCACTCCACAGCAGCTGGTTTGATTTGATTTGATCCCCATTAGCTTATTGTACTTGCCAGCAGCTACCCTTCAGGCTCTTTGCACCACATCCAACATAATTCCATATCATTACATACAAACTATTTCTGGTGTTTGCAAATTGGTGGGTTCTGGCCAACAGCTATGGCTTTTTGTGTTTAGTTATTTTTCAATCTGTCCTTTTGTGATTGTAATCTGTGCATACTGTACTGTCCACTGTAATCTGATGTCTTGGTAGTGGACAGTATGTGTCTCTTACTACTTGATACAGTGGACAGTATGTGTCCCTGATGTCTTGGTACAGAGGAATGTGTCTCTGATGTCTTCATCGTTTAATCATTGACAAGTTACTAATTAAATTATGAAGTTGATTGTGATCCATTAATTAATCAATGTTGCTCTCGTGTATATTGCAGGTCTAGTGTATTTATATATAACAGTTTAACCACACATATCTTGTCCCTAACAACATGTTTTCATATGGGGTTACGTGGACATTTACATATTAATCTGGGAACGATGATCATTTTGAAAATTGCATGGTCTTCTTTCTCTAAACTTACATTATGGCACCTTTCATACAAACCTCATAAGTTAATACAATATCTTTTTTTTAAACATACCAGTATAGACCTATAATTTTGTAATTTTAAACTGGCTTGTATGAAAGGTGCCAAGCACTTTCAACTTTTTGCATGTATGCATATATAATTTGTCTCCTCCCTGCTTGGCTCTCCATCATAAATAGGACAGCCCAGATCTTCAGGACTCTAAGTGGGTTATCTTTCCAGATCAGGACTTTGTTGGATTCCTAACGACTCTTAGTGGAACATCTCTCCAGACCAGGACTTCGTTGGATTCATCAGAACTCGTAGCAGGTAAGAATTGTAGACTCTGTGGATCACTGTCAACTGAAATCAACTGGCAGGAAATACATGTACTGTGTAGTTTTGGTGTATTTTGATAGCTGGTAAATGTTGAGTGATCTTTACTTAAAATGAGGATTAAAATGACGAAAGAAAGAAAAAAAAAGTCCATATGTCAAAAGTTAACAAGAACATGTACAAGTTTGAGGTAGAAAGGGTTATAGGGTAATGGGGAAGTCAATATAGTAAGGGGGTGATCATTTCCTTTCCCTTTGGTATGACAAGATAACTACACAATCCAAACCACTACAGAAGTGGTCTTAGAGTTGAAGGACAACTTTTTTTTTCTTTTTTTTCTTTTTTTTTAAGATAAGGTTAATGTTTTGGGTAAGTAATGATAAATTGTGTATTTACTGTATATAGCGCCTTCCAAGGCGCTTACATAGATAGTAGATCTATCTTTAAGTGTCTTGCTCAGGGACACATCAACACTAAACTCTGCGGGGGACACGGGTTCGAACCGGCAACCTTGCAGTTAAGTCTACCCCTGTCATTGTTGTGTTAAATGAGGGGTCTGAAACAGAAGGAGAGTATGCACATCTCTAGAAAAAAATAAAAAAGTAATGTGCAGAAAGAAGAGTAGTTCGCCCACCGGCCTAAGACCCACAAAGGGTCGAAACGTTGTCATCCCGTCCTAATGAAAACTATTCTTTCTTTTTACATGAAGGATCTGACACTACAATCCTCTCTCCTTATCTTCAGTGAACAATGGAACAATGGAAACACTCCATGGAACAGAAACACTATGGACGTCTGGTGATTCAACCTCCAAACAGAAGTGAGTTTGAATTGTCCTTGTTCAGTTCACAGGTTGTGGAATTGTTACTAAACCACCACGCAGTCACAGCTTACCAATACAAAGATTTCAGCATGTTTTTACTCAGACCGCAGCAGACTGGGTGGCTAGGCTAGCCAGTTTCTGTTCTCTTTAGAGCAGCAGACTGGGCGGCTATGCTAGCGAGTTTCTCAGGACATTTGTGGTCATAGTGACTACATTTGTCATTGGAAAAAAATATGATTTTTCAGCGATTCTCTTAGTTTTAAGGGTAACTGCATATTTGAGTATGCATTGCCCTCATACTGTATGGTGTGTGTATGGGAAGGGAACAGTGTTTGTTCTTGTGTGTCAGTATAGCGTCTCTTTCAGAGTTTGATTGAAAAGCAAACTCTGAATAGGCTGTTAATGGTGATGTATTAAGACACACAATATTCATATTTCAATGAACGTGCAAGCCAGGCAGGCAGGTGTGACACAGACTGTACTTACTTGTGTAGCTTCTTAATGTGTACTCTGTTTTCTCATCAGATCTCCAGCGTCTTACACTGGACCCAAACACAACAAGCAGAGGCCTCTTTCTGTCTGAGAACAACAGGAAGGTCACATGGGATGGAGAGGAGCATCCATATCCTGATCACCAGGAAAGGTTTGATGGATGGTGGCCGCAGGTTCTGTGTTCAGAGAGTCTGACTGGACAACGTTACTGGGAGGTTGAATGGAGTGGAGGGGTTGGTATTGCAGTGGCTTACAGAGGAATCAGTAGGAAAGGATGGGGTCGTGACAGTTGGCTTGGATGGAATGACAAGTCCTGGAGTCTGGACTGTGGTCATGATGAGGGGTACAGAGTCAGCCACAACGGAAAGCAGACTGTCATCCCTGTCAGAGCCTCTAGAGTCAGAGTGGATGAGGATGGTCATCGTGTCTACAGTGGTCGAGCAGCAGTGTATGTGGACCATCATAGTGGGACGCTGTCCTTCTATGAAGTGTCCTCAGACACTCTGACTCACCTGCACACCTTTGCGACCTCATTCAGAAGAACTGAACCTCTCTACGCTGGGTTCTACGTGGGTTGGAATGAGTCTTCTAACTCCTCAGCGCGTCTGTGTGACAGAGATGCCCACAATTCATGGAGCTGGAGTCTCGAGTCAAGGCAGAGTCTTTGGGGTCGAGTCGGAGTCGAGTCAGAGTCTTTGGGGTGCAAGTCCGAGTCGAGACGCCAGTCTTTGATCTTGACTCGCAAGTCGGGTCGCGAGTATCGGTAAACCGTTTTTTAGGCTTACGCAGAGCCAATCACGTTTGTTTTGTTTCACCATATTATAAAATTATATAAAAAGCAGTGGCGGGCTGTGCCAAAATGAACCAGGCCTGCAGAAGGCAAGTGGACACATGACTGAAGACACATGACCCAGCAATTCCTTCACCTTTATACAACACGAACGAACGCACTGAAGCAGACATAAAATAAGCCAAACTGCAACCTCTGTTACGCATAGAACAACCTATATCTCCGGCGCACCATGGGCTCTTCTCCTGCATCTGAATAGCCCTTGGTTGCTAGGCAAGCCATGCAAAGACAGAGAAATGAAGCAAAAATGTTTTGTTTTTAATATCATTATTTTTTATTTTAATTTTGTTTTTGTTCTATATTATCCCTATTCAGTCATTCTGATATTTTTGTTTTCATTCCATATTCATTCCAGATATGATGTGATAATTTGTAGAAGTGTCTAATTTTTCAATAAATTGGTTGTTGAAAGTGTGATATCGTTTTTGTCTGTTAATGTTCATAGACGTTGGTGTGTTCCCAAACGTCACAATGTCGTCACAACGTTGCGTTACAATTAAACAGTCATAGAATTGCACTGATTTAGCATTTCAACATAACTTTACCAATACTTTTATGAGGACTTAATCACCAAATAGAACTTAACTTATAGTGTGTTTTAGGTTGCATTCTCGCATAATACGAAGGTAGACCCAATGTGAATGGGCGGGGAAGTTGTTATTTTTTTTTCATATTTAATCTGTTGCCGTTTTCTTTCACACTGACTGCACTGCCATCCGCAGCAATTGGAAATGCAGCAGGGACCTTTATCATCAATGTTTTTAATTCATAAACAACCAGAATTGAGCAATATTACTTAGAGTGAGATTAATTTTCTTATGACTCCTTAGAAAAAGTAGAAATATTGCTTTATTTATTACTAGAATCAACTTCGACAACTTGCGACAACTGCGATAACTTGTAGTGTATGTCCTGTGTGAAGAATATTGCGGTGGAATAGGATCTACAAACAGTGCATCTCTGTTATTACCTGTTGATAGCTTGTAAATCTGTTCTCTCTCATAGCTTTGAGCTTGTTGTTTTCACATGCAACAACAAGGTCAATTAGTTACTGCACAATACTATAAACAACAGTGAAGTGTGTGTGTGTGTGTGTGTGTGTGTGTGTGTGTGTGTGTGTGTGTGTGTGTGTGTGTGTGTGTGTGTGTGTGTGTGTGTGTGTGTGTGTGTGTGTGTGTGTGTGTGTGTGTGTGAACCACTGGTGTAGAAATTCATAATAATCGCACAAAGTGTGTGCATGACTTTGCTCATGATGTGAGATGGCAAAGTGGTTTCTATTCACAGCTCCTCCCAAACTGTCAGGGCAGTCACTGTAAGGCCCAAACACCCACAACAGACTTCAAGAGGTCAAAACTACCATCATAATTGGTATTATCTCAGTATCTATAAAGAGACAATGAACAGGAAGTGACCCTTTGCGTCTAATCGTGGAAGGTCGTTTTTATTCAACGTGTTGATGTCTGATAAGAAAACAACTATTGTTGGACCGTCAAGGCGTGAGAGCTCATTTATTTTTCTCAGCCTCACGTCCGAGAAAGATGAAGAACTGTTTACTAGAAGTTTGAAAAACCACACAGAGCACATTGCATGATATGAAACAACCCCCTACCCTCGCCTCTCTCCCTCTCTCTCTGTAACTCTCTATGACCAGGAAATAGAATGTTTTTTCGGAGCCGTTTGAGCAAAGATGAAGCGATACACCATGCTGTGTGTTCTCCTCTGAGTAAATAGTGTGTGTGTGTGTGTGTGTGTGTGTGTGTGTGTGCGTGTGTGTGAGTGTGTGTGTGTGTGTGTGTGTGTGTGTGTGTGTGTGTGTGAGGTGTGTGCGTCACCAATGCACCGTACTTTGTATAATTCCTCCTCTTCTTCAGTCTTCAGTACCATTTTACATTTCCACTTCGTTTACAATGCTAAACTGCTTTCAAAGTCCAGAATATCACAAGGACTGGTTATCAGAGTGGCGTTTGATACTTAAACCATTAGAAATAAGCTTGAGGGACAAATACAATATGATATTAAGTATTGAACTAGAGTGATGTCTTGAGCTGATGCTGTGTGCATTAGCAATAATTAAATTGCAGGTACTGATGCAGATCTTGATATTGTCTCTCCAAATGTGTTTTCAGTGCTGAGCAGCTTCCTATGTGGATCCAGTCAGTGTTCTGCTATGGGTGTTAAATCATGTGTTGCACATCTACTCAGCTTACTTATGACTTAGTGGCAAAAAATATAGAATCTGGTTCATTATTCTCCTTGTGTGTTTGGGCAGAGACCTGCAGCTGTCCTGACTGTTCTGCCCAATCCAGCATTTATTGGAGAGACTGTTACCATCACATGTGACATGAGAGAAGGACAGCAGAGCGACTGGTATACAAAATACAAAGATGGTGCTTACTATCAGAGCTACTCTGGTCGGAATCCTTATGTAATTAAAACAAAACCAGACAGCAACCGGGGCAGTGGTGAATATCAGTGTACCGGTAATCTTACAGAGAATAAGCTGGTTGTGAAACAAAGCAATAAAGTCACCTTGATGGTTTCAGGTAAGTGATCACATCATCACTTACTCATCACTGACAATGACTGAGTTTCCCCAATGGGATTTTTAGTTGTGTTTAGCGCCGTATGCACACATGCCCACAAAGGCAACATGTTTACCAAAGGCCTTCATTTGTGATGCGACCTGGCTTCGGGAAACAAGTTTCAGTAGATTCTCCAGATCACAGCCTCACGTGTCTCCTTAAGTGGATTAAAAAAAACAGCATTTAAGACCTCCCCAAATGAATGAAATATTTTATTTAAGGATTATCAGTTTTGTTATCAGTTTTAATTTGTAGCAGATGGCGTTTAAGGACCGCACATACTCACGCTACTAAGGTTCTCTTTGGGGGAACTCGGCTATTATACTTAAGCTTTTGTTTATTGGATGTGTTAGAGGTGTGTTTTGTGCCTGTGATTTGCAAAAAAAAAAAAAAAAACGTTCAGAATTTTACAGATAAATAGCAGATCTACAAGCTCATAGTGTGACATGAAGCAACATACTATGGCTTGTAGATCTTTATTAATTATTATATTTATTAATATTCTTAAATAGTCAAAGTAAATAAAATTAGAAGGAAATGACCCACATTATGTTTTCATTTATTTCATATATTGATGTTAACATGCATTGTATATCTTTTTAGATTACCCGTACACTGATATTCACCACTGCCCTGGTTGCTGTCTGTTTTTGTTTTAATTACATAAGGATTCTGACCATAAGGATTGAGGCCACATTAGCATATGATTTGTAAAACATTCTTATGCATCTATAAATCATAATCAAGTACCCTAAAGTAAAGTGGAGACTATTGATTCTTTACAACTTTCTGTTAAACATGAACAAACATGGATGCTACATTAACAGACAGTCCTAACTAATGAATTGTCTTCACTTTACTTTAGGGCTCTTGATAACATCTGCCAATGATCAATAGATCTTTTTGGAATGCTTTACAAACATAGGTAAATCATGACCAAACATGGAGGGCAAATTAACAGCCCGTAAAATAATGAATTCCTACCCATTAAATGATTTTCTTAATGGTAGGTGTAAGTAATGTCTATAAATAAATGATATAAATAGGCTATACATGTTTCTATAATGATGTATACATGTTTACAAATAGCTTATCCATTAGTAGTCAACTACTTACTAATATAATAATATGTAGCCTTAGTTACTACAAATGTTTTCACTAGAATGTTATTATATTTATATTAATAATTTACTAAGGTGTATGAATAGTTTATAAACTATTGTTTCTTTATCTACTAATGGGTTATAAATACTGTATAACTTAGTTACAAATGATTTATTAGCAATTACACATCTATATAAATGGCTTATTCATGAATAGTTTACTATTTAATTTAATAATTTTCTAATAATTTATAAATGAGCTTTGAATATAGTTATAAATGTTTAGTTAAGCATTTATGGATGTTAATAAACAATCTGTTCATGATTACTACTCATCTACAAACTGCTTATAAATGTTTATAAACATTTATACAATAACGACCCGTTACAATAACGGGTCGTTATTGTAAAGTGTTACCCTTTCCTTTTACTTTCTGTGTGCCCGGATCGTCGCCTTTTTTCACTATGTTCCCATTTGTGGTCCGTGTGAGCACCTTTCACTATTCAACCGATGACCACTTCCATTTGAGCACCGGGTTACCTCCTGTTTTTGATCCTCCTCTGGAAGTATTGCATGTTTGAGATAGTGTCTGGAATAGGAGAGAGTATAGAACTCCCAGTTGACTCCAATGCTATTGACTGAAAAGCGCGTGACCGCCTAAGGAGCGATTCAAGTTCCAAACAAACGACTCTGGCCATCCAGCTCCATTGACAGCAGATCACGCGTCTGCAGTTAGTTGCCGAAATTACATCATTTTAGGACATTTTAACGCATTAACAGCCCTCTTGTTCCTATAGTGAATAATGATTTTTTTTTTGTTATATAAAACGCTTTAGTTAATGTATATTATTAGACCATATGCTGTGCCAGTGGTTAGTGGTTAGCTATGTAGGCCTATGTTTGGAACTTGCAGAGCTCCAGCCAGTGCAAGACGCGAGATCAAACCGTGTTGCCACTCTCTTCCTACAGTACACTGTCCACTGACAGGGTTAAGTTGCCTCTAAAAGGCAGCCAGAATGCACACACTAGTGATGGGCAAATTAAGCTATTATGTCACTGATGCTGATGAGTGAAAACATAAGTGTGGCTCACTGGTGGATGCAAAGTGGACCTCCTGTTTTGAATTTAATAGTTGTGTGGAGTTTGGCAATAGATGTGGGTAGCTGATTTAGAAATGCAAGCCAAGTCAAGGTCGTAGGTTAACTTGATTCTAAACCGGTGATTGTGCCAAATCTGGGCTGCACATAGTAGTACCGCCTTTGGTGTTGTGGGAGTGGACCTCATTGACATTAATCTCATCTTGGCTAATAAGACAAATATGCCTTAAAACATTATACTATACATTATACTATTTCTTTAATAAATGGCAAATACTTCACTCAATAGGGACGGCTTCTGTCGCAGGTTGATGATGTCTGAATGGCAGCCTCTGGAAAGTTATTACCCTCTGCATCTTTAAGAGACTCATGTGTTTGCCATCACTCCACTCCACTCAACTCATTACCCAATCACAGCCCAGGTTTGCCATATTTAAGCAGCTCCCTTCTCACCACTCCTCAGTCAGTCTCCAGCCTCCACACAGGCAACAGGCACAACCTGCAGCTCCCCAATTTTCCACTTCTGAACCAACCATGCATCCCTGACCAATGTAAGCCTTGTTTTGCATTGACTTGAATGCTGTAGTATTCTGTCACTGGCTACTTGGTCAGGTGTTAATCTTCTACTTTTAACATGTTAAACTTTGCTAGTAGCTTGTAGCCTATTCATTGGCCTTACAATATACTGTGTCATATGGGCCTTTATGTTAAAGTTCTATATTCGCTAACTGAGTTGTAATGCTATATAATGCTTATATATTCTATTTCTCTGTTCATTATAGAAACCATGGCATATGGATAACTGGAAAACTTCAAATAAACTATCTTCAAATAAAATGTTCTTGATGTCAAGTGTAACCCCTATGCAAAATGGTGTCACAAATTAATTAATGTATTGTCCTCTTATAGTGTCTAAAATGCCCTTTTCTGCCAGCAGAGGGTTTTATGTGATTCAACTCCAGTTCCCAAGTTGACCACTAGAGGCATTTCCCGTTTTTGGCACTTCATTCATTCTACACTGATACTGCCTAGAAGAGTGAAGCTGACAGAGAGAGAGCTTCAGCTCATTTTGATAAAGAAATAGCGACATTTCTTGTAAACCATCAACCAACAAGCAGTATTACCAGCTGTAAAGCAACCCTGCTTGTGAGAGCCCAGTTCCTGTGGAGTTTCTGTGTTCTTATCTTGCTGAGAACTCCAGTAAGTTTGTGTGTTGTTTTCTTCATGGAGGAAGCCATTTTGCTAATGTATAGGCTACAGTATGTGGAGTGGGTTCTGTACAACACAACACAGTGTGTTGAGATGTCATATAAAACCAACTGTGACTAGTGCACATGTTACACTTGGATAACTTTATGATTATGATTTCATGGTTATTTATTTTTGCCAACTAAAGGTTTTCTTTTAGGTTGAAACTGTTTATGTCATGCTGCTAAAAGAGTACTTTATAAAGTACTCAGATTACTTTTGGAGTACATTTCCATTTGTTCGTTTGATACATTAAAATAATAATTCATTTTATTTGATGCTGCTTGTTAAAGTGACAATAGTGCATAATTTAGGATAAAAAGAGTTTAAAAAGCTAAAATATGCTTTAATGCATATATTGTTTTTCATTCATTTAAAAAATGTTTGAAGGTATTTTTATTTGGCTTTGCCAATAATACTGTTGTTTAAGTTTACTAAACTTGAGTTATACTGTATGAGCACAATATGATAAACAGTATTCATAATTCATATCCATAAATAATGGGTTTAAAATGAGTAATGATTAACTGGTTGATAAAAAAAAGAAGTTAATATGGTACCATATGGAAGATAAATAACAGGAAAAGTGTTACAGCATAACTGATTCTATCTATTCTATATCTGTACTGCTATGTGCAGATTGGTTTTCTTGTGACCCTGGACGTCTGGTTTCAAACCGAGCGGAACGTGATGGCGAGCTTGTCCCAGTGAGCGACAGTCTGCAGAGGGAGCGTTTGGATGCAGTGTGGCCAGCTGCATCGGTTCTGGTTCTGCAGAGTGACCGACTGAACTGAATTCACTATCGCATCAGAATCGCAAGTATAGAACTGAATAGAATCAGGATACAAGGATTCTCAAGGAATACTGAACACTAGAGTTGCTCAAATAAACACTAAGCAGTGTTTCTCTTTTCATTCTACCCGGGCAGATTTTTGAAGGACAATTTCAAAAGACTTTCTATTTTTTTAGTTAGTCCATTTTGAATTTATTCCAAACTAAAGAGCTCTATTTTGTTATTTTATTTTTTGGGGGTATTTTGCATAAAAAACGGTACCGTTCATGTTCTGTTTTGTGTGTGCACTTTGTGTAATAAATTTGCCTGCAGCTGTTCTGTCCTAAGGTACACAAGTCTCACTGCCTTTTGAGTCTTTAACCCATTCACTGCTTAGAACCTAGTAATCTTGTTAGCTACCTCTACTAGCCCTGACTAGGGGTGCTACACACGCTTCTCTTTGACTGGAGAAACTTGGGATGGTCAGCTCATAATCCCCCATCACAACCAGCTAATATTTATTACCATGTGTGTTCCAGCTCTATGGAATGTATGGAATGGATGTGCTAACAAAAAACAACATATGTTCTAACTTTAACTTGAGCACCAAAGCAATATTTAAACTATTTTTGTTGGCTTGTGCTTTCTATATATTTTCCACAGGGTGACATCATCAATTTGCGAGCAGTTCCTATTGAGTGAAAGATTCTCTATTTATGAAAGAAACAGGATATTGAAGGTGTTTTTATATTTATTATTATTATTATAGAAGCCAAGTCTAGTGTGTTGTAAGGCATATTGTCTTATTAGCCAGGGAATGCTGAATAAATAGTGGGCCCTGGCCATTAAAAGCACTGGTCAAGTATTCACCTAGCAATTGCCCCAGCAGTCAGCCAGTGCATGTCATGTCAACGACAGAGCAGTCAGTGTACTTTGACCAGCCGGCTCCAGCTTACTGTACAAACAACGCTAGTGTGTGTGTGGGGAACAACGGCTATAACTCCATAACTAGTAACATTTCATATTCCCCTCAAAAATAAAATCTATACAGTTGGTTCTACAGCTGCGTTTGATCCAGGATATCACAAGGACCGGATCATGGCAGAGAGGAGAAGCGCACAGACGGAGAGCAGACTGCCTGAATTTGTGCAGTTCAACAACCTGGCGTGTGAGACGGCCGGAGGCAAGGTGACTGTTAATATACTGTCCATGTGCATATCTGGCGTCGTAAAAGGCCAACGTCACACTTCTGTTTACTGACATTTGCGTATCTCAAGATTCAAGAACTTTATTGCCATGTCAACAAGTCGCTGATAGGAATTTGTCTTGGTTCATGTTCAACATACACAGACAACATACTTTACATACAAGAAGACAGTACAGTGCAAAGACTAGCAGCATAGAAAATACTGGTTGTTTATAGTGCTATGCATTGCATATTGTTGCCTATACTGCATTATTACAACTGTAAACTGGTGTCATAAAGCGTCGGTGTGACACGGAAAATGCTAAATGGTGCACTCGTTTAGCGTCTATCCATGATTGTGCATCATGATTTTAAAGTCTTGCTTAGCACTTATAAAGCACTAAATGGACTGGTCCCTATTTACATCCGGGAGATGCTGTTCCTCCCAAATTCTGGGGACAGATCGTCAAATAGGCCCTCTTAGTTTAGTTGTAGGGTTGTACCTGGGACAAACTTGGTGACTAATGGTGATTGTTCTTTTACCCCTAAAGCATCTCTATAGAGTCTTTTTTAACAACCTTTAGTCTGTACAGCATTTGTAACTTTGTTTCGAAAAGCAATTTACAAATGAAGTTCATATTATATCATATCATATCATACCAATTTGCGTGTGCGCACGCACACATGCACACATGCACACACACATACACCAATGCACTGTTCATTTCTCTAACCAGACATCAGGAGCAATTTTGAGTTGACTGCCTTTTGCCTTATTGACACTTACTAACTCTGGGGGAGCCCTTCGGTTTGGACCGGCACCCTTGTGGTTACTATCCGGCCACCAACTGCGGCACCGCCCCATGTACAGTAATAAGCGGCATGTGAGCTGCCTGTAGACAGGCTGTTTTTTGCTACTTTTTGGGGGGAGTTAGATATATAGCTTTTTTGCTACGTTGCTTCTACTTTGATGCTGCATCTGTTTCCCTGCAGACAGACACTTGCTTCATCCTGCAGACTGTCCAGAACTTTGTGTTCAATAAATCATGAAAAAAACAAAACATTTGTCGGGCTCAGGACAGGTGGTGTGGTGTTACAGCAAGGCAGTCTCCATCAGTTTTCATAATGAGCCAATAGAGTGGAGATGAGGTGGAGTTAGATTCTGTTTTTAAATAAATCTGTTTAAAAACAGTGTTTGTACACACTAAAAGTTGCCTTCATTACCTTTAATGCACACTCCTTGAAAGCAGTATGGTGAAACCTTAAATCATGGATAATGAAGACATATAGGCCTACTGCATGGTGTATCTTACAATTGGCAGTGTGTTTGAATTTGTTTCAGGTGATTTTCGCTACAGACGAATGGTTCGCGCCAGCCAGTAACCTGCTCAAGGTATACAACACGTACTGTATGAATTTTTATCAACCAAGGCATATGTGAACAATTAACATAGCCTTTATCCTATGCTACCAATAGAGATGCGCAGTGACGTCACCAGCCCTGTTCCACTAGTGGATTCCTCATTCATTTTCCTCATAGACTTTTCGAAAATGGTTAATAAAAACACGATTGCGCCGCGGCCAAAGCCAACTCGGGTCGTGACAAATCATGACAACAAACACAATATCGTCATATAATATATAATTAGGAAGAAGTAGAAAACGGCATGATACAAGACTTTTTGTTTCGTTTTTCATCTTAGAAATTATTTTACTGCCCCAAAAGTTTGTGTGTGTCATCATGATTCGTCATGACTCGAGTTGGCTTTGTCCGCGGCGTAATCGTCTTGATATAAATTATTTTCGAAAAGTCTATGAGAAAAATGAATGGGGAATCCACTAGTGGAACAGGGGCGGTGACGTCACTGCGCATCTCTATCAAGTTCTCTCTTAAATCTAGAGCATAGGGCATAATGACCACATCTGTGGTTATTATATAGCCATGCCCAACAATACATGTCAAAAACGGGAACATTTTCACTTTTGTGTATAAAAAATACTCCATAAAAGTCATGTTTTAAGGACGGGAATCCATATTTGGATCCTGTACAGTATGTACAGTATTCAAATATTCAATTTGTTTTCATGCTGATATATAAATATTTAAAGTTTTTCAAAAACCTTAGGTCAGGCCTAAATGGGTTAAATACTTCCTGAAAACGAAAACGTGCTGCGTGATGACGTATCCACTATCAGCAAAAAAAGCCAATAGACATTAAGGTGACCTGTTTTTAATCCCATTCCAGAATCCAATATACATGTTAATGTAATTTAGACGATTTATAACAATTTCCTTGGTCTGTATGTGTGTAATATGTGTTTTAAATATTTTAGCAGTGAGCCCCAGTGTCTGTGATGTCATGGGCACTACGTGGTGGACTACAATTCCCATAATGTTTTGGTGCACTGGGGCAATGTAAACTGCATTAACATATTTGATTGTGTGTGTGTGTGTGTGTGTGTGTGTGTGTGTGTGTGTGTGTGTGTGTGTGTGTGTGTGTGTGTGTGTGTGTGTGTGTGTGTGTGTGTGTGTGTGTGTGTGTGTGTGTGTGTGTGTGTGTGTGTGTGTGTGTGTGTGTGTGTGTGTGTCCCCGTCCAGAGAGATCCTCCACAGTTCATTGCGTCTGCGTTTACCGAGTTTGGCAAGTGGATGGACGGATGGGAGACGCGAAGGAAGAGAATCCCAGGTCTGTTTGACGTCAGGCAATTAACCCATTCTGTACTGTAACACGTTTTAGTGTTTTAATACTTTAGCTGTTGACAAACATGCTTTGAAAGTTGACCTCGAGGGCGATGCTTTTAGTGTAATACAGGTTTGTATAATCCAGGCTTTTGGGGCTCTCTAGTCTACACACACTGTGGCCCTAGTGTGTCCCACTTTAACCCCAAGACTGATGCACGTGTGTACATGTGCTGTAATGTCACGTTTTGTGTGCGTGTGCGTGCGTGCTCGCTCATCAGGTTATGACTGGTGTATCATCCAGCTGGGAGTTCCAGGATTGATCCATGGCGTCGATGTGGACACTTCCTTCTTCACAGGAAACTACTCTCCCTGTGTGTCGGTGCAGGCTGCCTGTCTGGGTAACGCACGCACAACGCTTGCTTACTTAGCATTAGCCTTATGTCATGGGTTAGTCTATATGCCTTGTGAAGCTACGACCAGCTCTGTCGTAGCTCTGCCAACACAGCCGAAGTGAGGTGCTGGATATCACAGTTCAGGTGCAGCGGTACCCATCTGTGTTTTTTAGTCTTTTTGTTAGTTAGTTTTTTATATTAGTCTGTTATTTCCTTTCTTCATGTAGTAGTTGTGAGTATAGTCTCTGGCACATGACGCCGACCGACACTCAAACGCGGGACTGTCAAGTTTCAATAATGGATTGCATTTTTATAGCACTTTTCCAAGTGCTCAAAGCGCTTTACAATGGTCCATTCATTCATACATTGGGAAGTAGAACAATACTCCATATCATTACTTAGTATTATTGGCATTACTATAGCTACTGGAAAATATCAGAAAAATATCTATGATCTACAAGGTCATAGCTTGATCTTGTAAATCTGATATTTTTAAGTACAGTGGAAACAAGTGGATAATAACAAGCCCCCTCTGTCTGTCCGTCCGTCTGCCTGTATGCCCAGACGTCCCTCCAGACATGTCCCTGGAGGGAGACAGGACCGGCATGGCCGCCGACGACAGCCAGTTTGCTGCTGTTGCCAAGGTAAACACACGCACACAGACAACCACGCACACACTCACACATACCGAGAGTGACGTGCACCGTGTGTTTCAGCTCGGGTCAGAGTCGTGGACAGAAGTGCTTCCCGTGTCGGAGCTGAAGCCTGGATACTCAGACAGCTGTCACAACTACTTCCAGGTCGACCACGCCCACAGGGTCACCCACCTCAGACTCAACATGTACCCTGGTCAGTACCCTCGACATGTACCCTGGTCAGTACCCTCGACATGTACCCTGGTCAGTACCCTCGACATGTACCCTGGTCAGTACCCTCGACATGTACCCTGGTCAGTACCCTCGACATGTACCCTGGACATGTACCCTGGTCAGTACCCTCGACATGTACCCTGGTCAGTACCCTCGACATATACCCTGGTCAGTACCCTCGACATGTACCCTGGTCAGTACCCTGTTCAGTACCCTCGACATGTACCCTGGTCAGTACCCTCGACATGTACCCTGGTCAGTACCCTGTTCAGTACCCTCGACATGTACCCTGGTCAGTACCCTCGACATGTACCCTGGTCAGTACCCTCGACATGTACCCTGGTCAGTACCCTCGACATGTACCCTGGTCAGTACCCTCGACATGTACCCTGGTCAGTACCCTCGACATGTACCCTGGTCAGTACCCTCGACATGTACCCTGGTCAGTACCCTGGTCAGTACCCTCGACATGTACCCTGGTCAGTACCCTCGACATGTACCCTGGTCAGTACCCTGGTCAGTACCCTCGACATGTACCCTGGTCAGTACCCTCGACATGTACCCTGGTCAGTACCCTCGACATGTACCCTGGTCAGTACCCTCAACATGTACCCTGGTCAGTACCCTCGACATGTACCCTGGTCAGTACCCTCGACATGTACCCTGGTCAGTACCCTGGTCAGTACCCTCGACATGTACCCTGGTCAGTACCCTCGACATGTACCCTGGTCAGTACCCTCGACATGTACCCTGGTCAGTACCCTCGACATGTACCCTGGTCAGTACCCTCGACATGTACCCTGGTCAGTACCCTGGTCAGTACCCTCGACATGTACCCTGGTCAGTACCCTCAACATGTACCCTGGTCAGTACCCTCGACATGTACCCTGGTCAGTACCCTCGACATGTACCCTGGTCAGTACCCTGGTCAGTACCCTCGACATGTACCCTGGTCAGTACCCTCGACATGTACCCTGGTCAGTACCCTCGACATGTACCCTGGTCAGTACCCTCGACATGTACCCTGGTCAGTACCCTCGACATGTACCCTCGTCAGTACCCTGGTCAGTACCCTCAACAAGTACCCTGGTCTGTACCCTCAACATGCCAAGCCAAGACATCAATAGTGCTGGAGTAAAAGATTTCTTTACTGCCTGTTACGCTGTCTGTGAAAAAAAAATGCTGGATGTTTCTGAAAGGACTCTCTATTATAACTCTGTGTAGTACCTGAAATGATCAACAGAGCGGCTCCAACAGTATTATTATTAGACTCAACATGTACCCTGGTCAGTGAGAATCTAGAGTTTTCAATTACTTTGTGGACAGACAGTGTGTGTGTGTGTGTGTGTGTGTGTGTGTGTGTGTGTGTGTGTGTGTGTGTGTGTGTGTGTGTGTGTGTGTGTGTGTGTGTGTGTGTGTGTGTGTGTGTGAGACAGATGGAGGCGTGTCCAGGTTCAGGGTGTATGGGGTGGGGCAGAGGGACTGGTCCACAATCTCCTCCCAGGAGAAGGTGGACCTGCTGGCTCTGACCAATGGCGGAGTCTGCCTCGGATACAGCGACGCCCACTTTGGACATCCCCGCAATATGATTGGTAATGACATCACGAAGACATGACCCGGCAAGACATGACCCGGCAATCACATCGTTAACACAGCATACTGTATATACCGGTAGTATTGTTTGACTGCTGTGTGTGTGTGTGTGTGTGTGCGTGTGTGTGCGTGCGTGCACGTGTGGGTGCGTGCGTGTCTGTAGTTCTTGCCAGAGCAGCTAACATGGCAGACGGATGGGAGACCGCCAGGAGACTGGACCGACCCAGAGAATTGAAGGTTTAACACACATGCACACACTGTACAAACATCCACACACACAAGTGTGTAGCCTCGATCTCCAGGCTTACATCTGCGCTGCGAATTGAAAGCCTGGGCAGAGAGACCCCATTGGGGCGGGGTTTAGTCTCTGCCCAATGCTAATCGAAATAGTTTAGCAACTGTTGCTAGGCGGGCCAAGCTTTCCTGGTCAAGCTTTCATCTGTTAACATGCCTATTGGACAAGGACGGTTTGGGGAGGGACTTAATGAAGGGCTCATTGACCACCACGGGCACTATACCACAATAATTCCTTTGTGTCATACACAAGAAAGAATGAAACGTAATGGAATGTAGATAATTGCCAAACTTTATTTGAAATATTTTAAAATAATATTCAGCAACACAGTAGAATTGTACAGGTGCGTGTGGGATGGTGGGACCAGATCAACGCCCTGGTCCCTTGCCCAGTCTGCCCATGTCAAGGATCAATCAGACACCCCTGATGCACATAAACATTTATATTTCAGTCAGACATCTCTGATGTCATGGACACTAGCTATAGACAGTAGGTTGTCTCTGTGAGGCAGCAACCCCACTAACCACAAGGAGGAGCAAAGCATTATGCGAATTGTTTTTCCTCCAAAAAATAGTGTCCAGTGCCAGACATGTGGGTCTTGCATAACACTGAAAGAGCCCCTCGAGTACAACTGAGCGAACATACTCCTCCGCTACTGTGCGTATCATATGTCCTCGGTCATAAGTACAACATGGTAATTACGTGTGTGCGTGTGCGTGTGTGTGTGTGTGTGTGTCAGGCAGACGAGTCGGGCATCCTGCAGGTTCCAGGGTGTGAGTGGGCCGTGTTTCGCCTGGGTCACCCAGGGGTCATCAGCGAGGTGGAGGTGGACACCAATCACTTTAAAGGTACTGTCAAGAGTTGTTAAACCAATCACTTTAAAAGTATAGGACTACCCTGTCATATTGTGTCGCTAAAGGCAGGACTATACTGCCATCCAAACTAATCATTTTGACAGGTCGTAAAAAAGTGAGGGCAGAAAAGTAAGTAGCTTAAGTATAATTTATTCATAAAGCACTTTTCAAAACACAGTTACAAAGTGCTGTACAAAGTTAAAATAAAAACAGGTTAAGCACATAATAGAACAACAAAAAGCAACAATGACCTGTAAAAAGACAATCACAAGCAGACGTCAAAGCGATGTAAATTAGTTTTCAACCGTTTTTAAAGCTCAAATAACATCGATTTCTAAAATCCACGTTAATATTATTGTGGGGATAGATAAAAACAAATCCTTGTTTTCAATACTTAATATGATATTGTATATGTCCCTCAAGCTTATTTGGGGGCTGGTTTGGGGCTCAATCGCCACTGATCTAACCAGTCCTTTTCATGTCTTTATGGACAGTTTAGCTTCATTACCTCAATGTACTGAGGTGGTGGTGGTGCTGATATGCAGGATAGTCATTATAATAGTGATGCTCGATAAAACCAGGATTGTTGGATGGTGGATATTATGAACAAAGCTCAGGAACAAGCTGTTCCTGACAGCAATTTACATTAAAGCCCTTGTGGCTGGTTGTTCAAGCTAGAGACTGCATTCTTATAGGGAGGAGATAAGTGAAGACCCTGAGAGGGTACAAATGGAACCGAAAGGACCCGCTAGCGGGTCCATTTGGTTCACACTTGTATCAGCATCGCATGTGCAGCGCGCGCAAATTTGGGTTAGTTTTTTGGGGGCATTTTAGGCCAGTTTCACGCTGTTTTGGCAGCTTACCCCACTCTGCAGAGTGAGAGTCATGCAGCAGCAAACACTTTTTTCATAGTAAGCAAATGGGTGAGAGAAACGGGTCTGGTATTCAACCAAAATCACCTCTACACCTAACCTCCGAGTGGCCATAAACAGACAATCTATCTCTTTGTAGCTGCTTTTATACACAGCTGCACTTTCAGCTGTGCTCTAGTCTAAGTAACAGCAAAACACTATTGCTTTTAGACAAACTTATATCTTTCAGATTAGAGGGGAAGATTTGTGTTGAGATAAAATAAAAGTGGCCATTATGGTAGATCCGGCCCTGGTGCAAAACGACAACTGTAACATATTATCTCCTAAAGCAAATCGTAATAGAACAGCAGTGTAGGTTGTTTGCATTGTTGAGGGGCACTAGACTCTCGGTCCAGCTTTTAGATTGTTCGCAAAACACCAAACTACGATGAATCCCACTAACAATGAAAGGACTATTTGGAGCGTTTGTGTAAGTACCGGCATTGCGAAACGCAAACAAAGGAAGACAAAGGTATGAAGGAGATGCAAATTCTGACTCGCCAGACCGAGGTCATGGCTTAAATCGTGCATTTCTATAGCGCCTTTATCCAAGGCGCTTTATAGTCCATTACATTCACACACACATTCATACACCGTGGCACGCAGAAACCATGCAAGGTACTATGCAGCACATTTGGACCAATATATCGGGAGCAATTTGGGGTTCAGTGTTTTGTCCAAGGACAGGGGTAGGAGCTGGGACTTGAAGATAGTCCAGGTGGGGCCGAAATCAATTTGCAACAGAGGCATATGCGTATCTGCCCCGGCAGACTGCGTATCTGCTGCGGCAGATATGCAGCATGTGCACAATTTGCCGTGGCAACTCAATGTGCCTAAACACAATCTGCCGCCTCGGGTTAGGTTTAGTAGCGACTGGTCGAAAATGGTGAACTTGTACTTCTGATATTTTTGAAAAAAATGTGAAAATGTGTCTCAAATCTTCGAATAGTCTGTCACAGCGAGCGGTTTCAACTCAGCGGCCACATACAGATGATGTTGAGAGGCCCTTGACATGAAATATTGAGGACCACTGATGTAGCTGAGGTTTTATTCAGGAAACTGTATGTTTACTGTAAACTGTAAACACTTAACGCTTGCGTATGCCTAGAACCGGCCCCGTCAGAATCTGTAACAAATTAGAGTCGCACACAGCAAAAAAATATTCTCTTGAATCCGCAAGTGGGACTGTCGAGTGATTTCCGGCGAGAGCTTCCAAACTCCAGCGCTCCATGTCTTTGCCACTCGGTCTAGAGACGAGGGGCGACGTGTCTGGACACACTCTCTATTTTATGATCAATTGAGATTGAAAGGAATAGTTGTCTGGCTAGGGCGAGACGATAGCATTACCCTGCCCTCACGCACAAAGCCATACGCGTACAATCTGATCCCCGGTTTGACATGCCGACACCGATCGACTCGCCATGCGCTGAATAGCTGTCCCCGAACGAGGTCGACCGGTGCCAGGAACACGCACTAACACGACACGAGCGCACAGCCTCACAATGGCGAAGGTTAAAGGTGTTCATTTGATCTGAGGGGCGGCTTGCTTTGGCTCCGGATGAAAAGCCGGCAGGATGCAGCCGTTACGTATCAGGCCCCCGAGGGAACAACAGGACTCAGTGACACGATTCCAACCGCAAGCTTTAGCGGGACGTAAGCCGATAGTCGGAAACAAACAAAGCGTTAGACTTTAAAATGGCCCAAACACTTGTCGCATCGTGCTGGCTGTCTATCTATCACATGTTTGAATAGCCAATGTATGAAATAAAAAACACATTTTGCTGGAGACCTCCTGGAACCCCCTCAAGAAAAACGACTGACACAGCTGGTCCCCGGCTATAGATTTCTTGTTATATCATTAATACGACGTATACTACTGGCCACCCTGCATACTGTAGTAAAAGTAACTTTTAACTTCAGTGGGGTTCTACTGTATAGCCTGAACTAAAGGATGGGCCATGTCTGATCCAGTTAATATCAATGAATCGAGTCATTTTAAAAATGTCAGGGGGTGGACCACAAAATACCGAGTAGACACTGAAAATCAAATAGCAGACAGCTCATTGTTCTGAAAAGTGGTGAAGTGGTCCTTTAGGTATTCTTGTAAAAAGAAAACCTTCGCACAACCAGTTTCTTTCCAAGCACTTGCGTGTAGGCAACTAAAAGCATACAGCTGTAATCTGTAACAGATTAGTGTCGCACACGTGATACAAGAAGTAACACTTCAACAATTCAGGTTCAACAATTCAGGTTCAACAATTCTGTTGAACCTGCAAGTTTTAGTGCGTGGGTCAACTACTTCCATTTTGCAAAACACCTGTGTTTCTAGTTCAGTGATTCTAAAACTATGTCAACAACCTCCTGAAAACTATTGTTTTGGCCTGAGACCTCCATATCTGAAAACGTTATTCCAGGTTTGTTGTTCGATGTCTTTTGTTAGTTAGGGTATTGAAGGGTCAGGGAAACAGTCTGGTCACGCTGTCTGTGTACTCGTGCAATCTCGTCCCCGCCAATGCTTTTTATAAACTTCAGGTTGTCCCCATGCATTGTCCCCGTTCAATAGAGGTCTGTTGAGCTGCTACTGGACGGGACCCACAACGTGAAGAGAGTTTGTGTATCTCTGTCTTACTCTATGGCTCTGGGCAACAATAAATATGACACTGGCCCAAGACTGCATGACTCCGTGACCCCGTGCAGACTGCATGTGACACAGTCCCGGTTCAAAAGGACATCCAGTATGACAGGTGAAGTGTTGCCAGGCTCCTGTGTTACGGTCTAGAGTTACAGTCAGATATTACAGTACTGTACATAGTGTAGGGTCCAGTGTGTCACCACCACTCCTGCTACTGCATAGTCGTTTGTTTTGGATCCGTGAAACAGTTGGCACGGGCATGAACACTGGGCCTGTTTGAAGAGAGGTTAGCAGAGCAGTCTCTCAACAGGCAAGGTCGGTGCACTGTGCGTCGGTGCATGCTGAATCAAATGGCTCGACTCCATGCAGATGGTCAAAACGACTAGCAGACAGGATGGAAATTTTTGTGTACTATAACGCAGGGGTGCCCAACCAGTAGATCGGGATCTACCGGTAGATCTCGGCCTGATCACAAGTAGATCTCGGGAGATGTGGGGGGGAAGAAAAAAATGGGGTGGAAAAGAAAAAAGAACGATTTTCGTGTGTCTGTTGTACTTATGTTGTACTGTTGTAGGCCTATTTATGACAAGTCTGTTGTACTTTATGCTTATATGGACATAAAGTAAAGTGGTAAAACAAAGTAGTGTTGTGTTGTTGTGAAGTTACTGTAGGCTGGCAACGATGCGTGTGGTTTTAAATGTTGATATTGGACTGGTAGATCCCGGAGGGGTTGGCTGCTGAAAAGTAGATCTTGGGTCAAAAAAGGTTGGGCACCCCTGCTATAACGTATACGTGGCAGTTGTCACCATATTGGCACGGGTTTAGGTTTCACGGTACTAGGAAAGAGAGAGAGAGGAGAGATGAGAGGGGTCAGTCAGCCAGGCCCTGGGGGTGATGGATGAGTGAACCTCTATAAAGACAACGGGAGGACATCTCTCAAAGTCCCGCTCAGCTTGTGTTACTGCACCGTGTCACCCTATCTGCCTCCCTTTAAAAATATAAGAGATGTTATCTGCTAGGGCCTTAGAAAGACATGTCAAAGTTATATACCCTGGCTGGGAGGTAGTGATGCACCGGCCGGCATGTCTGGTTAGGTTGTCTCACGGATGTGGCAGACGGGTGGAGGTTTTTGGTGCAACTATCAGGCATTGTGAGCTTGTTGAGTGGCTATTTTGGGTTTGAGGTACCGCAATGCAATGAAGTTGAAGTGAAATCACATACTATACCTTTAAACTAAAGCATCCTGATCGAAACTAAAATGAGCGTTCGTCCGTCCGGGACAGAGTGGGCGGATTATGAAAAACAGGTGGCCTGGGCAACACTACCGGGAGGGGGAGCGATCTGGAGATCTTTGAGCATCCAGTACGTGTTGTGACATTGAGGGGTCAGAAGCCGAGCACTGGAGCGCTGTTCATGCAGCCTGAAAGGGGGACAGAGTTGGAAATACATTGTTTGTTTTTTAAACAAGGGCGGCACAAATAAGAGCTTGTTTTAGGCATTGCAACATGCTGACTGCTTATTAGTGTTGTAGTAGTGATTGTACAGTAACAAATAAAGCCTCTGTAATGTTTATGTTGTATTAAACCTAAAAGGGATTTAACCCTAGAACTTACTTACTTACACCATGAGTAAACACCTGCGAGCTGTGACATTGGTCCCATGAAGATAAAAAATAAAGATAAAAAAAAGTCCATTGTGGGGTGAATAGGATTTTTTTTCTATCACACTATCACTGAATAGCTACTAGGTTAATCGGTAAGTTTAATGACGGTTAATGCGATCAGAAAGGACTTTTTTCTCTGTTTGGATGTATGATGGGCTGTCCATGCCAGACTCTCATGGCAAACTGTGGTGTGTGTGTGCGTGTGTGTGTGTGCGTGTGCGCGCGCGTGTGTGTGTGCGTGTGTGCCTGCATGCCCGTGTGTGACAGGTAACTTCCCAGACTCCTGTCGGTTGGAGGCCTGCAGTCTGACACCAGAGGAGGAAGAGGACTGTGTTAGGAACAGGTGGAATTCTGGGAAGTGGCAGGTGCTCCTGCCTCCTCAGAAGGTATGCAGAGCGTGAGAATTTCCCTTTCAGGACGTATCTTTTCTATTCTATTCTATTTCTATTCTACAAAACATTCTCTCTGAAAGAACCTATTGAAAGCATTTTCATGATTTCACCCAAAAATAGTGATCATAGTGAACACCTATTTTTTAATAAAACTTAAAACACCAAACACACAGTACAGACTAGTTTAATATAATGGATGTGCATGTTGTAGACATTCTAATGATCACAAAAGTATATATTTATTGCAGGCATTGTACTTTACTTTTATTAGGGTCAAAGGTCAAGGGTTAGAAATCTTTTTTTTTTTTTGCAAATGCAAATATCATGACCAATGAAAGACTAAACAATGAACATCAATCATGATGTTTATGTGAAAAAAATACATAAATACAAATATTAATGAGTAATTAATTCGGGAGTTAATGCTAATGTTGCCTGTCTGTCCGTCTGTTAGCTCCGCCCCCATCACAGGCACTTCTACTCGGGGGAGGGTCTCGCGCTGAGGCAGCCTGTCAGCCACGTGCGCCTGGTCATCGCCCCCGACGGCGGGGTCAGCCGGCTGAGGCTGTGGGGTCGCCCTGCCGCCGTCAGCATGACCTCTAACCTTTGACCCCTGACCCCTGAGGGTGGTAGGGAATCACCGGCAGTATGGAAGTGGAAAAAAGTCATCCACTGTCGTTAATGCCTAGAACTGGAGGTCTGGAAACGGTAATGGGGAACATTATGAAGTACACACTTCATAATGTGTCATAAGGTATATTAAAGGTTTTGTGACATCCATTTTCATTTATTAATTAATTTTCTGTGGTGTTTAGAGTGCTTTTGAGCTGCAATGAAATGACATCTGCTGGAAAACCCAATTGACATACAGTATATGGGATTTGCAGAATGTGTTGAGGTATGTTTTCTCTAAATGAATAAATGAATTTGGACGGCAGATGAGCTGATCTGATTTGATCTCACCAACGTGTCGTCATCCCCCGACCTCGACCCCTCCCGCCCCTCCACATCATTTGGAGCCACGCCCAGCCCCCCCGAAAGGTTGACTCCCACTTCTAGGCCACTGTGGGTAACAAATTAGTCCAGGCTTTCCGTTTTCACACAACACAGACGAAAATGAAAGCCTGGGTGTTGAGGCTAGGTATTTACTACCCTCCTGCCTGAGAAATCAGCACCATGGATAGAGCTATCAGGGCAAGAAGCGGAAAACACCACCATGGATAGTGCCGTAAGGGCAAGAAAGTGTTAGTCACATACACACACTGTATGCGCATGTGTATGTATACGTTAGCCTACTGTGTGTCACGCACAGCTCACACACAAGACGAGGGAGTCATAGTGTACTCTGACACCACACCGCTCACGTTGGAAACTCATACTGTTTGTTTTACAAGCACATGCACACACACGCACACACACACGCAGGGAAGGAAACGAGCTACAGTAGCTGTCACAGTACCTAAACTGTCTGTAGAGCTTCGCTCGCTGCACACATTCCAGGAGGACACAACTGCTGTCTGTCGAGGGAAGAGTAATCCTTAACTTACAGGGCCTGGACTTGATGCTGACAAAACCAGCAGGTAAGGCTCATTTGGAGTTTGTTTAGATTTAGTCAGTCTTAGACTTTTGGATGAAATGATTTATCCTTTTTCGTTTTATTCAAGTGAATCATGTCTGCCATTGATGTGTTTAGTCTAGTCTAGGTTTAGTCAACCATTTAGTCCACCCTTTTAGTAAAAGAAAAAAATGTATACATTATATATGGACTAATTTAATTAAGTCAGAGTACAAATAATATACAGTATACTATGTACAAGCACCTTGTAGCCTACCTTATACAGTACCTGGATCTTACCTGGGTGCTTATTTTTCCTCACAAAAGCGTTTTTTTTTTTTTTTTTTTTAGTTCACATCTTTTTAGACATAGTACGTCTTAGTCTTTTGGACTAAATGCTTATTCATTCTAGTCACATTTTAATTTTCTATTGTTGATAGTTTTGAATTTATTAAAACTATCAAGAAATCCTGACAAAACAGGCGCTGACAAATTTTGACAAAGTCAGCCTTGATGTATATACCACTGATTATGGTGAAGTAGACAATATGTCATTTTCCGAAGCTATAGTAAATGGTTTGTCATTTATTCTCTTCCCTTTTATTGGAACTTCTTTTGTTACCTTTGGCTAAGGTAGTGGCAACTTCCAACATTATATTTTTATAGCTGTATAATATTTGTATATCTAATAATATCTATTATTTTCTAGTAATATCTATTATTTTTTTTAGCTTGTAGATATGCTAGTTTTGGCTATTTTTGTGGGGCTCTTTTATCCTGAAAAGAAACACTTTTTTCCACCAGTTTCCGGCAGGGAGGACGTGAAGCATCACCTGGAGGGGGAAAAGCATATTTGTCCAAAGATAACTGCGGAAAAGGCACTAATTTGTCCAAAGACAACGCCATGCATGTTCTCCAAATATCAATTACAACTTTCTTTGGGTCATGTTTCACCAATTATAACGCTTAATTTCTCCGGTAATACTTCCTTTCTCATATAACTCGTACAAAACCCAACTTTCATGACATTTTTTACAATGGTTTTCACTGCCAAACCCGTGATTCCCGACTATGACAACCAGAGGAGCCACAGTGGCCCTTTAAAAATAACACTACTCCACCACATCCACATTTGACTCCACCAGTCCTCCGCTTTTCCTTAATCAGAGGCAGCTCACCTAGGCTGTAACTAATTGTCTAACAAAGGACAATTTGTTGTTAGTCAGTTGTTCTTTGGAGGCCTCCTGCAGCCCCTAGAGGCATCAAAAAGATTTTTGGGGAGCTGATCTAATTAAACCTCATGAAAAACATAAAAGAATAAAAAACAATGTTATTATTATTTTGGCCATAACATTACAGTACGATAAACCGACTTTTACGACAGCTCTTCTTTTTTGAAAACCAAAACAACTGCGCTATGTGTGACGACTACAACGCAATGGCAAAGACCGGCGGCCTAGTTCCCCCAGCCGTGAAGACGCTCCGTGTGTGCCGCAACGGCGACCCGTTCTTCGCCGGCGCCCGCATGGTACTGGACCCGCGGCGCCCGCCACCCTCCTGGGAGGGCTTCCTGGCAGCGGCAACGCTGCGTGTGCAGGCGCCCTGGGGCGCCGTGCGGAAGGTGTTCACCGCTGACGGCCGCAGGGTCCGCCGGCTGGACGCACTCCGGGACCGGCACACCTACGTGGCGGCAGGCGCCGAGAGCTTCAAGACGCTGGAGTAAGTAGAGTGCCCCCGTTGGCATAAGCCAGTGGTTTTTAACCTTTTTCATACCAGGGCCCACTATTTGTTCAGAATTTGAGCCACGGACTATCATTTGATGACATTCTAGCCCCACAGAACCCAAAACTTTTGCCTTTGTCCACAATTCCAAGATGGATCCCAAGATGGAAAACAAAGCAGGGAACGGATCAAAATGACCATTAATCATCTCCATTCTCTTGTTGTGTATAGACTCGAGAGTTAGATCTTGGTTAACCAACTTTCCCTCATTTAGCCTGGGGACCACCTGGAATCCTCTCAGGGACTACTGGTGGTCCCCGGACCACGTGTTGAGAAAAAACCCGGGGTATAAAGCCGTTCACAAAGTCATCTGAATCTGCAAAGTGACGTGTAACTCATGTTCACAATGCTGTCCACTGATAGCGTGGGTTTAAATTATCCCAAAAAAGGTCATAGCCTATAGTTAAAGGATTTTTTTTTCTTTCAACTCAACTTTCTTTTTTGCCTTTCCCCCCTCTGTCGCTTTGATGCTGCAGCTGTTTCCCTGCAGACAGACACTTGCTTTGCCCTGCAAACGGTCCAGAATTTTAATGTCAACAAATCATTTTGTCAAAGCATTTGTCGGGCTCATTACAAGGTGTTGCTAGTGTATGCGTGTTTGTGTCTGGTTTTCATAATGAGCCAATAGAGAAAACACATCAGACATGATATAACAACCACAAGGGTTATAATGGGTACTGTCACCTCATAAACACACAGAAAACAAAAAAAGGCTACGAATTTCACGGTACTTCATGGTTACAGTTAAGAAACGCAAGAAATAATGGAACAGTTTAATCATAGTTGTGCTGAATGTAATTCTTCTCTTCTCAATGTTCCCGCCACAGTTACTCTCACATCTCAACCAAGACGCCTCCGAGGAAGAAAAACGAGGCGGTATGTTGATGACAAGCGTTTCTGTCACTGTACTGGCTTACATGGCCGCAATGCAACTCTAGATTATTTTATCATTGCAATTCCAATTATGAAAGAATTTAGAGTTGCATTGCAGCTGTCCCATTATTCCATTGTGTGTGTTGCCATGCCATCCCCAGGCCAGACCAGTGGTCCACAGCAGGATGCTGGTGCCAGCTCGCTGGAGGAGGATGCACCATGAGCCACGCACCATCAAGTCAGTAGAAAACCCTCATACAGTAACTGATGTGGCATTCTGTGTAATATAGGCAACTTTTAGTATGTACAAACGCTGTGTTTGTAAACAGATTTAAATGTAAATCCTACTCACCTCCACTCTATTGGCTCTTTGTGAAACTGCCTGTAGTCCCATTAAGTCAGTGGTTTTCAACCATTTTGATCCCGGGGCCCACTATTTATTCAGCACTTGAGCCACAGACCACCGTTTGACTATATTTTCACCCCACAGACCCAGAACCAATTTATTTTGTTTTTGCCCACAATTTTTTTCCGCAAAAACAACATACAGTACAGTGGATCAAAATGACCACTCCCCTACATTCTCTAATTGTGTAGACTTCTTAATTAAGTGGGTTATGATATGATGAATATTTTATCTCTAGAGAGTGTAACAATGAAACCAAATGGACCCGTGGGGACCCCACAGTGTGAACCACATGGGTGTGTGTCCTTGCAGCGTTTTCACCAACGGGGACATCCTGCTCCCTCCTGTTCGCATCCTCATCCCCAAGACCACCCTGAGGAGCTGGGACCGAGTCCTGGCCATGGTGACCGAGAGGATACACCTCCGCACCGGCCCTGTGGACAGGTACTGGAGCAGTAGACAGGTACTGGAGCAGTAGACAGGTACTGGAGCAGTAGACGGGTACTGGAGCAGTAGACAGGTGCTGGAGCAGTAGACGGGTACTGGAGCAGTAGACAGGTACTGGAGCAGTAGACAGGTGCTGGAGCAGTAGACGGGTGCTGGAGCAGTAGACGGGTACTGGAGCAGTAGACAGGTACTGGAGCAGTAGACAGGTACTGGAGCAGTAGACGGGTACTGGAGCAGTAGACAGGTACTGGAGCAGTAGACAGGTACTGGAGCAGTAGACAGGTACTGGAGCAGTAGACAGGTACTGGAGCAGTAGACAGGTACTGGAGCAGTAGACAGGTACTGGAGCAGTAGACGGGTACTGGAGCAGTAGACAGGTACTGGAGCAGTAGACAGGTACTGGAGCAGTAGACAGGTACTGGAGCAGTAGACGGGTACTGGAGCAGTAGACAGGGGCAGTAGACAGGTACTGGAGCAGTAGACAGGTACTGGAGCAGTAGACAGGTACTGGAGCAGTAGACGGGTACTGTAGCAGTATAGAGAGGTACTGCATTAGTAGACAGATACACTTAAATTACTGTATATTTAAACATCTGTATTGTGTAATTTTCAAGAGTGTACACAATTAGAAAATTGAAAAGAGTTGTAATTTTGAATAACATTTTGCCAGTTATCTCTCCTAAATTGTGGACAAAAACTTGAAACCCCTTGGTCCTGGGACTGCGAGACTAAGCTCAACATCATATAGTGGTCTGTGGCTAAAATGCAGACTAAATTGTGGGCCCTGGTCTGAAAATGGTTGAAAACTATTGACAGTAAACTAAATAGGCAAGACGAGTACGGTACGGTACTTGCTTTTCTAGATACTAAAAGAACAAGTGATTTATTTACTACTATAGCCAATCAGTTGGCCTATGTGTGTCATGTCAATGTCAATCAGGTAATGTTGCAACCTACGGTATTCATTACATACATGAATGGAATGAAAAATATAAATTTACTTGTAACTTCTTCAATAAATAAGTGACTTTTGGAATAACGTTTGCGACCATTTGATATAACGGTCACGACTGGTTGGCGTAACATTTGCAAATGTTGGCATAACGGTCGGGGGTTACGGATAGGTTTAGGCAGAGATTTTACTGAAGTTCTGTTTTGGCCAATACAGTTGACCGTTTTCATGTCTGTCGCAAAGTCCCCAACTTGAGTCATTTCCGCGACGGGTACTAAGGGTGGCTGTTGTGTCCAGGCTGTTCACGCTGGACGGTCGTCTGCTGTCCAGTGCCATGGACTTGGAGGAGAAGCAGTTCTACGTGGCGGCCGGCAGGGAGAAGTTCAGAGCGCTACCCTACTTCTACTGGGTCCCAAGGTGAGTCAGAGCCCACTGTCCTACCTCTACTGGGGCCCACGGTAATAATAATAATAATTACTTGGATTTATGTAGCGCCTTTCAAGAAACCCAAGGCGTTTTACAAAACAGAACAAAAATAAACAAACTAAATGCCAAAAGCCAGAGTAAACAAATGTCTCTTCAGAGCTGACTTGAATGAGTCCAGTGTCGGAGACTGGTGGACCTCCAGATCGAGGGAGTGAGTTCCACGCAGAAATCTCGATCACCGAGGGTTCGCTTCTTTGCGTGATGGATGGTGAGGAGCTCCTTGTCCGCAGACCTCAGGTTCTGCTCAGGGGTGTAGTCCTCGAGGACGACGAGGAGGTCACTCAGATATTGAGGGGCGAGAGTATGGAGGGATTTGTAGGTGAGAAGTAAGAGTTTATAGTTGATGCAGAGTTTAACCGGGAGCCAGTGACATTTGAGGGTGGTGGTGATGTGCTGCCAATATTTGGTGCGGATGAGCACTCTGGCAGCTGAGTTCTGACGTATTGCAGACAGTCGATGAATTTGTTGGGGAGGCCGAACAGGACACCATTGCAGCAATCCAGCAGAAGGAGTGAATGAGGGTTTTCTGCAACTGAGTCTGGGAGTGAAGGGCGGAGTCTGGAGATGTTTTTGAGGTCGAAGAAGGCGGATTTGGTACTGGCTTTGATGTGGGATTGAAGTCAGAGCCCACTGTCCTACCTCTACTGGGTCCCACAATGAGTCAGAACACACTGTCCTACCTCTACTGGGTCCCACAATGAGTCAGAACACACTGTCCTACCTCTCCTGGGTCCCACAATGAGTCAGAACTCAGAAGCCACTAGGCATGCCAAATGGACTGCATATCAGAGCCATGGATTACTCCGTATAGTTTGTGGTTTAACTGACACCTGCGCACTCATCAAGAGGTCATTACTCCATGTGTACTCACCCATTAAACAATTCCAAAGGCGTGGGCTGCGATATAGTCCTCTAGTTTCATATCTACGTGAAATTTGTGGCACAAAACGTCTATTTAGGCCTGCACGAGCTGCACATGGACATTTTCCCCTCTCGGGCAAAGGGGCTCATAATGCCAGCTGCACTTCATTTGTCTAGCTTCCCCTGATTGCCACAAAACGTCATCACCAGATAACACAAACGTTTGGGACACACAATTGTCTGAGGAGCTGCGTAATTAATCACTCCAAATGCCAATTGTGTTCCCCAAACGTTTGTGTTTCCCTGATGAGGTTTGTGGCAATCAGAGGACGTTTTCAAAAATGAAGTGCAGCTGTCATTATGAGTTCCTTTGCCCGAGGGGAACGATGTCTGTGTGTAGCTTGTGAAGTGGAGATATTTGACTAAAATAGACGTTTTGTGCCACAACTTTCACATGGATATGAAACTAAAGCACTACCCCACAAATGTATGCCAATGGGTGAATGTAATGTACTATGTAAAGACCCTTGGATAAATGTGCTATGCACCATTTATCATTTAATGAGTAAAATGATTTTTATTTTTTATCTTTTTAGGATACATTGTGACGCTTTCTCAGCAGAGAAGAGGAAGGGCAAGAGAACACATCTGGTAGGTGGCAAACATACTCTATACAAACATTTTTGAAAAGGTGTGACAAAGTTAAAATGTTTTTGTATAGGAAGGGTGCAGGACAGCTTAAATGAATATATAAATACTGAATTGTGCAACTCAAACATTCTGGGGTGTTCACATGAGGCTAAATCGACGATGAAATGACCAATTTCTTGTGAAATATTAAGTTACAGTATAGTTATAGACAACTCACTGGCCACAGTTTGCCTCCTATAGGTGAATTGATACTCATCTGTGTGTTCTTGGCATGAGCCACCTTTTAGCTTTAAAAAGTGATATTTGAGAACCCTTTTAATAAACATTTAAGAAAGGTGAATCCCTAGATCCTTTGAATCCCTAGACGCACCTATGGGCATTTGGGAAATTCAAAACTGGACCATGCTTAAATAAAAAGTCTCTGCACCCCACATGCTTCCCTTTCTTCCCTTTTTAACTATATATGATGATGTCAATGTTCTATTGAATTGAAAATGGAGGTCCCTGTATGTAAACAAGTAACATTGTGCTTTTTTTCTGGTTCTATATCCGCAAGTAGCAGTTTTTTTTTTGTTTGTTTGTTTGTTTTTTGCTTTTGTTTGAATGTTACCTCTGTTGTGAAATACATATTTCAATCAATCAAATATAGGTTTCAAACCACAACAGACCTGTGTTTCTGTGACTTAGTGAGTCTGTCACTTCTCAGCTGTGACCACAAGAGGGTGACAGAGACCTAGGAAAATTGGTTACCATAATCATGTTAACCAGTGGTTTTCAAGAAAAAATCAATAAGGTCCACACACTGGACTGCTGCTACAGGTTAAAGGTTTTATTTCACCACAAATAAAACCTGCAGACCTTTTTTATTTTTTCTAGTTTTCCTTTTGGCCCAGTGTTTAGTTTTTGGATGTGCGAGCCCTTTTGTTTGCTTTAACCAGTGGTTTTCAACCTTTTTCATGCCAGGCCCTGCTATTTATTTTAGCCACAGACCACCATTTGATGTTGAGTTTAGTCTCTCAGACCCAAAACCAAAGGATTTTTGTGTTTGTGCCGCCATTTTAATAGAGATAACTGGCAAAACGTAAAAATAAATAAATAAATCAAAAATAACCATTCTTCTACATTTTCTAATTCGTAGAAGAATCTACAATTTCTAATTGTAGATTCTTGAAAATTAAGTAATTCAGATGTTTAAATATCATTTAACTCTTGAGAGTGTCAAATGAAACCATTTGGACCCTTACGGGTCCAGCTGGGGACCACCTGGAATCCTCTCAGGGACTACTGGTGGTTCCCGGACCACTGGTTGAAAACCTCTGATTTTAACCACATCAATACATTCATATGTTGCATATTACAATTTGGGGGGTCCTTGGCATGAAACAGACTGTGAAACTGGTGCTGTAAATGTTTAAATGTTTCAGACAGTCAGTGGAATAAACATCTGACAACCACATGTGCTTTTTTAACATTAAGAAAAAAAAATGTGACAGTCAAATCGTTCTTGTTGTCAGTTGATGTCGTGTTCGTGTGTTTCTGCCTGCAGTCCACAGACCAGGAGAACGCGCACACACTGTTGACAGCACCGGGTATGTACACACACACACACACACACACACACACACACACACACACACACACACACACACACACACACACACACACACACACACACACACACACACACACACACACACACACGGCGAAATGCTGATAAGGTTAGTTAGTTTATCATGGTTTTGACTTTAACCACATATTAAGCATTGTCTCCATCTGAGCCCATAACACTTGTATTACATACCATATAGTACTTGCAGTACCCTCCTAGGTAGTTTAGATAGCACCTCATTAGACTCATTATATGGGATGAGGATGTCTGTTTTAGTGCTTATTGTAAACTATAGACTTTTGTACTGTAAGCTCTGCCTAAAATGTAAACTTGATGTAAATCGCTCTGGATTAAGAGCGTCTTCTAAATGCCTAAATTGTAAAATGTTGTCTTTCATACATGGGTGGACGTTAGCATAATAATGAGTACAGGCAGACATTCAACAGACAGACAGGCCTTAGCACTTGCCTTATAACCTTGACCGCCACACAGTGTGATTATGCAAAGGTTAACCCGTGATTTAGCATGTCATTAAGACATTGGTTGTACAGTTGTTTCTCGATAGCATAGCGCTTCGACTGGCGATAGGTTTAGCTGTGATCCCACTGTCTGCATGTGATGGATGTGATACCTGGTGTTCACCTCGCTCGGTGGAGAGATTTTATTTTATTTTTTTCTTTTGCTTTCAGAGGATGTGTAAATGAATACAGACAGACAGACAGACAGACAGACAGACAGACAGACAGACAGACAGACAGACAGACAGACAGACAGACAGACAGACAGACAGACAGAGGGGGGGGGTACATATCAAACAGGATGCTTAATGGATTCAGAGCTTAGCAGGAGGTCTCTTCAAAGACTCTCTCTCTCTCCATCTCCCCCCCATAGCTGTCTGTATCTCTCCTCCCCCATTCCATTCCATACCATGCCATTCCATTCTATTCCACTCTTTCCCTGTCCCCTTCTTTCATTAGAGGCTGCTCCCTTTTACCCACATGTGCGCGCATTATATATGCGATACCGTTATGCTCATATATTGTACAGTATATAAATGATGCAATTTTGCAAAAGCTGGCTGCATGACTGACTGACTGAGGCAATTAGATAACAGTTAAAGGATAATTGTGTGGCTTAGGTGAGAGAGTGCCTGACTAATAGAACAGAACGGCTTTCTGCTTCGTTGATAGGCAGGCAGACAGACAGACAGACAGACAGACAGACAGTAAAAGACAATAGAATGCCATCACTCTGAGTCTACGTCTACCTTTTATACTTTATTTCAATATCTCTCTCTAAATCAATGCATACAATAATACAATACATCATTGCCAAAACAACAAAGCAATACAATACAACGGTACAGTAATACTACTACTACTACTACTACTACTAACAATGATCTACATTTCGGGGTCAGGATTACTTGATGCAAGAATACCCTCAATGATTGTCGTTTAGGGTGGTTGTGTTGCATTTCTCGTTGTGTTGCACTTCTCCTGTCGCAGCAGCTCACAAATCTCTCTGCTGTGTTTGCACATTGTTGTACTTCAGCCAATAGGCATGGGAGTCCCAAACTGGGTGGTTGTGATCATTGGGATGTATGTGTCTCTGATGTCTTGGTACAGTGGACAGACTGCGCTTACAGACATTTGTATAAGTGCAAGCAGATATGACACTTGACACCCACTATTTATTCAGAATTTGAGCCACGGAGCACCATTGATTGAACATTTTTACCCCACAGACCCCAAAAGTAAAAAAAAAAATCTTTAGCTTTCCCCCACAATTCCCGGCTGGATTTTGAGAAACAAAACAGTCAAACATACAGACCAAAATGACCATTAATCTTCTACGTTCTCTAGTTGTGTAGGCTAATTCTGATGATGAATATTTTGACTCTTGAGAGTGTAAACATAAAATATAGTTTCATATTTTACGCTCTCAAGAGTTACATCTGGTTAACCAACTTTCCATCATTTAGCCTGGTTGAAAACCACTGACACATGATGTAGTAGTGCGAAGTAGTGCAACAGTTGTATGATTATGATGATGATGACGATTATGCTGATGTGGTTTTCACCCCACAGAGAGCAGCGTCTTCAGGGCGCGCTCGCGCAGGTCAGAGGTCCTGGGGGCGTCCCAGGTGCCAGACGACCTCGGGGTCAAAGTGGAGCTGCCCATCGACCAGGTAACCATGGCAACCGACCGTCTCCTCCTCCGCATCACCACTCATCAGTGCCCATACCCGAGGCGGGGTTGGCGAGGTCCAAAGAAGTACTGAGACCTACCGTAATAAATGTGAAAAACTGGGAAAAGACCAAAATCATGGTACAGCAACAGTAATACGTGTCCCTGCATGTGTGTATGTGCGTCAGGTAGAAGCAGAGGTGGTTGAAGATGAAGATGATGCTGGATTCATTCCTAACAACCCAAGGTCCTCGACCAATCACTGGACTAAGGTCAGTCTGTAGAACGAAGCTCAACCAATCACTGCACTAAGGTCAGTCTACGCAAAGATCCTTAACCAATAACTACGCAAAGGTCAGAACTATACCGCAGCACTCGGTAGAGTGCATACTTGCGTGTTGTGGGCTGAGCGGGCTAATACTCATGACTTTAGTTATAAGGGTCTCTAATTTACACAATGACATCACCCAATTGCATCACCCCAAAACCGGCCAATGAGAGTGCACCGAGGGATGACGACCACGGATGGGCATGAGTGGTTTGTTTGGAACTATGTTAGTTAATGTTAATTCCAAACATGGGCTTGTCAGCCAATAGCCGTCTTCATGCGTGCTTTTCAGCCAATAGGCGTCTCTGTTCAGCTGTAGCATTGGGAGTCAATGGGAGTGTCAGTACTCTCTATTATAGCCAGGTATGGTGCAAGTCTTCTCGTTGGCTGCATGGCTGCAAATCAGGTCTGGGGCCTTGTGTGTAGGCCAAAAGCCTGTACCACCAGACCTGGTCTACACACAAGGCCCCAGACCTGATTTGCTGACCCCTACCTGGCTACATATAGTGTTCGAGAATACCAGCCAATAATTTTAGGCCAATAGAAATAGCATATACCAAATGTCCCCTTTTAAACAAAAGCAGCCTGTCGGCTATGCATGATTTTTGGCAAATATATGTGTTTTTAAAGGAGCACTCAGTGGAAAAAAGGCAGGGCACAAGGTGGTTTTCTGCCCCCTCAATGTCACCACTGCCCCACCAAATGGCCATGTCTCCTCTCCTCTCTGCCCACCAGGCTCCGCGGCCACGTTACAAGTGCCAGACATGTGCGCTGCCCAACACGTACGGCGACTACAGCCGACACGCCGGAGGTGTCGGGTGGACGCATCAAAGCCTGGTGACACGTCTCACCATCATGGAATGCCGACGTGTGGCGCAGACCATCCAGAACGTGTTGGAGCAATGCAGGAAGGTATGACAAGCTCTCTGTGGGTGTGCACGTGCTCATCCGCCATACCATGCCATGCCATGCCATGCCATGCCATGCCATACCATACCAATCCGGACCAGGAATGGGTTATTTCAGGGGATTTTGCTGTATCCGGTACTGATTACGGTTCTAGGATGCACCAAAAGGAAAAGTCGCTAATGGATTTCGTCCCTCCCGAGGAAAAACACACATTATCCTTGTACGGATGCACGTTAGTAGTAGTACGTATAACAGTAAGAACAAGAGCGACCTGAAGGGTGCCCTTATAGTCCTCACAATGTTACCCACGATGCACTCCTTCACCCTCATTTAAGGACACACACACATGCGGCTCCACTTCATTAATAACCCTGATGCCTGTCGATAACTAAATGTACGTGTGTGTGTGTGTGTGTGTGTGTGTGTGTGTGTGTGTGTGTGTGTGTGTGTGTGTGTGTGTGTGTGTGTGTGTGTGTGTGTGTGTGTGCGTGCGCGAATCACCCTCCCCCACTCCTTTGTGTGAAATTAGTGATTAAAAACAGGGTATTGATAGGGGGCGCTATTGATCGCCTCTAGTCTTTTCCACTGCAATTAGCTGGCATTTACCTCTGTGCCTTTGACATGCTCTCTCTCTCTGTCTGTCTCTCTCTGTCTCTCTCTGTCTCTCTCTGTCTCTCTCTCTCTCTCTCTCTCTCTCTCTCTCTCTCTCTCTCTCTCTCTCTCTCTCTCTCTCTTTCTCTCTCTCTGTGGATTTCAAGGTCAACGTTAATCAACCTCAGACAATGTCTATCCGTCACACAGACTGTGGCCCGACTGAGAGTCTGTGTGTGCTTGTGTGTGTGTGCACGTGTGCATGGATGCATGCGCTTGCGTGCGCCCACCCCAGGGGGTTTTCCGTCAGCACTGTGGCAGAAAATCGGCTCTCCTCAAAGCTGTGGATTTCCATTATGTGCAATATAGCGCACCCACACACACGGAGGGACATGCATGAACTTGTACTAAACAAGATGGATTATGAATTTCAGCCGTGTCGGACACAAGCAACATCCGTTCAGGATCCATCCATCACGGCAACCAAAGCTTCTTCCTTCCCCCCTCCCCCACGGCAGCACCTTGTGTCGCTGCGTGGCGACATCACAAACTACAAGCTACTCATTAACTCTATTTCTACTAATTAATTAATATAAATTAATAGGAGTAGGTCAGTGTGGTGCATGATGTGTAAGCTTGTTTTGTCTAAAATAAATCATTAATTTGAGGTGAATAGCATTTTTTTTGCATGATCGGCGACCGTCGGGTCCTACTCCCTGACCGAAATGACCGAAATCTTTGGGCACTCGCTCATATGTGCACGTGCGCTGTCTGTATGTAATCGCCACAACAATATGGTTTATGTTTTTTTTTTTTACTTATTTATGATAATAAACATAATCGCAGCGATTTAACCCAACTGGCTGATGTTGTTTAAGCTGGTACCATTTTTTTTTCACTTAATTTTTTTCCCCACGATTTTGTAACCCACTTTTTTCACCCAGTGCCAATTCCGAATGTGAACCTGGGCTCTACACACCCTCCGCCAAGGTGATATGAGGGAGGTGATATGAGGTGATATGAGAGTAGATACCCTCACATGTTCTCCCTGTGTCCGCCAGGGTGGATACCCTCAGAAAAAACATGCTGTAATCCTGGGCTCTAAACTACCTCCCCCTGGCCAGCCACGGCGCCTTATGGAGGGGACAGGTGAAAAGAAGGCAGCTGGACTCCTCATGCATTGATGGAAGCATGAGGACAGGCAAAAATGGCTTACAAAATCGTGGGATAAAAAATAGGCTAGGTAATGACCTTCACATGAACATGAAGTAATCCTGATCTCTCTCTCTGTCTCTGTCTCTAGTCAACGGTGTCGAGCTCCTCGGCATCCAGGACGTCGTCGAGTTGCTCTTCAGGCGGGAGGAGGACGCCTTCAGGCAGGGATGTGCCGGTCGTGTGGTGAAACAGGCACAGCAACGGCGCTCTCTCTCTTTCTCTCTTCCATCTCCCGGACGTTAAGCTACAGGAGGAACCCGGGCTCCTCCTCAACAGGTCTCCAACAGCGGACGCACAGTGGTATTCTGCCAGTCACCACCTGGTATGGCAACAGTCACGAGATTGAGGGGTCAGAAACTCAGCGCTCGAGCACCCAAACTGCAGTTGGAAATACATTGTATATTTATCCGATTACATTTTTAACGCAATTGAATCATGTGCACGCTGACTCATCCACTCAACACACATTTGGCATCACTCTACGTTGGTTGCTGGGACATCAAACATACAGTATTGTATTTGATCTTTGTCATAGATGCCCCCTTTTATAGATTTCATCCTTGAGGTTGCCGTCCCTTCCAACAGGTTGTCTTTATTCTAATGCAGGCATTTTAGTAGCTCTGAACTCCACACATCATATTTTAATAGTATACTGATACTCACGCACGAGTTTTACATCACCTTTACTTCGCCTTTACAATCCCAGAGATTGTATCCCTCTTCCTCTCTTCCCATCCCTTCTGCCACTCTCTCTCTCTCTAATCACTCAAGTTGAAACTCCTGTCGCACGGGGTTCACCTGAGTTTTTTTTATGTAATGGTCCAATTATCTTGTATTTTATGGTTTGATGTGATGTGAGAAAAAAAATTGAGTTACTAAAATGCCCACATTAGAATAAAGACAACATGTGGCAATGCAAACTGCATTGGAGGGAGGCGGGCCTCAGGGTGAAATGTAGAAAAGGGGGCATCTGTGGCAAAAATCAAGTGCAATATACTGTATAATGATGGAAAGTTGGTTAACCAGATGTAACACTTTGAGAATGTAAAAATGAAATCCTGGCCTGGCATTGTGGACAAAAGCAAAAGAAATCTTTAGTTTTGGGGTCGGTGGGGCTAAAATGTCATCATATGGTGGTCCGTGGTTCAAATTCTGAATTAATAGTGGGCATTGGTGTGAAAAAGGTTGAAAACCACTGAGGTAGATTGATGCCAGATGTGTTTTGGTGTTAGTATTCTCCTTTAAACAACAACAAACCCACCCAATAAGGGTCTCCATCTGGATATAGCTAGTGGCTAATGTGGCTAATCAGTTGAAACAGTGAAACACCTTGTTACTACATTACGCGCAGTGACGTTGTCAACGCCGCTGTTTCTGTTCCAAAGCCTCTGTGACATACTGTCATATGATCCAATTGTTCAACAAACGGTTTAGCAGTTTCACAGCTTTCTTTTGTTGGCGCTGGCCCTGCTGTGTTTGTTTATGGCCACGGTCTGCCACCTACGAACACAGTATATGACGTTCGTAGAATCCTATGAGACTGGGCATAGATGGCTACTATAGAGGAACTTATAGTTATTATTATACTTATTATTATAATGTGATCATGACATTATAATATTTGTATTTTAAAAAATAACACTACATTGATGACTATAACATAGCTAAGTTTAGTGTTGTTATGTTATAGTACCAAAGCAACATTAATAATAGACTAATACGAATAATAACCCTTGCTTTAAAAAATCTTATCAACTAGTCAACTAGTACCAAACGATCTCGACCGTGACTAGTTGATTAGTCGGCTTAAAGCCCTAGTTTGGAGCATGTCAACTGTTTTAATGTAACGTCTAAAGTTGTGTGTTGTAGGCTACAACATACTAGCACTACATAACATCTAACATCTAAAATAAAGGCATATAAAAGCTGGGCTGTCTGTCTGAGTACCATGCATTTCTGCCTACACAACACAATCGAGAGACAGCAAAATCTTTTGCGACCAGCACCATTGTTCGCGACCGCTATAAAACAGTCATTACCGTTTTCCAATGGTCACGACTGTTAAAAATCAGACCTGCGCAGTGACGTCACTGCCCCTGTTCCAGAAACGGATTCCCCATTAATTTTCCTCGTAGACTTTGCGAAAATGGTTAATAAAAACACGATTGCGCCGCGGCCAAAGCCAACTCTGGTCGTGACAAATCATGACAACAAACACAATATCGTCATATAATATATAATTAGCAAGAAGTAGAAAACAGCATGATACAAGACTTTTTGTTTCATTTTTCATCTTAGAAATTATTTGATTGTCCCAAAAGTTTGTGTGTGCCATCATGATTCGCCACGACCCGAGTTGGCTTTGTCCGCGGCGTAATCGCCTTTATATAAATAATTATAAATAATCGAAAAGTCTACGAGAAAAAATGAATGGGGAATCAGTTTCTGGAACAGGGGCAGTGACGTCACTGCGCAGGCTTATATGGAGAGAGAGAGAGAGAGAGAGAGACAGGGCTGCTCTTGGACATGACCTTTGACCTGGCCTTCGAAGCGTCAGCCACGGGAGGAGAGGGTGTGTGTGCGTGTGCGCGTGTGTGTGTGTGTGTCTCCAAGAGAAAAAAAATGAAAGGCAATAGTAATCGTTTATGGGTTTTTTAAGATCCTTAGGCTCATCCAAATAGCAAATTCAAAACAGATTATTGTATGAATGAATGTGGATCATGGTAAATTCTATGGTTTGAAAGTTGGGATACCATATACGTTGTACTGTAACTACCAATAGGATCACTGACAAAAAGTCTACGCCGTCTTGTATCCATTCACGTCCTCAGTTCAATTCATAGTCATGACATGAAGGTCACAACAGTTCATCAAAAGTGGTGAATAGTAACTGGAAGAATGATCAATGGTCTTGACAGTGGTCCGGGGACCACCAGTGGTCCTTGAGAGAGTTCCAGGTGGTCCCCAGGTTTTAACCAGCTGTAACGCTTTGAGAGCGTAAAAATGAAACCAAATGGGTCCATTTGGATTCATGTTTACACTCTCAAGAGTTAAAATATTCATCATCCGAATGAGCCGAAGTCTACACAGCTAGAGAATAGATTAATGGTCATTTTGATCTGTAAAAAGCAAAATAAATCTGTAGTTTGTAGGGCAAAAATGACATCAAATGGTTGTCCGCGGCTCAAATTCTGAATAAATAGTGGGCCCTGGTATCAAAAAGGTTGAAAACCACTGGTCTGACATCATGTGAATAATGCTGATGCACTTAAACTGCAGCTGTTTCCCTGCAGGCAGACACTTGATTCGTCCTGCAGACAGTCCAGAACTTTGTTGTTGTCAACAAATCGTGAAAAGAAAAACATTTGTCAGGCTCAATACAGGAGGTGCTAATTTGTGAGAGGGAGGGAGTTGTGTGGGGTGAGACAGTGCATGTTTTAGCCAATCACAACACAGCAGCTTCATAATGAGCCAATAGAGTGGACGTGAGGTGGAGTTAGAATCTGTTTTTAAAGAGATCTGTTGAGAAACAGTGTTCGTACAGACTAAAGTTGCCCCTGTTACCTATGAAGGTCTAACAATGCTTCCCAGTATTTCTATATTAGGGGCAAAAAAGAAAGACATTTGTTTGGGCGGGCAGGATGCACGTTTCTTAAGTGAAATCACTGAATATACCCTTAAAAGAATAAAGTAAAATGTTGACTGGCATAAGTAGCCACTACGACCACACATAAACTCACTGCGCTCTGGAGAATAGAGCAGGGGACTTCTTTGTTTTGATTAAGGGTGAGACCACTTTTGTAGAGGGTTTATTTTGTGTAGTTACTTTGCCATGATGTAATTCCAAATGTGGACAAGAAAAACAAAAACAAAAGTTCCAGTGATTAGAAATTTAGAATTCAAAATATGCCCCTCATTGACTTACATTGTACCCTAAAACAAGTCAATCTTGTAGTATGTAAATGTAGTTAATTCAGACACCACGGAGCATCACCATGGATGTACTTTTATTTTTTCAGCAAAATGTTAAGTTCCTGTTGAATTTAGCATTTTTTTTTCTAAAACATGGACTGGATCCAGGGATCTGTATCCAGATCTTCAAACTGTAAAATCTACAGGAAGACAAAACATTTTCATGAAATAAATAAAACTACTTGAGTTATGATGCTTTACTGTATAGTTGAGTTATGATGCTTTATAGTGTATGAATCAACATTGTTGGTGCTTGTTTGCGCACTAAGAGAGTAACTGAGAGCGGTTTTAGTGTACTATCAACTAGATCAGCACCTGGTAGAGTGCAACCTTGCATGTTGAGCAATGGCCAACTTGTATGTGAGCTAATACTCATGACATTAGCTATAAAGGAATTTTACTTACGTCCCCATTACGTCATCACCTAAAGTGGACAATCTGAGTTCCGCGAGGGACAAAGACTGCGGACCGCAGACCGACCGCGCACTTAACTTGCGCACACTCTCATGCAAGTAATGAGGAGCATATTTTGAATTGTCAATTTCTAATAGACCTTTAGGTAAGCCCCGCCCTCTTGTCCACCCTAGGACACTTCCAGCTGGGCTCATTCATTCCAATGTAAAAATCATGGACTTTACACAATAAATACTGCTTCGTTTTTGGAAAACAAGACCTTCAAAATCTCTTCCAAATCCATCAACAAGGCAAGCACTGTGCAGTGAAAAAATGTGTGTGACATTTATTTTTTTAAACAATGTTTTATCGGAAATCTATTGGCTTTCCTATATGATAAAACATTATGCTTAGCTGTGATTGTACCATAGCAGTTTGGGGAGGGGCTTACTGAAAGGTCTATTACTGGAACATATTTTTTAATTTCTTGTTCATTTGGCATTACATCATATCATATGGCAAGGTAACTACACAAACAAAACACCTCGACAAAAGCGGCCTTACCTTTACCCATGGCTATAGAATGCTGTTTAACAGAGGGATGTTTGCTATTAAGAACATCTGCACAAAGAGGTGTTGTCAGGCAACCGTGTTCTACGTGATCCTATAGAAACAAAAGTCAGATCGACAAGCGTGTTGCATTGACGGTGCTTCCAATGTTTTGGTGGAGTTTGAGCACAAAAGCAGGTCCGGCGGCGGTGGAGGTGCGGTCCGCCGTGGCCGTCGGCAGCGATGTGTACTTCTGTACGGCGCCCGGTATCGACGACCCGATGGAGGTGGAGGTGCATGTCTTCAACACTGTGTCCTGTCTCTGGACAAAGTTGTGCCCAGCTATGGATGGAAGGTGTCCTCCCCGCGGGCTCTGTGGCCACACAGCTGTGGGAATAGAAACCACTATCTACATATGGGGAGGACAATATTATGACACCTGTGGACGTCAGTGGTCCACCAGCCGTGTACTTTATGCATTTGACATCGCCCACCACAGATGGTCCCAGCCCATTGTTTCTGGAACGGTGCCATGGGGGACGTACGAACACTCGGCATGCGTCCTGAGCAATGTCATGTATGTCTACGGGGGAATCGACGGCAATGGCCTAAGGACAGCCGACGTGCACAAGTTGGACACCAGCACAATGGTCTGGTCTCTGATAAACACCGAAGGCGATGTTTCAGAATATTCCTCCGCCGCCATCATCGGGACGAAGATGTTTGTATTTGGGGGTCGTTGGGATCGAAGTACCTACTACGGCAGAATCAGAGTGTTTGACACCGGGACCGGCTCCTGGTTGAGCACGGCTTCTGAACTGCCTCTCGAAGAGAGTTGCTGGGGTCATACGGCATTCGCCTACGACGGAGAACTGTACATTATCTGTGGCTACAGTTACACCCCTCAATCGTCTCGTCTGTGGAAGTTAAATCCAGAGACGTTGTCCTGGAAGGAGGTTAAGCTCAGGACGAAAGGCTCATCTCGGATTAACAAGCTGGGCTGCTGCGTGGTGGGAGACCGTGTCATCGTCTTCCATTCAGAACCTAACGGCGAGATGTATATGTTGTACTTGAGCCCCAGCCTGAAGACATTATGCGAGCTGGCAGTTATTCGTGATGGTACTGACTGCTCAACGCTCCCTTACAATGTTAGGCAGGAACTGACAGCTATGGCACCCGAGAGAAAGAAGCGCTCAGTGATTTGGAAAACCCTCTGGTCCTTCTAGGTAAAAACATGTGCACAGGCCAACAGGACATAGAGTTTTAGACAAATCTCTTTGCAAACACAATGTTTGCGCACACTAAAGTGCGCAAACATTACTAAAGTATTACCTTCTCTGTATTTTTATATTAGGGGCAAAAAAACATTTGGTTGGGCTGGGCAGTCAGGCTGCACGTTTCTCATGAATTAAGTAAAAACACTGAATATACCATTAAAAGAATAAAATAAAATGGTAATTGACAGAAGTAGACCACACACAAACTTGCTAGCTTAGCCACCCAGTCTGCTGCGCTCTGGAAGAACAGAGAAGAGGATTTCTTTGTTTTGATTAACTACTTGATGGTGAATTAGTCAATTAAAATGTGGCTGCTGACGCAACGGACACATTTACATTGCTTTGTCTAAAAGAATAAATTAATTTCAGGCGATAACCTTTTTTTTTTTTTTTTTTTGCTTGATTGTAATTTTGGGTCCAACGCAACTAAAAATGACCAAAATCGTTGGGTGCATGCTGTGCACACGCGTGGCCTGTATGTCCATCTCTGATCATCCAACAATCGCCACGACAATACAGCTTGATTCTAATATTCTATCTACTCTTTCTTTGTCACTTCCGGCGATTCGCCACTCACTGACACTAGTGGGTATAGTTAGTTATATAGGCCATACTCGAGAGCACAATTGTGAGCCAATGTGGATGTGCTGATGCTATTTCAATGGGAATAAATTGATGAATTAAAAATACGAAAATAAATGCTCAGCCTTTAAAGGGTTATGGGCAAAACCACTTTTGTAGAGTTTTTGTTTTGTGTAGTTACTTTGCATGATGTAATTCCAAGTGTGAACAAGAAAAACAAAAACAAAAAAGTTCCAGTGATTAGAAATTTAGAATTCAAAATATGCCCCTCAATGACTTACATTGTACACTAAAACAACGCTCAAAGTCAATATTTTAGTACGTAAGCACAAACAAAGTTAATACAGACACCATGGAGCATCAACATAACTAGTTTTATTTTTTTCAGCAAAATATTGAATCTAGCATTTTTATTAAAACCTGGACTGGATCCATGGATCCAGATCTTCAAACAGTAAAATCAGCAGGAAGTTAATTGTATGAAAAAATAAAACTACATGAGTTATGGTGATGCTCTATAGCAGGGTTCTCAAACCGCCGGCCCCCGGGCCATTTGCGGCCCCCGAGAGGATATTTTGCGGCCCCCACCTTAATATGAACTTTTAATGTTAGTGCGGCCCGCGCACTCCCCCACCAAATGCCGACTAGGCAACCAAAAGGACAATTTGCGGGAGAACCTCTGGTTTGTTTGGCATGAACCAAAGACTGAGCATGGGGTGGGGTTGATATTTTTGCGCGATGTGCATTAGTTAAATGTTTTCACACAAATGTGCAGAACAGGAATTCAGAGTTCCATGGAGTTGAGCCCGCAGTCGTGATGATGACTTGGTTGGTCCTCTCCCAATTGGAGAGGAAGAGACAAAGGAAGAGAAAAAGGAGAATATCGGGTTCATCCTGTTCTCATACGTTCCGCAAAAAAAGGAGAAGCGGAACCATCCCTTACGCTTCAGAACTGCTTTTAGAATGTCCGCTCGACACTCCGCCATCAGCAATGGAGCCACACATTTCAAAGAAGACGACCGACTACTGTGAACCAATTGAAGCCGAATAAGGGCAAGCAATCTGCCCGGGGTAGACATGCACACACACACAGGGGGGAGGGTTGGAACCAAATTTCTCCGTGCTCCTACATCCGTGAGGGGCGGGTAGCGGGGATCTGGGGGAGATTTGATTTGCACTGTCCCAGGGGAAATTTTAACCGCCCGCCGTTCAGAGCACCAGGTAGAGGGGGAACCTCCCCCTCCTCACTCGATAACCCCCTCAGCAGATGCTTCAGCACAATAATTACAGAAAGAGAGAGACCTGCTTTCTCAGGGCCTCATACACATATACTGTATATTAAAAAAAATGTCCGCTTCCGCGTTTGTACTTCGAACAAACACTGAGACTCTTTCCTGGTCAATGAAAGTCAAAAAACATGCGACTACCACAGGGAAATAAGAGGTGGCCATGAAACCACAGGCAGGGCAAAGAGGGCAAAGCAAAAATATATCTGTCCATGCCCAACCCGTTATCCCTAAACAACATGGGCTTTTTTTTTCTTGCTCAAGCGGTGTGAGCGCAAGTATTGTAAGTGGTTCGCTCTTGGTCGTCCTAATGGTGATGTTAATTGATTAAGTTAACTTTACAAGTGCTGTCATGAATATTATTTTTTGGACGTGTCGGGAGTGCTTGCCTTCTGCTTGCCTGCTCTGCTAGACCAAACAACTTTTTCTGGCACTCGTTTTTACTTTATGTACTGCGATCGGTTCGCCTCCGCCGGTACGACCGCCCTTCGGTGAACTCCAATTGGCTGATGATGTGAGACCTTAATTAACCTTAATTAACGTATATTTTAAGTATTTCCATGATTATTATCTCCTGGAGGTGTCAACTGCAGCCACAGAGAGTCACTCCTTCCAATCAGTGGAAGACTACTACAGAGTGAAAATGCACTACCCTTTATTGATGTTGTTTCCCAGGAACTACACAGAAGATAAAGGGGATCAGGGGCAGATGTAACATTTCCCAATTGGGGGTGCAAGAGAAAATGGTATGGGGGCGACTTCATCGCGGCTATGAAGCCACACCCATACCATTTTTTGTTAAAAGACTTTTATTGATGTTATTCATCAATAACATCAGTTATTGATGAATTTGCAACAGACACACAACATACATAAAATAAAGGTCTGACTCAGAGTTTTTCTGTTTTCAATGATGAATTGCTGTTGGTTTAGTAGTGACACAGTTAGTAGATAGTTAGTTAGTAGCAGTAGTAGTGTTTCAAATCATTTTAATTATAAGCAATTTAGTTTGAAATATCTTGGGTTGTTTTGCATGCCATCGTGTTTGGTGGGCTGGGGCAGTTCATTCTAAAGCTATTCTATTACAATATTACTGTCCGAGCAAGTATAATACATTAATATTACTATTACATATTACTTATAAAGACTTTTTACAAAATATATAATTAAATATTTAGTATCACTATTAATCAAATATTGCGTAGGCCAGTGGCATACCTACAATAAAGCAAGACCACTTAGCTGTCTGGTCAACTTGAAAAAAAAACATCACTCCTACTCAGCTATGGACAGTTAACACAGGAGTTAAATGTATTCCTTGAATTCATGGAAGCCAGTAAATAATTTGATGACAAATTATAGAAAATAACTAAGTAATTATTTAACTTCTGCAGTTGTCAAGATGATTTCACAAGAACACTTGCAATGAGACAGATTGACAGAAAGTAATATAATGCAGAAAGAAAAGTATATATGTTTTTTTTTGTTTGTTTTTTTATGTAATATATTTATATTACAAGTTACTGCATTTTGGTAATATATTATGTAATATATTAAGTTATGTAGTGCACATGTCCCAACACTGCTCCCTTGAGGCCATTCACACACAATGTGATTTTTATGGAGGAGAGGAGGACATAAATCACAATGATTTCATCAACATCTACTCATGACTCATGCTGCTGTAACATGAAAGAGAAGAATGAAGCTAATTAACAATTAGTAACAAACAAAGGCCAATGTAAGAAATCTTTATTTTTGAAGCCCGCTCTGCAAGGTTTTTGAACATCATGCCATATGGTCCATTTGCATTTTAGAGCACATTAAGGAGCAGCCAAGGCAGTCTATGGACTTTGCTTAACTGTTTACAGCCCTTGGTTTGTCTTTGCACTAAAAGCAGGGAAGCAGCCACGGTGTCTGTGATCTTGCTCTTTTTTTCTTTTAAGGTATTACTTTATTGTAGTTGTTACATGACCTCTGTTGTAGGGGTGGTTAAAAGACATGCGACAATGCTGGAAGTGGATCATGTTTATTCATCATGCTTCAATATGAATATTACATTACAACAATATACTGTAAAGACAATATGTACCACAGGAAAAATATAAATATATATAATGCACACACAGAGATATTGATGTTCTACCATAGGCTTATAAATAATATATAAATCCAGTGTTTTATTGTTCCATTGACTCATTGAAAGGACCACTTCCAACATTCATGTATAGTTCCTCACTATAGGACATGATAAAATACCACTATTTTTTATCTACTGTCTGTGTCTCACAGGAGGGCTGTGGACATTAAACGCTTCTTCCAGTGACATCATCAATGGGGAATCCAAGCTAATAGAAATTGCAGACTTTCTATTCCTGAAAAGTTGCAATTTGCAATTGTAGTATTTCATCATGTACATGGGGACCTCCTTTCGTGTGTGTGTGTGTGTGTGTGTGTGTGTGTGTGTGTGTGTGTGCGTGCGCGCGTGCCTGCCTGCCTGCCTGCATGAATGCATGTGTGTACAACGGTGCTAGGTTGACAAATGGCTGTGATTCACACGTGGATGAGAGATGTCACTGTAGAAAGGGATACAGAGACGAATGTGGAAAGAAACAGCAATGATGGATGGATGGATGGATGGATGGATGGATTGGGGCATCAGAAACAGTTGCTGTAAATACTGCATCTACAATCTACAATGGTTGACCTCCTTCCACGTGTTATTTCCAACAAGAGAAACTCCCCCCCTGTCAGGTTCAAAGAAGGATGTCCGCTGCAATCCCAGGTTAGTGGAGGGTGTGTAGAGCCCAGAGATCATATTAGGTATGGAAACAGTTACTGCCCTTTAGATATGGGTCAGAGAAGCGAAATGTCGTCAAATGGGGGTCCGGGGGTATCAATTAAGAGTTACAGTGCAAGTCAAGTGCACATTGCAGCCAAACAGATAACAGTTTGGAGTCTTACAGTAGTAGGCCTACAACTACAGTAAACATGGCACACACTTGTAACACTTGTTCACAATAGTGGCCATCTTGTTCATTTCTTATCTTCATTGTAACACGTACAACGGAATTAAAAGTGCCAACCAATCAGTACATTTGATCACTTAAAATGAACAGTTTAATTAATTCTATTAAGCCAGAGGCAGCAAATCATAGTGGAGGCTAAATCAAAGTAGAGGTAAAAAGGGAGAAGATATACAAAGAGTGGAAAGGTTGTGGATGGGGGGAATGCTATTTTATTTTGTTTTACGGAGGCCATTTTCATTCACATACCAATGACTGTTGGTAGGGCGTTCAACATTGTGGTGGCATGTGCAAGCAAAAGGAATTAAGCCCCTGATTTGTGCAAAATCTGGGATGCACATGTTTAGTTGCACTCACTCTGATCTTGTGGGAGTGGGGCATTGCATTCACCCGCACATTCATGCACAGATTGCGGTATATATGGCACATGGTACCATATATCTATGGTACCATGTACCATAGGTATATGTACCATATACAGTATCTATGGTACATGGTCGTGGACAACATACGAACAACATACATGGACATCAGTTAATACAGCTGACACCATTATATTGACGGCAAATATTTCTTACAACATAGCTTTATAAACTGAACTATTCCTTTAAACTCATTCATTCATTCATTCATTCATTCATTCATTCATTCATTCATTCATTCATTCATTCATTCATTCATAAATCCTAGTTGTGGTGGCATATTCCTGTCAGCAGGTGTCACTGAACTGCCGCACCATGGATCACATATGGTATACATTACAACATTGTTGTGCAGACCCATTACTTAATGCATGAAGAGATGACATCACTCCTTCTGAGTCACACAGGTGAAACAGGACAGGTGCGTGTACGACTGAGACTGTGTGACTCATATGGGAAAGTCCCTTCTGTGCATATTCTAGTGCATGCACACACACACACACACACACACACACACACACACACACACACACACACACACACACACACACACACACACACACACACACACAGGTGGAGATGAGGTCCAGTATAAGTAGTTTTAAGGGACCAAGCAGTCCCCTCTTGTTTTTGTCATTTTTTTCTTCTTCTCCTTCTAATTTTTGTGAAGCTAGGTAATCTGAGAGCGATGCCAAACAGTGATGATGCGAAGCCCGTGACCATTGGCCAAATGGTGGCGCTATATCACTCACCTGAAAATGCAAACTTTCAACACTCATAACTCATGAACTGCTTGACCGTTGGCAAAGTAACTTTATTCACTTATGCGTCTCCTCATGCCGAACAACTTCCGTATTCTGACTTTTGACCTATGACCTTTAGATCACCCGCCATCTTGAATTATATGAAAAACAGTTAAAAAAGGAAAGTACAATGTTTGTAGTTTGAGCCTTTTGAAAACACACATATTTACACCCATTTATTCATCTGAATATCATTTTTGTAGTCCAGTCTTAGTCCACTAAATCTTGACTAAGACTGAATCTCCAAAGACATGAACACGAGGCATCATCAAGGTTTCTGGAGGCGGCGTGGCCTATTTCGTGTTCATGTGAATGGCCCACTGAGCTCAAAACTGCATTCTCAACTGTGGCCACTATGGCCCATTTCGCCTTAAGGTTTCCTCTGGATGCCGCCTCTATTCAATATATACTCTAAGGCTCACTGCCAACAAGATCATCAATTGAAGGAAATCAGAAGTCACTGAGTTTTCAGATGCATTTTTTTTAAAACAGTCCAGGATGTAAGCGTTCATACGATGCATCATTCAACTGGATTAGCAACGCACAGCAGTGCACAATGTGCATGTTGTGCACAAATAGGTTGTGTGGCCTAATTCAGGAGTTCAATTAAACTATCAGCTATTTTTAGCTTGTAGATTCGCTATTTTTGAGCTTGTAGATAAACTATTTTTGAGCTTGGAGATCAACTATGTTTGAGCTTGTAGATCAACTATGTTTGAGCTTGTAGATCAACTATGTTTGAGCTTGTAGATCAACTATGTTTGAGCTTGTAGATCTGCCATTTTTTAGCTTGGAGATTTACTATTTTTGAGATCTAGATCAATTATGTTTGAGTTTGTAGATCAGTTTGTAGTTCAGCTATTTTTTAGCTTGTAGATCAGCTATTTTTAGAACTTGTAGATCAACTATGTTTGAGCTTGTAGATCCACTTGAGCTTGTAGATCAGATATTTTCAGCTTGTGGATCAGCTATATTTCGAGCTTGTAGATCAGCTATTTTTCTAGCATGTAAATCAGCTTTATGAGCTTGTAGATCAGCTATTTTTGAGGTTGTAAATCAGCTATTTTTAGCTTGTAGATCAGATATTTTTTGAGCTTGTAGATCATCTATGTTTTGAGCTTGTAGATCATTATGTTTTGAGCTTGTAGATCATCTATGTTTTGAGCTTGTAGATCAGTTATCGACCTACAGTTATTCAGTTATTGACCTACAAGCTCATGACTAAAAATGAAATGAATTTGCTTTTAAAAAAGACTTAAAAGGCATCCAAAGTTGCTGTAAAACAGGGGCAGATGTAACATTTCCCAATTGGGGGGCAGGAGAAAATGGTATGGGAGCAGCTTCATCGCCGATGAAGTCGCACCCATACCATTTTCAGTTACAGGACTTATATAAGGCGAGTAATGATCAATAATAACATCCCCCCCCCCCCCCCCCCATGCCCCTGCTGTAAAAATCAAAAATTAGCAATTTGTCTGGAGTCAGTGCCAACCACAAGGCATTCTGGGAAGGTTGGCTTGAACCCACAGGAATTCATAGCCATGGGCCATGCAGGTCTTTCTCTCACACACTCACACACACACACACACACTCTCTCTCTGTGTCTCTCTCTGTGTGAAAAGGGAGTATATTGTGAGGTATCAGTGAAAGAGAGGGTTGACTCACCTGACTGACAGCGCTAACAGGAAATTACATCACCAGATATGACGAGTGGATGACATGCCGTTGGCTCCGAGAATGTGACTTTCAACAACTCTCTCTCTCTCTCTCTCTCTCTCTCTCTCTCTCTCTCTCTCTCTCTCTCTCTCTCTCTCTCTCTCCCTCTCTCTCTCTCTCTCTCTCTCTCTCTCTCTCTCTCTCTCTCTCTCTCTCTCTCTCTCTCTCTCTCTCATGGGACTGTTCTAGGTGTTGTTCTAGGTGCTATTATGTGCCTGCAGCCTATAACTAGTAACTATATATATTATTACTTTTCTCTGTAAGAAGTAATATAACGATCATGTACGGAATAGTAATATTACAATTACTTCTACGAATAATAATAATAATAATAATAATAATAACATCAATTGGTATTGTACCTTATATTGTTTTAATCATTGATTGGTTTGGCATTTGGCCTTTTTTGGGGGGGTGATATAAGATACATTATTAGGGTAGAGAAAAGAATTCCACAACTCCCAATTTCCAATATATGTTCTGAAGAAAACCAACAGAGACTGCCATCAGGTATAGGTCTCATGAGCAAAATAAGTTTGCGTGCAAAAACATCTAAAATGTGAAATCTCACCTTCACACAAAGAATGCGACCGCAACAGGTTACTTAGTCATACACAAGCGCAATTACATTTCATACCCCCAAGGGGCCGTTCTGTTCCGTAACACTGACACTAGCAACATTTATCAAACCGCACTATGACTCAGAGAGATGATATCACACTGTGCGTGTGCGTGTTTGCTTGCTCGTGTGTGTGAGAGCGAGTGAGAGGAGAGAGAGGGAGCTGAGTAAAGTCACCTGAGGACAAAGTCAACAAGAGGGAGTTTCTGTTGGCTTGGTGCTTGTCTGCGTCTGTGTCGAGTTTCTCTAACTGTTTTCTGTATAACTGTGTTCTAACTGTATTTCACCAATCTGGGAACAAAATTGTCACCAAGAACTTTCCAAGAACTTTCCTCACCAATGTGAACTTTCCTCACTCACGTTTGCACTCTGGGGAGATGTTGTGTGGACATGATCAAGGCTGGACAAAGGCAAATTGGAACAGACAACCTATCAAAGCTAAAACATGGACCCTTAGCTCAGCTGAATCGTAGCAATAAATGTTTACATTAGGGTATCCCTGCGATCTTAACACTTTTTCTGTTACAAACTGACCCGGTCCCCCATCAGAGAATGGAAATGTTATGTGGTCACTGGTAAAGGTTTGGGCACCCCTGCGTTAAAGACATACTTGGAGGCGATCCCCTCCAAGTAGAGAAGCAGACGTTGTTGCAGATCTGAGAGTTTATAGGCTGGGGGTGCCGGATCAAACCAAGTGAACGCCGTCATTCGAAAGAGACGGTGGAGGAGGACGAGGTCCCGTCAAGTGCTGATCCCACACGGCCGTCCTGATAGGACACTTTTCCATTTGCCTCGGGCAGTCGGCGGCCTGCGTGGAGTTGTCGTTACCCCGACGCGCTTCCCCTCTCCCGTGGTGTCCAGAAGCGTTAACGAGAGGAGCGAGCATTACTTGGCGTGCGCCGCAGGGAACGCCCAGGTACTTCCACAGAGGGTCCTCTCTGTTGGGGAATCGAACCCCGGGTCTCCCGCGCGGCCCCCATGGATTGTACAGCCAAACCCCCCTAAACCGTTTATTGCTACGGGCGCACTACCCCCGGCAGCCAGAACGTGGCCAGTGGACGGGCGGTGGCGCTGTTCTGAAAAACTGCTACGGGCGCAGTACCCCCAGCGGCCGCCACATTCACAACAGCAGCGCTCATTTGAAACCCCCCCTCCCACCGCTCCCTTTCCCTAAACTCTCCTCATAAACGGCCCGATACAGAGTAGACTGCAGCTGCCTGCTTACAGAGCAGTCGCCTTTTCTATATTCATCAAACAGATCAAGAAATGCCTCCTGATGATGACTGCCTCACGATTATGGATTTCTTGTTTTATTTGGACATCGACATGTGGACTTTTTTGGCTGCTTTGTTTGATTTGGTTTGGACTGGAGTAGTCTCTCAAGACAGACTAGTTGCCTCACGTCAGCTAGACTGTCGGCAATGCAGTAGACGGAACATGTATAACTGGCCTACAAATATGGAAATTGTAGTTCAGGAAGTCAGCCGCATGTAATCCAGGTGAAAATAGCCAAGTCAACCAAATAAAGATTGTAAATGGACTATTTAGAAATGGTCTTAAAAAGTAAACCAGGTTAAAATACCGTAACCAAAGTTCTACTAAAAAAGACCTTTAAACAATGAACCCTAAGTAGGATTTATCTAAAACTACTTTACTGTACAGAGTACATGGGTTTTATTTTCAATCTGTATTCACATTCATCTACTTTGTATACAGAGTGTTCCTGTAAGAGCCCAGTATAGTGCTCTAAACAAGTCTATGAACCAGTTGACTAATCAGGTCTCTCAACTAATTGACTGCTCTTTGGAGGCTCACCAGCACCAGATGGAGTGACCCAGCTGATTGCACTGCTGCAGCGACAGAATGTTCTGGAGAGAACAGAGAGAGAACCCCGTTGAACAGACCGTTTTGACATACAGAAAGAATTGAGAAGTTTGATGAATGTGAACCGATTTAAAGAGAGTCTTGATCGATCCAGCTTATCTCTTTGGAGAAAAGAGAGCTGTGTTTTGATTCGTTTGGAGAAGTTTGATCATGGAAACCTGACTATTTTTGTTGAACCCTGACTTGGTGAGTCGAACTGTAGTGTGTGTGACTACAGAAGCAGCCATGTTACATTATGAGTAACTTTCATGCTAACTGTTTTGATTGAATTGTGTAAACGGCTAATGGTAAATGTACTGTTAGTAGTTGAACGGAGATGAAAAAGAGTAGTTCATTTTGTTTATAAACTTTTAAGAGTATTATCCTAATACGTGATTATTTGACGTGTTTTACAAATAGCTCAGGTCTTTTGCTTTGATTGGATGATTTGAGGGATGTCCATATCACTCTGGCGAGCTACCTGAGATATACAGATCAAGATCTTCGTCTCGACACAGCTGAACCGATTGGTCAGATAAGAGCAGGGGTGTAGTGGAGGGGGGATGTGGGGGGGCGGCGCCCCCCCCACTTCTCACATCTAAAAAATATTTTTTCTAGCGGGTCCATTTGGTTCACATTTGTACGCTCTCATAAAAAAAAGAAAACGGGTGGAATTCCCCTTTAAGAGGCATCCCCCCACTTCTAAAAGTACCACTACAACACTGGATAAGAGTTAGGGTTGTGGTAGTGTAGAGTGGATTCAACATCATCACCACTACAGAACACGGTGACCCTCTGTGTTAGCTTTGCATTACACCTCCACTGCATACACAACTACTTACCTTAAAAACTACTTACGTTAATTTACTTACCTTAAATGGATCTAAACTACATCTCACATTAGCCCGCCTTCCCTGAACTTGACGGATGTTTTGTCTTCATGATTTGTTGACAACAACAAAGTCCTGGACCATCTGCAGGACGAAGCAAGTGTCTGTCTGCAGGGAAACAGCCGCAGCAACCAAGTAGAAGCAACATAGAGGGGAAACGGGCAAAAATATATTGCTAGGTAGGCCTATATCTATTTTTATTTTTGGCTAAAAAGTTGCCCCTATTATGTTTAATGTTTGGTTTAATGCTGGACAGGTGTGTGTGTGTGTGTGTGTGTGTGTGTGTGTGTGTGTGTGTGTGTGTGTGTGTGTGTGTGTGTGTGTGTGTGTGTGTGTGTGTGTGTGTGTGTGTGTGTGTGTGTGTGTGTGTGTGTGTGTGGATACGGGGTGCTGGGAAAGAGTGTGCTTGCTCAGCAAACATGCTCACATATTCTCTGTTAGAGAGAGAGAGAGAGAGAGAGGTGATCGTTTGGTTTCTCCGCAGTCTTAACACCAATCAAGTCGTCTGGCCCTCGTCCAGGAATTGTGACGTCACAATCAAGGACTGCACTCACTGACACTGCAGTAACATGCGTGCACGCACGCACGCACGCACAGACTCATGGCATGCGCTCTGCAGTAGCATGCATGGTTGCACTCATGCACACATGCGCGTACACACGGTGAGAATTCAGTGAGAGTTCAAGAGAATTGATTGGCCATGCAGTAAGCAGTGTTTTCTATATGAGCTGATCTCAATTGCCTTGAAAATGTCGGTGAGAGAGAGAGAGAGAGATGTAGAATTAACTAACTGAAGTGTAAATCGTCTGTAATGTTGCATAATGTTTTTTCCAACTTATGCGCACACATCCATATGTGCGCACGCGAGCAATTCGGCATCTCTCCTCTTGACACATCCCTTTGGCCTAGTGGTCATAAGATGAGACAGACGTGGGTGTGTGACCCGGGGCGTTACGTCACGCCGTGTCTGGAGATCTCTTGTCTTCCTATATGGAAAACAAAGCCCCCGAGGCTGACAGAGCAGGGAATCGAACCTGGATCATTTCAGATCCTGTGATGATGGGCCACTCGCTGCACTAATAGTAATGTCATGGATTATAATGTTCTCTGTTGCCACGAGTGATTTCATTAGGATTTCATAGAAGCCATGTATCGATAGAATAGTATACTTTTGTATGCAGAATAACAAAGCACAGCATCTACTGTATATACAGTAGTACTGCATTTACTGACCATCATATTATTCCTCAATAAATGACTGATGGGGCACCACACACACGCTTAGCAGTAGCTTATTACTCGTTAACCCATTATTATTTGCTATAACAATGGTCAACCAGTGCAGGATTAAACTATTGGCCATGTCAACAGGCACGGCAGAATCGCCTAAGTGGACAACCCGACTCAACGGCTGTTTGGCCAAGCTTCCTGTGACGTTCTGGCGGCTGGACCGATATAATCGTCAGTGAGGTAAAACAGTGTCTTCATTATCTTTCCGTCAAGCGTCATCGGGTTCTTTCTAGTCATTTTTATACGCCATCTGCCCATTCGTGGGCTTTCCCTCCCCTCCCCCATGTTCCCTCTCGACTTTACCCATTATCTCTTCCAGAGGCTGATGGTTTGGTGACATTCATCACTTGAATATCATCATCCATTCCTAATAAATGAGCGTGAGACCAGGACCTCCCGTGTGACTGCTCTCCCGGGCCGGTTCGCTTCGATTCTCCCCAGTCTCGTGTATGCTCTCGGTGAGTCCGAATAAACACAGAAGCCAGCCACTGCCTTTGCTCCGACCCAGAACCCGAGATGTGGGTGTGACTGCTGCTGCAGCACTGTGGGAGAGGGGAAACCCCCCCCGGGAGAGTCATCGTCGCCCTCCCAACATCCGTGGTGGTAGCGGTCCAGGTAGTATGCTGACTTGGACGGCCCACCTCAGAAGCGGAGTTCCACCAAACATCTACCACGCGACTGTGGCGGTGGGCACCAACGTGTACTCCTTCGGGGGGTTCCGCAACGACACAGAGTTCGTGACCAACGAGGTGCACGTCTTCAACACAGTGTCTTTGCGCTGGAAACAGCTTCCCCGTGGCAACCAGCGTCCCCCGGCCGCCCCCGCCATACACGAAGGCTACACGGCCGTGCTCATCGGCGGCTCGACAGTCTACGTCTGGGGCGGCTGCAGCAGTGTGGCGGGCGGCGAGTGGCGCTGCCACGACGTGTTGTACGCATTTGGCGTCGACGACAACGGGGGGAGCAGTGGCCGCCGTCGCCACCGCTGGTACCGGCCCCAGGCATCCGGGAGCCTCCCAGAGGCGAGGGGAAACCACTCGGCATGCGCCGTGGGCGCCACCATGTACGTCTACGGCGGGGCCACACGGCGGCGCGGCCAGACCAACAGCCTGCACACACTGGACACCAGCACCATGGTCTGGACCGCCATCGCCGGCGTGGGGAGCCCTCCGCCGCCGCCCACCTCGTCCCTCCACTCCTCGACCGCCATCGGGACGACGCTGTACATGTTCGGGGGCCTCGGGGATCACGGGGAGTGTTACGGCCACGTCAGGGCGTTCGACACCCGGCGTGGCCGCTGGCAGGATGCGGCGGCGACGGCGACGGCCCACACCCGTCCGGAGGGACGCTTTGGCCACTCGGCGTTCGCCCACGGCGGAGAGCTGTACGTGTTCGGTGGCGGCGACTGGAACCACTTCTTCACCGACCTGTGGAGGTTCAGCCCGGGTTCTGGTGCGACGGCCGCCACCTGGACGAAGGTCCATCCCAAGGGGGAGGACGTCGACCTCGGGCCGTCCCAGCCAGGCTGCTGGATGTACAGCTGCCCGGTCGGGGACGACGGTGACCGTGTCGTCCTCTTCAAGGACCCCCACCTGCACGTGCTGGACTTCGGCCCCAGCCTGAAGACGCTGTGCAAGCAGGCGGTGGTCCGGCACGGGCTGAAGCGGTCGGGGCTCCCGCACAACGTGCGCTGGGAAATGGCGGCGATGACGACAACGCAGCAGGGAGCGAGAAGAAGTGTCCAGACGCCCGCCGCGCGGGGGATAACTGGAGGAAACCGTAGGGGATGAAGACTCTACCGCGGCCAGGGACTCAAAATAGCTCTGCGTTTCGGCGGATGTTGAACACCGGGCGTTCCGCTCGAGCAGCCCTTTGATCTGTGGATTATTGTGGTTTTCAACTGTTTGGATACCAGGCCCACTATTTATTCAATATTTGAGCCGCGGACCACCATTGGAGGACATTTTAGCCCCACAGACCCCAAAACGAAAGACTTATTTTGCTTTTGCTCACAATAACCAGACTGGATTCCAGAAACAAAACAGGTAAACATAGATCAAGATGAGCATTCTTCTATTTCATCTAAATGTGTAGACTTGGGCTGATTCAGATGATGAATATTTTAACTCTTGAGAGTGTAAACATGGAACCACGAGTTCATTTGGTTTCATGTTTACACTCTCAAAGAGTTACATCTGGTTAGCCCACTGTCCATCATTGTCTCCACCGTAAGGTGGTGACTATGGATCGTACCCCGTCATTCCGCCCGTGTCTGTCCGCCATCATGTCCGTGCATAGGATGATGTCATGATGACGTCATAAATCTCATACAGGTCTCATACAGGTCTCCACCGGACGGTGGAGACCTGTGCCCCATAGGGGCACAACTCTTGTTTAGCTTGGGGAACGCCTGGAACCCTCTCAAGGACCACTGGTTGAAAAGCCCTGTTTTAAACTACTAAAGATGACAGAGCTTCTTTTGCAGCAAAGCTGTGTTTTAGCACTGCTGTCATTTCTCCAGTTTCATATGATATTTGCTAGCGGCGTCGCGGTGCCTTTCTACACGAATGCGCTTCGCATAGAAAGATATTGTGATTTTGAATTGGTGATTTCGACCAAGTTGACATGCATTATGAATAGGATCCGTCGTTGCTGCTATCTCGCAGGTGAGAACTCCTCCAACGAAATACCGGGGGGCAAAAGGACACGTTGCACAAAGGATGGTTTCTTTTTGTTGTAGTTTCTTGTTCTCTGTCGTGTTTGAGGGAATATCAGTTCAATGGTGAGTTAGACTGGCGCATGCCGTAGTTGTACGATAAATGTGTTCTCATTGTACTTCAGGTTCTTGGTTGCTTTGGCTGCTTCATACAACAATGTGGATTCTGGTGTGTGTGTGCGCACGTGCGATACTGTATGTGACACGTTGTATGCAACCTATGTGTGTTAGAAATATAACGCATTCTGGTAGTTTAAGTTATGAACAGCGGTAGACTGCTGTCAGCCAGACTAACATACTGCATTTTTTGTCTAGTTATGAGGCACCAATTTCAAAATGTCAATCATGGAACTACTTTTCCCCACTAGAGTACCTTGAGTTACTGAAATGTAGCAAAACAATCTTTCAAAAATAGTCAGTCCCAGTACTTGATTCTGATTGACTGGTTGCCATGGTAAATATCAGAATAATCTCCACCTTCAATGACTTCATATCATTCCCAGCTGCATCACGTTGAGCTGGCAGCTCTGTAGCTGAACTGGGGAAGGGGAGCACTATGTTATTGCGTGCCTTACAATGCCTGGTCGTGCGAGTGTCTAAGCATCGCCGACACTCAATATGGCTGTGATTCTGTGTGGCCTCAAAAACATCAAGGGTTAAAAACCAAGGACTATCTAATAAGGACAGGACGCCAAGACATGGCTTCCTGTCCTCATGGGAGGAAACAGACATGCGCAGTACAGACCAGGAAGTTTGACTCTTGCAAACCATGCATTGGTCTCTTGGATGGTTTGCCAAGCGTCAAACTTCCTGGTCTGTACTGCGCATGTCTGTTTCCTCCCATGAGGACAGGAAGCCATGTCTTGGCGTCCTGTCCTTATAGTCCTTGTTAAAAACCAGGAAGTGTGGACCACCACTCTTGGTGGGGCAGCGGTGGCTTAGGGGTAGAGTTGCTGGATGGCAACTGCGAGGTTGCTGGTTTGAACCCAGGCTTCCTGAGAGTTAGTGTTGCTGTGTCCTTGAGCAAGACACTTAACCTCAAATTGCTCCTGGTGTGCTGGTTGTGCCTTGCATGGTATCCATTACCATAATAATTTTAGGAGGCTAATAACTGATATACTGTGTGTTTGTAGGCTAAATGTTTCAGAAAAGCAAGAAGCCACCAAGGTACGAGTTTAGACACAGTGAGATCCACTAGCGACCATGACTCTCTCTCTCTCTCTCTCTCTCTCTCTACTCTGTCTCTCTACTCTCTCACCGACATCATGTGTTCGTTTGTCTTCGGTCGCAGACATGAACTGTTCTGAACTGTTGAAAGTTTGAATTTGTCTAGGCTAACTATTACAACACTTTGTGACACTCCCGCCTCCTCATGGAGTCATTTTCCTCATAGACTTTTCTAAAATGATTTATATAAAGATGATGATGCTCTGGAAAAAGCCAACTTGAGTCTCAACAAGTCATGACGACACACAATGTTTTGGGACAGTCAAATCATTTCTAGGATGAAAAACAAAACAAAAAGTGTTATATCTGCCGTTTTTTCTTGTTACTCTTCTTACTTTTTGCTTCTTACTTGTGTGTGTTGTTGTCCAAGTTGTCTTTGTGTGTGGTTTAATCGTCTTTGTGAATCATGTTTGAAAAGTCTGTGGACACTGAATGGGCGATCCGTTTCTGGAACAAGGATGACTTCACAAGATGGGCGAGACTACTCAGCTCTATACTGAATTACAGTATATGAATTTGTAAAGTAATATAGCCTTTCCCAAAGGAGTATCTTTTTATATTCTGCAAGCTATAATTACATAAATCTAATGTAGTGTGTTTGTAGTGCGTTCTACCGCCAGTCAAGGATGAGTGGAGAATCATGACAATGCTGTTGTTGTTGTTGTTGTTGTTGCTCTGTAGGCAGGGGAAAAGTAAAAAAAAACAAAAAAAAAAAAAAACAGTGTACATCATTTTAAACCCTCCAACAACACAAACAGCTTAAAGTGCCGATCTCTTTAAACGGTTAAGCTGGGCTCAGACAACAGGGCCTTTTAAAATCTTCCATGTTTTTTTTTTTTTTTTTTTTTTTTTTCAGGAATATGGTAGCATCGCACAAACAGGATAATCCTGACAGATAATCTTCCCTGATCATGACTTGAATGGGGACCCCATGACCCACGATACCATGAGTGAGTGATTTAAGCCTTTTCCACAAAAACAAGATACACGCACGCCACCCCCATCATCTTATACACATCACCATAGAAGGCACATTTAGACACATTTACAACTGTTTTTTCGAGCTGAAAAAAATTGGGGTGGATTACTGTATGTCTCAAGATATGCCGGTCGTTAATTATATATATGAAATTTAAGGTTTGTTTCAGCGAAAAGGTTTAGCTTTAAACCCTCACTGTTCAGAGGGGGAGAGGGGGGAAGCACTCAAAATTAATTTTCAAAAGACATCACATGGTTTGGACCGCAGTGGTCCACAGTGAGGGAGTTGGTGGGTGTCATGGAGGGTCCTGGTCATGTCAGAGCACCTGGCAGTCTGATGGCGGTCCTCAGTAGATATCTACATCCGGTTTTGAACAGCAGAGATGGAAGAAACTTAAATTCTAAGTGTAATTTGTGAAGTAGTCAATTAATCTCGATGTACTTTATAGGCCTGTAATGTTTTTACTTAGTGTAAATCACTCTGGATTAAGAGTGTCTAAGTAAAATAACGAGATTACGTCCTAGTTAGCTCCTAGTTACTTTTGCCATGTTGCTGCTTTCAACAGTATTGCGTTGGTAAAGGGAGATGAGCTAATGCCACTTTACTGCTACAGCTACTTTTAAAAAATGCGATGAACATGCTCAACCTATTTTACAGACACAAATGCATAACAGGATGGATTTTCTATAAATTATTTTGTTACTATTAAGGTTAAAGAGTTAAAGAAAGATTTCATGAAAAACACAAGACCTATAAAAAAACAATGTAATTGTTGTTTTGACCATAACATTACATATAGGAGCTTTAACAAATAAATGATATCTCACTAAACTAATTCTGCAAAGCTATAATTACATGAATCTAATGTTGGTTGGTCTAAGTTTGGGGTACTGCCAGTAAAGGATGAGTGCAGAATCATGACAATACTGTTGTTGTTGTTGCTCTGTAGGCAAGGGGGAAAAAAACAACAACAACAGTGTACATAATTTTAAATCTGTCTTTATTCTACTGGCTGTCTTTATTCTACTGCAGGCATTTTAGTAGATCCAAACTTTTGATACTCACGCATGAGTTTTACATCACTCTGGGCCAGCCTTTACATACATGATGTAGTACCGGAGATAATCTATTCCTCCACCTCTCCTCTCCTTCCTTCTGCCACTCTCCTCTCCAACCCCCAGGTTGAAACTCCTGTCGCACCGGTGCCAACTGAGTTCCTTAAAATCATGTAGTGGCCCAATTACCTTGCAGTGTGTTGTATGATGTGATGTGTGAAAAAAAATAAGACCTACTAAAATACCTGTATTAGAATAAAGACAAGTCGGCAATGCAAACTGCATTGGGGGGGGGGGGCCCTCAGGGTGAAATGTAGAAAAGGGGCATGACAAAAATCAAGGGCATTATGTATCATGTCACAGCAACCAAGGTAGATGGAGGCCCAATGTGTTTTGGTGTGGAATTCTCCTTTAACATTACTTAGCATTGCTCAAAATGGGACATACAGTAAATACATGCTTGCGTGACTTCCTGCCACTCACTTCCTTATTGGACTGTTGGATACTATTTATTCACCTTTTTTGCCACGGACCACCATTTGATGTTGAGTTTAATCTCTCAGACCCTCTCAGAAGTTTAGGAGAGACACCGTAACTGGCAAAACTTTGGCCAAAATAGCAATTCTTCTACATTTTCTAATTGTGTCCATCCTTGGAAATTAAGTCGTCCAGATGTTTGGTATAATTTAATAATTGGTTTCATTTTAACGCTTACAAGAGTTACAGATCGGTATAAGGGTCCATTTGGTTACCAACTGACCACCATTTAGCTGCATGGGGACCACCTGGAGTCCTCTCCATGACCACTGGTGGTTGCTGGACCACCTGTTGAAAACCCCTGCTCTATAAGTTTATTTGTAGAGCAGCTTTCACAGACAATCACAGTCACCAGGACACCCCCCCCCCCACCCTCCCCTCTCAGGATGCTTTTCGGTGCAGCATTTGGTTCCTATTTTCAAATCTCTGAGCTCCAAGAGAAAATGCTTCAATTATGTAGTCTCAGAGCATTCGTTCGTAGTTCAGGAAATGAGGCTCCAATTACTGATGCCCTGGGCAAGAACACACGCACACACATACACACGCGCGCGCGCGCGCACACGCCAGATGACCATTAAGAATGGTGGATCGGGTGCACCCTGCAACAGAGGTTATAATCTTCTGTTCCATCTGTAGTTTTCTTTGAATTTAACCAAACCTGGGCACACCCTTGCAGCTTTTTGTGGGGACATTCTGGCACAAAAATACACATGGACAAGCTCACAATGTGATATGTTGTGAGCTTTATATTTAGATCAGCTTGTAGAACACGTAAATTTGTTAACACGATATTTGTCAGCCAAAAAATGATCAGCCAGGGTCAAATTTGGCAATGGCAGAATAGTCGGCCCAAATAAAACCCAGACCATCAGAAATGTTGATTGTGACATTGGTGGGTCAGTAAACTGAGTGCTTGAGAGGGCAGTTGCAGCCTGAAAGAGGGACAAACTAGAAAGTCTGGTTGTTTTCAATGAGGGCATCACAAATAAGAGCTAGTTTTCTGTGCAACATCTGTTTCAAGTGAAAGCTAAAGTCTAAAATATCTAAAAAAATAAATGGATTTATAATCATCAAAGCTGGGTTGTTGGTATTTATGCTGTACTAAATGACCTAAAACAAGGGAATTTATAGCATCCTTATGCTACAGTATATCCTATAATTACAAAACAATCTAAAATAATGATAAAGAAGTCTGTCTGTCTGTCAGAGATCGGGCAGCTGTTGGTTAAGCCCCGCCCACCCATCCTGTCTGCTACCATGGCGACAAAAGAAGCTTACAAGCAAGGGTGTCTTTCTGAATCCCTGCAGGCTCCTACACACACACACACACACACACACACACACACACACACACACACACACACACACACACACACACACACACACACACACACACACACACACACACACACACACACACAGTTCACAGAGAGAGAGAGAGAGAGCAGCTGGGCCTCTCCTCTCTGCACCCCCCCATCCTCCTCTCCATCTCCCATTCATCCCATTGTCGATCGCCCACAATGGTAAACATCGGCTAACTACTCAGTGTGTGTTAAAGGTCAAAGGTCCCTGGGTTCAGATATCATCTCGGCACTCCCTCCCCCCTCATTGCATTACACTCTTGATAAACTAAATTACTTTTAATAGCTCCTTAGAGCGGTGCTTTTCACCAAGGCCCAGTTTGTCACGGACCTCTGTTTGATGACGTCTTCCCATCAGACCCAATACTAAACAGAACATGTACACATTGACGGATTGATTGAATGGTTAATTGGCAGAAGAGTAATCAGCACAGGGTACAGTGAGAAATACATGACGTCAGTACAGGGTAGGGCATTAACCAAAAAAATCGATACATCAATGCATCGACTTGTATAAGTCCAGTCGACTCCTGCCAGCCTGAGTCGAAAAGTTGTTTTTTTTCCCCAGCCATCATGAGCACCATTGGAAAAGGAGGAAAGGTGAAACATTAAACATTTACCTTTGTTTTCCCATGTATTCTTGCAACTATATCAACTATATTGGTTATTGACAGAAGTCATTCTTTCCTTTCCAATTGTATCGGAACTTCAGCCTTAATTAATAACCATCTGACCACAACTGTGCGCTCTTTTGATTTTATAGCGTTCTCTGTGAGTCCTACTAACTGAAAGGCTACAGCTGCAGCCAGCTGCACAGTGTCAGAGAACTATCACAATCACGCAAACTTTATCTCCAAACGTAATCCCCCACCACCCACCGTGCTAGTGACCGTCCTGTCTTGGTTTGTCATTGCGCACGGAACAGCTAGCCTACTTCGAGCGTGTGGGTCTTTTCCATGTAAGTAATGCTGCTTTCTAAACATTGTGTGAACAACAGCGTGCTCCACATCATCATCAGCTCTCTCTCACACACACACACACACACACACACACACACACACACACACACACACACACACACACACACACACACACACACACACACACACACACACACACACAGTCAAGTGGCTGACGTGCAACAAAAACAGCTGATCTGCAAGCAGCATGGCACCCCCACCCCCCCAGACCAAAATCATTTCAGGTTAGGCTAGGCTACTAGCTCACACATTCAGATTTGCTCTGGTCTATTTGGTGTTACGACGAATAGTTTTAGAACTGCTGGGTTTTGATGTTTTGAGCAGTCAAGACTTACGACTCTTCACACTGTTGTTTATTAGGGTCAGGGCTGTCAATCTCGCTTTAAGCCCCTTGGAACATAAGGTGCACCCCTTACCTGGCTCATGAAGAAATATGATTTATGAACCATTGAGGCCTGTGTCATATAATCCAGTGGTTGTTTTCAACCTTTTTGATACCAGGGCCCAACATTTATTCAGAATTTGAGCCACGGACCACCTGGAATCCTCTCAGAGACCACTGGTGGTCCCCAGACCACCTGTTGAAAACCCCTGAAAAAATTGACTTCGGGACTATAAAGAGAAGTTTGTTTTCTAATCACTTGCTCTTCGATTTCCACAGAGTGCATTGTGATTTTATTTAAACAGCAGCAGGTGTATAGATTCTATCTCAGAGGTCTCGTAGGATTTGGAAACCAGACAGGAAATGTTGGACAGTTTCGCAATAGTTGCTGCGTTCTGAAACATATTTCCTTTCGCTCTTTCTTTCGCCTATATGAAAACGGCAGGGTTCGCACGTTGAAAAGCAACACATCAGACAATGATTTATGACATAATGTATCAGTAGCAACGTAAACACTGTCTGGAGGGTTCACAGAAGCCTGTGTGGGGTCACTCCAAGCACCCAAGCGAGTTTGAATGTGAAATATCCCTTTAAGAGGATTACTTGTTTGTTTAATTGAAACGTTCTGTGTGTGTGTGTGTGTGTGTGTGTGTGTGTGTGTGTGTGTGTGTGTGTGTGTGTGTGTGTGTGTGTGTGCGTGCGTGCGTGCGTGCGTGCGTGCGTGCGTGCGTGCGTGCGTGCGTGCGTGCGTGCGTGCGTGCGTGCATGTGCTTGCGCGTGCGTGCGCACTTGTGTGTGTGTGTGTGGGCGCTCGTGAGTGGGACACTGTGAAATTGTGTGAATTTAACTCTTTTTACAACTAGAACAGGCAGGGCCGGTGGGGGTCTGTTTTGGTTCCCATTCCCAACCAACATCCATCAATCATTTACAGTAAATTGCATGGGGACCCCCTGCCAGCCCTTCAAGGACCCCTTGGGGTGGGGTCCCTGGACCTCACGTTGAGAACCATTGTGCTATAGTGACCCCACTTCCTGTGTTTCCCTCCGCATGCACTTTGGGAACTGTTAGAAATGTCTTCACCAATGGGTTTCCTATGGTGTCTAATAAAATGTACTATAAAATATAGGTCAGAGGGCGGGAGGGTCAGTACGCTCAAATATGGTGCCACTAATCATAGTGGCACCATATTTGATGTGCAGTGCTCATCCAAAAGACATAGCAAGGCTACACCTCTATGGCAAGGTGCTTGATATGAAAACAAAACACAACGACAGGGGCCAGCTATAAAAACACAACATTAACAATACACAGCAGCGCACACGTCAGAATGCAATAGAAGCTAGTCAGTTAGTGGGACACACTGAGAGTGCAAGGATCAAAGGAGAGCAGTCAGAGCAGTGCTGCACTGGTTGTTAACAGTGTTGTAGTGGGACTTTTATATGTGGGGAGACGCCTCTTAAAGGGGAATTCCACCCATTTTCATTTTTTTTCTGAGTGTACAAATGCAAACCAGAAGGAAACTCATTAACATGATGAAACACATCTTGATGATGTCATCAGGATGTATTACACCATGCTAATGATTTTTTCCCGACCTCCATTTCTTGGAAACACAGAATGGGGGAACTTTTTTATCATGTCCACACAACATCTCTAAGGTATATTAATGACATAGTAAAATATTGAAAATGAGTGGAATTCCCCTTTAAGACAAGAGCACGCAAACTTGCATTTACCTGCGCATTTGCGTGCACCTGCGCAACACTCAGACACGCTATTAAAACGTAAGTAAAACGAAGTATAGCATATTGAGAAAGATTGTTTACAATGCCTAATTGTATCCATAAAAGTAAATGACAAGACAAAAAACATATGTTAGGCCTACTTTTGCCGCAAAAATATTTTAGATGTGAGAAGTGGGGGGATGCCCCCCCCCCCCCCCCCCCCCCCCCGCGTCCCCCCTCCACTACACTCCTCGTTGTTAATTAAGGATAAACTCTGATAAAGTTGCAAAGGAAAGAATGACTTCTGTCTGCGACAATAACCAATATTACAGTTGAATTCTGTATACACGCATTGCACACAGAGCAAGAAAAAAATTGATCTGTGCAGGGCACAGGTCCCCACCAGCTCTGGTGTTATGTCAACTGTACCCTGTCACCCTCACGCGTGACATAACAGTTGCACGGACAGACATACGAAACTCAAAAGGTACTGAAAACGAGGTCAAAATGAACAAAAACAATCAAACTAAACGTAACTATGAAAATAAATGGCCAAAAGAAAATATGGGCCTACAGCTCACCCCCATTGTTCTCAAACTCTAACTGAATGAATCCCTGCCCACAGCTGACTTTACAAAAAGTAGGAGGTGTCAATTAATTCAGTAATAATTAAATAATTGAAACAATCAAAACAATCATGGGGGAAAAATAAATAAGCAAACAAAATGTATATTTTGGCCCCTAGACACATTAAGACACACAGACATACGGACGGATAGACGTGGGGACGGACGTGGTGAAACAGTCACCACCGTGTTTAATTCCCCCCAACTCCTTGGGCTAAGAACAGACCGCAAGATCTGTGACCCTAAAGAACAATCGTGTGTATTCTTATACTTTGTGTGAATTTCTTGATGCATAATTTACTTTACCAATGATACTGTTACTGTTGTATTGTATTGTATTGTGCCTTTGGCATTGGCAATGCAAACATTTGTTTTCTCGTGCCAATAAAGCCAATAGCTGAAACTATAGGATTTCTTTTTCTTTCTTTCTTTCTTTTTCCTTTTTTTCATCCCAGGGTCTCACTGGGGACAGGGAGCTGTTTTTGAGAGTGGGCGAGGGCATTCGAACATGGTCCTATATACGTATATGTATACTGTATTTATATATGTATACGTACTGTATATAAATACACAGACGTATATGTATATACATATATTGTTTACAAAATTTTAAAGCTCTTTTTTATTATTATCATTATCTACTAGAGTCGTAATAAACCCCAGGAAATTATAACTGTCCATAGAAGTTCACAGAATCTACTGAATGTGAAGGAGCTCACACTGCACTCTACACTGTATATAACAGGCTCAGTATGGCAGTTTGACACATTTAGTAGATCCTGTAATCTTTTGTGACCATGCCTGTCAAAAACAGATTAAATCCCTAGAACAAAAGAAAGCAAAAAATTAAAACCAATTAACACTCATCGTAATTTTTTTCTAATAACAAGCTAAAACATGAATCTTGGTTAAAGCTACTATATGTAATTTTATGGTCAAAATAATAATTACATAGTGCATGCACGTGTGTGCGCGTGCACACACACACACATGCACGCACGCACGTGCACACACACACACACACACACACACACACACACACACACACACACACACACACACACACACACACACACACACACACACACACACAATAGCAGATCTACAAGCTGCAAACATACTATTGGCCAGCAGGCTGAGATATGCACACACTTGTGTTGGGGGAAAGCCTTAGAGGGGTGGGGAGGGGGTAATTCTATTTCTCCTCTCCTGACTCGACAAACACTCATACCCTGAGGATCTATGGGATCCCCCCACTCTCTCTCTCTCTCTCTCTCTCTCTCTCTCTCTCTCTCTCTCTCTCTCTCTAACTGGGGGGGCAGCCCCCCCCCCCCCCCACACACACACACACAGGGACGCACCACACACGGATCCAGGGGAGGATTACCCAACGGGCACGTTGGGCCCAGGCCCCTGGGTCCCTGAGCTAGGGGGACCCCCTGAGGTTGATCACTAAGAGGCTCAGGCTCAGCCCCCCAGTGAATAACAATGGCACACGGTCCTTTTCACTGTTATTGCAGGACTTATTCATTTTGTGTCAATAAAAATAACCCCAAAAGCATGTACAGTATAATATAATTTTTCAAGCAGTAAATCCTGCAGAAATGAGGTGAATATCGTACGACTGTATGTCATGCGTGTCTGGAGACACTATGTGTTGCGTGAGGAAGAAAAATAGGAAAATGCTACAGTATGGGGCGGGGGGGGGGGGGGCCTTGGCTGGTGGCCGTAATTTCTAGATCCGTCTATGCAATATATTTGTCCAAGTGAAAATCACCCATGTTCAGTGTTCTAGGTTAAAATCCACACCAGTTCGCAGACTGTGCACAACTAGGCCCTGTTGGCCCACTTGTGCGCAACTACTGAGGGCTGATATAGTTTTTCTTTTTCTTTCTTTCTTTCTTTCTTTCTTTCTTTCTTTCTTTCTTTCTTTCTTTCTTTCTTTCTTCTTTCTTTCTTTCTTTCTTTCTTTCTTTCTTTCTTTCTTTCTTTCTTTCTTTCTTTCTTTCTTCTTTCTTTCTTTCTTTCTTTCTTTCGTCCCAACACATGTTGAGAGCGAGAGAGAGAGAGAGAGAGGGGGGGAGAGAGAGAGAGAGAGAGAGAGAACAGATGGTGGCTGAATACAGAGCAGAAGGGGGAGAGAGAGAGAAAGAGAGAGAGAGAGCTGGCCTCAATTATCGCCGCACCTCTGGGTTCATTGTCAATTAAACTGACGGTTGGTTGGGCTGGGGGGGCAGCTGGGACAGATGGCCTGCTCCCAGAGAGAGAGAGAGAGGGTGGGGGGGTCATTCCCCAAAGGCTCTATACCTCTCTCTCTCTCTCTCTCTCTCTCTCTCTCTCTCTCTCTCTCTCTCTCTCTCTCTCTCTCTCTCTCTCTCTCTCTCTCTCTCTAAAGGCTCTCTATCTCTCTTTCTTTCTTTCTTTCTTTCTTTTTGTAGAATGTCAAATGTCAACAATAATGTCAGTAATGTTTATTTGTCGTGAACAACAAGCAAACAAGGTCTGCAAAACTCGGTGAAGTGCCAACTCCAGATCAACCTTTTTTTGCAGAATCTCTTTCAGGAGATAATATGAGTGACAATAGTCAGAAAGGTCTCTTCATTACGTCACCACTCCAGGGGCGGATCTAGGCATAGGCATGGGAGGGCAATGCCCCCCCTAAATGCCCAGTCTGCCCCACCAAACATGATGGCATGCAAAACAACCCAACCCACCCCAAGCAAGATAAGATATTTCAGTGCTTATATTTAAAAGCATTTGAAACACTACTGAAAATGGTATTAGAAAATGGTAAATTTTCTAATGCCCCCCCCCAATTGGGAAATGTTACATCCGCCCCTGCACCGCTCTGTCATCACCATCAACCGTCGACCACGTTACAAACACACCCAGGAATCTCACCAGGAGTACAAAACCGCTCCGCACTGCAACAAAAAGGCCAATTTGTATTTCACAATATAATTGTATTCTATTGAAGTCACTGCATTTTGAGTAATGAGCATGAGGTCATGTTTTCTGGTCTATATGTGTCTGTGTGTCATATCACGATAGCGCATAAAGACTTGACTCAGCTCAACCTGACAGCATGCTGAGTCAACAGTACCCAGGATAGGAGAGGAGAGGAGGGGAAGAGAGGAGATGAGGAGAGGAGAGGAGAGGAGAGGGGAGGAGTAGGAGAGGAGAGGAGAGGAGAGGAGAGGAGAGGAGAGGAGAGGAGAGGAGAGGAGAGGAGAGGAGAGGAGAGGAGAGGAGAGGAGAGGAGAGGAGAGGAGAGGAGAGGAGAGATTGGAGAAGAGGAGAGGGGCAGGGGTTGCCATCCTTCCACACACACACACACACACACACACACACACACACACACACACACACACACACACACACACACACACACACACACACACACACACACACACACACACACAACTGGGAATACTTCCTGCTGTTCAGACACATACTGGCCAGCTGTCTGAACTCAACCTCCCTAACTGACCTCTATACTCTCTTGTCCGTGCATGCGGGCCGCGTGCGTGTGTGTATGTGTGTGCGCGTGTGCATGTGCGCTCAGGGATCTGGCGGGGCCAGCCCTCAGAGTTCGGAGGTCAGTCTAGGCTAACAATAGCCGTTAGCGCCACTGACACCATGAGGTCACACCACACTGATGTGTTACCATGACGATGATGACGACACTGAGGTCCACCAGGGTTAGAAAATATAGTCTACTCAAAGTGACATGAAGGGGAATACGTTGTAATTCCACCCCAAGGCTTTCTTACCTTCCAAAAAAATATTCCCGTTGTTATTAACCCATTTGGTATGGGTGTTCACGCCTCATGGTGTGCCACAGAGTGGTGTGCTATGAGGCGCGAACACCTGCTATTTTGGGGAAAAAATCATGCTAACGCAGCACAAAGTTTTGAATAATATACGTTCTTTCAGAGCGGTCATATTGTAGCCGTTCTGTATCCCGTTCCCCACCATAAACTTAGAACGGGGCTATGGGATGGTTGTGTTGTGTATTGTCTCTCCACCATGTCAACAGGTGGTTGAGAGTCACACTCACTTTCACTTTCACTTTCGGTTCAGCAGGGGTTCAGCCATAAACCGAGAGAGATAAAAAATGTACAAAATGAATTTGCGGCTGACAGTCGCGACTCTCAGCCCATCATGAATACTAAGCAGACTTGGCAATCTGATTGTAGAAAGTAATAGCACAGTAAAGAACTTGGGGGTCTTCATTGACTCCAAATTGAATTTTAATTCACACATTAATCATGTCACCAAAACTGCCTTTTTTCACCTTAGAAACAACTACACCTTTCACCAATTACAACTAGTCCAAAACGCGGCAGCCAGAGTTTTAACTAAAACTAAGATGAGAGAACACTCCTGTCCTAGCCTCACTACACATTGGCTACCAGTTGTGTTTAGAATTGATTTTAAAATTATTTTACTTGTCTATAAAGCGCTTAATGGTCTTGCACCTTCCTACCTACATGACTGCCTGCCTAGGTATGTGTCAGGCCGTCCCCTCAGGTCTTCCACTGCTGGCCTGCTTGCGGTGCCCAAAATGGCAACTAAAAAACACGGTGAAGCAGCCTTTTGCTTCTATGGACCGACGGCGTGGAACAAACTCCCATTATACATTCGACCGGCAGCCTCTGTAGACATTTTTAAAGCACAACTCAAGACGTACTTCTATGCACTTGCTTTTAACTGATTCTCTGTGATTTTATATTTTATGATTTTATATTTTATGCCTTATTTCAGGTCCTCACTGTACTGCTTCTTTGATGTATTTTAATGATCTCTTTAATTTATACCCACTATTTTTTGTCTTCTTCTCTATTGCAATGTAAAGCACTTTGAGCTGCATTTTATGTCATGAAAGGTGCTATACAAATAAAGATTATTATTATTATTATTATTATTATTATTATCTGTCCAATCAATGGTTGCTGCTAAACCTAACCCTAAACATAACCTTAGCAAAACCTATGCCTTAAACTTAACCCTAACCACTGACCGATAGGATACCTGCCGTGACCCAAAGCATACTTGCCACGGCCGCTAGGATACCTGCCACGACCGCAAAATGGTCGCTGGGTTTGCCGACTGTTTTTTTTTTTTTCCAACGGTCGCGACGGTTTGTAATGGACATGGTGGTTGGTAAAGGTCAGGACTCATTTACTACGGCTACGGTCGGGGGACATCGGTCGCGGTCGCACATTGATCCCCCTTCCTGCATCAACACATGCATGTCTTTTATTGTGGCATATCCATCCTTCACTTCCATGCGATGCAATGGGTCCCACACCGAACTTCCAGTATATTCCTCCCTTCTGTTTTAAGCGTTTGTGACCTCATGTAGGCATACAGTTTAGAAAGCTTTGACAGTGTGTAATTGAACAATTTCAATCACATGTACGTCTTAATGAAGATTGTTTATAGCAATCATGACCCTTGGACCCTTGCTGGGTCCATTTGGTTTCATTTTTGCACTTTCAAGAATTAAAATCATGTTAAAATCATTATGTGAATTCGCCCAAGTCTATACGACTAGAGACTACTATAAGAAACATACTGTGTTCTTCTGGATGGGATTAGTGAAGAAACATTATTGGAGAAGTCTCTATAGGTTAGTGGTTCTGTGAAGAGAGATTTTGTGCTGTCATTATTTTTTTAAAAGTGTTCCTGTCTCAGAGCCACAGAGTAGAATCCTCTCGACAACCGTCCGATTTTAAGTTGAACTTCTTAGTTTTTAAGATGAGATGACCAGATCATCAGGCTGGCCAGGCCATATCCCCCCTATAGTTTAAAAGTCCTTTTTGTGATGGTCTTTGATCGTCATGCCCCAAACTATCCCACCGCTGACCATGCATGGTCCAGTCGGTGCCAACACTCGCCCTTTTGTCAAAAAACCTTGGAATGTTCTTTGACAACACATTTGAATTCCATCAGCAGATTAGTGATGTTGTCAAAGCATTTTTTAAAACTAAGGTTGTTGCCATGATCAAGAGAACAAGACCTACACAGTATCTATCTCAGAAAAAAAAATCACACCCATGTGAAGTGGAGTCGTGCTGCACCGTGCGGGAGTCCCCAAGCCTGTTCTGAGTCAGAGTTAGTTTAACATTGGGTTAATGATACAATGCTGCATGTGAATAAATATACACACCAGACACAGTACTGTATCATTAACCTGGTGTTAAATTAACTGCCTGTGAGTCAGAACAGGCTGTCCAAAAATCTGGCAATTATCCTTCCTTATATGGCTGGAGCTGGACTAAAGCTGTCCAATTTGAAGAAAATTCGCAGTTTCATGGATTTCTTCCATGTTAACACGCACTCTTATGCAAACTCTGGTCCGTTCTAGTGACAGTCATGTGATCGGGCTAGCCAATCACAGCTGCCATTTCATTGTGGCGTCATTGTGGCATTTGTAGGGAGTACATGCATTCAGCACAACTCCAAAAATGGGGTCGCGAGCAAAAGGGTTTGGTGCTTTGTCCTGAGATGTCCTGTAGACCTCGGCCTGGGAGTGCGTGTCCCGTGTCCTCACGTGTTCTCCCGCGTGAATGTAGTAGACACACGCACACACTCACGCGACCTCAGCTCCCCCGGCCTGGCGGCGGCCGAGGGTTTGGCTGACAGGAGACGTATGGCTCTGTCTGCTCAATTGCCTTAACAGCACAGGAGCGCAGGTTACATGAGGAGCATCCTGTAGGTGTGTATGCGTGTGCGTGCGTGTGTGTGGAGTCATCCATCACACACACACACACACGTACACACACACACATGCACAGACACCTCCTTCCCTCTCTGGGTAATGAATCGCGGCCGTCTGTCTTTCTGCGTGCGTCCGATGGCCGTTCAATTTGGAAAAATGAATCGGGAGTGAGTCAGGTGTGGCCACATCGTGTCCTCCGATGTCCTCACATGACATACTGGAGCAAAAATAAAATCTCAAGACTGAAAAATTAATGTAATTAATGATGATGTTTTTTAGGGCCATTTAACGCAGACTGTTCATTTTTCGGGGTAACGGCGCTTCTTAAAGGTATTAGGCAAACTTTTAGCCGAAAAAAAAATATCGATATGATTGAATTTAACATTGGCAATATAACTACGCCAATGTACGTGCGACTGGTTCGCTCAAAGCAGCGTCTGCATCGTACGTTGGTTCGAGCCTAAAGTTATATTTGTATAATTCAATTTACTGCGGGAAAGCGCAAGATATACATGCCCTGTATAAGTGCTGTGCATTGTGCTGTGCATCCGTACAGAACGTCCACCTCTGACGACAACAGGAGGAAGTGTACTGAAGGGAGTCAAGGACTTCACGTACCCGCATTTGCTCACAGGTTAACTCAAAGAAAAGTGGGGAACTGTGCATGCAGACCTGGGCCCTGAGCGGTACGCTGACCATGCCGGTATGCTGACCATGGTGAGCGGTACGCTGACCATGCCGTGACCATGCCACGGGACGCTGACGCATAGTGTATGCTCAACCTTGAAGCCAACCCCACAGAAGTGTCTACAGTATAAATGTATTTTTTGCTGCTTCCTGCTTTCTTGGCTTATATTATATTATATTTGTATTATTATTGTCTCTACAGTATCTTTTACCCCGTCCGTCCGTCCGTCCGTCCAAGCTCATGAGTTCCTGGCCAGAGTGTAGAATGAACGTCTGTGGGACTAAAATGTCATCGAATGGTGGTCCGTGACTCAAAACCACTGCTATAGGGGACACAGGAATAAATGAAATGTTACTTTGCAAAAAATCCGTCTGGCTGGGAGCATATCCCCACATGAAAAAGTTAAAATGCAGCTGTCTGTGGTTTGTTTGAGTAAAAAAAAACACTAGTTTGGTTGAACACCATCCAATCAGAAACAACGTGGCTACGTCAGAGGTGATGTCAGGGAAATGCAAGTCAAGCAGGCCCTGGCCAGACTGATTTGCGAAGTGACATTTCAGATGTGCTGAAGGAACACAACGAATCAGGCTGGTACCAGGCTAACAATCTCCCACCGTGTTTACATTTCTAACATGGTTATTCATACACTGTTGGGGTAATGACTCATCTCCTTCTGCTGTTGGGGGTCATTAGAAAGGTGAGGAGGTTCAGAGAATGTTGCATAATTGCCTTCCTTGAATTTGAAATGCTAATTTCTGATGGCAGCCCATGGATGCATGAAGCCACAGTGGGCCTTTCAGGCCTTTCTTATTCAGGCCACACCTAAAACACCGGTTCTCAATCTGTGGGTCGGGTTCCCAGGTGACTTTTACTGTATCTTCTGCTATCTTTAAAGGGATAGTTTGGATTTTTTGAAGTTAAGCTGTATGAAATGAATTATAGTGGTGTCAACTGAATTAATTGATGTCCAGAGTCCTGAGGAGGGAGTTCTGCTCTGGTTTCGGTGGAAACACTAAGTAGTTCCGGTCATTTTGTGGGTGTCACTGGGGCCAACCAATAAAAGTAAATGAATAAAAAAACATCATTTGTATTGTTGACCTATTTCTAAAATATTAGCAGGTCCTTCGTTTTTTTTTGACCCCTCTACCACAGGGAATTATGTGGTAGAGGTTATTAATTAGTGATATGTGTCCATATCACTACGCACAAAAAGTAGTTCCATGTGATAGGGGGATCAAAAATGAACAAAGGAGGGGGCTAATCTTCTAGAAATAATTCAACAAGACAAATGACGTTAGTTTTGTGGATTCATTTACTTTTACTGCATGGCCACAGGGACCCCCACAAAACTACTTAATTCAAAAGCACAGCAGAACTCCCACCACAGGACTCTGGCGATCAATTACAGTTGACACCACTATTAATAACAAGTATTTCATACAACTGAGAATGGACACACTAGTTAAGAATACACTTTATGATTGTCCCCATCAATTAAAGACATACAAAATAGTAATTTCTGTAAGGTCAGAAGCAGAAAATAATAGTGGAGGTAAGAGAGGCACACACACACACACACACACACACACACACACGCACACACACGCGTGGGCGCACACACACACACACACACACACACACACACACACACACACACACACACACACACACACACACACACACACACACACACATACTGTACGTGTCCAGAGTAGACCAAAACCTTGGAGCGGCATGTGAGTGAATCGGGCAGTGCAAATTCAAAAAGGGGGACCTTGAATTAACTAGTGTCTGAAATTGTTAATTGTGTAACTCGCTTTGATTATGAAGACATAAATTACAACCAATTAGGAAGCAATAACACAATGTTTACTTTATCAAGCATCCTCCTAACAAAGCAAACTGAAAATTTTGTGTGCCATTTTTGTTTTGTTGTTGTTGTTGTTGTTGTTACTGTGTTGTTGTTGTATATGGATGCTGCCTTGGTACAATCACTTGCCATTTCTTTTGCAATACCAGCTGGTGAATTACAATTTTACACAGAGTTAAAAAATACCTGGGCCTGGTCTTGGCTGCACCCCTGCTCCATTCTACAAACTCTAGTTTCAAGTTCAAAGTCCAAAATCATGTTAAATCAGCAGACATGATAGGCTGATAGCACTGCGGACGGGTATTAAAAACCAAGGGTGTAGTGGAGGAGGGACGCGGGGGGAGGGCGTCCCCCCACTTATCACATCTAAAATATTTTTGGGGCAAAAGTAGGCCTATGTTTTTTGTCTTTTCATTTACTTTTATTATGGATACAGTTAAGCATAATCAAATCTTTCTCAATATGCTATACTTGTTTTAATAGCGTGTCTGTGTGTGTTGCACAGGTGCACGCAAATGCGCATGCGAATGCAAGTGTGCATGCATGTGTCTTAAAGGGGAATTTCACTCATTTTCAATATTTTACTATGTCATCAATATACCTTAGAGATGTCATGTGGACATGATAAAAAACGTTCCCTCATTCGGTGTTTCCTAGAAATGGAGGTCTGAAAAAAACATTAGCATGGTAAAATACATCTTGATGACATCATCAAGATGTGATTCACCATGTTAATGAGTTTTATTTTTCTGAGAGCGTACAAATGAAACCAAATGGACCCGCTATAGGGTCCATTTGTTTCACATTTGTACACTCTCAGAAAAAAATGAAAATGGGTGGAATTCCCCTTTAAGAGGCGTCCCCCCACTTCTAAAAGTCCCACTGCAACACTGTTAAAAACCCATTTCGTCCTCACGTTGTAGATTCTACAAAACATTTGCTCTGAAAGAACATGAACGATTTGTGCTGCAATCTTATCATTTACCCCCAAAATAGCAGGTGTACGGCTCATAGCGCACCACGAGCCGTGAACGCCTATTTTTTTCAATGAAAGTTAAAACACCACAAGCACAGTACAGATTGGTATTAAGCCAGTTTGTGAGTCTAACACGCATACATTACACCAAACTGAGAGAGGTCCTTGACTTTCAAAAAAGTTAGGATGAATCACTGCCCTATAGTGCCTTAAAATAATGTAAATGCACATCTCTAAGGGCAGCTAGCTTACCCATAATGCCGTGCAGGGGCCAGCACATAAAAACAAAACCTACCCCCTCCCCCACAGGCCCCTGGACTCATCCACACAACACACACACACACACACACACACACACACACACACACACACACACACACACACACACACACACACACACACACACACACACACCCCCACACACACACACACACACACACACACACAAGAAGCAAGCCGTTCACACCTCTAATGGTGGTCATTGTTGTGACCCCCCCCCCCTGCCAGTGTGTCAAGAAGTAATAGGCGGCCCAAATCAATACAAAGGAGCTTCGTTAGCATGACAAAATGTTGTTTACATTGCCAGAGCAAGTGTCAAAATAAAAGAAAATAAAAGAAAAGGGGGGACGTATACTGTACGGTATATAGAGTTGAAGGGGATATACAACATTTTGTCAACGGAGCTGTGTCCACATTGTGTCATTAAGGTATACACAAAGGGTATAAACACTTTAAAAAGTGGCGCAAATTGGCTTTTTAGTGAATTTGTGTCAAATATAGCATTCTCAGCATTTTTGAAAAGAATCCTGTTGAATGAACTCATGTGCACACTTACTCAAAAAACCACTGAGCATTTTCTCATTGAAAAAATAGAGCGTACAATAGCTTCCATATACTGTTACTGTATATGGAAGGTACTGTATACTGTATATGGAAGGTATTCTGGAATGGAGTTAGAGCAAAGGCTATGCAACTATTGTGAACTTGGTGAAGTAGAAGAAGAAATCCGTTTTTACCATTTATTTTCCAAAATACTTTTTGAAAGAGTTGGTGTAGGTGTACACCTGGGCGGTAGTAAAATATCTATTTGATAAACATACTTAATGAATCAAACTTTATTCATAAAGCATGGAATAGAAGAAAACATTCAACATATGCATAGTGCACAGTGATGGATCATATGAGCTCAATAACCTAAGCTTGTATACATAGGCTACAGTATAAACCACATACATGTATATACTGTATGCCCTGCCTCAGCTAAACACAACCCTCTGCCCATTACCTCCTCTGGCTCTCTCTCACACATTGTACATCCTATATAAGTGACTGCTGTCTCAGTCTAATGAGGTGCTATCTAAACTACCTAGGAAGGTCCTGCAAGTACTATGGGTTGGTATGTAAGACAAGTGTTATGGGCTGACATGGAGTCTGAAGAGGTGTGGGAGTAGGGAGTGAGTCTAGGGAGTGAGTACAGTATGTGGTTCTGATTGCAATGGGAAGTGCATTCCATAGTTTTGGAGCCAGGAGGGAGAAGAGCTTGGGGCGTGTGGAGCGTTGGCCGAGATACACAGATGGAATGCAAAACTTACTCTCTCCCCATGTCTTCGTCCTGGTGAGACAAATAACCTTGAACATGAAAAAAATATTGAAAACTGCTGATATAGAGGCATCTAAAAGATGGGGCAGTGGCTCAGGGGTAGAGTCACTGGATGGAAACCGCAAGGTTGCCGGTTTGAACCCGTGCTCCCGCAGAGTTACTACACTTAACCCCTGATTGCTCCTGATGTGCTGGTTATGCCTTGCATGGTTTCCACTGCCATCAGTGTGTGAATGGGTGAAGGTGATGCACAATCTACTGTATCTACTGTCTATATAAATGCAGCATTTACCATTTATGTCCCTGGGAGTTGCACCCGGTCTTATATGCCCACTGGTGGGAACGCTTAAAGAAATGCTCAAAGCTCAATTCAATTCAGTTCAAAAAGGAGCTTCATATATACTGTATGTATATACAGTATATACTGTATGCTCTGCTCCTGTGCTTGCGGTTATGTTTAGGGTTAAGGTACGAGGCAGTGTTGTTTAAGTCGACTGAGACAAAGAACAAACAAGCTGTTTGTTCTGTTTTAGGCATGTGTGAAACATGGCAACTGTTTTAAAGTATTGTACAGTAACAACTAAAGATGCTGCATTCTATCTCCAAAACAACTGAAATCAAGGGATTTAAGATCATTAAAGCTGGGCTGTTGCCTGAGTTGAATGCATTCTGCCTAGTTGTCATAGTGGAGCAGCAGCTCAATACACTTTTGAACGGGAGTGTCGTAACTCGGTCTCATTTTGGCTCTGCTGTGCGTCCCCTCTCGGAACCACCCAAAGCCTCGGAAGTATTTCAAAGAGCCGGTCTTTAGAGCGTCAAAAGTCCGGCATCCATCCTGTAGTCTGCCCACACTGTGACTGTGCTATGAACTCATTTTTGCATGAAAATAAAATAAAAGACCGGAATTAACCAGCTCAGTGGTCTTGTGGTAGAGTGGGAGGTCGGGGTTCGGTTCCCGGCCAGGTCATACCAAAGACTAAAAATGGGACCCAATGCCTTGGCACTCAGCGTCAAGGGTTGGAATGGGGGTGAGTCCCTGCGACATACTGTACTAGCGTCATGTCCAGGGGTGTACTCATACATCAAGCTGCAGAAACAAGAGATAGGCTCCTGACCTATATGGGCCTCAATGGCTCAGTCGGGACTCCTGAAGACTGGGGTTGGGTTGCGGTTGGGAATTAAGCATGAACCTTCAGACTAATGACGTGGCACCGCTTTATCGGCGCGGCAAAACCTGCGTTTACATTGTCACGCGAAGTGTCGCAAATGCAAAAACACAATGCAAACAAAACGCTTGTAGACTGGCTATTTTTGGTCGAATGGCAGTTCATTTTCTGTTGTTTGACCTGTCCTCCTCAGTTCATTAACACACACTCACACACACACACACACACACACATACACGCACACTGGTAAGTGCAGTGGCGGTGGGCCGTCAGTTCATCTGCGTGAATGGAGGAGGGTCCTCGACATGCCAGGGGGGTGGAGGGGGGTGTTTGTTTGGTTTGACACCTCTTAGTGGTGGGTGGGAGTGGGGGGTCAGCGTCTCCTCCGTCATGCTAAACAGGGGGAACGTTCTGCATTTACATAGCCATTTCACCAAAGGACTCCTTTTTACAATGCTTTCTCCCATTCACACGCACGCATGGGCGCACGCACTCACACGCGCACGCATGCACACACGCACACACACACACACACACACACACACACACACACACACACACACACACACACACACACACACACACACACACACACACACACACAAATAAAAAAAAATGTGGACAGAACTCTAAAAAGTGGCATTGTTTTTAATTTGCTGCTTATTTAAGTTTTAGGGGTTTTAGCCGTTTTTGACAGGACGGGGGCATTCGAACATGGTCCTATATCCGTATTTGTTTAACAGGATTTAAAAGCAATTTATTTTGATATCACACACACACACACACACACACACACACACACACACACACACACACACACACACACACACACACACACACACACACACACACACACACACACACACACACACACCACAGTAAAACTATGACTAAACATAAATATAGCCTGCATGTCCTTATTCTAGCTTAGTAAAAAAAATACAAATACAGCGAAATACAGCAAATATACATAGTCAATTAAGTCGCCAATTTGAATACAACGAATTGACGAGCTCTTAATGTGTGCCAATTCGCTGTGAGCTTTTAGGTCAGCTATTTTTGCAACTACGAGAGATTCTTTGTCCTGTTTTTGTTTAATCCAACCATGAGTTTCATTGTAATTGTGCTGAAATCCGGCGTGAAGGTCTATGGGCAGTTCAGAAACCTGTCCTCCAGTGACATCACCGTTCAGCAGATTAAACAATATGTTTTGGAAAAAGAAATATTATCGGGAGAACGATGTCTGCCATTTTTGCATTGCAATTTTTTCAGGAATAGAAAGCCTGCCATTTCTATTAGCTTGGATTCGCCATCGATGATGTCATTGATTGGAGGACGGGTTATTGAATTGCCCACAGCCCTCCTGTGAGACACAGACCAAACAGAAAAAATGGTGGTTATTTTATCATGTACATTATTATATGAGGATATGAAAAATTGCGAAGTGGTCCTTTAACATACAGTACATGCATACACATATATACATGCATACAGTATACGGTACATGCACACATACATACATACATACATACATACATACATACATACATACATACATACACACACACACACACACACACACACACACACACACACACACACACACACACACACACACACACACACACACACACACACACACACACACACACACACACACACACACACCCTCTCTAGGCCAGTGCAGCAGAGCATGATCTTTGCCTTTTTAAAAGATTACCTATTTTAATTCAATACATACATACAGCAACACAACTACCAATATTTGCAAGCCACCTATACTTTGCAGTAAAGCAAGCCCAAAGCGGGGCATCCATGAGTGCTTCAGGGGACTTTTCTTACAACCCCTTGCATTTGCGTGCATGTGCGTAAGTTCCTGTTACGAAAAAAACAAAAAAACAAAAAACAAAACTATAGTCTTGCTTAGAATGTGCACTGGCAACTGGCAGGACTCATCTTTGGAAATGTCACAGAGGGGGCAAAGCAGCCTCTGTGAAGGAAATGATTTCCATTTTTTTAGATGGAGGCGGTCGCGGGCTGACAGGGGTGTGTGCAGGCTGACTGTGGGGGGTGGGGGGGTGGGGTTGGGGGCTGTTCATATGCATACAGGATGAGGCCTCCATGCACCTTCAAAGCTGCAAACCGTATAGCTCAGGGGTTTTCAATCTTTTTCATACCAGGGCCCACTATTTATTCAGAATTTGAGCCATGGACCACCATTTAAGAACATTTTAAATGCCAAATACAAATGAATTGTCATCTTGTTTTGTATTCTCCCCACTGCAGTGCAATGTGAACTGCCTTAAACCTTAAAGGTAATAGAGGCAACCTTTTAGTCAAAAATCTAAATAGATATATAGCTATATATTTGTGTGTGTGTGTGTGTGTGTGTGTGTGTGTGTGTGTGTGTGTGTGTGTGTGTGTGTGTGTGTGTGTGTGTGTGTGTGTGTGTGTGTGTGTGTGTGTGTGTGTGTGTGTCATTGATCTACTCATAGCACCTGATCATACAAGGGGAAAATAGAACCTCCATGCCTTCTCGTGAAAGACGGCTTTGATGTTGAAGTCTGCCTCCTCTCCAGTGTTGTAGTGGTACTTTTAGAAGTGGGGGGACGCCTCTTAAGACACACGCACACATGCATGTGCATTTGTGTGTACCTGCACAACACACACACACACACACACACACACACACACACACACACACACACACACACACACACACACACACACACACACACACACACACACACACACACACACACACACACACACAGCATAATGAGAGAGATGGTTTACAATGCTAATTGTATCAATAAAAGTAAATGACAAGTCAAAAAATATAATAATAATTATATGTAATAATAATTATATGTGAGAGAAGTGGGGGGACTCCGTCCCCCCGCGCCCCCCCTCCACTACACCCCTGCTCCTCTCCTCTCCTCTCCTCTCCTCTCCTCTCCTCTCCTCTCCTCTCCTCTCCTCTCCTCTCCTCTCCTCTCCTCTCCTCTCCTCTCCTCTCCTCTCCTCTCCATACATTGACTGGAAGTAGGCCTAGCTCATTCAATATTCCCGTCTCGTATTCTGTGTCCAGACCAGACCGCCCCCCCTCTCCACACACGCGCCAACCCTCCCCCACTCCTCTCTCCCAGTTTAACTCAGGATAGAGAGCGAGAGAGAGAGGCGGATAGCAGTCTTCCAGACATTCCCGTTCAACTCTCTCTCTCTCTCTCTCTCTCTCTCTCTCTCTCTCTCTCTCTCTCTCTCTCTCTCTCTCTCTCTCTCTCTCTCTCTCTCGCACACACACGCACGCACGGCACGCGGGGCAGGAGGGGGGGTGGGTTGGGGGGCAGAACGATCCGTGATTGGTCGACGGTCGCACAGGGGAGGAGGGACTGGAGAGCCCTTATTGGCTCAACCGAACCGGCGTGAGAACACAGACAGACATGAGAGGAGATCGAAGAGGAAGAAGCCGGTTTTAAGGAGAAAGAAACAAACTGGAAGTTTAGCACAAGAACAGACGAGAGCAAAATCGAGGGAGTGTGTTTGTTTGTTGTGATCCCTCCAGAAAACACGTTTTTTTAGGCGTAGAAAAGAAGTCAATCTCGGGCAGTTCACTCAAAGAAAAAAGATCGAAAAGTTCCTACGGATTACAACAACAAACGAACGGACTGACTTTTTAAAGCATTTCAGTTGTAAGAAGAGATCAGCTTCCACTCGGATACAAACGGATGTTTTATTAAAATTTTCGATTCTACCACGGGAGATCAGCAAAACGGCCCTTTTAGAGGAAGAAAAAGCATTTCGGTTCCAAACCAGGGAGACGATCAGAAAGTTCCAACATAAAACCGGACGTTTTTTTAATTAAACATTCGGCAGATCTGATCAAAAAACATCAACTGATACAAAACAAAAGCGGGCGTTTTAATAGGATCGTTCGATCGTCGTCATCATGGTGCAGCGGACGGACTGCAGTAGCCTCGACCCGGAGGAGGGCGCGCTGAATCCGGCCGCGGTGGCTCATCCAACCACGGTCACCAAGCCGGTGGTGGAGGAGAAGAAGGGAACCTGGTGCAAGAAGACGACGACGGCGGCGGCAGGCGGCGGCCACATCAAGCGACCCATGAACGCCTTCATGGTGTGGTCCAAGATCGAGCGGCGCAAGATCACGGAGCAGAGCCCCGAGCTGCACAACGCCGAGATCTCCAAGCGGCTGGGCGCGCGCTGGAAGGCGCTGCCGGAGCCCGAGAAGCAGCCGTTCGTGCGCGAGGCGGAGCGGCTGCGCCTCCAGCACATGGCCGACTACCCGGACTACAAGTACCGGCCTAGGAAGAAAGCCCGGGGGGGCGTGGTGGACGCCGTGGCGGGTAGCAGTAATGTAACAACTAGTGTCAGTGACAATGGGTTCGGGTCGTTCCTTACGTCCACGCCGGAGAAACGGCAAGAGTCCATACCGACCGGTGCCTTCGGCGGCACCGCTAGTGGCACCACCGCTGGCTGTGGTACCACCACCACCACCGCCGCCACTACGGTCAAACCCAAGCCCAACCCCGCCAGGAAGAGGTTGAAAACGGCCGGCGGGAGTACCAAGAGCATTACCTCCTGTACTGCCGGTACCGGTGCCACCACTACGGCTACCACCGCCACCAACAGACCCGGCCCCGCTGAAGCCCGGCGAAAGCAGCAGCACCTCGTCCTCAAGCCACTGCCAGCCAAGCGAAGAATCTACTCTACCTCATCCTCGTCCTCCTCGTCCTCTTCTTCCTCCGACTCCGACTCGTCCTCCGATGATGATGAAGATGACGAGGAGAAGTACGGCTACGTTTCTGCCGAGGACCAGAGGCTTCCTTACTACCAGAGGTAGGTCGACTTATTAAACAGCCCTACACGCTGGTAAGGGTTGTAGTTCTGCTATTTTTGGAGAAAAAAAAAATCAATAAAATATTTTTCTTTTTGGGTCCTTGACATGAAATATAGAGGTCCACTGACCTTGCAATAACAAGGGTTTTTCCAGAAAACTGTCAAGATTTAGAAGGCATTTGTATCAGTTCTCAGGTCAAAATGTGTTTTTTTAAAACATTCATACCGGTATATGGTTCTTTTCAGTGTGCAAGGCTGTCCTTGTGTCGCCTTATACAAAAATACATGTATTGCATATTGGCATTTATTATTGCATTGGCATTTGTTATTTGTTATTGTATTGTGTTCTCCATAGGGCTGGGACTTTACCTGCTTAGTTGAGGTTAATTAATTACAGGATTAATTGTGCATAGATGTCGCACCACAGAACCCTTTTCAGTTCACTGGACGAATTTCAACCTGTCTTTGATCCGACCTCCCGTGGTTTCGTCCTCCCATTGGTCCGAAATTACTAATCCTATCTCTAACCCTCACCCTCAACATAACAATGGTCCAGTGTGGACACAGGACTTAAAACCCAGCCAACTGTTATGCTGGTGGTTGAATTCCAGTACATGTTCAGAGTATTGGGACTTAGGATCTCTGTGACTTCCGCCATTCAGACGGCTTTAGTTAACCCAGTGGATGATGGGAAATTTTAAGAAAAACTCACTCATTGATATGCCATATTTAATTGACAGAAAAATGCTTCTCAGGTCAAATATTGATATGCGATTAATCAAGATAAATTAATTACTAAACTAAAGTTCTCCCACATCTTTCGCATCTGTCTGTCTGTCTACAAGTTTTGCCGGGGGGGGGGGGGGGGGGGGGGGGGGGGGGGTCAGTTTGTAGATTTAGGGTTAGTTAATGTTATGGTTCAATGGTTTTCAACTAGTGGAACGTGGACTACCAGTCATTGAGAGTTCCAAGTGGCCCACAGGCTAAATGATGGAAAGTTTGTTAACTAGGTGTAACTCTTTTGAGAGCGTAAAAATGAAATTATTTTATGAAATGAAGTTATTAATTATGTAAAATGAAATGTTCCGTTCCAGGACCAACCTGGCCAAAGTTCCGGCTAGCCCCACCCTCAGCTCCAGCGGAGAGCCCTGCAGTCCGGAGAGCAGCATGTATGACACAGACACTGTGTGGAGCGCGCCGTGTCCGCCGCTGTCCGAACGCCTCCATCATCACCACCACAACCATAACGCTGCTGTGTACGAGGACAAGCCCTGGAGCGCGCCGCTCTCCAAACGCCACAAGAACGCCGTCGCCACAACGATGACTGCAACACAGGCGCCGTTCAGGTCTTCGTCGCTGGTCTCCGCCGACCACTCGGATTCGAGGCGTCCACAACGGTAAGGGCCATCGCAGTGACCGTGTGAGCACCCCCCACACACACACACACACACACACACACACACACAAAAGTAAATAGTAAAACACAGTGCATTACTTTTCTGTTATTAGTGATGGGCTACTTAAAGTAAACAGCAGTAAACCACAGCATCTTAAAGTAAATGGCAGAACACAGTGCATTTTTCTTTTCCTTTTGAACGCAACACTTTTTCTCTTTGCAACAGGAAGAGGGAAGGGGCAGTACAGTAGGCCATGAGCCAGTGTGACAGATCTTGCTTGTGTTCCGCAGGCTGTAACGCCACGTCCTGCTTTTTCGAATCGGGGTCCATGACACTTCTGGCTTGTTCTGCTCTGTAGGCTTTTCCTGCAAGCAGGCCATTGCCGAAAATGCAGACGGAAACAAGCCGGAAGTGCCCATTGAAACCCATTCAGAAATGTAGGACGGGACGTCACAGTGTGGTCGAAACCACGGACTATGCACAAGCCAAGTGCAGAGGCATCCTGACAGTTCTTCCGTTTTCTGTGGTCTGGTGGTCTCTGGGGGCTTGTGGTTCATTGAAAACAGTGGAGAGGGTGACATCTGCTGGCCAATCTCACTGAAATACTGTATCATTAGCCTCACAGGATAATTGCCTAAGTCATCTTTTGGCGAACTTGAAATTCGTATGAATGACTCAGGCATTTATCCTATGAGGCTAACGGTATGTGGCATTTGGAAATCATACCCAGCGGTGCGAAATGTGACCTATACCAGGGGTTTCAACACGTGGTCCGGCGACCACCAGCGGTCCTTAGGAGAGTTTCAGGTGGTCCTCAGGCTAAATGATGGGAAGTTGGTTAACCAGATGTAACTCTTTGAGAATGTAAAAATGGAACCAAATGGACACTTGTGGGTCCTTTTTGTTTCATTTTACACTCTCAAGAGTTAAAATATTCAGCACCACTTAATTAAGAAGTCTACACAATTAGAGAATGTAGAAGATTAAGATTGATTGTTCTATGAAGATTAAGATTTATGATCTATTGTTTGACTCTTTCGTTTCTGAAATCCAGCCTGGAATTATGGACAATTGTGACAACTGTGGCGCTAAAATGTCTTGAATTGGTGGTCCCTGGCTCAAATGCTGAATAAATAGCAGACCCTGGTATCAACCAAAACCACTGAACTACCGGTATACACATGAAAGCAACATAATAGAAATGTGACCTATACATAACATAAAGTCTCCCATGATCCTCCTTGGTTGTGCGCAGTTGCGCGTCGGTGTCGTCGTCCTCCGAGGACCCCTCTGAGCAGGAGGACCTGCTGCTGGACCTGAGCGTCAACCTGAACGGCTCTCTGCTGGTGGAGCATATGGTGGGGGACCACCACGCCAACCTGTGCCTGGGCTTCGTGGACCGCGACCTGGACCTGTCGTTCGGCGAGGGGGTTCCTCGCTCGCTGGCATCGTCGGGCTCCCACTTCTCGTTCCCGGACTACTGCACGCCAGAGCTGAGCGAGATGATCGCCGGGGACCGCTTCTCGGACCTGGTGTTCACCTACTGAGACGGGAGCAAAAAACAACAAACAAAAAAAATGTTTTGTTTTTCTTTCCCCTGTTTCGTCCAGACGACAACGTCGAACGAAAATGGAAGTCCCGTTTTCCAGTTTTTATCCGGAGGACATTGATGATCGTAAACGTTTTTGAATCTGTTTTTTTCTGAAACTTGGTTCGATCATGCCTGCCGTCCGAGCCGTTTTTTGCATGGACTTCGTTTGCCACACGGCGACTACCAACGCCGGTTGGTACCCAGCAGAGTGAAGCTCTTGAAGAGTTATGAACCTTTTCAAGAGTACGGATTTAGTTTCCATGAAATACTACAACTCAGGAGGAGGGTTAGGAGGTTCTGGGGAACCCACTGAAGTTTTCAATGTTTTTTTTAATGAAGCGGTTTATACCGTAAGAGCCTATGGATCCTTTTTTATTTTCCTATTTTTCTTTTATGAGTTTTATTTATGCCATACCTGCCCAGTCTTCTGGTTTTAACGGTGAAACAAAAAAAATCACAGAACTTAACCAGGTTCTTTTCATAGGTGTGTGGTATCCTGCTGGGTGGATTTTTTTTTGTGGAACTTAATTTAACTCGATCAGTGCTTGAAGCATTGCTTGGACACCCTTTCATGTTCTCTCATAAGGTCCGTGGGACCAATGCAATTTTACATCAGGAGTCCTTTGAAATGAACACGGCAATACACACTGCAGACTATGCATTGGCCTCTTCCCCTCCGTCACGTCAGAAGCGGTCTCTTGTCCTCTTCTCTGGGGGGTCGTCCGATCACAACACGGACCTCTTTACAATAAGTAAAACCTGTTCAGGACGAAATAACCAAAACTGGAAACGTTTCATGTTGGGGGTTGAGCAATATGGACAAAAATACCTCAATATCAATATTGTGACTTTTTTTTCCTTCATTTTGACCATTTCTATGATTAGAATATACATTCTGAAATCTCAGTCTAGTATCACAAATATTGATGACAGTAGCAGCCACATTGCCCAGCACCCCTACTTTTTATATCATTTTTTCTCCTGTGGTTTCACAAGTTGTTTTTGTATTTCAGCCCCCCCCCCTTTTTTTTCCAAGCGTCGGTTTTCGCAAAAAGGTTTCCAAAGTTTGACTATAAACCTAACCGACAGCTGGTGTTTGCAGGAAACCTTTTTTCTTTATTTTTGATAACATAACCAAAATACCTCATCTTTAAAAGAAAAGAACCCCCTCCAAAAAGGTATAAACATTTTCAGGCATATTTTTTTACAGCTCAAAAAGGGAATGTTAGCTTTGCTGTTGATTCCAGCAAGCTCTTTTTGTTTCTCTTCTTTTCTTTTCCCCAGGCACTTCTACGGTTTCATGTTTATCAATGTTATTATTCTAGTACATAACGTGTGATCCCACACGTGTGATCCCACACGTTTAGCATGCAAGGGTCACAGGATGGCCAGGGCAAGTTCGGATTATCTGGGACATGAATCGTTACCAAGACATTTCTTCACCAATATGTTTCTAATGATGTCTTATGGCATGTACTAAAATGTTGAAATTCAACTTCTGTGGGAATCCTTATGAAAAAAAAAACAGTCAAAGTTGGGGTGCCATTCACTAACATTCCCTAGTTGGACATAACATGCTACATAAAGCATGATGACATTTCGCATGCTTTGCCTTCTATAGGTTGTCACTAGTACCCCGACTGACCTGTTTTGAGGTTTTCCCACGGGTGTTGAATTTCAACCTTTTCTGTACATGTTATTAGACAACATTAGAAACACATTGGTGAAGACATTTCTTGGTAACGATTTAGTTCCCTGATTGGTCAAATATCTGATAAGAAGCCCCAACTAAATGTCAAAATTGTCACCTTGTGATTGTTTTAATGCTATGAAAAGTAGCCCAGATGTCCACACGGACATTGGCATAGATTGTATATGTTCTACAAAGATATGTAAAAAAAAAAAAAGAGGAAAAATAGTCAAAAAGCTAGGAGTTTATGTATATTGGGTCCGAGATAGCAGATGTGAAAATGGATTTGTTTTCATTTCTTTTTATATAAATTATATAAACCTTCAATGGCAGACGTTTTTCATTATTTTTGTGCAATATAGATTCTTTAAGGACCTTTTTTTTGTTTTTTTTTTTTTTATAGCAAAACAATTGCGTTACTTGTTGTTCTGTGCCGTTGCCATGATGACTGAATAAATCAGCTGGAACTGAATCGATGGGATTGTGTCATTCAACTCGTTCTGCAGTTCTTTTGTGTTTTAAACATTAGCTAGAATCACCTTTAGCTGTTAACTTGAAAGCCTTCGCACTCTGCTGTAGTAGAATGCGGTTAACTGATGCACATTAGGATTCAAATTCGAGCCTTCACAGCACACCTCCCAAAACGAAGCGCCCTTTCTGACAATATGTATGCAGCAGAATTTGTTTCAATGACGGTACAACTTTCCGGTGTGAAAACATATCTAGGGCTCCATTTTCTCCCCAAACTAAACCCCTTATCCCTAACTTCTTTGCCTTTTTTTTTTTTTTTTACTATTTTGAAAGACTTCAGAATACTTACACGTGCCAATCTATTGACATGTTGTGAGCTTGCAGACTGGCCACTTTAACTATTGAAAATGTGTGCTTTTATATATACTGTGTGTGTGTGTGTGTGTGTGTGTGTATATATATATATATATATATATATATATATATATATATATATATATAATGGCAAAGAAGTTAGGGGGATAGAAAGCTAGAGGGATAAGGGGTTTAGTGGTTTAGTGGTGACAGAAATCTAGGCCTAGGCATCTTAGTCTTTTAGTCCCACTTAGTCTTTTGAAATGAGTTTTTGTTTGTCTTGTCTTAGTCACTAAATATCTAAAACCTTAGTCTTTAGCCTTAGTCGACAAAACCAACACGGTGCGGATCATCGCCAGTGTGAATGCAATTGCATTAAACATAGGCGTGAACGTACCATTGTGGAATGAAGAAATTGTTTTTTTTTTTTGCATAGAGATTAGGATTAGGCATTATCATGCACTATGCAGCAATGCCTTAGATGCCCAGGGCAGTGGACACACGTGGTCTAACCCTTTTTGCAATATGCCCAGATCATCATCTTATGTAGCAAATTATCAATAGAATGGATGTGAGTAGGTTCCATACTGCGCCTTTGCACAGTGTTGCAGGTTGCATTATGTGTTTGCGCTTGTAGAACAGAGCTGGGCTGGGAATTCTGGCGGTGACGGTCGGGAATTGGTTTTGCTGTCTCTGGTATTTTATCATTAGTGAGGACCTATTATAGGAAGACACATTAAAAGTGGTGAAGTGGTCCTTAACACATACTTGGCCAAATAACGGTAGCAATAGTTAAGCACAGGCCAACATGAATTTGAGTTGTAAGATTTGTCTTAAGTCGTGACTGTAATGTTATGAATTTAAGCAAAACTAAAAAGAATAAGCATTTCGTCTGAAAGTGATATTTCACCATTGCGTGGCACACCGTTTCTTTGGGGACAGATGAAGTGTGTTGTCTGTCACTATGTTCAGCAGTCCAGGAGGAGCCCCCCGCGGTTTAAAAGTGCACCCCGTCAGCGTTTGTCTGTTAATCTCCTGCTTACCATAATGTAGGGCGTCTGGACTCCAGGATTCCAGGTGGTCCCCAGCTAAATGATGGAAAGATCTGGACAGATATGTACCTCTTGAGATTGTAAAATAATACCAACTAGCCATTTGGCATCATTTTACGCTCAAGTTAAATTATAATTATATTATATTCAAAAACCCGAATTACTTAATTTTCAAGAATCTACACATTTAGAAAATGTAGAAGAATTGTTATTTTGACCATCATTTTGCCAGTTTATCACTCCTAAATTCTGGAGACAAACTTGAAAATCAATCTTGGGTCCGAAACTAAAGACTACTGTACTGAAACTAATTAAAGTTCTCAGTACTGGGTACTGAATTCAGTCCTGAGGATTTCACAGGGGTAATTTAATTAGCTCAGTGCTTATTTGCAAAAGATCATTTTCAGTCTCAAGATTTTTTTTTACTTTAATCCCTGCTACTGTACTGAAACTAATAAAAACTGAAAATACATTTTTAAAAAATGATGACTAAACTGAACCTGTATTGTATGTTCACAAAACTAGGTAAAACTAACTGAAATTACAGACAAAATTGCCTTAGTTTTTTCAACATGTACATGCTTTTCAGATATTTATAATATAAACCTTTTAAATCCAATTTTTGGCTCGGTTGGTGACCAGCATGAGGAGGAGTTTTTTTTATTTTATTTTTATTTTTTTGAAATAACAAAAGTTCTGATCTTTTTGATTCCTGTAGCCTACCCGAACAATAAACCAAGGCACAAACAAACTAAATAGTAAACTAGTAAACTAAAACTAACTAAAACTAAACTATAGTGAAAAATCTCCAAACTATTGTAACACTGACACACACGCACACACACGCGTGCACGCACACAAGCAGCCACGCACACAAGCTCCTGCATGTCTCGTGGCTTCAGGCACGTTTCTCCCTGTCACCATGACACTGCTGGGGAATCACCGTGGATAGTCACAAGTGTGTGTGTGTGAGTGAGAGAGAGAGAGTGTGTGTGTGTGTGTGTGTGTCGTCATATCGCCCTGACTCACCACAGACACGCTCTGAGGGAAACCTGCCCGACCGCAGTTATGCTATCATCCCATACTTATGTAATCAGATATGAATCATTGCTGTTTTTTATGTTTTAAAGCGCAAATAACATGGATTCCTAAAATTGTTTTTAATACTTAATATCATATCAACAATGGTGAACATTATAAACACAGTGAAAATGCAAGTTTGGAACTGAAGACTGAAGGAGAGGAGGAATTATACAAAGCAGGTTGCATTGATGACATCATTATGATACCAATTGGTACCCAACCAGTCGGGGTGTGTGTGTGTGTGTGTGTGTGTGTGTGTGGTGTGTGTGTGTGTGTGTGTGTGTGTGTGTGTGTGTGTGTGTGTGTGTGTGTGTGTGTGTGTGTGTGTGTGTGTGTGTGTGTGTGTGTGTGTGTGTGTGTGTGTGTGAGAGAGGAAGGGATGAGGTGATGTTCATCAGGGGTGTAGTGAAAGGGGGCTCTCTTCACAGTTAAAATGTTTTGGGGGCAATATACTGTATATATACTGTGTGTGTGTATATATATATATATATATATATATATATATATATATATATATATATATATATATATATAATATATATATATATATATATATATATATATATATATATATATGGATTATAACCCCTGTTCTAAATAGACAATATGTTTTAATAGTGTGTCTGTGTGTGTTGCACACAAATCCATGTGTCTTATGGCAGGAGGGGCGAAATCCCCTCCTGCGACCGCGACGGCTGTTGCGACCGTTTGATGTCGCTCTTTGCAGTAACATTTTACACTCTCAAGAGTTACAGAACTAAAGACAGATGGTCGCCTAAAAAAAGCACACGCTTTAGGCCAATTAGGCTACAGACCAGTATTGCAGTATTCCAATAATTAAGTCAAATTTAAGATTTAGATTTTAACCAATATTCAACCTCAGGGCATCTGACGTCAGCGAAATCCAACACTCAATCCCACGTGTCCTGGAGCAAGGCACCCATAACTTCTCATTGTTGTATGGGGGCGTAACCTAACGTGACGCTTAAACACCGACTCAGCCTCTAGTCATCCTGTGTGTGTCACGGTAATGAGGTGGTAGAGCATGATGCAACGCGTCTGACGCGTGTGTGTGTGTGTGTGTGTGTGTGTGTGTGTGTGTGTGTGTGTGTGTGTGTGTGTGTGTGTGTGTGTGTGTGTGTGTGTGTGTGTGTGTGTGTGCGTGTGTGTGTGTGCGTATGTTTCTTGCGTTTTTCAAAAATTCTGAAAAACGGCTTACGATATAGTATGTTGTCCAAGACCATGTGCTACAGCCTGTTATTTTTCCTCTATTTGGACATTTTTTGAAAATCTCTGTAAACAATGAAAACGGCATACTATAGTATATTGTTTTTCCTTGAATTCATTTTTTTTTTTTGAAAATCCTCAAAAATGATGACAAACGGCACACATGTTGTCCAAGACTATGGAGTAGTCCTGTCATTTTTTTTAAAAAACCCCGAAAACGATGAAAAACGGCATACTATAGTCGTAGAACATCTGTTCTTTAGGTGTGCATAAGGCCTTGGGACAGCGCAGTCAGTGATGTGTTTGCTGTAGTGTCAGACAGACGAGTATGACAGACAAACTGCATGTGGTGGAGTTTTATGTATTTTCGCGTGGACCCCATATACAGCAGCCACTTTTACAAAGAGGGTTAGCGTTAGGGTCAGGAGAAAGGAGGGAGAGAGAGGCTGCAAAAGGTTGTCATGAATGGGACTCGAACACACGACATGCTGTCAGGCCAAAGCCTATACGCGGACCCCTAGGCCAGCAGGCAACCCTTTCGTTTCCCTTTTACCTCCACTATGATTTGCTGTTTCTGGCTTTACAGAAGTGAATATTTGTACAACCCTAAACATCTTGATGAAATGAACATGGTGGCCACTATAGATAGAGCTGAGCAGCCTGTCCCTTTCATGACGTCGCCTGCGGCCCAGAAATGACCCCCCCCCCCCTCCTCATTAATTTTCCTCATAGACTTTTCCTAAATGTTTTATATGAAGATGATTGCACCGCGGTCAAAAGCCAGCTCTGGTCGTGACAAATCATGTCAACAAACAACAATATTATCATACAATATCTAAAAGAAAAACGAAAGCAACGGCAGGCTACACTATTTTTTGTTTTTCTCATACATGAGAAAAACAAAAAATTGTCGCAAAACATTGCGTGTCATGATTTGTCACAACCTGAGTGGGGAATGGGGAATTCATTTCTGGGCCATGGGGGCAACGCCATGGGACTGCTCAGGTGTTAAGGGTCGCGAGTGGTCACACGTGCAGGGTCACCAGAAGCAATCAGGGTTCCTCAAGGTTGGATGGGGACTTGGATGAAATAAAAAGGATTGAGGTTAGGAAATAAAGAGGATCGGGAAAGGATTGACCTGCGACTAAGATTACACTATAAACCATCTGAGGATGGCCTATGAGGAAAGGATAAAAGAAGGGAAGGAAGTGACGTAACAGCTGGGAAGGGATTACGTCACTCCCAACATTACACTATAAACCATCTGAGGATGGCCTATGAGGAAAGGATAAAAGAAGGGAAGGAAGTGACGTAACAGCTGGGAAGGGATTACGTCACTCCCAACAGTACTCCCCCTCTGACGAGCGCGTCCGCGCGTGAGCATGGGAAAGGAACGGCGGGCTTCGTCGGAGGCGTCCAGGACAGGTGGGGGAAGCCGACGGCGTGGAAGCCAGACGGGAGTAGAAGTGGGGCCAGGTGGGAGATCGGAGGGCTTCGTCAAAGATGCCCAGGACAGGCGGGGAACCCGACGGCGCTGAAGCCAGACGGGAGTGGCCAGGTGGGGTGCTGATCAGGTACCCCAACGGGTGCGCCTGCGACGGACTGACGATCCTTGGAGAACCGAGATCGGTGGGGGAATGACCCTTTGAGAACCGGCATCGGTGGGAGGAATGACCCTTTTGGAATCGGGGTCGGGGAAAACATGGTAAGGTTTGGTAGGGTTTGGGTTGGGTGGGTTAACGGTCTCAGGGTTGGGTGGGTTAACGATCTCAGGGTTGGGTGGGTGGGGAACTCTTCAGTCGCGAGGGTAGATGGGATCTGGGTAAGGGGGGATAAAGGGCTCTGGCTTGGGTTGAAGTTGGGGGAAACAGTCTAGGAGTTGATCAAGCTTCGTGGACTGCTGGACGAGAAGGTCAAGGAGGAGATCAAGTGGCGGGACTGTTCCTTAACTGTGGCCTCCAAAGCAGAAAGTCTTTGGCCTCAGGCTGAGGCGTCGGACAGAGAGCAGTCCATGATCTCGTGGACCTTGGTCCTGACTCCTGCCAGGAGCTCCAGGGGCTAATGGGGTTTCAATCAGGATTCCGATCGGTTCATCCTTCACAAAGGATGTGGGCTTCGGGTTTGCTTCATAGTTTCCCGCTGCGACCAAGAGAGATGGTTTATAACTGTTAAGGGTCGCGAGTGGTCACACGTGCAGGGTCACCAGAAGCAATCAGGGTTCCTCAAGGTTGGATGGGGACTTGGATGAAATAAAAGGATTGAGGTTAGGAAATAAAGAGGATCGGAAAGGATTGACCTGCGACTAAGATTACACTATAAACCATCTGAGGATGGCCTATGAGGAAAGGATAAAAGAAGGGAAGGAAGTGACGTAACAGCTGGGAACCCTGATTGCTTCTGGTGACCCTGCACGTGTGACCACTCGCGACCCTTAACATCAGGGGCCTATTTCACGAAAGGTAGATTAGGGAAAAAGCCAGGATTTAACTAATATCCCAGTTTATTATATCCTGGATTAGCGTTCATTTGGTTTCATGAAAACTGGTTAATCTTGCCAGATTAACTTGACCAGTTAACCTGGATATGTTGAGGCTTGATTTGGTTTCATGAAAGCAATGCCACATTAGTTCCCATGGAAACTAATGCTATGGGCCTAGCCTGCTCCGGACCAGGCTAACAGTCAGGTTTAACCTAATCCTGATGTCTTTACTGGGCATTAGACAGTCAATCTGATTACAAACCAATGAGTTTTAACACTTCTTCAATTATTATGGGTTTATGTTGCCTTATTTATCAGCCTGCAGTCATATTGCAGATCAATAAATAACACCATATTGGTCATTAAAGAAAAAAAAACATAAGTCCCATATTTCAGTATATACAGTATGGCACAGTGCAATATGGCACAGTACAGTATGATGCAGTACAATACAGTGAAGTACAGTACAGTACAGTACAGTACAGTACAGTACAGTACAGTACAGTACAGTACAGTACAGTACAGTACAGTACAGTACAGTACAGTACAGTACAGTACAGTACAGTACAGTATGATACAGTACAGAACCACCTTGTGCTTCCCTGTACTGCATCATACAGTACTATACCACAATGCTCTGTACTGTACTCTATGCACTGTACTGTATCATACTGTATTGCACCACAATGCACTGTATCGTATTCTATGCTCTGTACTGTATCATACAGTACTGTACATACTCTACTGTACTGTATTATACTATACTGTACTCACTGTACTTTGAGTACAGTACTGTGTCATACAATACTATAGTACTGTGTCATAAAGTTCATAAAGTTACCGGTATAAATAATTGCATTGAAAAAAATAAAAATGATTACTTTTAAGGATTCCATTTAAAAACATGAGGATTTTTATTCAGGATTTCAATTCAAATATAGCAAAAATAGACACTCTACAAGCTCTATTTTTTGGCAATGGCAGTAATATGCATTGTGGCCCCTCTTGAGTGAGTGTGGAAATACATGTATCTATTATGGCATCAGTATTTGTCTTAGAAGATTAAGTCCTTGTATCAATGTAGCAGTAAGTCTGTGGGATAGACGGAAGTTCTTCTACTAAGTAAGATATAGGAAGGAGGCGGCAATGCAACTATTAAGGATGGCAGCTTCCATAATACCCCACGAAGAAGAAGGATCAGTGATTCTGCCTTCTACCAAAGGGGTCTAGAAAGAAAAAGCCAAGCTGTTTTTTTAGCCAGGCTTGACTATCCTGGCTTGCTAAATCCTCCCATTTTAAGCCTTGCTTGGCTTTAGTGGAACAGAATAAACCAGGCTCTACAGACCAGGCTTTAATAAGCCTGGTTTTGGCTTAAATCCCTGATTTGCTAATCCACCTTTCGTGAAATACCCCCCTGCTCTATTGTAAACACATACAAAATGCTTTATGCTGTCGTCCCACTCACAGTTATCAGTCTTGTATCTACATTAGAAATGACAGGGGTCAAGCAGAAGAAAAGGGCCTTGGATGAGCACAGTGTTGAAAACATTGTCATGTCTGGTTTATAGAAGTAGATATTGAAGAAATAAAAGTTCAATTACAGCACAGTTACAAATCAAAGCAAATTTTCATATGGCCGTCCCAGTTGAATTGGACTTCTAATGCCCAACTAAAAACATATTACTCGTAAAAAGAGTTGCTCGATGTCCTCATGTATAGTATGTAGCCTATATACGGTATGTAATGCATGTATGTAATGCATGGATGTATGTATGTGTGTATGCATGTATTGACTGTTGGTATTGGTCAATAACGGGACTAAAGGATTTGGAACAGCAGCTGTAGTGTGCAAGGCACTGGTTGGCGCCCTGACAGAATGCATTTCTAGTTTAGTCAGTGATGTGTTTGTCAGACAAGTCAATAGTGTGGTGAGTCAAAATTACTCATAGGGATGCCCAAACTGTACTACATATTGTTTATGGTTGTTGTGTTTGGTTTCATGGTTTGAGTGTTAAAAATTACATGGGTTCATAATGCACTGTTGTAGACGAATAAAGGAGAAGGAGCGCCCTCTCTTCCTTTAATGGGAGTCACCACTCTGTGGCAGAGAGGCTAATCATGGACAGATGAGGATCGGCATCTAGTGTTCATCAACAGGCACTGCATGTGTCAGCAAATTGATTCTATAAATCAGTGGTGCATGTCAAGGAACCACAAATTAATCTCTGCATTGGGCCACAGACGCCCATCTAATATATGTTGTGCCATATACGCCCATATTAAAGTATGATGTGCCTGGGATCACAACTGAAAGTATGTTGTACCAAGGACCCCCACCTGAACATTATCAGGTGGGGGTCAGACATCAGCCGCATTATGAAAAAAGTTATTAAGACTCACCGCCCTCCACTTTCTAAACCCTTTTATGCTCAAGTATAATCACAACTACATTAAAAAAATACATCATTGGTTGATATTAAATCACATTAACCACACTGTACATCGTTTAATATTCACAACGGGTAAGCTCCAAGTAATATTAATTTATTGATTATAACTGGCCTTTGTTAAGAGAATTGCCTTTTGTATTTTCTTTAACATTCATTCATTCATTCAAGAATTTAAACAATAACTTATCAAACTGCAGTGCTGTAGGCCTACTACTAGTCACTTATTTCATACTCTGTTTCTAGCGATTTTCTAAACTACCGTAATACAGCAGCAGTAACATGAGCACTTTGACTTGTTTCTTTATAGTGAATTGATTCTTCATAGCCGTATGAATGAAACAGCATGGGATGATGTGTTTATTTTTCAAACAGGTGTTATATTGCAACATCCATACTACAATTAAGGAAATTAGTCCGTCCTGGATGCACCAATCGCTCTGAGTTTTTGCATGGGTGTTGACCATAACATTAGGAAGAGACTGACGAAGCCCTTTTTTCAAATTAACACATCATTGATTAATAATTAATTTGTCCATTAAAACTTCCTCATTAGCTTTATATGGGAAGTCCCACAGGACCCCTAAAGTTACACACATCACATGCCACTGTTATCGCTGTTACCTCACTGCCATATTTCCACTGCTACACCAGCATTGGAACAAATGGTGGCCCATACAATTTTGCGCCTACTTCTGATACACGCTGCGTTGTTGGAGGAGCAGCAGGACGTGGGCATGGGATTTATGCCCCCAAGCACAATGAACTGGTCTTCGATTAACTCGAGTGGAGACGCTTCACCAATTCACACTGCCACCATCGTCGGGACAAAGATGTTTGTATTCGGGGTCCACAACAGAGGGGTCCAAAACCCCTACAGCCTCAGAGTGTTTGACACAGAGAGGGAAGCCTGGCTGAGCACACCTTCTGAACAGCTTCTTCCAGAAAGACGCATGGGTCATTTGGCCTTTGCCTACGAAGGCGAGCTGTACGTATTCGGTGACGGTGACCAGTGCCAGAACCTCAACGATCTGTGGAAATTAAACCCAGAGACCCTCTCCTGGAAGAAGGTTGAGCCCAAAGGTAAAGGGCCATATGCAGCGCGTGATATGTGCTGCTGCGCGGTGGGGGATCGCATCATTCTCTTTGGAGTATACAAAGGAAACTACGATGATCTGTTCATCTTAGACTTGAGCACTGGTCTTAAGACGCTTTGCAAACTTGCAGTTATTCAGTACGGTCTGGATCAAAAGAAACTCCCTCGAAACATCACGTGGGAGCTGGCAACCATGACAACACGAATGTGAATCTGTTACGTCACCTGAGCTGGTGGAAGCCTGTGCCCCAAAGGGGCGCAGATCTTGTTTGGCATCGTATCACTAACGTGATTTGCGGGGAATCCGCTGGGAACTGAATCCTGTCTTACCGTTCATTTTTACTGGGGGGAAAAAAACTGGACCGACATGTGTTGCCAAAAACAACCACACTAAGAGTAAGGTACGGCTGTGAAAAGACGTGTTGCTTCCGCCATGTTGCTGCGAACGTCTGAGACCTGGCGGCTGAAGCCGAAAACAACACAGAAAAGCTAGGGTCATGCAGTGGTTACGTACCTCATGCACCTCGGCCTAGGACGGTGGTCTTCAACCTTTTTGTTACCAGCGCCCACTATTTATTCAGCCTTTGAGCCACAGACCACCATTTGAGGACATTTTAGTCCCACAGACATACTCTCGAGAGTGTAAACATGAAACCATCCTTTATCCTGGGGACCACCTGGAACCCTCCGAAGGACCACTGGTGGTTCCCGGACCACTGGTTGAAAGCCACTCTCCTATAGGAGAACCCAGACGAAACATGAGGTATGGAAAACTCACCTTCACTGGCTCCCAAAAGCCGCCATCCATAACAGTTTGCTTTTCCTCTTTATGTCCTTCACTTCAGGATCCGGTACGAAATCTCCAAGACTGAACAAAAAAGGGGGGAAAAATCACACCTTTGTGAAAGTGGTGCGACTATAGTATCATAACATCCCTGCCCACCACCACGGAACTTGTGGGTACCATCAACTGCCTATTCCAGTGGTTTGAACTTTTCAGACTGCAGGGGACCCCCCAGAATAATAACATTTGAACTGACGACCCCCGCAACCTGCAGAAGCACCTGGAATTGTAGTGGTTGAGGTATTGAATTAGATAGTTTGATACTTGCTGGGAAAATAGCCGATTTTCAAGGTGTTGTGAGCTTATAGATGGTCCTTAGACTGTTATCTAGTGACTAAAAAGCTGAATAAAAGTTGACAATCCAAACATTCCAAACACCAGGCCCAGATGCAACATTTCCCAATTGAGGGGGCAGACGAAAATGGTATGGGGGTGACTTCGCCCGTGTCGCTTTGTGCTACAGGCGAGGAAGCCACACCCATACCATTTTAGGACTTATTAGGCAAGTAAGAGTCAATAATAACAGCAGTTGTTGTTGAAGTTGCAACAGCCACCCTGTTATATTAGGATTATAAAGTCGGCAACTCTTCTGACTAAAAAGATTGTAGCTTTTTTGCGGGTGAGTTGGTGCAAAAGTTGGGTGGTGCAAAAGTACTGGTAATATAAAAGTAATATGTAATAGGTTGCATAATACTCTTAAGTAATAGGTAATACATTACTTTTATAAGTAATATTGCCCAACACTGATCATCACTTTTTCTTACCATAATTACAAATCCTAGTAGTACAACGTAGGTACAAACAAGTAACTTTTGCAATTACAAATACATCAGTTTCTACCTCTCCAAAGTGAGTGATTCATATAGCCACCAACACCAGAGGGAGCAACTCCCAACTCATACTGGTTTCTTTTAAAACTGGGTTGAAAGGAGAAGAACCACTACCTGATTTAGACATTGCATTTAATCTTCATTTGTTTGAGTATGTTTTTTACATGAGTAAATAAAAATTACATCATTTTTGTTTGATATACAGTATATCCAGATGCCCGTCCCTATCTACCATTATAAATAAAATAGAAGAGTCCCATAATCACAATGGTATAATGAACAAAGAACAATATTATCAGGTTAAGAACATATGGATTAAAGTAAACAATAATTACTATTTATTCCTTTGTTCGTGTTTTGGCTTGACTTATAGACATTTTAACACAGACGCAACATGTGGACGATATTGGCTCATTATTGCGATAACAACAAAGTTCTGGACCATCTGCAGGGTAAGTGTCTGTTTGGGTGGAAACAGCTGCAGCACCAAAGTAGAAGCAACATAGAGAGGAAAGGGGGGGAAGTAGAAGCAACATAGAGAGGAAAGGGGCAAACATATAGCTATATATATTCAGATTTTTGCCTAAAAAGGTTGCCTATATTACCTCTAAAGTCGATAGAGTATCTACTGTATTTAGCAAAGACATTAAATCTGTCTGTGTTTAAAACCAGGATAGTGCAGGGAAATTGTATGAATATGAAACAGCAAATACATTTGAACACATAGATAAACCCATACCTTTACATGAACACAGAGAATGCATACTGTGTGATCAACAAACAAACTACAAGTGAAGTGTTAGTCTGCGCTATGAACCGCCATGTGTGTTTCTAGAGTAATCATGTCAGCAAAGCCTTCACTACAAACTGCACAAGAAAGTGTATTCACACCTGATGAATCTGCATGTGTCTTTTCAGACTATGGTTTCGACTAAAACCTTGTTCACAAACATTACAAGTAAATGGTTTTTCCCCTGTATGAGTTGTCATGTGTGATTTTAGATGGCTTGTGTTTAGACAGCCTTGCCCGCAAACTGCACAAGAATAAGGCTTTTCACCAGTATGAGACTTCATGTGTCTTTTTAGAGCCTCCTTTACAGCAAAGCTTGTATCACACAATGTACAGGAAAAGGGCTTCTCCCCTGTATGAGTTCTCATGTGTGTTTTTAGAACTGTTGCGCTAACACAGCCTTTCCCACAAACTGTACAAGAATAGGGCTTTTCGCCTGTATGAGTTCTCATGTGTGACTTTAGATGACTTGTGTTAATGCAGCCTTTCCCACAAAACGTACAAGCAAAGAGCTTTTCCCCTGTATGAGTAATCATGTGTTTTTTAAGATCGCTGTTGGTAATACAGCCTTTCCCGCAAACCGTACAAACAAAGGGCCTCTCTCCGGTATGAGTCCTCATGTGTGTTTTAAGAACACTTGTGCTGACACAGCCTTTCCCGCAAACCGTACAAGTGAAGGGCTTTTCACCAGTGTGAGACTTCATGTGTACTTTAAGACTGCTCATTGAAACGTGGCCTTTGCCACAGACTAAGCAAGAGCAGGGCTTTTCTCCTGTGTGCGTCATTGTGTGTATTCTTAACGAGCTGAATTCGGCAAAGCCTTTACCACAAACTGTACAAGAAAAGGGCTTTTCACCGGTATGAGACTTCATGTGCGCTTTCAGATTACTCATCGAACCATGGCCTTTGCCACAGACTAAACAAACATAGGGCTTTTCTCCTGTATGTGTCCGCATGTGTCTCTTTAGGCCGCCGCTTAGACTAAAACATTGTTTGCAAACTTGACAACTAAAGGGTTTTTCTCCAGTATGTTTCCTCATGTGCGCTTTCAGCTCGCTCGTGTGAAGACAGCCTTTCCCGCAAACCGTACACGAATAGGGCTTTTCACCGGTGTGAGTCTTCAGGTGTGTTTTTAGAGTACCTCTTGCAGCAAAGCACGTGCCACACACGGTACAGGCAAACGGCTTCTCTCCTGTGTGGGTCCTCGTGTGCAGTTTCAGTTTAGACTTTTCGGAAAAAGCTCTGCCGCAGACCTCACAGGGGAACGGCTTCGCACCCGTGTGGGTCCTCATGTGTTTGTTGAGAGAACCCGTTTCAGCGAAGCCTTTCCCACAAACCGCACAATGAAACGGCCTCTCCCCGGTGTGAACCATCGCATGCCTCTTCAACTGTTGCTTCATTTTAAACATCTGCCCGCACTCCGTGCAACTGAAGCTTTTCTCCGCAGAGTGACTAATCATGTGATTCTTAAGTTGTCCCTTTTGCTTAAACAGTTTGCCGCACTCTGCGCACGTGAAGGGCTTCACCCCCGTGTGAATCATGGTGTGATTCTGCAGATGCTCCTTTCTGATGAACGATTTGCCGCACTCTGTGCAGACAAATGGTCTCTCCCCTGTGTGAATCCGCATGTGCGTTCGCAGGTGTCCCGTCTGACTGAACGTTTGGCCACACTCTGTACAAGTTAAAATTTTCTTCCCCACACGGCTCTTCGTGGAGTGAGTTTTGTTCGACAGCGACAATGACGGTTCCTGGGACAGCTCGTGGCTCAAAGACGATCTTTGTCCTTTTGCGCTTCGTTTCGTTTTGTGTGCTTTCGGCAGTTTTAAATCCGGCCGGTCTTCCCCGGACTCCTCCCGGCCGTCGCCATCGGATTCAGAACAGTGTGAAGAACGGAGCATCCTGAGCTGGCCCACATTTTCAGCTGAGGTGCCGGCTACAGGCTCTTCCTCTGTGTTTTCTTCATCGTTTTCACTGTTTGTCAACATTGACCCACTGACGTCTTCTGGACTTTCAAGTAGATCCTCTTTAATAATCTGGGGAGGTTCCTCCCGTACCAGTCGTGGAGGTGTGGGGCTCCTCTCCTCATGTTCTGGGGAAACCTCCTCCTTAATTTCGGGGGGTTGCGGTTCCTCCCGGACCAGCCGTGGAGGCCCTGGTTCCTCCTGTAGCAGAACGGGCCTCTGCTTCTCATGTTCAGGGAAAACCTCTTCACACACCGGCGCGTGTGGGTTGACTAAGGAAACAACACAATGACATAGCGTTAAGGCACAAATAACCTACATTCCTAAAATTGTTCATTACTAAAACACCATATTGTATAAGTCCCTCAAGCTTATTTCTAATGGTTCGAGCCTCAATCACCACTCGGACATAACCAGTCCTTGCCATGCATGCATCTATGCATGCAGATCATATTTACTGCATATACAAGCCAGGCTTGTTTTCATTCAGTCATTATAATATTGATGCTCGATAAACCGAGGCTTGTTTAAATGGCTTCCACTGAGTCATTATAATACTGATGTGCGATAAAACAAGGCTTGTTTTTATTCAGTCATTATAACAGTGATGCTAGATACAGTAAAACCTAGGCTTGTTTCCATTGAGTCATTATAATACTGAAGCTAGATAAAACCAGGCTTGTTTACATCCCATCTATCTATCTATCTATCTATCTATCTATCTATCTGTCTGTCTGTCTGTCTGTCTGTCTATCTATCTATCTATCTATCTATCTATCTATCTATCTATCTATCTATCTATCTATCTATCTATCTATCTATCTATCTATCTATTTATTTATTGCCGAGGTGGCCACCATCCTAATCTGAAGAGCAACCTGGGCACCACTATTGTATGGGGAGGGGGGTTCATCATAGACCCACCCAAAGTGTTTGGGGGTTCCATTGTTATTTTTTTTTATCAACGTTTGCCTAAAATTGCCTGATCGGAATATAAAATTCTTCTCCATTTAATTGTGCAAACTTTACGCAATGCAGATGTTCAGCATTAATGTGATTAGTACAGGTCTATTTGGTATCATTTTACATTGTTAAGAAAAAAAGTCTGGATATAAATTATTAAAGGGATACTTCGCCAAAATTAAACTTCGTCTGTGTGGTTATACTATCGTGCATCTGTGCTTCTGTGCCCGGGTCTCAGCGCATACTGTAGTGGAACACCAAAGCAGGGAGTTCCAGACCGTATCATAGCTACGTCACTGCCCTAAAAGTGACGTAGGTACAGTAATAATAGGTACAGTAATAATACGTTTCCCAGAGCACTGAACACTAAAGTACTCTACAGGAGGCAAGGAGAGCAGCAAGGAACGCACAGAATATACTTTCTCTAGCACCACCCTGTGGCTTCTTTTTTTCCACATATATATATAGCACTATGGCAAGCTGACACCTCATATGCTCTAAAATGGTTTAATGTGGACTGTCCTGGAAATTAATAACATTAAAGTAAACTTTCACAGACAGAAATGAAAATGTTCTTACTAAGACCTGCGTGGTCTTCGGGTTCTTGTTTAAGGTGGTCTTCGGGTTCTTGTTTAAGGTGGTCTTCGGGTTCTTGTTTAAGGTGGTCAGGTTCCTGTATGAGGTGCTCTTCCAGTTCCTGTTTAAGGTGGTAGTCGTCAGGTTCCCGAAGATAAACAGCCGTGGCTAGAGGACTGGACTCCACACGCTGGTCTGGAATGAAGGAATAGAATTGTGAGGACTAGTAATACTGACTTTGAGGTGAAAAAGTCCATGATTGAACATGGTTGAACATGATGTCTGCCTGACCCTAAGTTTGGGATTGATAGGAAACCGTTGCAACTGTTATGCGCGGGGGGCAAAGCCCCCCAAAATGGCCTGATTGCTCCTCCAAACATGACGTCATGTAAAAAAGGTTGTACTCCTACTGGGTCAGTGATATTATTTCTGGTGACAAACACAGAAAATAGTATTAAAATTTAATCAGCTCCTTTGGATTCCTTGACCGCAAAAATTTAACCCCCATTGTTTAGTATTTCACTGCAATTGGTCATGATATTTGCATAGAAATACCCCCCACAGAGGCTGCAATGAACCCGATTAAAAAAATCTCTGTAATTTTAGATTTTTGACCTTTAGCCTTTAACCCTAATAAAAGTAAGTAAAATGCCTGCCCTTTCTGTGATCATCCGACTGTGTAGACCAGGGGAGCCCAACCAGTAGATCGGGATCTACCGGTAGATCTCGGCCTGATCTCAAGTAGATCTCGGGAGATGTGGGGGGGAAAGAAAAAAAGGCGGTGGATAAGAAAATGCAATGGCAGTGTTTGTCCATGTCTGTTGTACTTATGTTGTACTGTTGTAGGCCTATTTATGACAAGTCTGTTGTACTTTATGCTTATATGGACATAAAGTAAAGTGGTAAAACAAAGTAGTGTTGTGTTGTTGTGAAGTTACTGCAGGCTGGCAATGATGCGTGTGGTTTGAAATGTTGATATTGGACTGGTAGATCCCGGAGGGGTTGGCTGCTGAAAAGTAGATCTTGGGTCAAAAAAGGTTGGACACCCCTGTTCTATAGAAACATTTCAGCACCACAGACAGCTCCCTGTGCTTTTCTATAGAAACACTTCAGCACCACAGACAGCTCCCTGTGCTGTTCTATAGAAACATTTCAGCACCACAGACAGCTCCCTGTGCTTTTCTATAGAAACACTTCAGCTCCACAGACAGCTCCCTGTGCTGTTCTATGTTCTATAGAAACATTTCAGCACCACAGACAGCTCCATGTGCTGGTCTATGTTATATAGAAACACTTCAGCACCACAGACAGCTCCCTGTGCTGTTCTATGTTATATAGAAACACTTCAGCACCACAGACAGCTCCCTGTGCTGTTCTATGTTATATAGAAACACTTCAGCACCACAGACAGCTCCCTGTGCTGTTCTATGTTATATAGCAGGGGAGCCCAACCAGTAGATCGGGATCTACCAGTAGATCTTGGCCTGATCATGAGTGGATCTTGGGAGATGTGGGGAGGAAAGAAAAAAAATGAGCGGCTCATTTGAAAGATTGTTGTCTGCTGTCTGTGAATTATGCCAACAGTATTGTTCAACGTGTAATGGACTGTTCTGCAACTTATAATGGACTATTCTGGACTGTTCTTATTATGATTGCATTTGCAATGGCAGTGTTTGCCCAAGTCTGTTGTAGGCCTATTTATGACAAGTCTGTTGTACTTTATGCTTATATGGACATAAAGTAAAGTGGTAAAACAACTAGTGTTGTGTTGTTGTGAAGTTACTGCAGGCCGGCAACGATGCGTGTGGTTTGAAATGTTGATATTGGACTGGTAGATCCCGGAGGGGTTGGCTGCTGAAAAGTAGATCTTGGGTCAAAAAAGGTTGGGCACCCCTGGTGTAGACCATGTACATTTATTATATTAAAACATATCCCCCAAAATGTTTTGTATTGTGTATATAATAATTGTGTGTGTGTGTGTGTGTGTGTGTGTGTGTGTGTGTGTGTGTGTGTGTGTGTGTGTGTGTGTGTGTGTGTGTGTGTGTATGTATATATATATATATATATATATATATATATATATATATATATATATATATATATATATATATATATATATATATATATATATATATATATATATATATACATATACACACACACTCACACAATTATTATTTAATAATTATCCATATATATACATATACAGGCTAACCTGCCATTGATCCGTCCTCCCATTGGTCCGAAATGACTAACCTTATCTCCTAACCCTTACCCTCAGACTGCACCCACACTGCAGGCGGAAAAGCTTGAGAAAAATGCTGCATGCTCTGTGTCACATGACTCTTTTTGACAGGTCGCCAATTGGACTTCATGCTTGTATTTTCCTTCTTCCTGCAAGCTCCCTAGCACAAAACACAACCTTCATACAAGCGTGAAGTCCTGTCCATTGGGAGCGCTCACAGGCTCAATATAACATGTCACAGTGTGGACACAGTCACTCACACACTACGTATACCAACCTGTTTTAAGTGACCAAAGAAGCCTTCTTGGGTCAAATGTCAAATATTAATATGCGATTAATTGAGATTCATTAATTATAATTTGAATATATATATATATATATATATATATATATATATATATATATATATATATATATATATATATATATATATATATATATATATATATATATATATATATATATATATATACACACACACACACACACACACACACACACACACACACACACACACACACACACACACACACACACACACACACACACACACACCTTCGATTCCCCATCTAAGATGTCATTTGATAACCTGTTTTACATTTTTGGATCATTATTGCCAAACATAAACCACATTATCGGTCCTTTGTATCAGATCTCCTTTCAGATCTGCTAATTTCCCATTGTTGGATACATTTTAGATATAAGAAATGTGTGCAAACAGACATGTAAGCCTACCTAGATTGTGTAGATCCATATCAAAATCAATGTCCAGCACTGTAGTGTCTCAGCTGTCCTCTTCTATATGGACTCCATCATTTGACCCACTTTAGTTGAACTTGTTTCCCTCATGGGAACTATATAGGGAACTACCCAGACAGGTGTACACGTCTCACTTCCTCGTGTGTAAACCTCAAAGGTTATCTACCTTTGTTAAAGCAACGTGTACATAATCGTCACGAATACACGATTGCCAATGGGGTCATCCAGACGAGTTGTGACATTGACGGGTCAGAACCTGGGGGCTGTAGCGCTGCAGCCTGAATAGGGACCAACGAGTTGGAAATAGGCCTACTCTGTTTTCAACGAGGGTCGGCTTAAATAAGAACTATTTTTGTCGTACGTGACGACTTGTTTTAAAGTATTGTACAGGAACAAATTAAATCTCTGTAATGTTTATGTTGTACTAAAACGGCCCAAAATAAGGGGATTAAAGGTCATTGAGGCTGGGCTCTTGACTGAGTCCAATTCATTTCTTCCCAGGACTTGTCCCTGTTTGTTATGTCCATTCTCATTATTAGAAGTCTAGAGTAGAAGAGACGCCATGGGATTGGCCCCATGAAGTGAGTGGAGTTGTCATCATTCTGTCTACAGCCTACTAGTAGCCTAATCTGAGTCTCTGAGTTGCCTTAGTGGCTGCCGCCCTCTTTTGGAAGAGTTGTGTATGTGTCACTGTATGGAAAAGTGTATTACTGTAATACCATAGTTAGATGTGTGTGTGTGTGTGTGTGTGTGTGTGTGTGTGTGTGTGTGTGTGTGTGTGTGTGTGTGTGTGTGTGTGTGTGTGTGTGTGTGTGTGTGTGTGTGTTAAATGGTTTCCCCCCAACAGCAAAGAATTCATGCTCTACCCCACTGTTGGTAGGGTTACCTTTATGGAGAGAAGATTTCCGCACATAAGCTCCAATAGTTTTATTCATATAGGATTCAACCTGGTGTCTCACCCGCACCAGTAGGCATAGCCTAACCACCATTTAGATCTCCATATATGGAGATGCTCTGACCTTCCATCAAACCATCATCTGACCTCATCAAACCCTATGTACTCAAGACATGCTCCTTAAATCCATCGCATGCTGATCTGAGCCCTGTTGGGTTAGTTTTGGCATGTGGCCGCTCAGCTGGGCGACCACAGAGAGTGGCAACTGAATTGTTGCTTAAACACCACAGCAAGACCCCCACCTCTGCCAGAAGGTCTAGGCCTAGGGCCTAGACCTTCTGGCAGAGGTGGGGGTCTTGCTGTGGTGTATATCAGTGACCCTAGGTCACTGATAGGCCTATATACAGCCAGTAGGGCATAATGCATTCATTACCACATTGTCATTGGATTTCAACCAAGTTTCAGTAATAAAAAGAAAATCTAAATTATGAGAGGAGAAAACGTTCTGAAGTATAAATGTTTTGTTAGAAACTGACCTGGCATTAATTAACTTTAGGGTAGACGTTTTGTCAAAAACAACTTGCTGCTTATGAGCAGGGAGAGTCTTAGGTTGCAGAGGGACAGCAATTAAGTTAAGGAGGATACAGCACGTTTTAGACAATGTAAGTGAACTCTAGGTGTAATTAATACTGGGATATGCTGAGTAAACAAACCAGTACAGTCAGACGGCACACGGTTGGGAATGGGATTAATACCAACCGGCCACTGGGGGGCAGTAGCAGTAAAGGAATGGCTTATAAACGTTGGGTGAGAATCCGTGCGGCCGGAAGACAGCAGGTGACACACGGGACCGGAAGTCAGTTGGCGTGGTTCACGTGAGACACGGTGTTTACCACAGTTGCAGCGCTGAGAGTACGCTGTATGTTAAATGAAAGTGATTTTTTCCCCCCCAAAACACTAGGATGCAGGCCGTCACGCGCATAAAAGGCAGGACGAGCCCAAAACAAGTGAAAGTTGTGTATGTAAATCACGCCACAGGAGTAGCAGACTGATTGAAGCCAGTGGTGGAGATCTAGTAGCCGGCTGAAGCGCACCTCCCCCCTACGCAACAGCGGAATAGGACTGGAGATGAATTTGTTTACCACTGCTGAGCAAGAGGTCGAGGATGTTTTTAAAGTTGTCTTTTGTGGCAACTGATTGCCGGCCATTTACACCCACGTGAAGAACCAGCTGACTGATGGATGGTGGAATCGACGCCAGAATGATGGGAAGTCTGGCCAGGATAAATTGTGTGTTTGCGCCTGGATAACAATAGGTCAGGGCATTGGGGACCTGTAGGTCGGGCCATACTGTCTGAAATAATTAATACTGAGGGGGTGGAGGAGATCGGGTGTGCTTTATGGCAGGTCGAACGCGACCAGACTGTGATACAGTGTTGGAGTGGACTGCAGCATCATTACGCGCACCAGGCCGTGCGTAAAATCCGCGGCGGTCAGGGACTGGCTCCTCGCCCGATGGCAAGGGATCAACATCCCCAACAACAACAGCTGCACGGCGTACCTGAGTACGATGACTACCCGTGCGTCTGCGGCGGTCAGGGACTGGCTCCTCACCCGATGACGAGGGATCAGCATCCCCAACTTCGTCAGCACGGTCACCAGCATTGCCGAGAGGAGGTGGTGAATGCCCGGCATCCCTCCGTAGCTCCTGGTTCCAGCTCTTCAGCCTTTTTGCCCTGGGAGGGGCAAGTCGATGTTCATCCAGGAGTCCCGCCAGTGGTGCAAAGCTGTTCCCCAGCACAATGGGAGGAGATGCAGCGCGTCTGTTGCGCTTTCTCCTGGAGTGTGCAACTGGTTTCGACCACCCGTCCGCCTTGGTGTTGTCGGTGCGCTTCGGGATGGCTCCCGGTTCCAGCGGCGGCCCTGCCTCCTCCACGGGAGGAGGATAAAGGATCCGCGGCCCACAGCTCCGAGACACGACCAGCTGGGCAGCCTGGGACAGAGCCAGGCACGGACTCCCCCAGATTACCCGGAACAGTGGGGGGACAGACTGTTAGGCATTTGCTACAGTCCGCAGAAGGGGTGAGTGTTTGCATGACAGGGTTAACCGCCACACAAAGTTCAGTGTTCCCCTGCATAGCTGCTTGACAGAAGCTGAAACATGTAAGCGATCTAGAGATCCGATCGTTAAAATGACCAGAGAAATGTAAAAACAACAACCTAAAGGCTGCTAAAAAAATATATGATTAAAAATAACGTGTAAAGTAGTAAAATAAGTTAAGAAACCAGGCGAAGTAGAGAGCTCTTCCAGGGAGTGTAGACGCTGGCGCATGTACATTAGCGAGGACCTATTATATTCAGTGTTGGGAATATTACTTTACCTTGTTAATATATTACTTATTAATTATTAACTTCATTTCAAAGCAATAGGCCTATATTATATTACATTATTACTGTCTGGGCAAGTGTAATATATTAATATTACTATTACATATTACTTAAAAAAACTTTTTACAAAATATATAATTAAATATTTAGTGTCATTATTAATCAAATATTACATAGGCCAGTGGCATACCTACAATAAAGCAAGCGCACTTGGCTTTCTGGCCTAATCCATATGAAATCAACTTGAAAAAAGTCACTCCTGAATAAATAATTTGATGACAAATTATAGAAAATAAGTAATTATTTAACTTCTGCAGTTGTCAAGATAATTTCACAAGAACATTTTCAACGAAATAGATTGACAGAAAGTAATATTGAAAGTAATGCAGTAATGCAGAATATTTGTAATATATTTATATTACAAGTTAGTTCAAGTTACTGCATTTTTATATATTATGTAATATATTAAGTTATGTAGTGCACATGTCCCAACACTGATTATATTAAGATACGTGGAGAAGTGGTGAAGCACATATGTGGCATCATCTTCAATCAAGTGAGTGAAGGCTCTGAGCACGTGGAAAAGCGCTATAAAATGCGATTCGTTCTGTTTTGAACGCTCTCTCTCTCTCTCTCTCTCTCTCTCTCTCTCTCTCTCTCTCTCTCTCTCTCTCTCTCTCTCTCTCTCTCTCTCTCTCTCTCTCTCTCTCTCTCTCCCTCCCACCACCGCAGGCATTCCTTTGCCGTCGGTGACGTCACCACTGGGTGGGCGGTTGTTGGCAGACGCTGGAGTAGGATGCAGAACCATAGAGTATAGACTGAGGTACGACAACTCCGTCTACTTCATGGGGTCAGTCCCATGGAGGATCTTCTACCTAGACCTGAATAGAGAATGGGGACAGCAAATAGGGACAAGTCATGACCCGAAGTAGGCAGAAATGTATTGGACTCAGGCAACAGCCCAGCGTTTATTTTAGATCGTTATTATTATTATTATTTTTTTTAATAGTACAATATAAACATAACATTATTGTACTGTAACATTACTGTACAATACTGTTGGCACGTTGGACACATGCATAAAACGGCTCTTATTTGCGCCGCCCTCGTTGAAAACAATGCATCTCCAACTCCAGTTTGTCCCTTTTCCGGCTGCATGAACAGCGCTCGAGCGCTCATTTTCTGACTCCTCAATGTCGCAACTCTTCTACTACATGGCTCTGGGAGGATGGAAGAAAAGCCTCTCTCTCTATCTCTCCCACTCACTCGCTCAGATCCTGCCTCCAGCAGGCTGTATTATTAGTGCTTTCTTCATCCCCCCACTGCTGGTACCAAAATGGCTGGTGGTGGTAGCGATCATTGTCTGGGATGGTCACTGTAGATCCTTCTGATATACTTGGAATATAATACACATCGCATCCGCTTTGAGCATCACGGAGGATTCGAACGGACCGTTAGGTGACGGCCATAAACCCTAACATCTCGATTTCTCCTTGAAAGGTAAACACAATATATATGCGCATGTTTTATGCTGCTGCTGCTGCAGCATCATCACCACCACCATCGGCGTTTGATTGACACTTGTTTGATCGACCGAACGGATCGATCGCCAGTCAGTAGATTGTATGTTTGTGACGGTTGTATGGTCGTCTCTTGCCTCTCTTTTGTCCGAATTTGCGGTATATGTTGAGGCTATGTTGCTTTGCTTTCCGTACGTGAATCCGTGTTCTCCTGCAGTGTGTGTGTGTGTGTGTGTGTGTGTGTGTGTGTGTGTGTGTGTGTGTGTGTGTGTGTGTGTGTGTGTGTGTGTGTGTGTGTGTGTGTGTGTGTGTGTGTGTGACTTGACTGCAGATGGACGCTCAGAAGGCTGCCTGCCTGTCTGTCTGTCTGTTATTGGCGACATTGTAGCCTAACAACACGCTGACATTCATAACAGCAACATTGTAGCCTAATAATGACGACATATTGTGACATCGTAACAACACCCATGTTTTTGTAAACAACCTAATTTGAAGTGATTCACTTGATTCAAATAGTGTTATTTTTTCTTCTTTTTTGGCTGATCCTCACTACTATAAAGTATGGTGACCTCCGCCCCCAGTGAGCGCCTGGGCCTTCCAACCAGGATCAAGTAGGGGGTGGTTCTTGGTGTATGTGTTGTATTTCGCCTCACTGTAGAGCATGTGCATGTGCACATCATGCTAGGGCAGACCACCAAAATCACCACCCAAATCACTTACTATACCTTTAAACTTGCCAACAGTGCAGCTGTATGGAAAACTTGAATTATCCTCTCCTTCTATATGCATGATAAAAACCCACCATAGACATGTTATGAGCTACAGTACTTTCTGCCAGTAAATGCAAGTGCTGGACTTTGGAGGCACTCGTTTGTAATAACGGGACGGGCTGGTGCCTCCCGCATTATGTTTAAGTTCTGAACAGGTACACAGGGACTAATGATGAGCACTTCCAACACCAATATATAAAAAAGAATCACCTGTAGAGAATCTATTGACAGAAAGTAGCTCATAACCTATGCAGTGGATTTTTATCAAACAAATGCTTTGCAGATAGAAAGAGGATAATTCAAGCTCCCCAAACCACCCGATCCCCACCCATACAGCTGAAATGTTGGTGAGTTTAACGTTGTTTAATACATGCAGATCACAGATGAAAATTTTCATCATTGGGATTCAATGGAGGGTAATGCAACTCTACTGTAGATTCATCCCATTATATGAAACAAAATCTATAGTTAAATAAATCCCTTGCAGATTGAACGTCCATTACACTCTCAAGAGAGTCTACTTAATTCCATTTGTACACTGTCAGAGCCAGTAAGGTTCCATTTGGTTCCATGTCTTAGTATCTTACACTCTCAGTGTTACAGCGATATTTATGTAAAATGGTGCTTTAAACTCATTTTCCAAGCCTTTCGGTCACTTTAGGTGAAGGATTTTGTTTTCTTTTGTTTTATCTTGCTCAAACGTGTTCTTGACCTAAATTACGGTAGTATTACGCAGACTTCCATCCAAATTGTAGCTTCCCCTGCATCTTGTAATTGAAGGCTCAGTCAACCGGCTGTTATCATTGGTGGGAGGAAAGAAAAAGTATTCAGTTTTAGAAACACCGCGCTATACCTCGTTATATAGGCCAAAATGTATTCTGAATCACAGTTTTCTGGAAAAATTCACATTTTCTAGCCTATCTCAGTGGTTTTCAAACTATTTCATGTCAAGAAAAAATAAACTGCTGGAGACTGCTGCGTCTGATTTGCTAAAACGCCGCCTCGCCACCCACAACCCCCCTCACCCCACTCACTTGCGCCGCCTTGTCATGAGCCTGACGAATGTTTTGACAACATGATGTGTTGACAACAATAAATTTCAGGGCCGGCTGCAGGACAAAGCTAGTCTGTCTGCAGGGAAACAGCTGCGGCATCAAAGTAGAAGCGACGTAGAGGGGAAAAAGAAAAAAAAAATACATAGCTATATATTTTTGGGCTAAAAACTCGCCTGTAAGGCATTTAAAGCATTTTGTCCAAATGACTAAATGTGACTGAAACGAACAAGCATTTCAAAAGACTATGGGCTGCATTTTCATCACCGCCAAACCCCTTATCCCTTAACTTCTTTGGCTTTTTAAAATATTAAAAAACAACATTTTCAATAGTTTAAATGGCCAGTCTACAAGCTCACAATGTGTCAATAGATTGGCACGTTGAACTATTCCAAAAGGTTTTTTTCAAAATAGTAAAAAAAAAAAAAATGATAAAGAGTTTTAGGATAAGGGGTTTAGATGGAGCTGACTAAATCTGAAAAAGCCTACTAAAAACAACATTTGGGGTCTATAAGTGTCAGTTTGGTTAGCAAATGGAACAACTCAAAGTAATTGAGCACATTACTTGTGCACGCCATACGTATGCATGCTTGCGTAAATGTCCACTACTGGGTGCCAGGCGGTACATAGATAATAACGCTGTCGTGCGTTGTTGCTGCACACAGTGATAGTTAGAAAGTCTGGTGCATTTTTTTCTGTTACATGCAGAGCACAACACCTCACCCACATTCCTTCACATAAACACTGTTGTTTCTAACCACTGCCCGAATACTTGTGCAGGGACTGACCATGTAGGACGTACCGGGTGTAGTCCCGACGGGCCGCAACCGTATGGGGCCCTCAGCACAGGCTTGTATCAGGCCTGTATTGTACCTTTATATCTTGAATCCTTTTGCCAGCATAATTATTGGGAGAGCGACAAAGGGTTGTTTAAGTAAGTGAATGAATGAATGAATGAATGAATGAATGAATGAATGAATTTCGAATTGCAGCTGTCCGTATATCGGTAGGCAGATGCGTCGAGGGGTGGGGAAAAGTTAAGACAATTTTATAATTATTATTATTATTATGGTTTGCGACGCTGGCAAGAGGGGGGGGGGGGGGGGGGTGGCATGTGAAAAAAATGACAGGGGTTCCAGAATTTGTTGTGACGGACCTGCCGGTAGGTGCCCTTTGCGGATGGTTTTGAAGGAGTCAAGGGATTTGCGTGTCTTTATGACATGTGTACCGGTAGTTGTCTATTGGCTTGTATAATTGTTGCTATTGTTGTCACGTATAAAAGTCGTGGTAGTCTGGATTGTTTCAGTTTCTGCCATTTGCACGCTGGTTGTGGTGAGCCAGTCTGGGCCAAATTTGTATAAAAATGTTCTGGTCTGCATGGGCCAAATTCATTAAAGTTGACCCTTTTTTAAAATATATGTTAAGCATAGTTCACTGAGGTACCAGCTGGCTGATCATTTACAGTATGTCTGGGGTGACTGTGTTTTGGGGGAGAGCTTTCCGACATCCGTTCTTTATTGCCCTCATTCCTACGTGCTATGAATGGTGTGCCCTGGCAGGCTGTGTGTGTGTGTGTGTGTGTGTGTGTGTGTGTGTGTGTGTGTGTGTGTGTGTGTGTGTGTGTGTGTGTGTGTGTGTGTGTGTGTGTGTGTGTGTGTGTGTGTGTGTGTGTGTGTGTGTGTGTGTGTGTGTGTGTGTGTGTGTGTGTGTGTGTGTGTGTGTGTGTGTGTGTGTGTGTGCGCGCGCATGTGCATTGTGCTCATAATCCATAATTCATAACAGCCCGGTGGTTGGTTGATGGTACAGCTGTGGCTCATTGGACAGCTCTGTTGCAGAGCAGACCTGCCACAGTCTTTCCACCTCACCTGAACACAGGCTACACTGTATCAAAGACCGTAATCTGTTTTATGACAGTATGCGCTGACCGATATCAGTTAATTATTAAAGGGTTCATAGTTCGGATGTTTATGGACTGCAAAGCTGGAGGAAAACGGCACTTCGTTCCACTTTGACCCCTCTGTCACGTGGAGCTGTGTTTTTCGAGCGCCTCCAGGCCCCTCCCATACTACCGGCTTTCTGGGTGTGTGCGCAAACGCAGACATTGCGCGCTGTGAGCTTGTAAATCGGTTGTTTTCGAAAAGCTATAATGTACAATATATAGTATGTGTCTGTGTGTATAGGGGGGCCAGGTGTGAAAGTAAATCAGGACAGAGAGGGGGCCTTCCTTCCAATTGGGATCGAATGGGTGACGGGCCTTGGGACAGACGCTGCTGGCCTGTCGCACCCCCCACCCCCACCCCCCCCAATGTAGACCACTTAATTCTCTGTTATGTAACACCACTGCGTGTAACACTGGGGTGTGTTGTTGTGATGAGTTGCCTCCACTTGTCTCTTGTTGCTAGTTGCAACACATTGCGTCTTGGCCACGCTGTGTGATGTGTGACTGAGATCATCACAGAACTATAGCAGGGTTTCAAACCCTTTTCTTATCAAGGTTATTACCACAATTATCCACAAAGTACAATTTAGGAGAAACATATACAACAGTGATGGCATTCAAAACAAGCGTCCCGGGGACCACCAGTGGTCCTTGGGGGCATTTCAGGTGGAGTGTTGGCAAACAAACCTTTAACAAAGACCTTTAACTCCCTCGAGTTAAAATATTGTAGAAGTAGAAGATGTAATATATATTTTTTGCCTGTTATGCAGCTTTGGACTGTATTCAAAATCACAGCCGATGACAAAAAGTATTCTAAATCTAGGCCAATAGAAGCTAAATGTCATCAGTTGATGGTCTGTGGCTTAAATTGTGAATAAACAATGGGCCTTGACACGAAAAGGTTTGAAAACCACAGACAAGTATACCGTAAGCCATATCCCTTTGATGAACTGAGTAAGAATAGTCCTCTAGGGTATTATGGCGGGCTATGACTGGGATGTGACGTGGTTATGAACATATGGCCCATCAAACGATAACACAAATAGCCTCCTGGGGTGGCATGCACGCTCGCTATTACATGACACAAACCGTACGCCGAATGACGCGTCCTTTTGCAGTGATTCACCCGTCGCTCGACACCTCAGAAATAAACCGCTGCGGCGGCTATATCTGGTGGGTGATATGTCCTGAGGGTGACAGACAGACAGACAGACTTACAGACACACAGACAGACTTACAGACACACAGACAGACAGACAGGTGCACAGACAGGCAGGCACGCAGGCAGACATTGTGAATGTGTTCACGCATGCATGCACACAATTCAAAAATAGCAGGGCTATAAGCTATGGCGTGTCACTTTGCGCCACACCGCAAGCTTGTAGATCGGAGCTATTTCGGGGAAGAAAAGAAAAAGAAATCCCCAAATTTGACATGAATCTCCTAATTTTCTTTAAGCAAACACCCTAACTCTGCTTGGCACGAATGTCCCCTGCCTGAAACAGCAACATACTGTACTTTGAGGGTGTGTGTTAACGCTCTCAAGAGTTACAGTTACTATAATGGTCCATTTGGTTACCAACTGTCCATCATTTAGCTGGGGACCACCTGGAATCCTCTCAGGGACCACTGGTGGTCCCCGGACCACCTGTTGAAACAACAGTATATATGCGTGCCATGTTATGACAAGAAGCAAAACAATGTTGTGTGGCAAGGCTTAATTTAGCCACCATGGATCCCTGCTAGTTGCCAGCATGACATGCATTCATAGTATTCATGCAGCAATGCAGTTGGCCAGAGAGAGTCTGTCTGTCTGCCTTGTGTCTGTACTGGACTGTATTGTCAGTCGTTTTCAACCAGTGGCCCAGGGACCACCAGTGGGCCTTGACGGTGGCCCTAACGGGTCCCCATGCACACAGCTAAAAATGTGGATGAGTTGGTGGTAGATGTTTAACTCCTAGTTAAAAGCACATTTCACCTTTTTTCACCACTACTTCCTTCCTGGGCTACTGTGTGTGTGTGGCAGGGGTCAATCATCTTCGTTAGAACTCTACCCAGTTACATAATGTCGAGGGATTCATATTTTGAACGTTGCCGGGGACATTGAGGACAGACGCCATTGCAGGCAGCAACACATTCTTTGGTCATACTTGGCTCTCGACAGGCTGAAAGTCACCAAACAGCGGTGGCTCCGTCGGGTCAAGTGCCGAATAATAAATAACGGGCCTCGATTACGAAGCCGGGCTGAAGGCCGCTGCTGAGCGAAACCTACAGCGCGCCATTCGTTCGCACCTGGCCGTCCCCATGCCAACACGTTGAAAATAGCGCTGTCAACAATGCATTGCATGCATGGCGCTTTGTGAGACTGCTATGTCTTGAGCTTTAGGACTGCGGTCTCGCTGGTCAGCTCTCAGTAACCAGGGTTATTAGTCTGATAACTCTACTGTTGTATTGGTCACCTCCCACTACACCAGTATAGTGCTAATGCCCTGATACACTAGTAATGTTTTGATCAATATCAACTAACAATGTCAACATCAACGAGGCAACATGATGAGACACATGGCAACAGGCAATACCTCCCATTGAAGGGGAATTCCACCCATTTTACAAGCTTCTAAAAGAAAAATTATTAACATAGTGAAACACAATCAAGTTGTGTTTCACCATGGTAATTGTGTGTGGCTTCAGTTAAGAAGGATCTGGGGTGATCATGGAACTCCATCTTTAATGTAAGTGGCTCTCGATTAAGAGCGTCTGATTAATGCCTGTAAATTGTGTGTGTGTGTGTGTGTGTGTGTGTAGCGGGGGTCCCACTGAGCTTTCATCATGGACACCACCACCTCCATCAAGATGACCACGCTGGCCATCCAGAACCTCTTCTCATACGTGGAGGAGGAGAACCTGGCGGCCATGAAGGCCCACCTGGACCGCTTCAAGGATGTGGACGGGCGCAGCGACGTGAGTGAGGCGACCACACGCATGTTTACAACCACAAAAACACACCACAGACGCCTCCAATACCTTTCAACCATAGAACACTAAACTGAATTTTGTTACTCCATCACTAAACACGGGTATATTTTACCCAATGTAACTATTTAATAAAATATATATATATATATCTCATCAGAATACATATGAGTATACATATGAGTATCATCAGAATTATATGAGTACAATCAATACATGGCAACTTGGGGTACTCTTCTTTTTTCATTTCATCATGGCTTTTCACAAAAAAAAAAAACATATATCATATGGGGGGTTCTTTAAAATCTTTTTTTAAATCTTGTACAGGAAGAAAACATGACATACAGTATGTTGGATTTAGTTCGAATGGATTTTGAATCTGTGATTAATCCAATTAAAATTTTGAATCATTCAACAGCCCAAATACAGCATATATTTGTGTGTTTGTGTACAGAATGGACAGACTCCATTGATGCTGGCGTCTGAGCAGGGCAGTCTGGACATCGTTCAGGAGCTGATCAGGAGAGGAGCCGATGTCAACCTGGATGATGTGGTGAGAGATCCTCTCTCTCTCTCTCTCTCTCCCTTTCTCTAAGTCAGTGGTTTTCAACCAGTGGTCCCTGAGATAAACAATGGAAAGTTGCTTAACCAGATGAACTCTTTGAGAGCATAAAACGTGTAAAACATCAAGCCGCCCCTCGAAATCGCCAGTACCCCCATAGCACCCCCAGTCACAATTTTCTGGAGTGTAAAACATGAAACCAAATGGTTTCATGTTTTACACTCTCAAGAGTTAAAATATTCCTCATGTGACTGAGCCCCAAGTCTACACAACTAGAGAATGTAGAATATTAATCGTCACCTTAATCTGTATGGTTGCCTGTTTTGTTTTGCAAATCCAGGATGGAATTGTGGACAAAAGCAAAAGAAATCTTTAGTTTTGGGGGTCTGTGGAGCTAAAATATATCCTCCAATTGTGGTCCGTGGCTCAAATTGTGAATAATAGTAGTGGGTCCTGGTATCAAAAAGGTTCAAAACCACTGCTCTAGGTCGTTCAGTTGCTAGGCTACGGTTGCTAGGATACAGCATAGCGACCTATCTGTTTCCGTGGCAACTGGTGACTCTCCCTATCTCCTCTCTCGTCAAATGAAATGAACGCTATGCTGGTCAGAACATACTACTCAATCAAAAAAAAGGGATGGATGGCCGTCTGGCTGGCTTCCCTCTGTCATTCCTCCTGCATTGTCTCACAATTTTGGAGATAACTGGTAAAATGATGGTCAAAATAACAATTCTTCTACATTTTCTTAATGTGTAGATTCTTGAAAATTAAGTAATTCAGATGTTTAAATATAATTTAACTCTTGAGAGTGTAAAATGAGGATTCATTTCACGATCTCAAGAGTGACACTTCTATAAGGGTCCATTTGGTTACCAACCATGCATCATTTAGCTTGGGACCACCTGGAATCCTCTCACGAACCACTGGTTGAAGACCACTGCTCTATAGCAGGGGTTTTCAACCTTTTTGTTGCCAGGGCCCACTATTTATTCAGAATTTGAGCCACGGACCACCACTTGAGGCCATTTTAGCCCCACAGACCCCAAAACTAAAGATTTCTTTTGCTTTTGTCCATCTTCTAGTTGTGTAGACTTGAGCTAATTCAGATTCAGCTAGTTCATTTTTACACTCTCAAGAGTTACATCTGGTTAACCAACTTAGCTGGGGACCACCTGGAACCCTCTCAGGGACCACTGGTGATCCTCGGACCACCTGTTGAAAACCCCTGCTCTATAGTACTATATATGCTCACTGAGTCTCTCGATTTTTGTGATACTGATATTTGCATTGGCTAGTGTTACTGGCTAGTGTTAGCCTGAATATCAGACTCGAGCTCTGACTCAAGCTCTTGAGCCTGAAATTGTCCACTGTCTGTGATATTTCAAGGGGGAGGGTACCAAACTATCCAGAGGTTGTTGTAAATCATGTGGCTAATGGGCTAGCTTGTTTGCAAACCACACAGCCAATGAGCGCTACATTTTTATCCCCCCCAAGGGATAGAAATGAACTATGAACTATTTTGAAGTAAGTAAGCAAGTATAATGTATTTATCCATATGAAGCTTACTAGCCTGATCCTTAAAGCATGTCTGGTGGTCGCCCCGGTGCCCCCATCTCCCCTCCCCTCATGGCACCCCAGACAACTGCCTAGTCTGCCTAGTGGTAGAAACGCCCCTGGCTTTGATATGTATACTGCTCTGGCAATAGAGGTGTCCTCTGTTATGTCAATAAATACATCTCCCTCTGTCTCTCTACCCCCTCCATCCAGGACTGTTGGTCAGCTCTGATCTCAGCAGCCAAGGAGGGTCATGTGGAGGTGGTCAAGGAGCTGCTGGAGAACAGTGCTTACATAGAGCACAGAGACATGGTAAACACACACGCACACACAACACACACAACGGACTGGCCTTGTGCTTCCTGCTGTGCATGAGGAGTCCACGTCCTGACAAGGGTGGGGGGTTTGGAGAAACTATGTTGAAACTTGGGTTTGTGTGTGTGTGTGTGTGTGTGTGTGTGTGTGTGTGTGTTTGTGTGTGTGTGTGCATATCAGGGGGGCTGGACAGCTCTGATGTGGGCAGCGTATAAAGGTCGCCTGGAGGTCACCAAGGTGCTGCTGGAGAACGGAGCCAATCCCAACACCACTGGACAGGTAGGGGGCGGAGCTACAGGCACCCACAGAGCTACAGGCACCCACTTATATATTGTTACTTTTGATTAAAGTTTGATTAACTGTAAAACTCTACAACTGTGTGTGTGTGTGTGTGTGTGTGTGTGTGTGTGTGTGTGTGTGTGTGTGTGTGTGCGTGTGCGTGCGTGTTTGTGTGTGTGCGTGCATGAGAGCAGCAGTACAGTGTGTATCCCATCATCTGGGCAGCAGGCAGAGGTCACGCCGACATCGTCAAAGAGCTGCTGGACAACGGAGCCAAGGTCAACTGTTCTGATAAGGTCAGTAAGATGAGTTAGTGTTCAGGGGCTTCGGCTTACTATGGTCTTTAAAACAACTGTCCTTTACAAGACCATGAATGCAGCATTTCTATGGTCTGTAAAACAACTGTCCTTTACCAGAGTACTGAAACCGGACATTTCTCTACATTTTACTATTGAAATCACTACATAAATTACTCATCACAATAGCAATTGAGTAGTCAAATGGTCGTTTTGTGTAGACATTTTGTAGTAGTGATGAGTAGTGATTCAATAATGTTTTTTCATGAGAATGGGTAACAATTTTGCGTGACCTTGACTGGGTAACATAATTCTGTGTAACACATACATCAACAAACCTGACTGGGTAACAGAATTCTCTCTCTCTCTCTCTCTCTCTCTCTCTCTCTCTCTCTCTCTCTCTCTCTCTCTGTCTCTCTCTCTCTCTCTCTAGTATGGGACCACTCCCCTGATCTGGGCATCCAGGAAGGGTCATTATGACTGTGTGATGCACCTGTTGGAGAACGGAGCTGACGTGGACCAGGAGGGAGCGGTACGTAGACACATGCACAGCACGTCGTACACATGCTCACACACTACAACTAAGAGAATCACCGTTTTATAACCGAGCCACACTGAATTACTTGTTTTGATAAGCTGTTGAAATAATGTGGCTTGAAGCAGAGCCAGAGAGCAAGACAGAGTTACACAAACTTCACGGGGCTTCAGTCCAAACAGACTTCTATTCAAAATGGAGACAACTGACCTCCATTTGGGACGAGTCCTGGGCCGGAGGTAGACAGAAACGCATAGGACTCAGGCGGACATCTTTAAAGATCTCAAATCCCTCTATTTTAACGTCTCTGTAATGTTTTTAATGAGACGTTAGTTGTTACTGTACAGTATTTTTGTCATGTTGCACACATGCCTAAAATTGTTCTTATTTGTGTCACTGTGCCCCAGTTGAAAACAAACAAACAAACTTCTACTTGTCTGCATGAACAGCGCTCAATGTCCCAACTCTTGTGCCGCCACTGTTGAAAACAATTTGTTTCAAACAATTTGTTTCAAACTTCTACTTGTCTCAAACTTCTACTTGTCTCAGTTCAAGGCTGCATGAACAGCAGCTTGAGCACTCAAGTTTTTGACCCCTCAATGTCACAACTCGTCTTCTGCTAGATGTCTCTGTTTCGACCGATTAGACCGTTTCCTCGAAACATCCTGTCTCTAAACAAGCCTGTCTCTCCTGTGGCGTGTCGCGACGGTGTGTTTCAGAACTCCATGACGGCCCTGATCGTGGCTGTGCGGGGGGGCTTCGTGGACGTGGTGAAGGAGCTGCTGAAGCGCACGCCCAACGTCAACATGACCGACAAGGACGGCAACACGGCACTCATGATCGCTGCCAAGGAGGGACACACCGAGATCGTCCAGGACCTGCTGGACGCCGGCACCTACGTCAACATCCCTGACCGGGTAACGGAACGCCGCGTGACACGTTGTTAACCCTTTCTGTACCGTACGCGTTCTGGTGTTCTAAGCATTATTAGCAGAATTAGCTTTACTTCACATTATTTAGCATTATTACCATGACTCAGCATTATTTGCATTATTAACAACACTTAGCATTAGCATTGCTTAGCATTATTAGCATTACTTATTTAGCATTATTATTTTTTATTATTAGCATTACTCAGCATTATTAGCATTAGCATTACTTTGTATTATTAACAGCACTTAGCATTAGCATTACTTAGTATTATTAGCATTAGTTAGCATCGCTTAGCATTACTTATCATCATTGGCATTACTTTAGTTATTGAATAATATCAGACCTACAAGCTCATAGCGTGCCACACAACACCAAATCTGACTGGGTAACGCAGGCTGATTGTCCACATGTGCTTTATTTCCCACCAAATGATGGTGACACAACATGGACACAACATGCATCGCGTGGCTAGTTTTGAATGACAATTACTTGATTGAATGTCAATACTTTCATCATGTACACAGTGCACACAACCCTGCTCCGTTATGACCGTGTGTGTGTGTGTGTGTGTGTGTGTGTGTGTGTGTGTGTGTGTGTGTGTGTGTGTGTGTGTGTGTGTGTGTGTGTGTGTGTGTGTGTGTGTGTGTGTGTGTGTGTGTGTGTGTGTGCGCATGCGTGTGACAGAGTGGAGACACGGTGCTGATAGGAGCGGTCAGGGGAGGTCACGTGGAGATAGTCAGAGCTCTGCTTCACAAGTACGCCGACATCGACATCCGAGGACAGGTGAGAAGTCCCATAGTTGTCTGGACGTCGAGTCGGGCTGCAAGAAGCCATAAGACGGGATCAAGCAGTGGTTTTCAACCAGTGGTCCAGGTACCACCAGTCCTTGAGAAATTTTGAGGTGGTCCCCAGCTAAATGGTGGACAGTTGGTAACCAAATGGACCCTTATAGTTCTCTAACTCTTGAGAGCGTTACAATGAAACCAAATGGACCCTTACGGGTCTCCTAAATTATGGACACAAACGGTGGTCTGTGGCTAAAATGCAGAATAAATAGTGGGCCCTGGTATGAAAAAGGTTCAAAAACACTGCCCCCCCCCCCCCCCCCCCCAAAAAAAAAGCAAAATACACAAGGAGCTAAAATGTAGTCGTGTGAGCTTCGTTTAATGAGAGATCCTCTCGACCGTGTGTGTGCATGCGTGTGTGTTGGCGCGCGTGTGTGTGTGTGTGTGTGTGTGTGTGTGTGTGTGTGTGTGTGTGTGTGTGTGTGTGTGTGTGTGTGTGTGTGTGTGTGTGTGTGTGTGTGTGTGTGTGTGTGTGTGTGTGTGTGTGTGTGTGTGTGTGTGTGTGCGTGCGTGCGCGCGTGCGTGTGTGTGTGTGTGTCACACAGGAGAGTAAGACAGCTCTGTACTGGGCCGTGGAGAAGGGCAACGCCACCATGGTGCGAGACATCCTGCAGTGCAACCCTGACACCGAGAACTGCACCAAGGTCAGACTCTCTTCCCGTCCCACGGTGATGACATCATCGCCCAATTGCACATATTTTTTAGACAATAAGGTTTTTGTTGACTAAAATTAGACTAACCACAAATCATTTCAGAAGATTAAAAAGTGTCTGTTTTCAAAAGACTAATAGAAAATAGAAAATCAAACTGAGACTAATGAACATTTTATTTTCATTTGTCTCCCCTTTAATTAGTTGAACATCCTGTATGTATATTGCATATTAAAACCTGATCTTTCTTCATCAAAGGAGTATGCCTTCGATTTCTCAGTAATTATCTTGAACAATAAACATTTGCCTGCCTGTCTGTCTGTTCCGACAGGACGGAGAGACTCCTCTAATCAAGGCCACTAAAATGAGAAACATTGACATTGTGGAGCTGCTGCTGGACAAAGGAGCCAAGGTGTCCGCCGTGGACAAGGTGAGACGCTGAGTGGACGCCACAACGCTGGCATTGTGGGAGCTCATCTGGTAACAGGAAGGCTATGCCAAATAAAACCCAGCCCTGATTATAGGTTACGCCATCGCAAACACTTCATGGGACTGGTCCAATGGCATCAAGCTGTGTTTCACCATATTAATGGTTTTTCTTTTAAGACCTTTTTTAAGACCTTTTTTTCTGATAGTGTACAAAATGGAATAGTGGGACTATTTGGTTCAATTTGTACACTATCAGAAAAAAGAAATTGGAAATGTCCCTGTTTTGTCCCTCTCTCAGGCTGCAACAGCCCTCCCGGAACTCAGTTTTGCTAACGCCTCAATGTCACAACATTTTCGAGTATTATTTGGGCCAAGCCTTCATGTATTCGCTCATCTGGTTCAAAAGTCGCAGGCGAAAACCCCATTCACACCTGGCGATCGGTCATATTGGATCAGGCTATCTCCAGAGGTTGTAGACTATTAGTAAAATGTAATACATGGCATGCAGACATAGCACTACCGGTATATAGTATCTAGAGGCGTAGTTTGGTTATATAGATCAGTGGTCCGGGGACCACCAGTGGTCCCTGAGAGCATGCCATGTGGTCCCCAGCTAAATGATGGACATCTCGTAACCAAATGGACCCTTATAGATCTCTAACTCTTGAGATTGTAAAATGATACCAAATGGAAATAAATCTTTAGTTTGGGGGTCTGTGGGTTCTAAAATGACACCAAATGGTGGTCCATGGCTTAAACGCTGAATAAATAGTGGGCCCTGGTATGAAAATGGTTGAAAACCTCTCAGTTTAAGTGTTAAAAGCCTGCTCTGTGTATGTGTGCGTGTGTATTTGTGCGTGTGTGTCCCCAGAGAGGAGACACGCCGCTTCACATCGCCATCCGCGGCCGCAGCCGGCGCCTGGCGGAGCTGCTCCTCCGCAACCCCAAGGACGGGCGGCTGCTGTACCGTCCCAACAAGGCCGGGGAGACGCCCTACAACATCGACTGCAGCCACCAGAAGAGCATCCTCACGCAGATCTTCGGAGCGCGTGAGTATTAAGTGGCCGTGGCGGCTAGCACGTCGCCAAACTGGCGAGGGGTCGTCTGTTTTTCGACGCCATTCAACATTTTGAAACCTTTGCTGTTTTCGTCCAGCCTGACTATGCTTTTCAGGATGTCACTCATACCGTGTTTGAATGTTGAAAATGGGGGGCCTTACCCTTTAAGCACCCCACAAAGTGAAATGAACTGGCGCGGTGACCTCCTTCTTCTTCTTCTCCTCAGGCCACCTGTCTCCCACCGAGACGGATGGGGACATGCTGGGCTACGACCTGTACAGCAGCGCCCTGGCAGACATCCTGAGTGAACCCACCATGCAGCCGCCCATCTGCGTGGGCCTGTACGCACAGTGGGGCAGCGGCAAGTCCTTCCTGCTCAAGAAACTGGAGGGTGAGCGATCATATGAACCACACGGCATCCGGGGGGTGGTCCCCAGGTGGTCCCCAGCTAAATGGTGGGCGGGCTGGTAACAGAATGGACCCCTGTTTACTCTTGAGGAGTGGTTTTCAACCTTTTTCATGCCAGGGCCCACCAGTTATTCAGCATTTTAGCCACAGACCACCTTTGATGTTGAATTAATCTCTCAGTGTTTTTGTCCACAATTTAGGAGAGAATTGGCCAAGTGTTGGTCAACATGACAATCCTTCTACATTTTCTAAGTGTTGTAGATTCTTGAAAATGAGGTAATTCAGACGTTTAAATATAATGCTCTCAAGAGTTACAGATCTATAAGGGTCCACTCCATTTGGCTACCAACTATCCATCATTTAGCCTGGGTACGACCTGAAAGCCTCTCGGGACCCACTCTTTGAGAGTTTAGAAATGAAATATATATCAAGCAGTGCCACTATAGTGCATTTTGGATTTTGGCAGTTGGCAACACTGCTAATAGCCTCTCCTCTGTCCTCTTCTCCAGATGAGATGAAGACGTTTGCAGGCCAGCAGGTGGAGCCGTTGTTCCAGTTCAGCTGGCTGGTGGTGTTCCTGTCAGTGCTGCTGTGTGGGGCGGTGGGGCTGGTCCTGGGCTTCACCGTGGACCCCCGACTGGCCATGGCCATCTCCCTCAGTCTGCTGGCCTTGCTCTACCTCTTCTTTGGTATGTTGAAAGGATTTATATTTGTACCACCTCTAAGGTGTCTTGAAAAAAATGAACAGGGCGGCCTCTTTTGCAAACCCGTAGAAATGTTCTATGGCAGTGGTTTTCAACCTTTTTTGATCCCAGGGCCCACTATTTATTCAGCCTGTGCGTGTGTGTGCGTGCGTGCGTGCGTGCGTGCGTGCGTGCGTGCGTGTGTGTGTGTGTGTGCGTCAACCAGTGGTGGTGTACTTTGGCGGGCGTCGTGAGGGCGAGGGCTGGAGCTGGGCGTGGATGATCAGCACCCGGCTGGCGCGGCACATCGGCTACCTGGAGCTGCTGCTGAGGCTGATGTTCGTCAACCCTCCGGACCTGCCTGAGCAGAGCACCAGAGCCCTGCCTGTCAGGTATGATATGAGCAGAGCACCAGAGCCCTGCCTGTCAGGTATGATATGAGCAGAGCACCAGAGCCCTACCTGTCAGGTATGATATGAGCAGAGCACCAGAGCCCTGCCTGTCAGGTATGATATGAGCAGAGCACCAGAGCCCTGCCTGTCAGGTATGATATGAGCAGAGCACCAGAGCCCTACCTGTCAGGTACTGTATGATATGAGCAGAGCACCAGAGCCCTGCCTGTCAGGTATGATATGAGCAGAGCACCAGAGCCCTGCCTGTCAGGTATGATACAGTATGAGCAGAGCACCAGAGCCCTACCTGTCAGGTATGATACAGTATGAGCAGAGCACCAGAGCCCTACCTGTCAGGTATGATACAGTATGAGCAGAGCACCAGAGCCCTGCCTGTCAGGTATGATACAGTATGAGCAGAGCACCAGAGCCCTGCCTGTCAGGTATGATACAGTATGAGCAGAGCACCAGAGCCCTGCCTGTCAGGTATGATATGAGCAGAGCACCAGAGCCCTACCTGTCAGGTATAATATGAGCAGTGGGCCAGAGCCCTACCTGTCAGGTATGATATGAGCAGTGGGCCAGAGCCCTACCTGTCAGGTATGATATGAGCAGTGGGCCAGAGCCCTACCTGTCAGGTATGATATGAGCAGTGGGCCAGAGCCCTGCATGTCAGGTAAACCAGAGGTCCACCTGTTGAAAACCCCTGCTCTATGGTGTCATATGTCCATGTATGTTCCAGTTCTATGGAATGTATGGAATGGATATGCTAACAAACATGAAGATGTGAAGATGTGAACATCTTCACATTTTAGTTATAGTGTTTTAAGGCATATACGTGTCTTATTAACCTGGGATCCTTTTAAAATCCTTGATGACTATTTCTCTGCATTTGATGTATTTTGTGTTGTTCTTGCTCCGTGCCACGGAGTGGCACGGCATGAGCTTGCAGGTCTGATGTTTTTAAAAATGGTGAAAATGTGGCATAAATCTTTGAATCATTGTTATTTTTGTGCCCCCCCACCCACCCCCCCGACAGGTTCCTGTTCACAGACTACAACCGCCTCTCCAGCGTGGGAGGAGAGACGTCCATGGCTGAGATGATTGCCACGCTGTCGGACGCCTGCGAGAGAGAGTTCGGCTTCCTGGCGACCAGGCTGTTCAGGGTGTTCAAGACCGAGGAGGCACAAGGTCTGTTTTTGTTTTTGTTCGCATTCAGAATGGATCGTATTTACACGGCGGCCATGTTGTCAGCAACAGTGTTGTTTTTGGCAGGCATTTTATAGTTTTCTTATTAGTCGTAGTCTTTTGGACGAAATGCGTATTGATTTTTAATCTCATTTTAGTCATGGACAATGTTCTTATTTAGTCTTACTCATATGTTGTCAGTTCTATCCTTAAGTCGAGGGAAACTCCAAAGGGTTTTAGACAGTTTTAGTCATTTTAGTTGACGGAAACTTAAAAGGCTTTAGGCACCAGGCAAACCAGGCATCCTTAATGAACTGGTGGGAGAGGCCACATAAAAAGTAATTTTAAAACGGCTTTAGGGTGGAAACAAATCATGGCACGCCACCTTTAACTTTTGAGAATGTACCATATCCATTATCACATCAATGCAAGCCAATAGACGTTAAGCTGACCTGTTTTCATCCCATTCCTGAAACCTTCACAAACACAGGTGTCTTAATTACAGTCAGAAATGCTCTGTTTTTAATCCCATTCTGGCATCCAGACACTGTATTATCCAGTTTAAACTAACACATTCTTTCTGTATATTCTAACATTACATTAGAATATACACTATATCTGAACACAGTGATATAAATAAGCCACATAGCAGTACAGCGGCAGAGCTGAGGGACGTTTGTAAACATCCATGTGCTGCATGTAGTATATAGCTCATCGTACAGTTGTCCCTCGCTCTCTGCACCCCATAGCCTACACCAGGCTTCCTCAATAGGCGGCCCGCGGGCCACTAGGGGGCGCTGCCTATCCTTAATCATATTGCAGGCTGTCTGGCACTTTTGGAACCACATGGACCATGTCCATTCCAGATCGTTTTTGTTCCATTTGTACTCTCAGTTCCTAGCCCCCTAGTGGCAACAAATAAAACTTCTATAACTAAGATTACCCTCTTACAGTTAAGTTGACATGCTTTGAAAAATAAACTAAATAAATATTATAAAAAATTGGGATAGCAGATATAAATAGCATTAAATAGGGGGCATTAGCCTATGCATGTCAAACTGGGCACCCTTCAAATTAAAATCACAAGAATCACTGCTATCACTGTCATACAAACAAGTGGGTTTTGCCCTGAAAATTAATTTATTTTCACTCTCAAGAATTAAAGATCTAAGAGGGTCCCTTTGGTTATCAACTCTGCATAATTTAGCAGGAGATCACCTGAAACCTCTCAAGGACCATTGGTGGTCCCAGGACCATTAGTTGAGAACCTGTTCTACCAGTAAATTAAGATATTTCACTTCCAAGATTTATTTTGGTTATTTTATCAGCTAAGCCTAAGGCTTATGTAAATACCCCAAACAGTTGCTTGAGTCACTCAGTTTTTATTTGTTTGATATGAAGGGGACAGGGCAGCTAAAATGAATATCAACTTAACTTAAAAACTGTGTCCGGGGTGTTCACAAAAGCCTAAGTAGATGTTAAAATGACCAAACCTTTTTTGGAAGTGAAATGTCCTTTTAATTAATTAACGAAAAAATAAAACCTCAAATTTTCGCACGCATGGACTCGGCCCCTGGCTTGGTACCGCCTTCAAAATATGGCCCTCGAGCAAAATTAATTGAGGAACCCTGACCTACACCTTTAACACTCAAGTAAAGTACCTTTAATAACTCTGGGTGTCCATGTGTTCATCTGTCCTCCTCAGGGAAGAAGAAGTGGAAGCAGACGTGTTGCATTCCGTCCTTCATCATCTTCCTCTTCGTCCTGCTGTGTCTGGTGACTGGCATGTCCCTGCTGGCTGTCTTTAAGGTCAGTGTCTGTCAGACACTGTCTGATGACCACCACAGTCAGTGTCTGATGACCACCGCAGTCATTGTCTGATGACCACCGCAGTCAGTGTCTGATGACCACTGCAGTCAGTGTCTGATGACCACTACAGTCAGTGTCTGATGACCACTACAGTCAGTGTCTGATGACCACTACAGTCAGTGTCTGATGACCACTACAGTCAGTATCTGATGACCACTACAGTCAGTGTCTGATGACCACTACAGTCAGTGTCTGATGACCACTACAGTCAGTATCTGATGACCACTACAGTCAGTGTCTGATGACCACTACAGTCAGTGTCTGATGACCACTACAGTCAGTGTCTGATGACCACTGCAGTCAGTGTCTGGTGACCACTGCAGTCAGTGTCTGATGACCACTACAGTCAGTGTCTGATGACCACCACAGTCAGTGTCTGATGACCACTACAGTCAGTATCTGATGACCACTGCAGTCAGGGTGTGATGACCATTAAGGTCAGTATCTGATGACCACTACAGTCAGTGTCTGATGACCACTGCAGTCAGTATCTGTTGACCACTACAGTCAGGGTGTGATGACCACTACAGTCAGGGTCTGATGACCACTACAGTCTTGTAGTTTCCTGCTTGATGACTACAAATCGGACTACAAGATGACGTAAATGATCCTCCACTACCAGGCCGGTTCACACACCGATTTTACAGACAAGGTTCTAGGGTTCTAGCGTAGTCAGTGTCTGATGTCTGTCTTTCAAGTCAACCAATGTATTCCCCTGCGACCCTGCAGGTGGACGGGGACAACGCGGAGGTGAACGCGGTGCTGGTGTCCATGGCCAGTGTGGTGGGCCTAGCGGTCCTGCTGAACGTGAGGACCTGGTGGAGGGTCAGCGACTCGGTGCTCAACTCCCAGAGGAAGAGGCTGCACGGCGCCGCCAACAGGATGAGCAAGCTGAAGAGCGAGGGCTTCATGAAGGTACCAGCGTTCAGCTTGGGGCTTTTTAAAGGGGAATTCCAGACCAAAACACACACCCCCCCTCCTTAATTGACCCCCGTTGCCATAGTAACCTACCTGGTAGATTGCATTCGTCGCTGTCCTCAAATGGTCTACAGACAGCCATTATTAGCCTAGCATTGTGTTTTTAGCCACTGTACTCTGTCCAGGTGTGTGCCCTGCAGTGTTGCACAATTCCTCCATGTGCCAGTGGCTAAAAACGCCAATAGCCACCAATCTACAAGTTCATAGCGTGCCACCAAGTGGCGCGCTATGAACTTGTAGATCTGATATTTTGGGGAAAATGGTGAAAATGTGGCACAAATCTTTGAATCATTTCTCTCACATTACTGAGGGGGAGGCGAAGCTGTCCTATTGCCTGATTCCACCGTTATCTGGTGGTCCTGCTCTCCACCCCTTCCCCTCTCATCTCCAGGTGCTGAAGAGTGAGGTGGAGCTGATGGCGCAGATGGCCAGGACCATCGACAGCTTCAGTCAGAACCAGACACGTCTGGCAGTCATCATTGACGGCCTGGACTCCTGCGAGCAGGACAAGGTCCTGCAGATGCTGGACACGGTGAGAGAGCGAGAGGGAGACGGAGCGAACACACCCTAAGTGGTCCCACCCTAAGTGGAGTCCAGCAGTGCAGCCCCCAACCACTTTTGTGAGCTGCGTTCGCTTCCCATGCAAGTAAAGGAGTCTTGAGAAGAAAGGCTCAATTATGCTCCACGGTGCATGATTGAAGCGGTTTAAAATGGGGTTTCACCTTAATCGGTGAAAGCAGTGAGGCGTTACTCGCTGTGATGTCCTTAAGGATTGACTCCGCCCACCTGAGGTTTAGAGGCGATGTTTATGTGAGGTCCTAGCTATTTCTTATTTACAAGGGGCTTATTCATTTTGTGTCAATAAAATAACCCCAAAAGTCCTAAACCATCAGGATATGGTACATTACTGCATTTATTTTGGCTGTTTTTCAAGCATTTTCAAGCAATCGCTTGCTGTAAATCCTGCTGAAATTAGGTGAATATCACAGGCCTATACTGTATGTCATAATTGATAATACGTGTGGGCAGCCATTATGCTCCACGTCTGGAAGAAAAATCCACCGGTGTAGAGAGGCCCTTTGGCTTTTGGGGGCCCAGGGGCATTGAGGAGTTACGAAGATGATCATATTGCCTGACCTCCATCGACAACATCTCTTCAAATTCATTTTGACTCCTTTTCCCTTCCTTCTCCTCCTCTTCTACTTTTTTATGTTTCTCTCTGCTGCTTGTCTATCCTCCCCCCGCCCCACTCGCCAGGTGCGTGTGCTGTTCTCCAAGGGCCCGTTCATCTCCATCTTCGCCTCGGACCCCCACATCATCATCAAGGCCATCAACCAGAACCTGAACAGCGTGCTGCGGGACTCCAACATCAACGGCCACGACTACATGCGCAACATCGTCCACCTGCCCGTCTTCCTCAACAGTCGCGGCTTGAGCAGCGCCAAGAAGATGTGCGTGGCCACGCCGCAGAACGGAGACGCTGGGAACCCCGAAGGTACTTGCAGTACCTGCTGATGCAGGTGCACTACGGTTTTCACAGGAAATTCACAACAGAGAACCTCACTTTCATGAAGTTAAAACCCAACAGAAGGTGGTAGTAGGTACCTTATTTAATGATGGTAAGCCCCACAGTAGGTAGTAGTAGGTAGTACTGTACCTACATGAAAATCACGAGTTCATTTGCATTCTTCCCCACCCCATTTTATACTTCTACCATAAAAGGCAGCAAGTATGACTCAGCAAGTTCTGGCACCACAGAGATTAAGAAAATATACAATATATCGAACAAAGAGTGGAACGTAACAAAATATTATATTATTCTCTAGCTTCACAAATAACAACAACAAATGATTGCTGGAAAGAAATGGAGAGGCTCCATTCATGACATGGTATTAGGGGGAACGGTGCCATCTAATAGGCTAAAGTTGCGAGGCGAGGGGCATTGTCATGGGCGACAGACAAGTCCGCACAGGCTATGGGATCGTTAGCTACTGTACATTCAGCTACATTCTATAGACAAATTCCGCAGAGGAAGAAGCGCTGGAGGGCGGGTGGTGTAAACCACACAGCACTCACGCACTCACTCACTCACAACAGATACACATTTTCACTATGAGAAAGAGTACATCTATCTTTATGTTTAAAATAATTTCCCTCTGCCGAGTCGCTGGATGCCGGCATGCAGTGCCTTGGTAAACCCAGGCTCTCAGTGTCGGAGTTGCGACATTGAGGGGACTGAGCGCTCGAGCTGCTGTTCATGCAGCCTGAATAGGGACAGTAGGGACTTGGAAATACACTGTTTTATAGAATACGTTTTGTGCGACGTGTTGTGAGTTTGAAGCATGTTGGTTACATGCTTTTAGCCTGCTTAGTTTATTATATTTAACATATTTAAACCATGCTGGATGCTGCCCAACTACAATACATACTTTGGCAGGGGCTTTTAAGAATCACTGGCCCCACAACTGTAACCACTGGCCCAGGTTATCGATGCCCATAGTCTGCAAAAAAGACCGCCATTTATTAATGCATTAAATGCATTCAAGTTAACAGCACTCTTTTCATGGGGGTCAAAACCAGTAGACCGTTCAGCAAGCTGACCCTTATACAATGCAGAATGCCTAAATTTTTTTTTGTGCTAATAAACAAAATATAAATAAAACTTAAACAATTACAAAACAACACCAACATATTGTGAAATAAAAATAATAATACAATATGTATATCAGAGGTGCCCAACCTTTTTTGACCCAAGATCTACTTTTCTGCAGCCAACCCCAACAGTTTGCACAACAAATGCGTGGGCGCACCAACAGGGCATTTTACCACTGGCCCCATCGGGCCAGTATAGGGCGCCATCTGGTGGTCCGCACGTGTTTTCAAACCTGTTTCGGGCCATCGGGCCAATTATAATGTCGACCCCTGTTTGGTCTGGAATATACTGCACATTCAAAAATCAACCTATACAGCTGCAGCTAACATTATAGGTGAGTCATTAATTCATTATATGTATCACACTGGTAAAAAGTTGGTACTGTTCGCAACCGAGCCATGCATTTGCTGTGAAATGTGTTTCACAACAACGAAGGGAAAAAATGCCATTAAAGTTCTGATATGTATTGCTTATATACACTTTAAAGCCCTAATGCATGTACATGCACCCCCACACGCATGCCCACACACTGTACTGTAATTAATTGGGTCTGTCTGTCTGTCTGTCTGTAGGCTGGCATGAGGAGTTAGACAGAAAGCTGTCCCAGCACAGCCTCGGAGAGCTGACCAAGTTTGGCAGCAAGACCACGCTGAACCGCAGGGTGAGTGTTACGTCCATGCGGTATTACAAAAATACACAAAATTAGCCTTTCACATAGCAAAATAATAACTAAGAAATTAGCCCTTCACAAGCTTGACCTGCATAACAAGCAATGAAATTCTTGTCCGTCTGTCTGTCTGTCTGTCTGTCTGTCTGTCTGCTACAGGACACGTACCGGCGGCGCCAGATGCAGCGCACCGTCACCCGGCAGATGAGCTTCGACCTGACCAAGCTGCTGGTGACTGAGGACTGGTTCAGTGACATCAGCCCACAGACCATGAGGAGGCTGCTCAACATCGTGTCTGTCACAGGTCGGTTCCCCCCCGCGCCTCCTGCTTTCTTCATTCGGGTTAACCCAGTGCTTTTCAACCTTTTTCATACCAGGGCCCACTATTTATTCAGCATTTGCGCCAACCATTGGAGGACATTTTATCCCCAACAGACCACAAAACCAAAGACTAAAGATTTGCTTTTGTCCACAATACCAGGCTGGATTTGGGAAACAAAACAGTCAAACATACAGATCTAAATGACCATTAATCTTCTACATTCTCTAGTTGTGTAGACTTGGGCTAATTCAGATGATGAATATTTTAACTCTTGAGAGTGTAAACATATAACCAAATGGACCCTTGCGGGTCCATTTCATGTTTATGCTCTCAAAGAGTTACATCTGGTTAACCAACTTTCCATCATTTAGCTGAGGACCACTTGGAACTGTCCTACAGAATCCAAAAATGGATTCCCGTCCTGAAAGGGTTAAGCTATTGATAAATATCAGACCTACAAGCTCATATCGCGCCACCAAGTGGTGCGCTATGAGCTTCTAGGTCTCATATTTTTAATCAGAATGGGTTAAAAATCAAAGTTATGGGTCACAAGAGGATTACTGTTTTGTTTTTTTTTGTTTGTTTTTTTGAGACACCAGGATAACTTGTATTTATGTTTGTGCTTCCTTGCTGCGGCAGGTCGTCTGCTGCGGGCCAACCAGATCAGCTTCAACTGGGACCGGCTGGCGTCGTGGATCAACCTGACGGAGCAGTGGCCGTACCGCACGTCCTGGCTCATCCTCTACCTGGAGGAGAACGACAGCGTGCCTGAGGGCGCCTCGCTGAAAACCATCTACGAACGGTACGCTCAACGCTCGTTGTTTATCATTAAAACCATCTACGAACGGTACGCTCAACGCCCGTTGTTTATCATTAAAACCATCTACGAACGGTACGCTCAACGCTCGTTGTTTATCATTAAAACCATCTACGAACGGTACGCTCAACGCTCGTTGTTTATCATTAAAACCATCTACGAACGGTACACTCAACGCTCGTTGTTTATCATTAAAACCATCTACGAACGGTACGCTCAACGCTCGTTGTTTATCATTAAAACCATCTACGAACGGTACGCTCAACGCTCGTTGTTTATCATTAAAACCATCTACGAACGGTACGCTCAGCGCTCGTTGTTTATCATTAAAACCATCCACGAACGGTACGCTCAACGCTCGTTGTTTATCATTAAAACCATCCACGAACGGTACGCTCAACGCTCGTTGTTTATCATTAAAACCATCCACGAACGGCACATTCAACGCCAGTTGTTTAACATCAAAACTGTCTACAAACGGTACGCTGAACGCCACAGTTGTTTATCTTAAAAAACGTCCTATGAACGGTAGGCTCTATGCCACAGTTGTTTATTATCAAAAACGTCCTATGAACGGTACGCTCTATGCAAACGGTGCGCCCAATGCCATGGTTATTAATTTATTATCAATACCATCTACAAACGGTGTGCTCAATGCCACGGTTATTAATTTATTATCAATACCATCTACAAACAGTGTGCCCAATGCCACGGTTATTAATTTATTATCAATACCATCTACAAACAGTGTGCCCAATGCCACGGTTATTAATTTATTATCAATACCATCTACAAACGGTGTGCTCAATGCCATGGTTATTAATTTATTATCAATACCATCTACAAACGGTGTGCTCAATGCCACGGTTATTAATTTATTATCAATACCATCTACAAACGGTGTGCTCAATGCCATGGTTATTAATTTATTATCAATACCATCTACAAACGGTGCGCTCAATGCCACGGTTATTAATTTATTATCAATACCATCTACAAACGGTGTGCCCAATGCCATGGTTATTAATTTATTATCAATACCATCTACAAACGGTGTGCTCAATGCCACGGTTATTAATTTATTATCAATACCATCTACAAACAGTGTGCCCAATGCCACGGTTATTAATTTATTATCAATACCATCTACAAACGGTGTGCTCAATGCCATGGTTATTAATTTATTATCAATACCATCTACAAACGGTGTGCTCAATGCCATGGTTATTAATTTATTATCAATACCATCTACAAACGGTGTGCTCAATGCCATGGTTATTCATTTATTATCAAAACCATCCACGAACGGTGTGCTCAATGCCACGGTTATTAATTTACTATCAATAGCATCTACAAACATTACGCCCGACACCATGGTTATTTATTTTATTTATTTTTAAACCCATCTACGAACAGTACGCTCAACGCCACGGTTATTTCTTATCGAAACTTACTCAAAGAACTGTGCCACATTTTCACCAATTTCTAAATGCTAATTAATGTGAATGCTAAGAAGTGTTTATGGTAATATTGTTAAGTAATGCTAATAATACTAAGTAATGCTAATGCTACTAAGTATCTTTCACGCCCAAAAGGTTAAGCAAATTTTCCCATTAAGGGAAGTCTAATCAATAGCATGGGCTAAATATTAGACCTATAGCAGTGTCCAGGTGAAGAACAGCGGTATGACTGTATCCAATGATATTTACACAAAATCTATAGGCTAGCAACAAAAAAAGTCTTCCTCTTCCTCATCTACGAGATGTGGTACTTTCAAATGAAGGTAATGAGTCATGTATTCAAAAATATTAACTTTCCCTCCACAGTTTGTACTTAGCGGACTGTTTGAGGGTTAACCAATTTTGACCTGAAAAATGATTCTAAGATTTGTGACATTTCCACCATTTCCCGCCAAATAGCTATGAGCTTGTAGATCTGATATATTTTTCAATGGCTAAAGTAATGCCAATAATACTGATTAATGCTAATTATGCTAAGTAATGCTAATGCTAAGTATTAATAATGCTAATTAATAACACCAAATGCATTCCTGCCGAAAAGAGGGAATGCCGTGATTTTTCCAATTTGAGAGGTGACAGTATTTCACTAGACAATGGAAAAAAAAATATAGTGACATCACATTATCAGCCCCTCTCCTAACTCCTCCCCCTTTATCATGCAGGTACAGTTGTGGGTGTGGCTTCAGTTCAGGTGGATCTTCATCCATCAAAACTCACCAGGCAAACCAGGCATACTTATTAAACTGGTGGGGGTGGCCACATAAAAACAACATGTAACAAACACTGTATACTTTTTGGGGGAAAAAAAATCTTCCTCATATAACAATTCAAGAGGTTCTCCAAAGCACTTTTTTACTACCTTTTAGAACTCAATGCACACGTAGGGTGTTGAATAGCAATGATCTACGCAAAATAAAATCACACCCGTGTGAAGTGAGGCGTGTTTATTCCCCCAACACCAACGCAGAGTACCAAGGGGTTCCGAGTCATTTGGTCAGCTTTCAGGCCAATGGTGGGATTGTTGACAACAAAGAGGGCTTAGTTGTGCTTATCATCACAAATAAGTCAAATCAAGTAATGATGTACAATCAGCGATGGATATTCAGACCGTGTGCACAAACTAGCGGCTGCGATTTTGTTCATTCCTAGTTGAGCGGGACCTGGCTTTAGCAAAATTGTGCTAAAAACATGGTAATTGACTGTCTACTTCACGCTTTGGCCAGTTAAGAGTAAAATTGGCATCATTTGATGACGGCTATAGTTGCTTTTTGGGGTGGCTTGGAGCACAACGCAAGTGATAGATTTAAGTAGGCTTTAGTGTTGAGTGTGACAAACACACCTAACCTTTTTGCGCTTTTGACGGCATCTCCTGGTCATATGGTGCCACAACGTCTCGCAACACTTTCGAATCTGTGTCAGCGCTGCTTCCGCTGTCGTTTATCTTTACCGACAGAAACGGTACTATTTCGGGAACGCAACGTGATAAAAAATCACTAGTCACATCCGGGCCTAGAGAATGTAGGATATTAAATGTCAGACAAACTGTCTGTTTTCTTCGGACTAAATGTCCGAACGAAACAGGCAGGAAAGAAATCACAAAATGCGGATTCCGATGGAGCGTGCGTGCGGCTTTTTGCCTTGTGACTGGAGAAACTTAGAAATGCGCCTAGCAAACCCGGGCGACACAGATAAAGAGCTATAACCTGTGGCGCCACAGGTCTGACTATCAGGGGTAATTACACCAACCTGCGGTGTCGCGGGGGCTAGCAACAGGGGTGTTAATTGAATTGAGGACGAAAAAATCACGTTTGAAATATCGGTTATGCTGATTCTCAGAGCAGCAGCAAAATTACTTACCGTATATGGGAATGTAGGACGCGTAGGACGGGGCAGGACTATGCTCCTGTATTTTAAACATCAGTTATTATGGTGCTACTTAGAGATATTTCCTGTCATGCCCATAGCTAATGTCATAGTAAACCATGCAGTGGCGTATATATTATTATATTTATTATATAATACATCCTTACTCCTGATTAAAACCTGGAATCTTTGCCACAGAAATTTACAATTACAACTCGCAATTTAGGAGGCATTTAGCAGACGTTCTTGATCCAGATCGAGCGAATGACATTAAGCTATAACAAAAACACAGATGATATAAATAGGAAAAACGAGTTACCGTGACATTAACAACAAATACATGGCAGTACATACAGAAAAATAGTTATTATGAAATACGCAAGCTGAGAACTTAACTGTTCTATATATAATTCATCTGTGCATATACTGTATACTATAGTGTCGAGTCTACATAAAATCTACAAACATTAAGTTAGTTGAACTTTCGCAAATAAGAGCTATTTAAGGCATGTGTGAAACATGTCAACTGTTTTAAATTATTGTGCAGTAACTGAAGTCTCTGTAATGTTTATGTTGTGCTGTTATTCTACAAAACCTGCTGTCACAGTTGGTTGTCCCCATGAGCAATATAATGGCTATTGGAGCCGCCATTCAACTGGAAAGTGGCTGGGGCTAAGTGCTGCGGGCCAAGATGGAGCCTGAGGACTGCATTTTCAGATGGTTTGGGAGCAAATCTTAGTTCTGATTGCAATGGGTAGTTCATTCTTCTTCTGGTGTATATCCTTAGACCGTAGCAGTTTGTGGAGGAGGGACTTAGTGAAACTTCTATTGCACGCGGCGGCCGGGTCAAGGCCGAAACGGTCGGGCCGCCGGGAGGGACGGTGGCCGGCCCGGCGACAGCGCCGACAATGACGTGGGGGCAGCGTGCCTCCCACCGGACGATAAAGATGACGACGACGAAGAAGAAGAAGCCACCCTGGCGCCGGCGCTGCCGGTGTCATCCTCGCCGAGGACGGCCGTGCTCACCCTCCGCGGCAGCACCCTCAGCGGCACCCCCGCGTCGTCCCCGTTGTGCACGTACGGGTAGAGCGCGTCGGTGAACGTGTGCTGGAAGGCGTGCAGCAGTGCGCCGGCGTCTGGATCCGAAAAGGTGAGGCGGCCACGCGACCAGTCCAGGTGTACACGCACGCGCCGCGGCTTCTGCTTCACCTGGATGCACGCCGTGGGGTGCGGCGCGCCTCCGTTCCCCCGCGGCTTGGCGGCGTATGCCGCGTAGCGACCATCGCAGAGGCTCACTTTCCAGTACTGGGCGCCGGCAGCGCGGCGGCCCTTCCGCGCCCGTGGCGAAGTCGAGCAGGACGATGACGAGGAGGACTCTGCGGCCAGCACACCCACCGCCCAGTAGGCGTTGTCGCCCACCTCCACATCCCAGGTGTGTGTGCCCGAGCCTGAGAGGCCGCGTGCCGCCAGCACGCGGCAGCACACATCGAAGCGCTCGGGGTTGTCGGGCAGCCGCTGGTCGGTGAGGCCGCGGCGCACGGCCGTCAGGTCGTCCGACAACACCAGCCGCGGGTGGGCCGTGTTGGGGTCGAGGACCACGGGCGAGTAGGCCACACCAGCGCCGGCACCCGCCGTGGCCGGGTCCCTCATCTTGTCCCACACACGGTGGGCCAGGTTGCCCAGGTGGCCGGCCTCGTCAATGAGCGCGCCAGCCGGCACGGGCAGCGGGTCGCGCAGCGCCGCCTGCACGCGCTCGGCCGCTGCCCGGTGCGCCGGCGTGACGGTGCGGCCCGCCCTCAGCTCCTCCTCGAGGGCGCGGACGGCGCCGGCGAGTGTCGCCATCTCCCGCTCCAGGCCCTCCACCTTCTCCCGCATAGCCTGGCTCTTCCGCGACTCCTCCTCACGCAGTGCGGCGATCCGGGCCTCCTCCTCCTCGCGCAGGTAGCGGTGGAGATCCTCGAAACGCTCATGGATCCGCCGCTCGGTGTTGCGCGCCTGCGCGCCGATGTGCTCGGCCGTCTGGTCGCAGCCGGCCTTGGCCCGGGCGAAGACCTTCAGCTTCTCGCGCAGGAGCTCCAGCGACTCCTCAGCCGCCTCACGCGGATCCATCTTGCGGCGCCGCTCCTGCACGAAGGTCTCACACAGGTTCTTCAGGGCCAGGTTGCACGGCGGGTCATCCATGGACGAGACGTTCTTGCAGACGGGGCACTCGCGCATGTCCTTGTGCGTCCACCACTCGCGCAGGCAGGCCCGGCAGAAGCTGTGGCTGCACAGCAGCAGCACGGGGTGCTTGAAGACGTCGCGGCACACGGCGCAGGAGAAGTCCCCCGAGAAGCTGTCCGACAGGGACTGCTCCATGTTGTCCTCGGTCGAAGCCAGAGCGCGCGGGGTGGAAAACGTTCTGTCGCCCCTCTGGTCGGGAGCGCCGCTATTCGTTGAATAAAACCACACGGGGCGAAGAAGAAACGGATATGTCTGAAGAGGCTTCTGTAGCGGCGTAAAAAAATGGTTTGCGTTCTCCTAGTCCATTTCTGTTTATCAGCGGGTCAGCGGTCTCCCAAGAGGCCGTCACGGTGACGTCAATGCGCGCCAGGGAGCGCGGTGGATGTCCACCGCTGTGTAATGACCTCACTTGAGAAACTTCCTTGCCCTACTACTGGCCAGAGCCAGACAGTAAGACGGAGTCACGTCAAACTTCATTTAAAGGGATAGTTCAGATTTTTGGAAGTTTATTAAATACTGTCCATTAATATAGGGGTGTTCACTGTATTAATTGATGTCCAGAGTCCCATGGTGGGAGTTCTGCTCTAGTTTTGGTCAATATTAAGTAGTTCCAGTTATTTAGAGGGGGTCACTGGGACCACGCAGTGAAAGTGAACGTATCCACAAAACCAACGTCATTTGTATTGTTGAATTATTTCTAAATATATTAGCACGTCCTTTGTTCATATTTGACCCCCCTATCACATGGAGCTACTTTTTGGGCGTAGTGAACTACGCCCCCTTTGTGGACATAGTGATATGAACACAAAAAAGGATGTGATATATGAGAATATGTGAATATTTTAGAAATCGGTCAACAATACAAATGAAGTTCATTTTTTGGACTCATTTATTTTTATTGCATGGCCCCAGTGACACCCACAGAATGACCAGAACTACTTGATATTTCACCAACACCAGAGCTGAACTCCCACCACGGGACTCTGGACATCGGTTAATACAGTTGACACCACTACAGTAATGTACAGTATTTTATACATGTACGGCTTTTTATACTGTACAGCTTATACAACTAAAAAAAACTATCCCTTTATTGTGGCCAGTACAATGGCGGCTCTTCAGCAGAGAACCTCTATTGGCGAAGAGCATGAGTCCTGGACCAGAAGTAGGCAGAAAATCTATTGCGTTCGTCGACCACCAGTCGTCAACCGCACGCCATCCCTTAACTTGCGTCCGCTCACGCAAGTAATGATAAGAATTAGAGATCAGCGGATGAGCTTTTTCTCCATCCGAAGTCCGTGCACACACATAACACGCACGCTGAGATTTTTACAGTTTTGTGTGTTTTTAAAAGCAATAAATCCACAGATGGATGCCAATGATGTTTCTGAAGCCTGCTGTACAGAGTGGGCTAATTACATCACCATTGCGTCAGCACCTAAACCAGCTAATCAAAATTTTCTCAACGTGGTTACAATGAACCCACTGTAACCACTGGAATTAGTATCATCACCTCAACCAGATAATACTCATGACAACCAAAGTTGTCTCACTGTGGATGAAATGAACGTCATCAGCATGCAGAGGGGTAACTACCCCTGAAACAAGAGATAATACTTATGACGATACTTATATCACCATCATGGCAGGTGCGCGTGCAGATGGACGGGTAGCAGTATGGCTAAAACAAACGTTATCCTTCGGATGAAACTCTGACCAGCTTTTCCTCTCCTGCGGAAACATGAAGGGCGTTTTACCTACTCACCAATACAAACACGGCCTGAGGTGATTAGAAAGCCTACTTTCCTTAGTGAAAGCACTCTGTACCCCATACTACATTAAAATGCACTTTTTGTCCAGAAAGCGATTCAAAAATTTCTAGCCACATAGCTCCAGAGATTCGAGACGAGACTGGCAGAATCATGCACTTCCAGGGACACGCAAGGATCCAAGAAAAGGTTCAAAGAAAAACTTGCAACTTTTTTTTTCCAATTTCAATGCAAACACTAGCTTTAATGAGCTGAAAAAAAATGGGCTGAAAAAAATGGGCTGAAAAAAAAAATAATAGTAATAGTGTAATAATAGTGTGTGTGTGTCTGTGTGTGTGTGTGCGTGCGTGCGTGCATGCATGTGCGTTGTCTGTGTGCAACCGCAGTATCTCCAAGAACATCCCGACCACCAAGGACGTGGAGCCGCTGCTGGAGATCGACGGGGACGTGCGCAGCTTCGAGGTGTTCCTGTCATCGCGCACGCCCATCCTGGCGGCGCGCGACATCAAGACCTTCCTGCCCTGCACCGTCAACCTGGACCCCAAGCTACGAGAGATCATTGCAGGTATTAATGATAATTAATTATTTCGCTGCTCTGCGGCTAGGGGCCGGATCATGGGCCGGCACGAGGATACATGAAACATGCGTTTTTTTGGGGGGGGGGTATCCAATACGAAAATATTTGCGCCACATTTTCACCATTTTCCAAAAACATATCAGATCTACGAGCTCATAACGCACCACCGAGTGACACACTATGAGCTTGTAAATCTGATATTTTTTTTCAATTGCTGAAGACAAGTAAGTAAGTAAGGCTAATAATAACTAATGCTAAGTAATGCTAAGAAAGTAGTGGGAATGATGCTAATGCAAGTATTGTTAATAATGCTAGTGCTAAGTATTTTTTATAATGCTAATAACACTAAGTAATGCTAATGCAAAGTATTATTATTAATGCTAATAATGCTAAGTAATGCTAACAATGCTAAGTAATGCTAAGAATGCTAAAATGGCTGACTCTCCTCCTCAGACGTGCGCGCTGCCCGTGAGCAGATGACCTCCTACCCCCCCGCCACGGCGCTGCAGGACGGGTCGCTCACGGCCCACCAGCAACGACCCACCTCTGTGTACAGCCAGGTGTCAGCGCTGTCGCCCTCTGCCTCCTTCACAGGACCCTTCAACGGGGGGCCTGGGGGACCCCCACAGACCCACAGCAGCTACTACAGCGGCCTGGCGGGACCACAGCATCCCTTCTATAACCGGGTGAGTTTGGTTTGTTGTTTTAGGTGCAGAGGCTTCCAGATAGTTCCACACTCACTCCGGAGGACCGCTATAGTTCCACACTCACTCCGGAGGACCGCTATAGTTCCACACTCACTCCAGAGGGCCTGCTATAGTTCCACACTCACTCCAGAGGGACTGCTATAGTTCCACACTTACTCCAGAGGGACTGCTATAGTTCCACACTTACTCCAGAGGGCCGCTATAGTTCCACACTCACTCCACAGGGCCGCTATAGTTCCACACTCACTCCAGAGGACCGCTATAGTTCCACACTCACTCCAGAGGGACCGCTGTAGTTCCCACTCACTCCAGAGGACCGCTATAGTTCCCACTCACTCCAGAGGACCGCTATAGTTCCCACTCACTCCAGAGGAACGCTCTAGTTCCACACTCACTCCAGAGGAACGCTGTAGTTCCACACTAAACGTGTTGCATTGTGACACATCTTGAGCATGTACGTTGTTTATTGTTGCTATATTTGAATTGAAGCTCTGAATAATATACTGTATATTATATTTATATCTTTTATTGAATCGGAATCTTGAGAAGTGTCATTGTTTTTTTTTTAAGTTTGAATGCATTTCAGTAATAGTTACATTATCTTTATGAACTAAATACAATTATCATCTGACATGAAGAAATGCATACACACATAAATAAAATACAAACATTTTAGGCATTAAGCTACGGAGGTCCATAGGGTTTGTCACGGAGCGCTGTTGTATAAATGTATAATGTTGGTGAGTGTATCCATGTCACTTCATTTTACCCACTCTAATTAATCTATCTATCTATCTATCTATCTATCTATCTATCTATCTATCTATCTATCTATCTATCTATCTATCTATCTATCTATCTATCTATCTATCTATCTATCTATCTATCTATCTATCTATCTATCTATCTATCTCTCTATCTCTCTATCTCTCTATCTATCTATCTATCTATCTATATCTCTCTCTCTCTCTCTCTCTCTCTCTCTCTCTCTCTCTATCTCTCTCTCTCTCTCTCTCTCTCTCTCCTCCACTCCAATGACTTCAAATCCGACACACTCATTCCACACTACCACAGGGAGCGCACTGCCCAACGTCGAGTCTGTCGGATAGCCGCTTGTCCGGAACCGCCACAAAAGCCTCTCTCTCTCTCCAAGCTCTGGACAGGGCCCCTCCCCCCCAAAAAAAATCCAGCCCCACGCTGTATGAGAACCATGTGGGTCGGTCGTCACGTGTGTGAAGACATGGCCTTGGATGTTTTTCTTTTCAGTTCCTGCAGCACGGCTTGTTTCATCGTTTTGCCAAATTCTTTAATTTCCAATTTATTAGTACTGTAAGTCCAGTCTGTGCTGTGCTCCCGTTTTGATTTAGTGGCATTTTACATGGTGTTTATCAGATACACAATGTCAAATGCGTGAATAGGAACCCTTGGCGAGTTGCGCACTCTTGTTGACACGAAATGAATCGATAACATAACTGTAGCTTTCCTGCTCTGCCACGGATTTGAAACCGAACAAAATGCTTTTGAGCTTTCTGAATGTGGCCCCACTTATCCAGAAAACGTGTGCCATATGCTGCTTCCAGCACTTTTACTCCACAAAGAATGTTTAAAGTAGACTGGCTAACTTTTCCATTGAAACAAATATAAATTTGATATACTGTAATATATCCAATTTATATTTGTTTAAATAGAAAAGTTACCCAGTATAGCACAAGTGCTGTAAAGTCAATGTTCTGACTTCAAAGTCAGACACTTTGAAGAATCCTAACGATAACGGTGTCAACAACAGTGGTGCAATAATGCCTTAATGTTTGACATTATCTGTTGTGTTGCTGTTTGTTTTGGATGGATGCCTTTATTTTCATTGAGTCATGATTTTCATATCCTCGCTGTTGAGCAGTTTATTTATCATTATTATCATTATTATTATTATATACAAAACACTGTTCTACTCAACAGCGAGGATGTCCATGAAGCTATGCATTAATCCAGTCTAATTTTATCCTCCCATCCATCCGTGCATCCATCTTTAAACATGTTTGTTTTGTTTTTGTTTTTCCATCCCTCCACCCCACCCCCCCCCCCCACCTCCACCTCAGCCATACTTCCCTCCACACGTGTACCACCTGCCACGGCCCTCCTACATGACCTCCTACCCTCCTCCACCACCTCCTCCTCCACCTCACCACCTCCAACACCACCTCCTCCACGCTCCACCACCACCACCTCCACAGCAGCGCCTGCTAGGGGCCAGCAGGGGCCAGCTGGGGCCCTTCAGGGACCCCACAGGGGGTGGACTCGTAAGTACACCACCAGGGTGGTGGGGACGGGACGTGGAATATTCTATGTAGAGATCATGTTTAGGTGTAGTTCCGCCTCATCCCTCCTGGTGGCCCTCGTAGACATATACAGTAGACGCAAACGAAAGTTACGTATGTAACTACGGTTCTATGAATCCTGGAATGACCGCCAGAGGCGGTGCTTAAAGCACTGAATAGTCCGTCGCGCATGCGCAGTCGAGTACTATACCAACAACGTCACATTGTGACCCCATGATGACCCGGAGGAGTCTATATCTTCCGGAGGTCAGCATGGGCTCAGTCTCTACAGAACGTTCTCGCGAAACCACGAGGATTCTGAGTGACCGAGCGCTCTGGCGGTCATTCCAGGATTCATAGAACCGTAGTTACATACGTAACTTTCGTTCTATTTCATCCTTCCATGACCGCCAGAGGCGGTGCTTAAAGCACTGAATGACTTATACCAGCAAAGTCACGAGGAATCCTGATTACAAACACTAGGGAGAATCAGAGGATTCAGACAAGAAAGCCACAAACGGATGGGGAGTGGCTAATCCAGGCCAGTGAAACCCGAAGACATAGTCGGCACAGACGTAGTCCGGAGGTACACACAACAAGGCATCCCATGACGTGGGGATGTGTCCGGTAAGAGGGGCACCCTACACCAGATGGCAGGGTACAACCACTTGCCCCATTAACAAGGTTGTGGGGCAGGCGCCGTCCGGAGGGAGCACAACGGCAAGGGCCATCATTGCCATGAAACAACCATCCCGACTGCCGAAGGCATGCGGCATGTCTAACAAGAGGGTCTCAGGGCCTGCAGTGGGCCCGCCAGTACCTGCTCGCCAAACCCCTCTCCCACCGGAGGGCGATACTGTCCTAGCCTCACAGGCCAGGTGAGGCGTAAGAGCACCTTCAGGAGGAACACTGCTTGACCAAAGAAACACTCAAGCCGCCAGAGCTCTGCCACAGACGCGAGGCATCGACAAAGAACCTCAAGGCTGAAACTATCGTCCGGTCACTTGAACGGATAACGTCAAACGACCCCCAGGACCAAAACCCTTCCTCAGGATTGGAGGAGGGCGTGTAGCTCATCCACACTCTGCTAAATCAGCAGCCAGGAGCAACACCTTTGCCATGACAGTCCAAACACAACCTGTGCCAAGGCCTTGAAGGGAGGACCACAAAGACGATCCCGCACCAGGAACGAACTGGAGGGGAGGTACCGGGCCTTGGAGGACGCAACCTCAGAGCCCCCAGCAGTAAGGGGGGCACGGAAGCGGTTCCCCACCATGACCGTGTGAGCAATGATCGACACGATAATGCCACCACTCATGCTTTCAGAGCAGGAGGTCATCCCCCGCCCCCGAGGGACCACGGAAGACCCAAAAAACTGCCATAAAGCAGTGCACCAGGCCTCTACCCAGACACTGACATAGACAGGCTGGAATTAGAGTGCATCAGCCATTTCAGCAAAGACCAATGGGCAACATGGTACCCTGTAGCCAGGGTGACATGGGTTGGGCTCTCTGCAACATCCTGCGACTCACTCCGTGCAGCAGGGAAAAGAACAAGTGCGCCCCACCCAGTGGAGGCCACAACAATATCGTGTGATGCTCCGAATGGACGCCCTGAAGCAACATGTACATCAGAGTAGTAGTACAAAGGCACATGCAGTGCCCCTGGCCAGTGCACATTCAAAAGGAAAAAACCCCGTGGGCGGTGGCCAACTCACGACAACGTGCAGCAGGCACGATGCAAAGTACTCCATTCACATCGGCCATGCAGCACAAAGGCTGGTGCACCAACAGCCAATTGTGGTTACCCAGGCAGGGAGAAACCACCGGACCACTTCATCCTGGTCCGCAGGGCTGGTTGTCCAATAGGGAGAACCAGAGGCCAGTGAGACAGCGACCAAGGCGAGGAGGTCACCCTCGGCCCTGCCGAAGACCCGCGTAGGGGAGAGCCTGCCATGTAACCTGCACTCCCCGTAGAGAACTTGACCATAAGCCGAGCAGGCGGGGCCTAGTCAAGTCAGGGGGTCAACAAGACACCCGCAGGTGCCCGGCAGACACGGTTTCACCCAACGGTGTACAGAACACACGTCGACGTTTTGCATGACCAAGCAATAATGTGCCGCCAGGTCAGATATGTGCCACGACAAAAGCGCCGCATACACCACCAGACAACGGTGTCAACGTGGGATGCCAAGGAACACGCTATCAACGGCGCGTGTCGGCCGTAGTACGTGGTCCAGGGGACAGGCAAAAGGTCCCCTCTAGCTGTTGAAGCACAGCTGGCCTAGAGGACATGCAGTGTGCCATAAACTTCCAAGCTGAAGGCACGTCCGCCCCAGTCAAATGATTTGTCCAAGTGAGTAATGCACAACTGGACAACACACTGCCGCCGGCCCCACAAGGAGACCACAGAGAGCTCCCCAAAATGTCACAGTCAAGCAGGACTGAAAGCCAGCCTCAGCGATGGGCCAGGAACAATGCACATCCGCCATCTGAGCCCGGAGGACACAAGGCCAGTGACACACCAAAGGAGATTGAGTCAGCATTCGCGTTTGGTGATTGATTAAGCATTGCCTCGAGTAAATTGAGGGGGCAAGCATAAGGTGTGACAAGGAGCTATGGGCCACGCCAGAACGGTCTCCCATGCCACAACATGCGAAGAGCAAATAGTGCTCCAACACCAGGACCGAGGTCACTTGGCAACTCGCCTCAGAGCCTCGTTGGGTAACATAGCATGTAACAACAGGCTTGATGGCTGGCATGCAACAGGTCAGCCTGTATGGCTTCGCAAGCTCAACATCTTCACATCCATTCAAGCGTCAAACTGCAAGAAGTTGCCCCAAGACACTTCCCAGGTAGAGCATGGGTGCCCGGGTCCGACCAACAGTGAGACATGGGCGAGGAAGTCACACCCATGCGAAGTAAGTGGTGGTACAGTGGTGCCATGCCACTTATGCAGCCTCTGGTGCTGCAGAAGACATCCACAAATTGTCACTTCACGAAGTGCTTACACCACACCACCAAATGTATAACATAATCATCCGCCCAGCAGGCCTGTAGCTACCTCAGGTACAGGCATGAGAAACAGGAACAGCCAGGAAGTCGGGGTGTAGTATGCAACCGACAGGGCCTGTAGCGGAGCTGGTTGTGCCGCTGCAGTATAGCTAGCACCCATGTTCCATGTCCATCTGCATGAAGGTGTGCATGGAGCCACCTCAGCCAGAAATTAGATCACAGGGCCGGCCCCGACACTAGGGAGGGCACCGCCTTCTGCATCTTACGCAGTGATAAAAGTGCACGGCTGGGCTGTCAGGGAGAGCACATCGACCGAGACCACCGCGGAATTGTAGGGGAAGAGACTTGTGTACCCTCCGCAATGCATTATCCATGTCATCCCAGGCAGTGAGTGGTCCGTAAAAAACAGACCACATGTGAGTCAGTTCCACAGATCACTGATATGCTGTGGACCGCAGTACGAGCCTTTCCGCCTGGGACACAGGGCAGGACAGAGGGTGGCTCACTGCTGAAGGGGAGCCTCACACATGAGGTGCCACGGTGGGAACTTCCATTGCGCCGGCACCAGTACCAACCAATGCGCACCAGTCCCAACTAGCCCAGGGCGCGGACGCTACTGGGTGCTAGTCTGTATTGGCCATACGCTGAAGGGAGGAAGCGCGCACGCAGCCTGTACCAGCATAGGCATCGTATTCAGAGTCCAGGCAGCTGTTCCAGCCGGTGTTCCCTACCAGAGCGCGAACGCCACTGTCAGATTGAATGCAGCTGTTAGCTGGACCGTCCAACCTGTCATGGTGGTGGGAGGGGCGCATATGCGGCCTATGCCACCAGCAGGAGAGGTATACTTATAATAAAGTAGTCTAGTACAAGGCTCAAATGCTGCCATCCACGGAGCAGTTGTCATGCTTCTCCTGCAAACGTACAATGAAGCACTCTGAGATATATCCTGATTACAAGTGCACCATTATATACACTAGCCAAGCACAAACCACCACACACTCATGCCGGGGTGAAGGAGCACTAATGCTACCTACACCAGCTAAAGGGGTGATACATAACACAAGCATTAAGCGGCAGCTACTGATATCTCCACCGCCAGGGGCCATGTGCTGAAGGAAGGGAGCGCGTACGCAGCCTGTGTCAGCAGGGGCCAGTAACACAGCACAAGCTATACACAAATAGCTGTTAGGAAATGCTTAAACTAGAAACTAGTACCACAGTGTAGTAGTAACATCCACTAGAAGCCAGAGGCTGGGCCATGTGCTGAAGGAAGGAAGCGCGTACGCAGCCTGTATCAGCAGGGGCCAACGACAAAAACAACACAAGCTATGTGTACACAATAGCTGTGAAATTACTTAACTAGGAACTAGTACTTCGTACTGGACGTAACATCAACGAGAGGCCAGAGGCCAGGCCACGTGCTGAAGGAAGGAAGCGCGTACGCAGCCTATATCAGCAGGGGCCAATAACAAAAACAACACAAGCCATGTATACACAAACAGCTGTTAAATGGTTTAGCTAGAAACTAGTACTTTGTACTAGTCGTACCATCAACAAGAGGCCAGAGGCCAGGCCATGTGCTGTAGGAAGGAAGCGCGTACGCAGCCTATATCAAAACACAGGGGCCAATAACAAAACAACACAAGCTATATACTGTATACACAAATAGCTGTCAAATAGCTGTCAAGAAATGCCTTGACCAGCAACTAGTACTTCGTACTAGTAGTACCACCAACAAGAGGCAAGAGGCTGCACCTCTACGGCCTTATATCACAACAAGTGAGCGTGCCACACACAAGTGCTGCAATAATACAATATATACTAATTATATAATACATTATATTCAATAATATTATATATTAAGGATATAATATATAATTAACAAAACGCCCGAGTTATCTTACAGGTAGTATCAGTTAATGACCCAATGCTGGAATACAGCCATATGCTATATGCTATAGCTTACATAAATAGTCGTTCGCCAACGCTCACGGTTTAGTTTAGAGCTTGTAGCAGCCACAGGCTACGCTGGCAGCGGCGCCAGCCTACGGAAATGGGCCAATAAGGCTACCACAAAAAACGCGGCAATAACCGCTTCGGGCTTTAACCACTGGCATCAGTGTCAAATGAAAGCCCCACGCTGAGAATCCGCCTGGGTTATAACCAGACAAACTATGCACCCAAATAGCGTTGGTCTGTTCATGAACGCGTCGGTGACATCAACAACAGCTCCTCTCCAAGAGGACGCCATCACCACAATACCAAGCAGAAAAGCTGCGACAATGAGGGGTCAGAAAACTGAGCGTTCAAGCGCTAGTGTCCATGCAGGCTCAAACGCTGTTCGTACAGCTTGAACAGGGACAAGCTGGAGTCGGGCATACATTGTTTCCAACGAGGGCTAGCCCGCCATTGGGCTGGTCTCATGAAGTGAACGGAGTTAGCATAACTCTACACTCTATCAGCCCGGCAGCAACAACACCAAGGCACGCCAAACATGACTTGAACGCTGCCAATGCGTTCGTGCAGTACAAGTCGCATATGGCTTTAAACAGAAAGACATATCCGAACAGAGAAACGTTAGTCAACAATAACCAACTCAAATTATAACACGAGAATTACTAGCCATGCACCGCATGACGCTCGTACTTCACGTCACAATAATGGCAGGCATGTTTCAAGGCTAGTGAATTACATGCTATGCTGGAGGGGGGGAGCGCTAACGCTACCATCACCAGAGCTTGTAAATCAGCCTATTTATCAAACGAAGGCAACGTGACCATATTCGTATCCTTCGACAACACGGTCGCTTATAATAGCTTATTATTAATCAGCAGCAGCACCGTACACAGCGGGGCAAACCTGCAGGCTGAGCAGGGAGGCTACGCTAACGCAGCCTTTACCAGCGAGAGGTTATTCCGTGATACAAGTTGATATAATCCGAACGTTGGTCCAGTGCGGATTGCACCGCACTATACAGCAACGTACCTTTCATCCAGGAAGGGTGTTGATAACCCCCATATCAACCGGTGAAAGAAGGTGGACCGGCGTCCACGCAAATCCCAAACAAATCCACTCATAGAGGAGATAAATCCTTAGATGCAGTTCCTGGAGGGCGGACAACCGCTGCTCCGACCGAAACGGCCACGGAACTACCAGCAACTCTAAGGTAGGCATCATAGACTGCAGATTGTATTGCATATAGCAATACATAGCAGGTTGATGCAAACACAACATACACGCATAGCGAGAACGAAAAAGAGACTGAGCCCATGCTGACCTCCGGAAGATATAGACTCCTCCGGGTCATCATGGGGTCACAATGTGACGTTGTTGGTATAGTACTCGACTGCGCATGCGCGACGGACTATTCAGTGCTTTAAGCACCGCCTCTGGCGGTCATGGAAGGATACAGTAGACGCAAACACGATTACGCCACGGACAAAGCCCGGCTGGGGTTGTGACAAGACCCTGACACACGCACGCACTATGTCAGCAATGGAGAAATCAAATTAAATAAACAAAACAAAAGGTGTTGCATCCTGACTTTTTTCACAAGGATTACATTGTGCAATGTTGTTGTAATCAACGGAAACTAAAACTTTATTTCTAAATGACTCCTATAGGATCTATTCTATATGCTCACAATACTTCTTGTTATGGTTCCAAATATATTTGCAGAATCAATAACACCTTTCGTTCCAGAATGTATTTCTTGCAATTGTTATTCATCAAAAGGATGACATACTTAGATGAAATACTTTTAGATTAAATTCTGATCAAAAAAGTACAAAAACAGTCAAATACTAGACTACAGTTTTTGCTGACCAAAACTAGACAAAACAATTCTTGACTTTTAATTGCCTTAAACATGACCAGATAAAAATATGATTACATGAATATGATTAAATATGATGAATAAGTTTGACTAAATATTATGAACTAAATATGAAAACTAACAACAGTGATTAAAACTGGACTAACACTGAGACTAAGTTTAAAAACAGCCGGCAGAAAAAAACACTGATGTTGTGTGTGTTGTCATGATTTGTCACAAACCCGTGTTGGCCGTTTCCGTGGTGGAATCGTCTTCATATAGTTGTTATTCTATATCATTTTGGAAAAGTTTATTGGGAATATGAATGGGGTAATTACTTTTTTATTAAATCCACCTCCTTTGAGCTTCCACTATAATAGGGCACATTTTCAAAGCTTCATGAGACCGACGTCCGAAAGGTTTCGACAACACTTGGGCTGGTCAAGCCGAATGTCCATCAAGTCCAACACTTTGGTCACATGGCGACTCGCGCACACACAAACACACACGCGCGCGCTCTCCGACCTGTTCAAAATGGCTCCTTTTCCTCAGCTTTTTCTTCTTCTCCTTCTTCTGCTCTTACTAAAGATGCCAATTTCTTCACCTCCATGCTATCGTCCTGTGTCTCTGAGCAGCAATTCCACCTCTCTCTCTCTCTCTCTCTCTCTCTCTCTCTCTCTCTCTCTCTCTCTCTCTCTCTCTCTATCTCTCTCTCTCTCTCTCTCTCTCTCTCTCTCTCTCTCTCTCTCTCATGACATGCAGAAACTGTGCTTTGTCCATATATCGCTCACCTGTCTGTCTGCCTGTCTGTCTGTCTATCTCTCTGGCTGTCTGTCTGTCCATCCATCTGTCTCTCCGTCCGTCCAGTATAAGGTGTCCTCTTTGAAAAGGAAGCAGGTATTGGACCTCCCTCTTCTGAGCTTTGAGCCTTTGACCCCTAACACTTGTCGTTCATGCTGCCTTCCCCCCTTTTTTTCTTTTGTCGTTCTCTCTCCACACACCCGTGTTCTGAAGTAACCCCCTAGCTATAACCAACTACATATCCCAGCATGCAACCTTACGGGAATACCTAGCTAGAGCTTCTCCTTCTCCTTAAGACTAAACCCTTTCTTTTCTGGAAACTGTTATGTTTGGACTGCTCAGAGGGTGAAAACTCACTGGTCTGTGGCTGAAATTATTATACCATAAACTCTGCCACATAGTACATACATGCATATACAGTACACATACATGCATGCATACATACAGACACACAGAAATGCACACATACATACAGTACATGCATACATGCATGCATACATACATACAAAACATTATCTTTGCCTTTTTTTAAACATTACCTATTTTAATTCAATACATGTATGCTGTACATACATACATACATACATACATACATACATACATACCCACATACACACATACATACATACATACATACATACACACATACACACATACATACATACATACATACATACATACATACATACATACATACATACATACATACATACATACATACATACATACATACATACTGTACATCCATAGAACCCACTCTTAGGCCAATGCAGTAGAGCATGATCTTTGCCTTTTTTAAACATTACCTATTTTAATCCAATACATTGCATACATACAGTACATTGGGTGGGATCCATAAAAAAAAACACTGATTCAGGTTCTCTTCACCGTTTAAAATAGTCCATGACAAGAACAACAGTGCTGTTCACCAATGCATGTATAAATAAGTCTTCAAACAGATATTAGATCACATGTCAACTCTTCCTCTCTGAGCTGTCCTCATGTTTGATGGTAGACCTCGGTGCTTTGCTTCCTTCAAGTCTGTCTCACTTGTGCACGCACACACACACACACACACACACACACACACACACGCACACACGCACACACACGCACACACACACAGTTATAAAAAAAGTAACACTGTAACTTTAATCGATTGCACACAAAAAGTTATATTTCGATACAATCTTTTACTGGACGATGCGATATTGCGATACGTACATGCTCACACACTGTCATACTCCATTCATCCATTCACACAAATAACATAGCATTAGCACAACGTAGTGGTTCAGCTTAACACGTTGACTAGACTAGTTGAAGCCGTGTGTGTGTGTGTGTGTGTGTGTGTGTGTGTGTGTGTGTGTGTGTGTGTGTGTGGGTGTGGGTGTGTGTGTGGGTGTGGGTGTGTGTGTGAGCAGAGAGAGAGAGAGCATGCGTGCGTACCAAGGTTATAACAGGTTTGGAACTTTACATTTTTGCTCACCCTCAGTCCGTTTGGAAATTAAAAGCAATGAATTATTTAATTCGTTCTTTGAGCATTTTTTTGTTTCCGTGTGTGAGTGTGTGTGCGCGCGCGCACACGTATGTGGATCATATTAAGGCATGTAGTTGACACAGATGCATCCTCAGGTCTGAATGGCTTGACCATCATTAACCTTGGTGCGTGCGTATGTGTACATGTGTGCTGTGGCGTGGTGTTAGGTATGGTGTTGTGGTGGATGCATTTAATAAACCTGTTGCGGTGTTGTGCTGCGCCGCGGCGTTCCACAGGGCTCCGCCTCGGTGGTGTCGGCCACCCCCGCCATGCTGCTGAGCACCATGAGCACAGAGGCGGTGTGCGAGCGCGTGCGCGCACTGGAGGGCATCGACCAGAGCATGGTGACGTCGTACCTCGCCACCATCAAGAAGGTAACATATCACGCGCCTCTCATTTCAGCCACACACATCTATTCCTAAAGGCCCTGATACACCTAGCAATGTTTTGATCAATGTCAACAAGCAACGTCAACTATCAAGGTTGAATTTTTATTTTTCCATACAAAATGATCAACTCCTGGTTGTTCAGAAAAGTCAGATCATTAGCGCCCTCTACTGGTTAGCATTTTGGAATCGAAGCCCTCCTTGGTGTCACCTGATCCTTTCTCCCAGACTCCCACAGATAAACTTTTCTGAAAATAACATGGCTTCTGCCTCACTGGACAGGACATTTTATACTTTTGTTAATCTGCTAAGTGAACATCTGGTTGATGATTCAATGATTCAATACAAACTAAAAACTAATTGTAAAAACAATTTGCATTATATTTTTTTTATTTTTTTTTACCATTAACATAGTTGAAACAAAACTTGATGAGGCTGACACCATCAAGTTGTGTTTCACCATGTTATTGATTTTTCTTTTATGACCTTTTTTCAGAGAGTGTGCAAATGGAACCATATGGACACGCTAAGGACCATTTGGTTCACATTTGTATACTCTCAGGAAAAAATGCAAAATGGGTGGAATTCCCTTTTAGTGAGAAGTGTTGCCTGTTGCCATGTGTCTCATCCATAGTTGTTCTCGTCAACGAAAACTAAAACGAAATGTGTTCGTCAACGCCCATTTTTCACGTGACGAAAACGAGACTAAACTAAACGAAATTCACGTGCATAAACAATAACTGGGACTAAATCAATATGCAATTTCGTTGACTAATAAAGACTAGACGAAAATGTAATTCACAAAATAAAGACTAAGCTAAAATCTATTGTCATTTTCGTTCACGAACGAAGACGATACGAAAATTGTATCATAATGATCGTATCTCTGCTGCGTGCTTACTATTTTGCTATGAGGTGCACGCTGGGTTCGGAAGTGTACGCCGGGACTGTCCGGGAGCACAGTCGCCTATCACTTTGTATATAGGCATTGTGGTCAATTGTCAGCGTGCATCTAACCAAACACACCCTTCCCTCACAATCACTCCTCCTTTCAACTTTACAGCGGGACAGTGCGGCTGCAGCGGCTAATAGTAAACACTACTACTACAAGCCACGTAGTTTTTTCTCAATCCTCATATTTCATGGGCGAAACCATAAATAAACTATGCTTTGCACGGAGATGCGCAGAATAAAACCAAATGCTTAGTTACAACAACAACCGAAGGACATGCACTGAGCTCAGAGCAGCAGCAACGGAGCAGCAGCAGCAGCTCAATAAGGAGCATACCGTTTTGCTGACACAAACGTGTGTGTGTGTGTGTGTGTGTGTGTGTGTGTGTGTGTGTGTGTGTGTGTGTGTGTGTGTGTGTGTGTGTGTGTGTGTGTGTGTGTGTGTGTGTGTGTGTGTGTGTGTGTGTGTGTGTGTGTGTGTGTGTGTGTGTGTGTGTGTGTGTGTGTGTGTTGCACTGTAGTGGCCTAGCGCATCAGCGTTCTTTTAAACTTGCTGCAATGTCACCTGCTTTAATCACTTAGTCCAACATGTAAAAGTGTTCTTACTGAAAGTGGAAGCGATGTCCAATAATCATCCAGTGACTGATTGTCTCTCATGCCTTCCTTATAAACTCCATGTTTGTCACGTAAAAAGTGTGGTCCAGTAAATCCTCAATTCCCCAACAAGAGTTACAGTATTCCATGGAAGCAGGTCCAATTAAACACGTGCGATGATAAAGTATAACATTTCATGTAACTTTAGAGAGACTAAATGCACGACAACGTACAGCACAGTAAATGAGACGGTCGCCAGGAATAGCCATCTAATATCGAAGTTGCGACATTGAGGGGTCAGAAACCGGGCGCTCAGACGCTGTTTATGCAGCCTGAATAGGGACAAAGTGTCCCGCTACTAAATAGAAGTCTATGTAGAGCAGCCGCCATTAGACCTTTCCATGGTAGTGAATGGAGATGTCGTAACTCTGTTTATACTCTACTGGTCTGGGAATTACATGGGGTGATTTTTGCCTTTTTTTTGTTTAGAAGGCACAATGTTGACAACGCTAAGGCATACATCTTGCATGGCTCTGCTTACCCATTGAGCCCTAAATAAGAGCATGCTGTGTCTGACACAACTGTAGCAAGAATTATTACTAGTACACTAGTTAGATTATTATTTGAGAATAATGTGTCTGTTAGACATAATTAAACAAAAGAGGGGAAAAATAGTGTACCTTAAGTATACTTGAATGATTTGCCACCAGTAATGCCTGCATGCCTACCTATAAATATAAAGTACAATTATTTTATTTCTGCCAATAAAGTGGCTTTTTTTTGTACTTGTATAATAATACAAGTATAAATCCCGTCGGGTCCCGTCTGGACCCGGACTCGATAAGGACCCGGACTCGATAAAATCCTAAGTCCCAACTCTAATTCCAAATAAACATGCAAATTCAAGTTGATTCATGGTGCTTAACATATTTGTTAAAATGGTCATTTTTATCAAAAGGATGATAGAAAATGCTATAAAATATCTTTAGTAAATGGCTAAAATAATTGACTAAAACTAGACTAAAACTAGACTAAAATGACAATAGTTTTTGTTGACTAAAACTAGACTAATAAAATCATAGCTCCATGGACTAAAATAAAAACTAAAATGCTTTACTTTTCGTCGACTAAAACTAGACTAAATGAAAAAAGAACGAGTTAGACTAAATAGGATAAAAACTAAAACCGGTGATTGAAAGTGGACTAAAACTGAAACTAAATTTAAAAATCGCAGACTAGAACAACACTGGCTCATCATGTTGCCCGTTGATGTTGACATCAACGTTGTTGTTATTTGATATTGATCAAAATATTGCTAGTGTATCAGGACCTTAATGGATGCCCTACATGTTCTCACTCGCTGCCGGGGACGTCCTTTTGACGTCATTTACCCAAAGAGAATTCATCCAGATTTTTCCTTCCAAAACTACCCTGAATCGGTACGCTGTGTGTTTCAGGCTAATGTCAACGGCAGGGTTCTGACTCAGTGTAACATCGACGAGCTGAAGAAGGAGATGAACATGAACTTTGGGGACTGGCAGCTGTTCAGAGCCACGGTGAGTTCAGATATTATCACACAGGTGTTTTATGAGATTGTGTTGTCATGTGCAGGTATTTTGTAGCATTGTGTTGTTGTGCAGGTGTTTCATAACATTGTGTTGTTGTGCAGGTGTTTTCTAACATTGTGTCGTTGTTTCATAACAGTGCTTTTCAACCTTTTTGATACCAGGGCCCACTATTTATTCAGCATTTGATGGCATTTTAGCCCCACAGACCCCAGAACTAAAGATTTCTTTTGCTTTTGTCCACAATTCCATGCTGGATTTGGGAAACAAAACAGTCAAACATACAGATCAAAACGGCCATTAGTCTACTACATTCTCTAGTTGTATAGATTTGGGCTAACTTGGACATGATGAGTATTTTAACTCTTGAGAGTGTAAACATTCATTTTTACGCTCTTGAGAGCGTAAAAATGAATGATTACACCCTCAAGAGTCATCTGGCTAACCAACTTTTCATCTGGTTAACCAACTTAGCTGGGGACCACCTGCAACCCTCTCAAGGACCACTGGTTGAGAAACCCTGTTGCATAACATTGTGTTGCTGCGTGCTGCAGGTGTTTCGTAGCATCGTGTTGCTGCGTGTGAAGGTGTTTCACAGCATTGCTTTGTTGCGTGTGTACAGGTGCTGGACATGCGCATGATGGAGAACCAGCTAATGCAGGAGGACGCGCCCAGCGAACACGGCAGCAGCCTGGCCGGTGGTCACGTGACCGGGCTAGGAGGAGGAGGAGGGGTAGGGGAGGGGCCGGGGAGGCGTGCCTCGGCTCCGCCCCTGGTAGGAGGAGGAGGAGGAGCCAATTCCGACATGTACAGCTTCAACCTGAGCTTCGAGGAGCTCAGCAACGTGGGGCTGGACATGGAGGCTCCACGCGGCCACGGCAACATGCAGTGGACCGTGAGTAGATGTGCTCTATTAGCATTATTAACAATACTTAGCATTAGCATTACTTAGCATCATTAACAATACTTAGCATTGGCCTTACTTTAGCATTATTAATCATTATTAGCATTTTTAGCATTATTAGCATTATTAGCATTACTTTGCATTATTAGCATAATTAATACTTAGCATTAGCATTGCTTCATCATTACTTATCATTATTAGCATTTTTAATTCTTAGGATTAGCATTACTAGGCATTACTTAAATGTGGCGAAAATCTTAAAAAATAAATTTTCAGGTCAAAAATGCTTAAAATGTGGAATTCCACCCATTTTCAACATTTTTCTAGGTGCAAAAAAAGGTCCTAAAGGAAAAACCTGGTGAAACACAACCTGATGACATCATCAAGTTGTGTTTCACCATGTTAATGATTTTTTTCAGACCCCCATTTCTAGGAAACACAGAATGAAGGTATTTAATGACATGGTAAAATGTTGAAAAAGGGTGGAATACCCCTTTAAAAATAGTCTAAAGGGACAACACTGCAACTAACGGCCCCGTGTCTCTCTGTCTGTCTCCAGGTGGGTCCGGCGCGCACGGCCAGCATGAGCAGCCTGAACTCCCAGGAGTCATCCAACGACATCTGCCAGCTGACCACCAAGCAGCAGGCCGAGTACCGCAGCGCCTACCAGGAGTACATCGCCCAGATGGCCACTCTGGAGCTGGGGGGCACCGCGCCGCCGCCCGACAAGATGCCCGTCCAGCCACAGCCGGGACAGTTCATGACCCCGTCCTCTGGAGGAGGAGGAGGAGGAGGGACGGAGGACAGGAGGGACAAGGACGGGGAGCAGGACGGCAGGAGGGGCAAGCGAGCAGGAACAGGAACCGGAGGAGGTAGGAGTCTCAAAATGGCTGCCATTATCAGGGGTGTTTTTGCCATTAGGCGAACTAGGCAGTTGCCTAGGGCGCCATGTCTGGCGACCACCAGACATGCTTTAAAAGGCTAATAAGCCTCATATGGGTAAATACATTATACTTGTCATCTATGCCTACATTAGGGGTGCCATTTTACTGTGCCATACTATGCCAGACGTCATAGCTATGACAGGTATACAAATAGTGTTTGTACACACTAAGGTTGCCTATAAGACCATACTGCACTACTTAGACAACCTGTACCGTATTTTAGCGTGATGATTAACTGGATAAGAGCCATAGAAGACAAACTGTAAACAAGCACTTATCTGAAGGTCGCAGTTAGTAAGTAAGTAATACTAACAATGCAAATTAATTCTAATGATGTTAAGTAATGATAATAATAATGCTAATAATGCAACAAAACGGTGGAATTCCCCTTTAACCCAGGGGGCGGCGGTGTGGGCGGAGCAGCGAAGGTGGCGGCCGACATCGCTGACTTCCCCGCCAATGGGACGGAGGCGCTGGATCCCATCACCGAGGAGGACGAGAAGGCGGCGGACCACCACGGCTCCTCTAAGTCGCTGCTCAACCGCAAGACGTCGGCCGAGAGGCTGTTCCAGGGCGTCAAGACCCCCGGTGGAGGGGGGCCCAGATACCAGGTACTGTACATGGAGCAGAGGTTCCCAGCTAACTGAAGGAGAGTTGGTTAACCAGGTGTTAACTCTGGTGTTAACTCTAAACCTGAAATCAAATGGATCCGCAAGGGTCCATTTGGTTTCAGGTTTACACTCTCAAGAGTTGAGATATTCATCATCTGAATTGGCACCACTTAATAAGTCTACAAGATAAATGGCCATTTGTATCTGTTTGCCCGTTTTGTTTCCCAATCCAGCCTGGGATTGTGGACAAAAGCAAAATAAATCTTTAGTTTTGGGATCTGTGGGGCAAAAAATGTCCTCAGTTGGTGGTCTGTGGCTCCACTTCTGAATAAATAGTGGGCCCTGGTATCAAAAAGGTTGAAAACCACTGCCATAGAGTAATAAAATATAGAGACTTAACTGGAGCGATAGCCCCACCCCCTTGCCGTTCATTTCAATGAAACACCCGGAAGACTGCCGGAAGTAGACACTACTTCCCTCCATCAATGCGTCCTAAAGGGATTCATGAACGAGCGCTGTCGAGAACGAGCAAAGGTGAGAGACTAAAGTCAACACCAAATGGTGGTCCGTGGCTAAAATCCTCCTCTCCTCTCCTCTCCTCTCCTCTCCTCTCCTCTCCTCTCCTCTCCTCTCCTCTCCTCTCCTCTCCTCTCCTCTCCTCTCCTCTCCTCTCCTCTCCTCTCCTCTCCTCTCCTCTCCTCTCCGCCTAGAAACTGACCAGTGATGATGAGGAGTCAGAGGAGTCGGACAATGCTCCTCTGCTCCTGAAAGATGGACAGAAAGCCGCCGCCGCCGTTGTGGATCCCAAGCAAGCCGCAGGAGGAGCTGGAACCGGAGCAACAGGAGGAGGAGGAGGAGTGGGGAGCGGCTCCCTGGCCCTGAAGGGGAAGGACTATCTGTCGGACACATCCATGCTGGACAAGAAGGACTCGTCGGACTCGGGCGTCCGCTCCAACGAGAGCTCCCCCAACCACTCGCTGCAGGACGAGGAGGCAGACCTGTCGCAGCTGGACCGAGCCAACCTGATCGAGGTATGTACACAGCAGCGTCACGCTTTGATGACAAGATTCTTGCCTGGGGCTCCAAATTGCTTAGAAACGCCACTGTTTGATGATGACCGTGATGTTTTTTTGTTTGTTTGTTTGTTTGTTTTGCTTTTGGGAAATTTATAAAATAAAACTCACAATGACACATTCTGAAACAGTTTGCACAGCTGTCCTTTGCTCTGTTATGAAATATTTGCGTTGTTTTCCTTTTTCGCGAGTATGATGACAAGAAAGTTACACTTGTCTTTCTTTTCATCATCAATGTATGCTTATTTCAAGGTGTGTGGGCATTTTCTTTCCCTAGTTTTTTTTTCAAGTGTAAAATAAAATAAGGCACAAGCCTTTAAAAGCAGGGAATAAAAAAAATGTCAGTGTGGCATTGCATGATTTTAGGGCATCCCAAATCCCAGAAGGTATCACAAATCATAACATCACAAGTTTATCACCTCACGCTTGTTCTCCTCTCATTGTCACCACCTTACGCTTGTTTTCCTCTTATTGTCACCACATTACGCTTGTTTTCCTCTCATTGTCACCACATTACGCTTGTTTTCCTCTCATTGTCACCACCTTACGCTTGTTTTCCTCTCATTGTCACCACCTTACGCTTGTTTTCCTCTCATTTTCATAACCTTACGCTTGTTTTCCTCTCATTGTCTTCACCTTACGCTTATTTTCCTCTCATTGTCTTCACCTGGCGCTTGTTTTCCTCTCATTGTCTTCACCTGGCGCTTGTTTTCCTTTCATTGTCATCACCTGGTGCTTGTTCTCCTTTCTACAATTGTGCCCACACTATTGAGGGACTTTTGAGATGCTTTTGATGGATTTTCAGGTACCTTTGAGGGCCTTTACCTTTTGATGGATTTTGAGATACTTCGAGGTACTTTTGAGAGACATTACCTTTGTGAGATTTTTAGATACTTTTGAGGATCTATGGCGGGAGTTTACTCTTGAGGGACATTTGAGGGACTTTTGATACCACGGGGCTCGAGTAGCGTGCTTGCCGCCGCGCTACTCGACTCCATTGCCCTTCCTTGGCTTCCTCTCACTTTGTGGTCGTCTTGGTGGTTGTTTTTCCGTCCGTCCGTCCGTCCGTCCGTCCGTCCATCCCCAGCTGGACGAGGACGGTGTGTCCAGGAAGAGTGAGGGAGGAGGGGGAGGGGCCGTCCTTCCCAGCAGCCTCAGCGGGGGAGCGCTCCAGGACCCGGCCATCGCACGCATGTCCATCTGCTCCGAGGTGCCGAAACGTGACGCAGTCCCTTAGAGCCTGCCGCAACTTTCTTTTTACTCTGTCTGCGTGATGTCACACTCCTTCTGTTGTCTGTCGTCTGCGAGATGCTGTTCCTTCTGGTGTCTTGTTCCAGTGTTGTTCTTGTCGGCTATTTTTAAATTTATTCTCAGTCTTAGTCCAGTTTCGATTAGCCTGGCTAAAGCCAGACCGAATCAACTGTTGGCCAAAAAAATGCCTGTCAGCAGATTGGTCTGGAATAGCTCAATTGTACAACCATTTCCTACTGATTGAAATGGTTCTCCAGAAAGAAATGGTTATTTGTGACGAAATTGGCAGTATATTTATTATATCTGTAGTCATTATAGGTTTATTTGTTTTCATGTAGTTTTCGTCTGTGGTCGACATTTTTTTTTTGTTTGTTTTAGTTGACTAGAACAACACTGTCTTGTTCACCGCATTGTCTTGACACTCATTAGACTCATTGAACTTGAGAATTATTCCAGGGGCCCCCATAAGAGAAGATTCACAGTATATTGATCTATACTGTACGGATGGCAATGGGTCCATTTGGTTCCATTTGTGCACTCATTTGGTCCCAAACATACTCTCCTAGTTACAGACCCACAAGGGTCCATTTGGTTCCAAACACGTTCTCGGAGTTAACAGGCCCACAAGGATCCAATTGTTCCCAAAAATACGCTCCTAGTTTATAGACCCACAAGGGTCCATTTGGTCCCAAACACATTCTCCTAATTACAGACGCACAGGGGTCCATTTGGTCCCAAACCCACTCTCATAGTTGCAGACCCCCAGGGGTCCATTTGGTCCCAAACGCACTCTCTGCTTAAGGACCACAAGAGTCATTTGGTCCCAAACACACTCTCCTAGTTACAGAGCCACAGGGGTCCATTTGGTCCTTGAGGGAGTTCCACTCATCTAAAGACATTACTCCAGCTGTTCTGTTATCCAAAGATGTTATTCCGACTTCTCTCTCATCCAGTACTATATCTGTCTGTTGTGTTATCCACTCATACCGTCTGTCTGTCTGTCTGTCTACAATAAAGCCAGGGGTTCCCAAACGTTGGTGCGTGACATGACAAGTTTCATGGCAGTTTTAGGGTGCATAACACTAACTGCTGTCACATAGAGCAGCGGTGGGAGTGTACAGCAGCTGCATGTCTCCCAGTGCAGTGTCATTCTGAGATTATTTGGCATACAATTATAATGTGTAATTTTTTCGGCTAAATGCAATGAGACTATACCACTAGCGCCAGCTAGCTAAGTCAGCACGTATGTGGGACGCCCGGCCAAAAAAAAAAAAAAAACATTTGGGGACCCCTGGTTTACAAGATGTGTTTCCTTCTGTTGTCTCGTCCACACTGCTATCTGTCTAGATTCATTGTCTTTTTCAAATGAAGTTTAATTAGGTAGAGAGAGGGAGAGAGAGAATTAAGCTCATCAATAGGTACTCTTTTCTAATGCCTGAATTTTGTCACCTAGTTGACACCAATGAATGTAGTGATTTAACTGATTTAAATGATTAAAAACACTCAACCCAAACATATCAATTACACTAAATTCTAAACACTAGTATTTCACATATACAATGTTTCAGCCAATGTTGCTGGGCTTCATCACCAGATGAAGAAAAGTGGAAAAAGTGGAGATTTGACAGAAATATACATTTTGCACCAGAATTTTTAACATTTTAAATTAAAGGGAGGGTGAAAACACATTTTCACACTTTTAGATCACATCCGTGGTCACTGGTCATTATATAGCCATACCCAACAATACATGCCCAAAAAATGGGACATTTTCCACTTTTGTGTGTTTTTAAATAAAAAACTCCATAAAATCACACACAAATGCAAAGACTTATGGGTTCTAGGAAAGCTGTGGATAGTGGAGTAGTATCAGTTTATTTTATGGCTGAACACTAGAGGGAGCCGTAGGGCAGGGAGAAACATGAGGTTTGAGTCAAGATTTGAAAATGACTATGAATTTGTAAGGACACTGCGGCCCTCTATGACTGTCATAGATACTAGATATTTTCAAGAAGAGGGTCTAAGAAAAAAAGAATAAACAACAAGGTAATTAAAATTATGAGATTTCTTATACACATCTACTTTCAAATTGTATAAAACACAGCACCAATTGGTATCATCAAAATTGGAAATATTGTACCAAAGTTAAGTTTCTAAACTAATAGCGCTGAAGTTTTTAAATGGTATCTTTTTTTGTTTGTTTTACTGATCTTATTGAAACCTATACTTATGTAAAAAAAAAATAAAAAATAAATAAAAATAAAACCAAACTAGAATGGCAAAAAATATGAAAAATAAAAATATGAAAAACAAATAAAAAATAAATACAAATAACAATACAATGCAAATCCAAAATCCAAAACTAATTATAACACTGGTACACACAGTGCAGACCATATCGACGCCGCCGTTCTTCCGCTGCTAACCACTAAGTCCACAGGAGTCCTCTATGTCTCCGGTATGTGGAGCACTGCCAGTGTATGTAACAACCAGGACCTTCCAGGTCTGAGTTAACACCCTTTGGTTTTGTCCATTATCTCTTCCCCACACAACCCCCTTCCAGGACCAGTGCAGCCTGCTGGCCAGCAGCCCGGAGGAGAGCTGGCCGTCGTCGCGGAGCTTCAACCTCAACCGCACACCCAGCAACACCACGCTCAACAACAACAGCAACAGCAACAACCTGCAGCGCCCGCGCCTGCCACCGGGGGACGCCAACAACGCCACCGCCTCCTCCGTGTGCTCCACCCCCACCAGTGACGTCATCATGTCTCCCGCAGGACAAGGTTCATACATCCGTCCGCAGTGTCAAGTAGATTCTGTATTACACAAATGTGTGCACAGCTCTGCTGTTATCCACGTGGTTCCATCAAACATACTGTATGTCCTATCCATGGGGACCCGCACAGTGTTCTCAGGGGCTTCCACCTGTAGTAGGCGTGTTGTCTTGTCTGGTGACAACGACAACAAACACAACAAATGAATGCGATTAAATGTGGTATTTCATTATTATTATTTTTCAAACGTGATAATTTATCTCAATTAATGTGTTCGAGTCCCGCCCCAAGTTTAATCCATTTTTTGGTGGGAACGCTTTTTGGTGTTCTAACCGTTATTAGCATTACTTAGCGTTATTGGCATTACTCAGCATTTATTCAGCATTTAGGCTGTTATTGGAGAGGGGGAACATTTTAGGACACATCCACTCATGTCATTGTATTCTCTCTTCCTCCCTGCTCCAGGCTCCACCCCCACCGGGGGCAGCAGCGTCGGTGGGGGGACCACCAAGGCGGGTCCTCACAACGAGAACGTCCGCGTGGTGCACCTGAAGAGGGGCCTCCGCCCCGGGGACCCCCCGGAGGTCTGCACCGTCTCCTCCGACACCGTCACCTTCGGAGAGGAGCGGGAGAGCATTCTGTGAGGAGGAGGAGGAGGAGGAGGAGGAGGAGGAGGAGGAGGAGGAGGAGGGGGAGGAGGAGGAGGAGGAGGAGGAGGAGGAGGAGGAAGGGAGGAGGAGGCTGCGTTACCACGGTGAAAAGGGGGGAGAGAGCTGTGTTTGTATCAATAGCCTGTGAAAGAAGCAAATGCCACTAGACCAGTGGTTTTCAACCAGCAGTCCGGGGACCACCAGTGGTCCCTGAGACCACTGGTGACCACATTTAGAAAATGTAGAACCATTGTTATTTTTGACAAATGTTTTATCTCAGTTATCTCTGAACACAAACTTGAAAATCCTTAGTTTGGGGTCCGAGAGACTAAACTCAACATCAAATGGTGGTCCCCCATGGCTAAAATGCAGAATTAATAGTGGGCCCTGGTATGAAAAAGGTTGAAAACCACTGCACTAGTCTCAGTGATGGGCGGTAACTTGTCACAAGTATCTACAACGTAAGCTACATAGCTTAACTACATTTTCGTAGCTTGTAGCGCAGCTTGCTACAATTTTCTGGAGATAGCTTTTAGTGTACTTACCGTAGATGGATTTTTCCGAGAGTAACAAGTAGTGTAGCTTCCTACATTTGCCCTTCACTGACTGTACTACATAGGCGAGCATGGTATCCTCATTCCGTTTCGAGTAAGGATATGCTGTGATTGGCCAGAGCACTCGTAAAAGGACGCGTTAACATGATTTTACTGTATGTAGTTATGTAGCAGAATCTAGTTTACTGAATATTTCGTGAAGATTTTTGTAAACCATGTTTTTTCTGTTCTATGAACCCTATGGAACATGAAAAAAGCGGTTTACATTTTTTATCTTTGCCCAGAAAATATTTACCCATAACATCCCATATAATGTAATAATTAAAAATATAATCATACTTTAAGAAGCACATGTGACGTGTCAAACTAGGGGTTTTTCATGCTTCTGAATCCATCCCAAGCATTAGTTTTGCCCAAAAAACATTCCTTGGGTTAAAATCGGCCATAGAAATCATGGAAAATGTGATGAGGTCAGCACATTTGGGCAAGTATCTATGGCCGTTTTTAGGCCAAGGAATGTTTTTTGGGCAAAACTAATGCTTGGGATGGATTCAGAAGCATGAAAAACCCATAGTTTGACATGTCACATGTGCTTCTTAAAGAATTATTATATTTTTAATTATTACATTATATAGGATGTCATGGGTAAATATTTTCTGGGCAAAGATAAAAAATGTAAACCGCTTTTTTCATGTTCCATAGGGTTCATAGAACAGAAAAAACATGGTTTACAAAAATCTTCACGAAATATTCAGTAAACTACACAATGACATGGACTATTTACTGTTTTTACTGTCCATATCGGAGTCACACGTAGAACGGAGCTGAGTCGGCTCTAAGCGCAGTATTGTTTTAACTAAATTAACTAATTTAACTATTAACTAAAATGACTTCGTCAGCACCTCTTTGGTCAGGACTAAAAATAGCCTTTTAAAGGCTAAAATACTGTAGACTAAAACTGTGATGAAAACAAATGAATAAGCATTTTGTCAAAAAGACTAAGATATAAAATAAAAAGACTAAAGATAAAAAGACTAAATCTTAAAAAAAAATGTCAATGTCAAATACAACACAAGTAGTCTTGCTTTTGTGGGGAAAAATAATCACCCAGGTCTAGCCTTAGAACACTAAATTGTACGTTAAATATACTGTAATTGGTTATCATGCATAGATGAGTTAGTTAATACATTTTTTATTTTATTTCTTTCACTAAAATGGGACTACAGGTTTTGAGTTTCTGACGACTAAAACCTCTTTGAGTTCCCATCTACTAAAACCTTGACCGTTTGGTGTGTTTTTTTTTGGTCAATTGAATTGCGTTTCTTTGCTAGGACCAATGCACCAGAGGACACATCCCACCACAGGCTCGACCCATTGGTGCGGTTAGGGCTTAAAACACTACTACTTTATTCCCTACTGCTAGCAGGAGAAAGGGAGGCGTGACCGTTTACTTGGAACATGGAACGGATTCCATGCTCACTTAGCGTAGTGTTTGGTTCTGGTAGAGAAAGGAAGGAATCAGAGGAACCAGATCAACGCTCTCTTAACAGTTATATCGCACTGCCATATTTGTTGTATTTCAAGAAACGGCATCAGCTCATTGGGTTGCATGCCACGAGTAATGTGTAACGTGCTTCTGTGCACTTCATGAGGGGCATTCTAACAGGACCACACACACAATGATAGGAAAGTGCCCCATCTGCTAGCGAAGCGGAGGTACTACATGTTTCTCTCTGTGTTAAAAGATGTCATTGGTTTCAGCCTTGGCTTCTGCCTTTGTTTAATAGAAGCACCCTTTACTGTATGTTCCTATGAATTTCACATATATTGCATTCATAGAAGCTTAGTGTTACAGTGTAAAACAGTGGATACTATCTCTGGAAATTAGTGTGCAGCTCGCGTACTATTTAGTAGCTAGTAAATGGCACTAAAAAGTCTTGCATGCTTTTAAAATAGCATGTTAGTATGGAATTCAGTTACCACAGTACAGCTAGTGCTCTTTGCTTCCCGTGAGGTCATTGTCGTGCTGTGTCATACATGTTGCTGCATGGCGTAGAGACATACATTCAACAATAGACTACAGAACTAGTACGTAGCCTAGCTAGCAAGTGGTGACCCCCTAGTTGTGTTGTGAAATTTCAGAAAATAGCTGTGTTTTGTGTATCGCCTATAGATGTCGGGGGTGGATATATTTGATGTGGGTGGGAAAAATGTTCTTTTAACACTACCCTGGAGGGAGCCTGAGAAAATATGGTTTAAGTTCATAAGTATCCGTTCGAAGCTTTTGAGCTTCTCAAGATTCAAACATCATCATTGACTGCAGTTTGTTTTAATCTTTGGCCATTTTGCAGCAAACAAACTCTTCTACAAAATACAAATACAAAATTAAAAGAAGGTTTCTCTCATATAACTTCTAAAAAGCATCAACCTTCCGCGAGTTAGGTGTTCTGCCAAATTCGATTCAATTGTGTTGCCTGTGGAAGTGAAGCTGCCATGTTGTGAAGCTGCTGTTCTGTCTGTTGCTGGTAGGTGTCTGTGTTGTTAAGGAACGTTTAGTGTCTATAGAAATAGAGAATGCAGGTGTTTTTTCATGTTGTGCAGTACAGTGAGCCGTCACGAACAAATATCGCAGAGCTGAATAGTTCTTAATTGTTAGCGCTGTTTTTTGTAACATAGCATATTAAAAAAAGTAGTAGAAGAAGGCAATGTTCTTCAACAGAAATTTGGCATTTAGCAGGCGTTCATAGCCAGAGTGACTTTACAAAGTGAGTAAACGGCACAAACTAGCATGGTCGTAGTATTAGCATTGATTTAAAAAAAAATAAGCTAAGTTACACAGTGATGCCTGAGTCAGAGCAATGGTGCTCTGACTCGGGCACACGCTCACACACAACACACACACACACTGTGGTGCAGTCTTGGTCTAAATGTGTTCAAACATGCAACGCTCCGTTATGTTCACACTGCTGTTTGTATTGCACATCCATTTAGACACATACAGTAGGTGTTCGTGATGCATCACTTATAGGCTTGTCCCGATCCGATCATGTGCGGAACTCGAGCGCCGTTATTTCCAAATGATTGGAATCAGATCTGAACGAAAAAATTAAATAATAATAATACAATCATAAACACTTTTATTATAATGATAATAAAAGTATCAAAATAATAATAAAAGTATCAATATTACAATTTTGGATGTTGTACTTTTGTACTTGTTTAAGTGTTCCATAAAATATCAAATTGGGAAAAATCAGTATCGGCTGATAACAGAAATCGAATGATCGGAATCTGGTCGGGAGCAAATAAACAAACAAACAAACAAACAAAAACATCCGGACATCCCTAGCTAACATAGTATGAATCTAGATAAGTCAGTCTTCAGTGTCAAAAGCCGAGAGAAAAGAGATTGTAATCATGTCAAACAAACAGGAGTGTCGCTGTGCTTAATAACTACAATTGCCAAACCAACAGCATTTCATCATTGAAAACAGAAAACTCTGTGAGTCCACACATCATATTAGATTATCATTGTCTCCACTGTGCTATGGCCAACAATTTCACGCACGTGTGGAACACGATATTTCACACACTCACTCGAGAGGGCCTGCATATAGTCTATAGTCAAATATAACTGATCGACAAGCTCAGACTGTGATGTGTTGCTCGCAGATCAATATGAGTTAAACTCTGAGAGTGTACACAGCAATGGAACCACTATGGAACCCTCTCAGAGTCCAGAGGCTGTGTTTGACCCAACCCCGTCAGGGAACACAACATTTTCCACAACATTTTATTTATTTATTTATTTATTTTTTAACAGGATATTAATGTTCTTACATTTGTCGCGAGGTTTTCTTCGCAATATGACAGTGATTGATTTTGACACTAGAGGCCACTATGAGTTTAACTAGTACCTGATTGACTCATTGATTGATTGATCTTATAAATGTAAAAATAGTAAAAAGAGGACCAGTCAAACACTTTTATGGGACCAAAAGCTGTTTTATTTTCAAGGACCTCTTTAACTCTGAGAGTTTAAAAAGCGATCAAATTACAGGTGGTTCCATCTGGTTCCATTGGTACACTCTCAGAGACCTGCCATGGTCATTCAGGACGATAGTTCTTCATGTGTTTCTGGTAATTTTTATTGTCGGTGTCAAACATTGAATTCAGCATGGCGATGGAGCCCCTGTCAAATGCCCCTGTGTTGGAGAGGGGCCTCACTAGAACAGTGTGTTTCGATGTTGCATGCTCTGTTTTGAAACGATTGCCTTCAGCATGGTTGAAGACCAGAGTCCTGCTGAAGAAAAAAGGGAATCTATGTTGTCTGTAACAAAAAAAAGGAAAATAAAATATTGATGTTTAAAAGGCTCTTTGTTGTCTCTGTTGTAGTAGTTAATGGGATGTTACACTTGGAAATACAAAACCTTGTCATCATCTACTCTACCTTATGTGAACACAAACAGTTTATAAGTTACTCGATTCAGTAATTAGATGTTTGGTGATTCATTCTATTCCCTCTTCCTACACAAAGCCATTATAATATTGTCAAATAAGAAAACTTTATTTTAAAAATGTTCATGTCTGCAGGAAATATCTCCAAATGTTTTCCCATAGAGTCAATTTTGTAAAGGCATGATGACCTGTTGCACCATTCACCTGTGTTACTGTAGTGTCAACTCTTCCCGAGAGATGCAAGCATTGTAAGTACTCAATCAGATTCATTATAAAATCTACTTTTTAAAATTGCTTTATTTTGCAGTCTGTCAAGCTGTGATTTGCTTCTGTGATGCACAGCAGAGATGCTCTCCTTGCGGCTGTCACTTACTTTGCTAAAGTTTAAAGTGCCAATGACCTACATTCCATTTTTTTCTTAATACCACTTTGTATATGTCTCTCAAGCTTATTTCTAATGGAATGAGCCCATAACACCACTCTGATATAACCAGTCCTTGACATTTCTTCATGGACGTTGAAAGCAGTTTTAGCTGCAGGACCACAATGATTTGAGGTGGTGGAGGCAATGATATGTCGATTATTTTAGTCATTATGATACTGATGCTAGATGAAAAAACATGCAGGCTTGTTTAAATGTCATGTCAACTCGGAAAATCAACAAATGGTGAACATTGTAAACAAAGTGGAAATGCAAAATGTCGTAGCGAAGACTGAAGATGAGGAGGAATTATACAAAGTAGGGTGCATTGGTCATATCAAACAAGCTGCTCCTCAAAGCAATTTCCAAAGCTCCTATATGATGTGAAAGACTGGTAAAGAAAACTAGAAAATACATGTGTGCACCAAAAACACACGAAAATCATATCATGCTATTCCCACTTTAAGGTACAGTGGCTGAGACATGGCTGACAGCAGTGTCATGCTTCCCCATATGGTCATGGAGCAGGAGGTCAGGCCTCAGCAGCAACATCCTACACAAATTATTTGAGTTAGAGGAAGAGGACACAGCATCCTTCTACCCAGGTAAGGAGGTCATTGAATATTTCAAGTCTGGATATGAGATTGGGAGCCTGAACAGGTTCCCTACAATAGGAACTAGAGAAGGTGCCCTTCTGGGCACAGGTCTCCACCAGGTCAGACTATGGCCTCCTGGTGGCGCTATAGGCCAATGTGAAAAGGATGCATTACTTTTTATGCCTTTGATGGTAATTGGATGATTGAGGCATTTTTTCCAAAAAACTTTGGTGGCGCTATGACAAGTGTGGTCAACTGTAAATTGCACGTCGCTGCTTTTTGTTCAAATCAGGCAAATCCTGCAAACTTTGAAAGCCAGTTATAGACTAGATGGAATATGAATACAGGATAGGTCTGTTTTGATCACATGACTGTAGAGATACTGTGTAATGGGATTTTGCGTCAGAATCTGGAGAAGTAATATGAAATATTGTCTTACAAAAATCAGGCTCTTGGTGGTGCTACAGTATAATAAAGCATGTGTGGAAAAATACAAGTCAAAAGTTCATCCTTGTCCTCTAGGGAAGGTACTTGCAAAGTTTCATGTAGATCAGTGCGTGCATTTATTATAGGCAAAAGTGTAAAAAGGGCACATACAGACATTTACATCGGTACAGCCAGACTCTTTGCTGTCTAGCTGGCACCAAAGTCAACACTGCCCCGCCCCCTCAATTAATTTCCAATGGAGTCACATTGTTGGAAGCAACAGACATGATCCATACTGAGGAGGGGAGACAGATTTCCGCAGGGCTTAATCCAATATGAAAGATACATAATATTAATATTATTAATTCTCTCAGACATAGATACAAGCCAAGACAAGCTGATGACCCAAAAATCTGCATCTAATAGGTGTTGACACCTATAGGGGCTAAGCCTCTCAAAGGGAACATTACCATTAACTACTGACCTACTTTAACTCCATAAAACAACACTATACTGTATAATTGCATAAAATAGTTACAGCTTAGGTTGATGCTGTTCACCACATGGACAACCAAATTAAGCAAAAAATTATTTCAGGATTGAATTGCAATAGAATTATTAAGACTCTTCTTCAACAAAGATGGTGAATGCAAACATCCTTTGTCTTGTACTACAAAACACTGAAATCCTTAAACCAGAACTACGCCTAAACCTAACCCTAATTAACCTCAGTAAAACTAAAACCAAAGTCAGACCAAAATGCAATGTTTGCGTGTACAAGTGTTAATTACACAATCAAATCAACACCATCATTCTTCTTCTTCTTCTTTTCGTGTATTTTGAAGCATGGTTAGATGGCAGTTTCCCATTTCTTTACATAGTCTATTGAATTATTGTTGGACTGCAAGATCTTGATGAGGCAGTACTGCATCGTCTGGTGCTCTTCTTCACCACTGGTTGGGCCAGTTTTGTAGCTGTCTGGCCATAGAGGGAGGATTCTCATGTCAAAAGTAAGGGTCATTCTCATTTGAAGTCTGGTTTCTTCTCGGGATGTTAGGGGCTAGACATGGCAGCTTTTCCTTGACTTCAGTCATTGAGCCGTGGTTTGTCCATAAAGAATGTGGCGTTCATCGCTGGTAGCTATTGCCATCTCAACCCAGCTGACACCTTCTTGGCATGGGTTGATCTCCAAACAGAATGTGTTTAGGACACATGGAACACTTTCTAATTTTTATGTGTGTAAAATTGGCCTGCCATGAACATCTAGGAAGCAGTCGAGAAAGGAACTTCCTGGATGTTCGTGACCTCATGAATATTCATTCATTCATTTAAAATATCTAAAAAACTACACACATAAAAAACAAGAAATTGTTCCATGTGTCGTAAACAATCTTCTTTGGGGGAGGTGGAGGTTCAGTGTCGGTACAGTGTCATATGCGGCAGCCAGATCAACAAAAACCGCAGACCGAAGTGTTTGATCCATTCCGTGAAGATGTTTTCCATGGCTTTACTGGTCTTAACTCTATGAGTGCCAGTTTTCAGCCTGTAGCACCCCCTAGGGACCAGTTATATGCATTAAGTAATTGATTGATTATCTCAAAAACAAAAAATCACAAACAGCAGTTGTATACATTTTTTCACACATATCTCAGAGATGTGTAACTAAAGGGTTAATCCCCACCCACCCCTGCCGATCGCATCATTTCTGGTCCAGGAAGTGTCACTTCCTGGACCAGAAAAAAAATAAAACTTTTCCACCATAACACACCCACTGGAGAGATTCTAGGATGTTATTATGCCAAAATTAATCATATTGAAGTGAAAGTGAAAGTTAAGTGGCCATTGATTGCCACAATAGGCTCCGATATGGACCTAAATACTTGTGCATACTGTTACCTAATTATGCACACCCGCGGGTGCACCCCCGTGGGGGGTGCGGGGGGTCGTTCCTGGCACGTTCCTGGCAAACTGTGCAAAGGTGGATTAATCTCGTCTATACGTTCCTGGCACTTAATTTATTTAAGGGACTTCGATGCTGATGTTGAGGGAGAACAACTCAGTCAATCCGGTGGTTTGGGAGTGCTGGACCCCCAAACCCGGAGGTAGAATTCCCATTGAGCTGATGGCCAACTGGTGTACTGTTGCAACATCGCCATAAATAGCTTAGTTATAGTCATCGATGTCGTCGTCCTCAACCACGCGCAGCTTCCTCGGCAACATCCTCAGGGGGATGCACGCGTCGGTGTTGCCCACGTAGGGAAAGAGCGTGTCGGCGAACGCGGAGCCACCGTTGTTCACGAAGGTGTGCAGGTGCACACCGGCGTCGGGGTCCGAGAAGGTCAGCTTCCCGCCATCGCAGTCCAGCCGGACACGGACCCTCCGCGGCTTCTGTGTCACTTGGAGCACGACGAGGGGCCGCGCCGGCGACTCCACGGTGAGCTCGCCATAGTTGAGGTGCAGCGTGACCCAGAAGGGGCCGCCGCCGCGCCCCTTCCTCTCAAAGGAATCGGCCAGCACGCCCAGTGTCCAGTTGGCGTTGTCGCCGACCTCCACCTCCCAGCGGTGGCGGCCGCGGCTGAAGCCCTTGGCGCCCAGCACCCGGCACCACCAGTCGATCCGCTCCGGGTTGTCTGGGAGAAGGTGCGCCTGCCCCCCACAGCTCACGGCCGTCAGGTCGTCCGAAAGCGCCAGCTCCCGGTTGGCAGTGTTGGGGTCCAGGATCACTGGTGTGTAGGAGACAATGCCATCGCTGCCCTGGAGCATCTTTCTCCAGACCTTGAAGGTCAGGTTGCCCAGGTGCTTGGCCGTGTCGATCAGAGCCCCCCGAGCGGGCTGCAGGTCGCACAGCGCGGACTCGCGGGTGCTTTCCGTCGCCGCGTCCTCGCAGCCGGCATCACGCTCGGGCCTCGGCTCGCCCGCTGCGTCCCCGATCACGCGGGAGAGGGCCGACATGTCGGTGTCCAGGCCATCGATCTTCTCCCTCATCGCCTGGCTCTTCCTCGACTCTTCTTCCCTCAATGCGGCGATCCGGGCGTCCTCCTCCTCGCGGAGGAACCGCCGAATCCTCTCGAACTGCTCCTGGATTGTCTGCTCCGCGTTCTGGGCCTGGACCTTGATGTGCTCGGCTGTCTGGTTGCAGGCCGTCTTCGCCTGGGCGAAGGCCTTCAGTTTCTCCCGCAGGAACTCCAGCGACTCGTCCTCAGCCTCCCGTGGGACCTCCGCCTCCTGCGGTTCGTGCCTCTCCCTGCCGTAGGCCTCGCACAGGTTCTTCAGGGCCAGGTTGCAGGTGGGGTGCTCGGCGGAGTTGGTCGCCTTGCAGACGGGACACTGCCCAGCCTGGTGCGTCCACCACTCACACAGGCAGCCTCGGCAGAAGCTGTGGCTGCATGACAGGATGACGGGGTGCTTGAACACGTCGCGGCACACAGGGCACAGGAAGTCCTCCTCCGAGAAGGAGCATGGGAGGTCGTCCATTTTTGGGGCTCCGGAGTTAAAGGGATCCCAGGCTGGTAAAGCTCATATCGATAAAATCATCACACATGCCCTCTGTGACCAGAATTTAAACATGACGTTCTTTAGTTATTAAAATTGTTAGCTGTTTTTATCCCTTGGGGGGTGCCATTATATTGTGCCTGTCATACGTATGTCGTCACAGGGATCAGTTCTGTAATAGTCCTATAGAATGCAACAAATAGCAATATATTTTGTGGTAGTAATTTTACCCTGCTTTTGGTCAACTTTTTATACTGTAGAGCCTTTTTTGACCCAATGACGGTTGCCGTTTTCTGTGTTAATGCACTACTGGGTAATTTTGGGTAATTTTTGTGGTGTTTCTCTCATTCTAATAAATAGCATAGCGTTTCTGTTCAGCCGCTTTTATTTTTGACCGTAAAACCGTAAAAACAATATTAATAATAACTCAGAGTATAAATGAAAGCACATGGACCCAATTGTTTGGTGCATTCCAAGCATTCCTTTACAGGAAGAATTATGTGTTTTGAACATTCAAGTACAATGTCTTTTTTATCCACATCTGCTTTACCAGGCAGGGATCCTTTTTAGATATTCGTTGGTTAGTGTGAGCTTGCAAAATATAGGAAGTGAGGACCTTCACCTCTTAATAAATTAATGAATGGACTACTGTAGAAGTGCCTTGAGCACTTGAAAAAGCGTATAAAAATGCAATCCATTCTTTATTACAATGATCAATTTTGTAATCACTGGAAATTATTATTTCGATTATGTCGACATTTGAAATTACATCAAGACAAGGTCACTACAAAAGAAAATCAAAAGTGGTCCTACCCTTGAAATATTTTTTGACAACACCGGCTATGGAGATGCTCCTATCGGATAAAAGCAAACACAGAAGTCATGACCAAACATTTTCATATAAATCTAATCTCTGCTTTGCGATACTCCACCTTCTTATGCTTGTAAAACATGCATGTGCAAACATCGCAAAGCATTTGAAGAAACTGGACGCTGTACAAAACAAATAATTTGCCGTGTCGCGTGACCTTGATACATGACATAGTAATGCAACTTGGATATACTTTCCACTGCTGTGTCACGTAGCAGCTACAGTGTTGCCAGATACTGCACAAAAAGAAGCCCTACAAACAAGTGACTTGTACACCTTGCATAGTTTTCGCTGCCATTGGTGTATGAATGTACAGTATAGGATGTGAAATGTGAACTCCTAAACCATAACACAATCTATATAAAGCACCATAAATAAATGGAATATTTACCAAACACCTATTTGAAAGCAGTCAAGGCTCACATCATGATGCGTTGTAAGCGACTTCACTGCGCAAGCACAGAGTTGCTTATAATAATAATCCGATGTGGCACCTCTGGTAGTGTACTGTACAGTGCACGGTATATAAAGCACACACAGACACGTGTAGAAGTTAAAACATCCAGAATGCGTACTACGTTGGTCTGTGTCCTGCTGGCGGTAAGTGTGTACACTCTCAGGAAAATGTTGAAAATGGGTGGAATTCCCCTTTATTCGCCTGATCGCAATCATTTTAGATCATTCATTCATTCATTTCTAGTGGCATAGTTGGGCAATATTACTTAGTTAGGAGAGAATATCTTTGCTTTATTTTTTTACACCTTAGACATCATGATTGATGTTCATTTTTAGTCTTTCATTGGCATTGGTCATGATATTTGCATATAAATACTGGGCTGCAAGTTGCAGTGCAATTTGGAATGATATTTAACCTTTGACCTTTAACCTTTAACCATGATAAAAAAAAACAATTGGAAAAATATATTTTGTGATCATAAGAATGTGAGAGGTCATTCCTTCATTCATTCATCTAATGATAATCTACCATGATAAGAGTGCCACTCACTTCACACAAGACAAAGTGGCATTTTTAGAGTTTTTATTTTTGGCCTGCTACTCATCCTATAGCTGGTGGGCGTGGCCAGCGCTGAGGTGTTCACGCGATGTGAGTGGGCCAAGATCCTCAAGAGCTATGGGATGGACGGTTACGACGGTTACAGTCTGGCTAACTGTAAGTACAATGTCTTACACTGAAAGGTTGAACGCATCCTGTACTGAAAAATATTTGTGCCACATTTTCACCATTTTCCAAAATATCAGATCTACAAGCTCATAGCTCGCCACTCCATGGCACGCTATGTAAAGGAGCTTGTAGATCTGATGTTTTTCAATAACTAAAGTAATGGCAATGATGCTAAGTAATGCTAATAATGAGGTCCCGGGTTCGCCTCCCGGCCGACTACATTACCAATCACCTAAAGAGTCATGGCCCGATGGGCAAGTAGTAACGCAGCCACCTATAGCCTACAATAATGCTAAGTAATGCTAAGGCTAAGTATTGTTAATAATGCTAAGTGATGCTAACTAATGCTAATAATGCTAAATAATGCTAATTATGCTAATGAAGCTTAGAACACCAAAAGGTGTTCCTGCCAAAAAGTGACTTGAAGCTCTGGTCCGGTCTAAAACTTTAATGGCGCTTGTTGTTGTTGTTGTTGTATGTTAGGGTTGTTGTTGTTGTTGTTGTTGTTGTTGTTGTTGTTGTTGTTGTTGTTGTTGTATCTTAGGGGTGTGTCTGTCCCAGTGGGAGTCCAGCTTCAACACAGAGGCCACCCACCATGACTCTGACGGCTCCACAGATTACGGGATCTTCCAGATCAACAGCCGCTATTGGTGCGACGACTACCAGACCCCTGGAGCCGAAAACGTCTGTGGCATCGCCTGCAGTGGTCAGTCTCTCTCTTGATGTCTTGTGTGTGTGTGTGTGTGTGTGTGTGTGTGTGTGTGTGTGTGTGTGTGTGTGTGTGTGTGTGTGTGTGTGTGTGTGTGTGTGTGTGTCAAATATGCATCAACTATTTAGCCAAAGAATTTTGATGGGCGAATGTTTTTTTTTTTTTTTTAAGTACACATTTATGTGTTTTAGCGTAGGCATTTCTTGTGTTCTCAAAGCACGGTTGCAGTTGTTCTTGTGTTTTGAAGTATAGCATGTATGTGTGTGTTGCTACAGAGCTGTTGACGGGCGACGTTAGCATAGCGATCAACTGTGCTAAGCGTGTGGTCCAGGACTCCAGCAACGGTATCGCAGCATGGTACGATCACTGTCATTTGTTCTAGCTACTTGCCCAACTGTGCTGACTAAGAACATTTTGTGATGTCAGCTATGGCTGCCCAAGGAGTGTTTTCCCAGCAAAAATAACTGACTCATTTGTACTGTATATTTTTTTATATAAAGTATTTGTTGTAAGCCTTTCCACAATTGCATGGTGGCACCAGCTTCCATGTTGCTCTGACAGCAAGATTTTGTGTGGTTTGATTTATTGATTGAAATATTTATTAACAGTTTCCAGAAAGCCTTCCTGACAAACAGGAAGGGTTCTGTGAACTGGATCAAATGAGCCGTTCAAATACTCGATTCGTTCACGAATGTTACATCACATTGTGTTATGTTGTCAGCGTGCATATCAGTTATTTCATGCTATTTCTTCTTTGCTTCCTTGCTTCTTTCTTCTAGAAGTTGGGCTTGGTGTGATTTGGGGGACGAAGCGGTTAAAAACACACTATGACCATCACTATGCTGTTGTTGCTAATTGTTGTTTTATTATTATTATTGCAGGATGGGTTGGCAGCAACATTGTCAGTGGCAGGATCTGAGCTCCTATGTGGCTGACTGTGATCTGTGATTTTGTCCGATAGGTCCTTTGGGCAATACCTTCGACCTTTGGTTTGACAGGCATATCATTTAAGGATTAATAGAGAATAAAGTTAAAAGATAATGTGCACAATGCTACTGAATTGCTGTACTTTTTCTTTCTTTTTGAGAGACAGAGGGATTTGTGTCTATGAAATGTATAGTGGGACTGAATGTCATAGACTACTTATCAAACAATAGGCCTACAATTATATTTCTAAAAAAAAAAAAAAAAAAAAACACTAGCCAGTAAAGTTTACAAGTTGTGTAGTGAAGTAAGCTAAAATTTAAAGCATAAAAAACTTCTGTATAAAATACAAATGAATCAATAACATTGTACACCACAGTGCTTCACGTACATGAAGTACACATGATGATTCATGCAATTCTTTGAGTGATGTCAAAGCACACACTAGGGGACAATCATAATTGTAATGTGTTGATGATGAAATGCATATTATATTTATGTAATTGGACTGAAACTTATACTGGTATCCACGCATTGCATGGAATTTATTGAACATAATCACCATAATGTACAGTATAATCTAGTCAAAACGTAGGAAAATAGGAAGTGACTATTCTGTGTGACCTATCTCTTGAAACGGACACTTTCGGAATCCACAGGCCACCTTGGCCTTGCAGTGTGGACAAGTCTGCTTGCTCGGCATCTTTTTATTTAAAAAAAAAAAGGGGGGGGGGGGGGTACATTACTTAAGCACTGTGTAAAGTATGGTAACACACAACTAACCTAACTAACTCAATTGGATTGACTGTATTTTGTCTTCTTGCATATACAGTATATATTGCATTAAACACCACTGTAAAACAAACAATCTAGCTATGGACCCAAAATAATGAGTTGATTGGTCGATTTAAACATTTTTCACAGCACACGTCAATACAAAGACTGGGGGTTGGCTAGTTGAACTGCATCAGGTGACTAAAAGGGGAAAAAAAATGACCTGCCTCATGTTATTAAACAGGTAGGCCTAAATAAAAGAAATGGCTCCGCAGACACACACACAAACACACTTCACACAGGGGACACAAAGGTTAACAAAAACAACCTCATAGCTCAAAAAAAGGTTGGGGACAAAATAAAAACAGGCCTGCCACAGGCGACTAGGGTTTCCAGTGTCTATATCCACTGTGCAACTCCCATACTTTGCATTGTGTCCTGGACTGTCAGCCCTCATGTCCCCTCCCAGGGTAACAGCAACAGCATCCTTTGCTTTCATGGTTTGCAGAAGGCCAGGTCTCGATGTTCTTCCATGTTGCATAAATGCATGCGTCCAGGTAGTTCCGTACATGCCTGTAGTATGTTGTTCTACTTATTGTCTTCTAGAGTTCTCAAACTCTGCACAAACCCGACCAGGCCCGGACCGACCTGACATTTTAGGGTCGGGCTTGGGCCTAAAATGTATGCAGATCAGTAGGGCCGGGTCGGGCCTAGGGTTCCATGAAAAAAGCAATATATATTGAATTATTTTATTATGATAAAATAATAGTTCTGTTTTGTCTGTGTATTTACCTCTCATGAAGATGGTGCAGATTGGCATTTTCACTTTGTAGATTGCTCAAATTCTACCTAAACCCGACCAGACCCGACCCGAACCGACATTGTAGGGCTGGGTCGGGCCTAAAAACTATGCTAATTGATCGGGCCGGGCCGGGCTTTGGGCCTGATCAGTTTGGGCCCACTTAGGGCCGGGTCTCAATTTTCAGGCCCGTTGAGAACTATTGTCTTCATGTTGAGAGCAGTCAGGAGTCTGCATAACTTAGACATTGGCAATTTGACAAACCTCTGAGTCCAGAGTCACATTTTTATGCATTTTTGTTTCAATTATGTATTTTATTATCATTATTTTCTTTTTCTACCAGTCTGCTGCTCGATGAGATTCTGGAGATATACATGCATACAGTAAATGTGTGCCTACCTTGTTCACCTCACCTTTACAGGCTCAAAAGATGAGCCTGTAAAGCATGGGTGCCCAAAAGGTAGATGGTGATCTACCAAGAGATCGATCACACAGACCATGCAGGTAGATCACATGACATCCCAATGAAACCAAAAAGACCCTCATGGGTCCATTTGGTTTCATTTTACCGCCCTCACAAAATTAGAAAATGGTGAATAATTGTTATTTTGACCAACGTTTTGCCAGTTTCCCAATTGTGGACAAACATGAGAAAGTTCTTAGTTTTGGGTGCAAGAAACTAAGCTCAACCTCAAATACTGTTTTTAAACATCAGTAATAGCATATACAAGAAAACCTTCCAATTCTCTATTCATCATTATAAATAACAGTAAGTAACACCATCACCACTGTTTCAAAGCTCAAACTTTCAAGCTCAAACTGGAGACGCAAAAAATGTAAGCATAATAAGCCATTAACTGGGAATTCCATGCATTTTCTTTTTTTTTTTTTCTGAGAGTGTGCAAATGTGAACCAAATGGACCCTAGCGGGTCCATTTGGTTCCATTTGTACACTCTCAGAAAAAAAGGTCCTAAAAGAAAAATCACTAACATGGTGAAACACAACCTGATGATGTCATCAAGCTGTGTTTCACCATGATAATGTTTTTTTTCAGACCTCCTTTTCTAAAAAACACATCATTTTTATCATGTCCACACAACATCACAAAGATATACTAATGATATAGTAAACTGTTGAAAATGGGTGGTTCAGATTAAGACTCGCTCTCTGATACAGTACGTACTGGGCTTTTGTGGCATGGCCAACAAGCACTATGTTAACTGGCGATATAATTGTCAGACAGTGCACTGCATGTTGGTGCTGTCAGTGTCTGAAATGTTTATATTATGTTGGCGGATCGCCCTAATGTATATGTATAATGCTGCTACAGCCAGGGAGCCACTAGGGTTGTGTTCTAGAGCCGCATGCGGCTCCTGAGCCGCAGGTTGCTGACCCCTGTCCTAGCCTATATTAATCGGACATAGATTTTGCAGTTGCCTGCAGGGTTAAAACATAGTCATCATCACCACCACCACCAGTGTCTGTTACTTCACCCTCACAGGGTTACATGACCTGGGCTGGTGTAGACCTGTGTCTATATTATTTTCTGGTATTGGAATTTGGTACCGGGATCGCCTAACACAGAAATTTCGGATCGGAATTGAAAGAACGACTGAATTTGAAAGAACGAGTGCTCCAGCACGGCTCCTTTCACTATGCTCTGTTCTAAATCTGTAATTAATTGCCTTGCCAGACAGCGGGCCGCGTGCTGAGTAAATAGCCAATCTTCAAGCTTACAGCGCATCATCGCTAATGTGCATTTTAGGTTTGTTCATGGTTTCTATCACACCTTAACATATGGTAGTGTTTAATGTAAAGCCAGTGAGATGATATACAGGAATACCAGAATAGTTGGCCAAAAACAAACGGAACAGCCGACATTTAGGGGTCAGAAAACTGACCGGTTAGGAGGGATGTTGTTTGTTGTTGAAAGACATTGTTTTCAATGAGGGTGGCGCAAATAGGAGCTATTTATGTGTGCAACTTACACAGTAAAGTCTGTAATGTCTATAGAAACATTTCAGCACCACAGACAGCTCCCTGTGCTTTTCTATAGAAACACTTCAGCACCACAGACAGCTCCCTGTGCTGTTCTCTGTTCTATAGAAACATTTCAGCACCACAGACAGCTCCATGTGCTGTTCTATGTTATATAGAAACACTTCAGCACCACAGACAGCTCCATGTGCTGTTCTATAGAAACATTTCAGCACCACAGACAGCTCCCTGTGCTGTTCTGTTATATAGAAACACTTCAGCACCACAGACAGCTCCCTGTGCTGTTCTATGTTATATAGAAACACTTCAGCACCACAGACAGCTCCCTGTGCTTTTCTATGTTATATACAGTAGAAACACTTCAGCACCACAGACAGCTCCCTGTGCTGTTCTATGTTATATACAGTAGAAACACTTCAGCACCACAGACAGCTCCCTGTGCTGTTCTATGTTATATACTCTAGGCTATAGGCCTACTAGTAGTACTACAAAACAATCTAAAAATAAAGGGGTTTATAATCATAAAAGCTAATTTGTTAGTATAACTCCAAGATTGGGGAATGTTGTGGTGTAATCACAGCCCACAATGACTTCTGTTATAAAACTAAAGTACACATTTTCAATGTTACAAAAATCATTGATTACAAAAATCTGCATAAAAGTTGTACTAATGAGATGACCTTCTCCCAGGCAGGGTTTGATCCTGCCTCCAAGCCCTCCAATGCCACCTGAGACTCACTATGTGTTGGGAACTTTCATGTCTGGTGCAGGTAGTCCAGACCTGGAGTTTTGCGCGCATAGACATAAGGTTGCTGTGCTGGCTCTCGTGAGGCAGATGTTCGGTTGTGTCTGGTGAAAGGTCACTAGAGATTGCAGATCCGAGGTATAGGCGGAGGCGTTAACACATTCCAGAGTCTGATGATTATAGATGGAGGTGGTAATAAAACCGTGCCCTAAAAAACAATAAAACTCGGACAAGTTTAACAAAAAACACAACGATTCACTTGTACAAACTTGTGTTTCCTGAGGTTCTCTTCCATAATCGTTACTTTGCCCTAAGCAACTTTTTCTTCCGTTAATTCCCTGGGCCATAGATGAGTCATTCCTACAAACGATGGCAACCATCATCGTTTGCCTTTTAGTTCTGGGTGGGCATCACTGAACATCTTCCCGCCCCTCGTTCCCCACATTTTTTTCTTCTCACGTCATTTTCCCTCGTGGGATCGTCGCTAGGCAAACGTCCGTCGCTGCTGCGGGTTCGTCATAATCGCCAGCTCCCACCTGACGCTGTGCGGGAGTCCGGATCGATCCAGGGCGTACCGCAGGACCGCCTGCTGGCACAGCGTCGCCAGGCTGGGCCGCAGGTCCAGGACGTACAGGTTGTCACGCCGGTCGTCGTCCTCCACGTCGTCGACGTCGTCATCGCCCACGTCCACAAAGTGGCACCCGCCAAAGAAGACGACGCGGTCCCCCCTGCCGCCGCCGCCGCCCCCCGCCACCACGCAGCAGCACATCCAGCACAGGCGCGACGGCGCCTTGCCCTTGGCCCTCACTTCCACCCAGCGCCGCGTCTCCGGGTGGAACTTCCACAGGTCGTCAAAGGTCTGGTCTAGGTTGTAGTTGTGGCCGCCGAAGACGTACAGCTCCCCGTCAAAGGCGAAGGCCGAGTGGCCCTCGCGTGGCTCCGGGCGGCGGAGGAGTGCCAGCCCGGGGGATGTTCTCTGCCGGTCGTCGTTGTCGCGGCAACCTTCGCAGAGGTGGTGTCCCTCAATGTCGTCGTCGAGGCCGACCTCCCGGCTCAGCAGTGGGCAGCAGGGCTCGCAGAAGTTCTCTTCTCCATAGAAGTCGTCCTCTCCGCCGGAGTAGTCCTCCTCCCAAAGGTCTTCTTCGTAGAATTCATCCCCGTAGAAGCCCTCTTCTTGGTCCCCCGGGTCCAGACAGCAGTGGTACTCGAGCCCTCTGGCCAACGGACATCCGCAGATGACGTCACCGGGTGACTCTCCGTCGCGCAGGTAGGCTTCCATGTCGTGCAGCTCCTCCTCCTCGGCGTCGTCGAGGAGCTCGAGGCGGTCCTCGCCGGGTGCCACCGGGCTCAGCCAGCAGCTCGTCTCCGTGTCGAACACACCAACGCCGTCGCTGTAGTCGAAGTGGTCGCCCCGGCCGCCGAACACGTACATCCTTGTGCCAATGATGGTGGCCGAGTGGCCCTCGGTGGCTGGCACCGGCGGTGCGCCGCCCCGGACACGCACCAGGGACCAGGTGGCAGTGACAGTGTCCAGCGCGTGGATGTCGTCGGTGTGGCGTGTCGTCCGGCACACAAAGCCCCCGAAGATGTACATGACCCGAGCCACCGCGCAGGCTGAGTGGTCGCGGCGGCCCTCGGGCGCAGCGCCAGACGCCTCGGGCAGCACGGCCCACCGGCGGGCGGCCACATCGAACGCGTACAGCGCGTTGTCGCAGGACTCCGGTGTGAAGGAGGTGACGCCACCCCAGACGTAGATGACGTCGCCCCCCACCAGGCAGGCCGTGTGGCGGTCGCGCCGGGAGGGCACGTCGGGGGCACGGCGACGGCTACCCCCGACAGTCGCCGCCGTCGCCTGCAGGGGCAACTTCCTCCAACGCAATGACACAGTGTTGAAGACATGCACATCGAGCTGGTCGGCGACGTCAGCGCTCCGTGGTCCGTAGCAGTAGCCGCCGAAGGCGTACACCCGGTGCCCCACCGCCACAGCGGCGTGGGTGTAGTCCCTCCCAAGCCCGCCTTTCAGATGCACTGTCCAGCGCAACATTTCATGCACGGGCGTTGGTGCGAAGATGAAGGGAGGGGGGCGCAGGGGAGTGCCGTGCTCTTACATGATAGACTTAAATCCTCGCCGATACTCCTCTTATAGCAGCAGAGCGGCACAGGTGCCGCACAAAGCCCGGGCCAATCCTTCACTGTTAACCAAGGACACAGTAAATCAAGCAATACAGCAAATAGTAGCCTACCGTATGCAATTTTGCTCCTGGGCCATCACCGCTGTAGCTACTGCCACTGCCAAGGATTGTTACGTCCATCTCACAGCACGTCCTTCCTCCTTCCTCAAACTATCCATGCTGCTCACTAGTACTGACACATTATTCTGCTGATTTAAGAAGAAGAAGCAAGCACCATTAAGGAAATATTTTGGTGTTCCACCACCACAATCACAAACGCCAAATTGAACTACCAGCTGGACCACATAGAAAACGTGTCTTTGCTTTAAAGTGGCTGCTGGCGATGTCACTCTAAATGAATGCAGCGAGTTGGTGCTGCTGGAGAGATGCCTTGAGCATCCAAATCTGATTTGATAAGCATGAAAAAATATAGAGCATGTACTATAAATTCCTTCCTTTGTGAAAGCCACATTTAAATATTAGACTGAAAACCCCAAAGATCCTCTTAAAATGTTCTTTTCGAGTAGCAAGGGAAAAATTTCGGCACCGAAAATGTACCAAGTGGATCGGCTCCCTGTTTGACTGTCGCCATGATGAGGAAAGAAGGCAGGTAGGTTCTCTGTTGCTCAGTCTGACTCCTTTATTGAACAAAACTCTTTGAGTATAAGCATACTTTCATGCTTATACTCAAAGAGCCCTGGGCACAAGGCCCCACAGTCTAAATGGAAGGTGTTACCACCAACCATGCACAAGATACTAAGCAGTCTCCCACAAAAAGAAAAATGATGTCTCTCTCAGTTACAACAGAGTATATTCATGTTAGTATAGAGGCAAGCAAACATCTTAGCCAATCAATGACAAGCACTTTCTGAGTGACAGGAAAGCTGTCAGTATACTTAGTATATATAGCAGGCACTACTGTCCTTGTGGTTGCATAATAATCTACTTCAGATTAAGCCTTAGGGATACTGATTAATATGTGTAGATAGGTTCAGATATTGATTCCTCACCAGCCAATTGAAACAAATGTAAAAATGTTGTTAGAGCCCACTTACAGTAGCTATTTCTACCTAATTTATTGGTTTTGCTGCCCCCCGCTGTTTGGGCATTGAACTACCATAGACCTTCACCTCTCACGGCAGGATAGAACCTCTCCTCTATTGATTAAGGAAGGGTGAGAGAAGGGGGAAATGTTTGGACACGCACAAGTGTGAAGGAAGACGGTGTTGACCTCAATTAAAACAATAGAAAGGAAGAAATAAGAAGAGAAACGTTTTGTAATATCACGTTGAACTTAAAGGGGAATTCCACCCATTTTCAACATTTTTTTCTGAGAGCATACAAATGCAACCAAATTTGGTTGCATTTGTACGCTATAAGAAAAAAAAAAGCGTCTAAAGAAACCCATTAACATGGTGGAAATACATCTTGCTGATGTCATCCAGATGTTTCACCATGTTAGTGGTTTTCTTCTGACCTCCATTTTTTGGGAACACAGAATGGGGGATTTTTTTTTATCATGTTTACCAACACCTATGTCACCAATGACATAGTAAAATGTTGAAAATGGGTGGAATTCCCCTTAAAGATTTACACTGATCACACACACACACACACACACACACACACACACACACACACACACACACACACACACACACACACACACACACACACCCACACACACACACACACACACACAGCGAAGCTGAACATTTTGTTTATTTTGTTTGTTTTGTTTTATAAACAGCGACACTGGGAACTACAGTAGGCTATATGGACCTTTAAAGTGTGCGTCTGAACTGCTACACTGTCCTCACGCTGCGACTTGAATCAAGGTAGGACAAGTCTTCGTAACAGTTTTTGTAGTTGGGTAATTTATTAATCAGTGAAGAGATAGCCTACTGATGCCAAAGCAGTTTGAAATCAACAACACAAAACAAGTAGGTCTGAAGAAACATTCACCTGGATGAAGTCAGCAGCCGCGTTTTTGTAAGAGAATAGAATCTCTGACACGGTTTTATTTTTTTTATTGATTTTATTAATAGTAAAAAGGCAGAATAATTCAGGTAAATATATAATTAACACTTAAAGGTAGGGGAATTCAGTGATTTGAAATTCATGGTGTAGTACCAGCCTGGTGCACTAGGGGCCCCCAAAAGTAGCTACACTATGTGAACCTGCTGCTCTCTCCTGATTGGAGGAGAATTGTGGTGACCTGGGGAACTTTTATTAGCTCCTCTGCTAACGTGGGGGAGGGGGAAACTCCATATGTGGTTTCCACACCTTATAATAGAGCATTTTAACAGAAAAAAATATATTTTTGGGTGATATCTGACAAAAGTGAAATCGCTTCCCCTACCTTTAATTCATTTATGTATATGTATTTGACTGAGATATACCCAAGGCTTTATTAGGCCTATTATGCAATGTTCACCACAATGTAACAACGCTAAAGCATGCTCAGAATTATGTAGGCCTACAATGAATGGATGATGGATATTTTTCTTAAACTGGCTATAGAATAATAGCCAAGTAGAAACCAACCCTTGTAAATCCACTATGAAAAATGTCACACCATAAAAACCTTTTTACCCTGGTATAAAAATGGAACTCTGTGATAATTAGAGTTCAAAGTAACCTGAAATGAATTGGACACAAGTAGGGTAACTTCAAAACAGTTGACTTTTATCAAAGTTTGATTAAAAGCATTACAGTTGCAAAAGGATAAAAAGTATGTCCACAAGGTAACGATGTTGCAAAAATTGAGCTGTCATACATTAGTTACAAGCATTCTTTATACAAAGGCAATGTTTAGATATCAGTCCATGGTTGTCGCTTTTCCATAGGTTGGTTAGTCATAACACTGGGAAGTGCCATGATGGCGTCATTAGGCGACATTTGGTCTGAGGCCTGTGTTCCACGTGAGGCACGTGAAATCCTTGGAGAAGCTTGTTATTTTAGATTTGCCTCCTTATCGCTGTGGCCCAAAGGGTGGTAGACATTGTTATTCATCTTTAAGGCCATGAAGTTGTCTGCATCTTGGTATAACCCATCAACAATTTCTCCTTAAAGGGTCATGGTGTTCCAATGGTTCAGTTGTTATCTGCAGAGGGCGACAGCTGATACTAGAATCAATACACATTCGGACCAAAATAAATCTTTAGTTTTGGGGTGTGTGGGGCTAAAATGTCCTCAAATGGTGGTCTGTGGCTGAAATGCCACAGACCACCATCAAAATGATTGAAAACCACTGTAATTGATCATTGACACTGGGTGGAAAAACACTGGGTGGAAAAATGGGCTGAGGATAAAAATTGTAGGGAGAAAAAACAACTACAAAGTACTCCATGGTGCCTTCTCTTCACAGCATCTTCACATTTTACAGCATCTTCAGTTTCAACCTAAAAATGATAGAATAGAAATGTTGCAGTTTCTCATAGGCTATAATTTAGCAACCGGCATAAACAAACAGCTAGACATGCTGCATAGTACTGTAGTTGGTAGGGATGGGCAGATATATCGGCCATACAGATATTACCGGCCGATAAAGGTTTTAAAAATCAATATCGTAACATATCGGTAGTGTTCTTCCTCTTTTTCGGAAGAAAGGCTGAGAAAAAGAAGGAAAGGGCCCACTATTTATTCAGCATTTGAGCCACGTACCACCATTTGAGGACATTTTAGCCCCACAGACCCCAAAACTATAAAGATGTCTTTTGCTTTTGTCCACAATTTCAGGCTGGGATTTGGGAAACAAAACCACCATTAATCTTCTACATTCTCTAGTTGTCTAGACTTGAGGCTGATTCACATGATGAATATTTAACTCTTGAGAGCGTAAACATGAAACCAAATGGACCCGCAACTAGGGTCTATTTGGTTTCATGTTTATGCTCTCAAAGAGTTACATCTGGTTAACCAACGTCCATCATTTAGCTGGGGACCACCTGGAACACTCTCAAGCAACACTGGTGGTCATCGGACCACTGTTTGAAAACCACTGCCTTGGAGACCTTTTGTAGTCTGTTCTGGATGTTTGTCTTACAGCAGGGGTGCCCAAAAAGATCGTGATCTACCAGTAGATCACACAGGCTGTGCAGGTAGATCACATGACAGTCCCCTAAAATGTATAGAACATAGGAGATTTTAGGGGGAGAGGGCAACGTTATAGATCTGTAACTCTCAATAATTGTTATTTTGAACAAAGTTTTGCCAGTTCTCTTTCCCAATTGTGGACAAAAACTTGAAATTTATTAGCTTTGGGTACAAGAGACTACATTCAACATCACAAACTGTCATGTCAAACCCCAAATGCTGTTTTCAAACATCATTAGTAGCATGTACAAGAAAACCTTCCAAATCTTTCCCGCTATTTTTCATTATAAGTGTATTATTCTTAAACACTATAATAGTATAAGTAACACCATCACTACTATTTCAAACTTTCTTGGGGGCTTTGAAATGGATTTTTATTTATTTATTTGTTTGTTTGTTTGTTTTATGTATAGATCTTGTTGAGCCGGTCATTTTGAAAATAGCTCTCAAGTCAAAAAAGTGTGGGCAGCCATGTGAATAGACATCACTTACACATAAAACGTTCTTATCTCAACTACCGCTCTCACATCAGGAGCAAAGTCATGCACACACGCAACTATGTACCTCAATATCTACACCGGGTGGTTCTCAAAGTGTGACTGGGGGACCCCTGAGGGGTCCTTGAGGCGATTCCAGCCATGGCATCCCAAGCCACCAGTTTCCACCACCATAACCCTTTACATTGGCTATTTGGAAACAGCCGGTCTACAAGCTCAAAAGCAATGCACCTCAAACATTACAACCCTCCGAGCTTTCGTGTTTGAACAATAACTGATGTCAACTTGTTATAGTGCCCATGTTTACTATCAATTTGTCCGTGCCCATTTTGTGACCACACTAGTTTGTTTCTAATTAATGTAGAAAAAAGTAATTGGGCCGGGACGTGTCTGTCCCTGACCCATGAGAATTTAATTTAATTTCATTTCATTAGATACTGCACAAGCATTAATAAACAAAATTGGATTTAGTTACAGTGACAGTATGAAATCGGGTGTGAAAGCACAACCAGCTACAATGCATGCCATTGTGGTGGTAGCCTGTCATGGTTCTCACATCTAGAGCCTCAGTGTGGGAGATGTGGTTTTGTCTAGCACTTCTTTGTGGAGGTTTCCTGCTTGTACCTACTTGCTTGCTGTGAAACCAGGGGCGGATCTAGTCATGGGGCATGTGGGAGCAATGCCTCCCTAAATGCCCAGTCTGCCCCACCAAACATGATGGCATGCAAAACAACCCAAGATATTTCAAATTAAAGTGCCTATATTTAAAATGATTTGAAACACTACTACTGCTACTAACTAACGACAGTTGTGGCTCCACTAAACCAACTCCATTTCATCATTGAAAACAGAAAACTCTCTGAGTTAGACCTTTAGCTTTATGCATGCTGCGTGTCTGTTGCAACTTCAACAACAACTGATGTTATTATTGATGCTTAATTGCCTAATAAAAGTCCTGTAACCAAAAATGGTATGCGTGCGGCTTCATCCCCCATGGCATGCAGCTGCCCCCCATACCATTTTCTCCTGCTCCCCAATTGGGAAATGTTACACCCGTTCCCGGCCCTGACGTAGAATGACTACATAAAATAGCAGTGTGTCCGAAAAATGATCCCTTGTAGGATGTAGGTAATGATAAAGACAAACAGGACAACATGGCAACTTGAGATTAGTGGGTTGAAGTATAGTGGATTCCTGTTTTTAGGCCTATTGATTTAGTGTTGTTGTTGTTTTTTTCAGCTGTACCTTATCTCCCATATGGGCCTCAAAGCGAGATTGACAGCCCGGGCTCTAATAATCTTGATCTCACCAACGTGTCGTCATCCCCGGCCTCTCCCCCTACCGCCCCTCCACTGCTGTGCTACGTCACATCATTTGGAGCAGCGCCCACGCCGAAAGGTTGGCTCCCACTTCTAGGGCGGAGAACTAATTTGTTATCCTCAGTGGCCTAGAATCTAGGCCTATAAGAAATTAGTCCAGGCTTTCCGTTTTTGCACAACGCGGACGACGAAAGCGTAGGAATACTTCAAGTACATGAAGATTAGTTAATGTGAATCATAATAAAACTAGGGCTGGTGAATGCTTAAACATTTTAATCAGATTAATCACAGCTTCAAAATTCATTTAATCATGATTAATCACCATTCAAACTATATCCAAAATATGCCAGATTTTTATTGTTATTATTATTATTATTACCCTTATTATTATTGGTCATAATAATCTATCTATTATATGCCCTCGTCTGTTTCTAAATGTGTAGTGTGGCAAAATCCCCATCTGAATAATATTAATGTATTGAACTGTAGACTATATCAAACCTTCGCCACTAGATGGAGACTGTGATCTACTACTGTCCATGGCTCTTCTACATAGACATTGAAAATGGGGACAGGTTCTAGTAGGTGTAGTAGGCAGAAATGCCTTAATGAACTTAAATCCGTTTAGTTTTAGGTAGTTTCGTGGTAACAGTACAACATAAAACATTACAGAAAGAAAGAAAGAAAGAAAGAAAGAAAGAAAGAAAGAAAGAAAGAAAGAAAGAAAGAAAGAAAGAAAGAAAGAAAGAAAGAAAGAAAGAAAGAAAGAAAGAAAGAAAGAAAGAAAGAAAGAAGGCAGGGTGACTTCCTTATTACACACACACACGCACACGCGCGCGCGCACACACACACACACACACACACACACACACACACACACACACACACACACACACACACACACACACACACACACACACACTGAGACGTACGCACCCTGAGGCCGTGGGGGAGGAGAAAAAAGCGCAAGGTAGGCTATTAGAAACACAGCAGATCTCCAAGCTCACAGCGCGTCGCCACCGTGACGTGCTGTGAGCTTGGAGATCTGCTGTGTTTCTTCACCACCGTCGAACTGAGAGCGAGAGAGACACGCCTATGTGTAGACAGAGGCAGAGTAGACCTATAGGCACGGGGTTACGCCAACTCCGTTCACTTCATGGGGCCAGTCCTGTAGGCTGTTGTACATAGACTTCTATTGAGAATGGGGAACAAAAAAGGGACAAGCCCTTGGCCTGAAGTGGGCAGAAATGCAGTGGACTCAGAGTCAACTGCCCAGCTTTAATGATCTTAAATCCCTTTATTTTAGAAACATATACAACAACATAAACACTAGGCTACAGAGTCTTTAGTCGTACTCGTTACTATACAATAGGCTAATTTAAAACAGTTGTCATGTTGCATATATGCCATAAAATAGCTCTTATTTGCGCCGCCCTCTTTGAAAACAACGTATTTCCAACCCCAGTGTGTCCCTATTCAAGCTGCATGAACAGCAGCTCGAGCACTCAGTTTCTGACCCTTCAATGCCGCAACTCAGACACTAGATGGCTCTGGGACAGAGGTGATGACATTATTATGACTCCCCCATAAACAAACAGACCAGCTCCACCACCTTTTACGTAGTTTGGCAAAGGAAACAGAAACTACTTCTTCTGATTGCCGATCGTGCTCTCATTCATTTGGTTCTTTTAAAGTTGAATTCAGTTTAAACCAGAGCAGACGCACTTGTGGCTCGTGCGGGATTCGGTTCGTGTTTTCCCGGTGTGGTTTATACCAAATGATGTCCAGGTCTGTGCGCGCTCTGCTGCTACTGCTGCTGTCCTGCGCGCTGTGCGCTCTGCGCGTAAAAGCGCAGCACTGCTCTGGGTAAGTTTCACCATGATTTAGCTACACTGTCCCTGTCGAACACCTCTAATCTAATCTCGACGTCTATAGCGGCAGGAGCAGCCATAACCCCAATGTGTGCGATCATCGTAATTAATTATTTGCCAATACAGTCGTCACAATCGTCGCCATGTTGACAGTATGGGTGACTCGCCCCGCATGATCCAAATTGTTCATCGGATCGAGAGGGACAGAATGTCGGGGACATGGTTATCATCTTATTCATGATGACGTTATCGGATCGATGAAATCAGTTGCTACAGTATCATTATTGACGAAATTAAAACTTGCGGCCCCTATTGTAAACAAACAGAAGCAGTCCACTGACACTCACAGTTGTCAGTGTTGAGCTGTGACAGTGGCACCCTGTGCTGTTTGCTATACCTCAGAGTTGTGTGAACAGTATTGCAACAATAATAATAATATTGTGTCTATCACAATACTATACTACAATGTTAGATGTCATGCTATATTAGATGTTATATAGTTACTATATTATACTATATAAAATGATATTATACCATACTATATTGTGTGTTATTATACTATATCATACTATCTCATGTGTAAATGGCTGTATCATTATACTGTGTATATGAATATACAGAATTTAGATATTAGCATATTGGTATATTTAATCTAGTTTTGAAATACATACTATAATTATTATCATTATTACCTTTGTTATTGTTGTTAACAATAATAATGATAATAATGTCATACTATCTCATGGGTATACGTATGTAAAGTATATTAGCATACTATTCATACCATGATATCACTATAGATCATTCAGGATCTTACTTCATCTGTAAGCAACTATCATTAGTGATTAGTGATTAGTCATTCGTGATATCCTTATGCCACTTTTTTTTTTTTTCAATTCCGATCTGATCCCGATACTACAATTTCTGTGTTAGCCGATACCAAATACCGATACCAGAAAATAATATACTGTATATATGTAGCAGGTGGCTACAGCCTGTCGTCTGACTCCAAAGTCTAGTACTGCACCGGACCAAGGGGATGTCCCTTTGGTCTAGTGGTTAAGATGTTGGGCTTTCATGCGGGAGACCCGGGTTCGAAGCTCGGGCATTGGTGCCATGACCTGGATCGGGTTTCCCCGTGTAAGGAGGTCAAAAGGGAGGTGAGTGTAGCAGGTGACTACAGCCTCTGTCGTTATGGCCTCCAAAGTGTAGTATCTGTCCCTTTGGTTTAGTGGTTAAGATGTTGGACTTTCACACGGGAAAGTCCACCCATACCCATACAGTATTTGCTGATGCCGATATGAGAAGAAAAGGGCCGATCTGATCCCCGATCCCTTTCTCCGATACCGATACAGTATTGGGACATCAATAGTTATCATAGAATATAAACAGAAATAAGGTACATTGGATGCACTTTCTAGTTGATACTGTATGATTCTGTTTTGAAATGCTAGATAAAGAGTACTAAATGATAAATGGCTGTTAAAATGACGTGCTTATATGTTAATATGAATGTATAGGCTGTACATTCATTCCTGTTTTCAGCTATACTGTATAGCTGAAAACGATAATGGATGATGTATCATGAAGGCAGATGGATTACTTCTGTCTAGACAAATGACACACTGTCTACAGTGGATGGACTTCAGGGGTAGGGCCTGACAAGGCTGTTGGCTTCTCCCTAGCCCTTTTCGGCTCTGGACTTGGGAAAAGAATCCGGATATGGACACTCAGGGACATGATATATTACAGTATGGCTTGGAGATTCACAGTACAACTGCTTTTGGTTTAACAAACTGCGCTACGTGGCTGCCATGAATGCATGAATGTTGTAGAGTGAGTATAGACGGTGGTACGTTCTTAGAGAAGCAATAAAACTTGTATTTTTCAGAAGAAATAGCTGGTTTGTCGATCTGTTGCAAGGGGCACGGTTATGTGTAGGGTTTCTTGGACACAGCTTATTTCGTCTCCAGTCTATCCTCTGTACTGTAGGCTATGCACTGAAAATGAGCTGCTGATGAACAAAACCATACCTAATTTTAACGTTTAGAACAATATTTTTCTCCTGGAGTTAGAAGGTTACTCACATACTATGCATTGTAGCGTCTTGTGTAGCCTGCTTCCTTTTGAGGTTTGCAATATTGGTGGGACAGAAACAGTCTGGACATGTGGTTTATGTAGTCGTGCTACTTGTCCCTATTGTCAATAGAAGGCTATGTAGACTTCTATTGACATCTACGTGTGGTTGTGACTGTTTCATGTTACAACCTGGCACCCGTCAACCAAAAAAAAAAAACCCTAAATATTGGGGGGGTCCCCTCATTCTGTGTTTTATAGAATTGTCTTATTTCCACACATCACTAAGGTATATACTGTATATTTCAAATGTTGAAAATGAGTAGTTTTCCCCTTTACTATTGCCTGTCGTTTTGTTATTAACCCCATCTGTGCGTCTCACATTTTGGTTTAAAATGCAAATTTTGAACATGATTTGTTGACAACAATAAAGTCCTGGAACCATCTGCAGGGCAAAGCAAGAGTCTGTCTACTGGGAGGCAGCTGCAGCATCAAAGTAGAAGCCACATAGAGGGGAATAAGGAAAAAAAAAAAAAAAAAAAGGCAACTTTTAGCCAAAAATCAAAATGTATATAGCTATATATATTTGTATATATTTATAAGTTTATATATTATATATATATTTGTATATATTTATATATTTATAAGTTTATATATATATATATATATATATATATATATATATATATATATATATATATATATATATATATATATATATATATATATATATATATATATATATATACAATATACATTTTGATTTTTGGCTAAAAGTTGCCTATACTACCTTAAGTTTTACACCATACAACTTTTGTTTACACAGCTACAAGCATCACAATTCACCAACCACCAAATGCAATTGATTTTGTACGATCACTCAATCAGTCAATTTGATCAAGTTGACGCAATTAATGCAAAACCTCAGTCTGCATAGAGTGGCGAATTGGTTGCACCACTCAAGAATGTCATGATGCGTTCCCTGTAGGTCTGAGGGCTTCAAGGAGGCCCAGGAGAACTTTGTCCTGGACACAGAGGACGCAGTGCGGTCTGGAGCTGCCTACCTGTCCTCGCCACCGGTCAGCGGGGTCCAGGAGTGTGTGAGCGCCTGCTGCCAGGTACTGTTGATTCCTATGTCTGAACACTATGTTGATGCAATCAACATAGTTGAGGCAATCATAGTTGATTGCATAGTTGATTGCCTCAACTATGTTGATATTGTCAGATGTTGATGCATCTGACAATATCAGATCTATGAGGTCACGAGGCATTGCATACTGTAGATAGGCTGATGTTATTGGTTTACAATGGTGTTTTATTATATTTTCTGTTTAAAAGGATACTCCACTTCATTTCACAAGTTTATCGTCTAGTCAGACTCATGTGAACATCCCAGACAGTTCATACGTTAGATTCTGCATACAGTATTTAAATATTTGATGTTCATTTTACCTGCCCCACCCCTTTCAATACAATCCCATTATAACTTAAAACTCAATTTTTACCATAATAGATTAATTAAAAACACTCTTTTTTTTCACGGTTTCTGATATTGTCCTACTAATACGTGAGGGGGGCATGGAAATTCATGTACGGTGTTCATTTATTCTTTAAAATATTGTTTTTGAAAATGTATTTGTTGTTTTGTTGCACCAAATCACTTTATTGCTTTTATGCAAGGTAAAGCACTTTGTGACTTCTGTTTTGAAAAAACATTCCATAAACAATTCATATTTATTATTATTATGGCAGTACAACGCCTTGGGAGCCGTTATGAAGCCACCAAGCCCCCCAAAATGCATCCACACTCTTTTTATTTCCACACAACATCTCTAGTAAAATGTTGAAAATGGGTAATTTCCCTTTAATTCAATTCACACTATTCAGTGATATATTTTCCACCAATTCGGGCTCCAAACCGAATAGGCTGCAAAAGCGTTTTTTAGCCTTCATTTCTGCCAAAGACGTTCGGCAGCAAAAAAACACGCAAATGAGCAAAGGTAACTGCAGTGGCGTTTCTAAGCAATTTGGAGCCCTAGGCCCGATTTTCCCTGGAGCCCCCCTTACCAAATGCCCCCCCCCCCCCCCCCCCCCCCCCCCCCCCCCCAAGGGATACAATTATGAACTAAATAACATAAGTATAATGTATTTATCCTTATCCACATGAGGCTTATTAGCCCTCCTTTTAAAGCATGTCTGGTGGTCGCCCCCCTCCCCTCATGGTTGCCCCCCTCCCCAGGCAACTGCCTAGTCTGCCTAATTGCAAAAACCTGGACCTGAGTAACTGCGACTAAAAGCGTTGGTGCCGTGCTGCAGGCGGCCCCCCGGTGCGACCTGGCCCTGGTGGAGACCACCAACCACACGGCGGACGACGGCCGGACCACCAGCAGCTACACCTGCTTCCTGTTCAGCTGCGTCCACCAGCGGAGGTACGCCTGCCACTTCGTCAACAAGGTGGGATTCCGTACGTACATCCTGCAGCCTGTCTACGAGAAGTACCTGAAGGGACCCCCCGAGGGACTGGCTGGTAAGAGACGGACACAGTCACTTTCAGAGCCGGGTCTAGGCATGGGCATGCCCTCACAATGCTGAATAAATAGTGGGCCCTGGTATCAAAAAGGTTGAAAACCACTGCAATAACCAACAACCTTGGCTTGACTAACCAACTGGCACAATACTGGCAAGATGGCAACGGTCTGCTCCCAGTCATCATGATCATGAGGTTCTCTCTCCCTCTGCAGGTGAAGAGGCGCCCCCCAGGGCCATCGCGGGGCGTGACAGGGTGGTCCAGCCCGGGAGTCAGGTGGTCCTGAACGGCATAGAGAGCCATGCGGTGGGCGGCGGGAGCATCAGCAGCTACCGCTGGAGCCTGTTGGAGGGAGACGCGTCTGTAGTGATGGAGGTGGGTCAACACTGTTAACACTTTCACCTGCTGGCACGGTGCCACGCCGTCGCTCCATCAATACGAAAAAATCCTAAACCTATCTATAATCCATACTCTCGATGTAACCACAAGCATGTCGCACCGCAGTGTGGGCACAGAGCTTTAACCCATTTTGAGCTGAAAAAAAAAAAAAAAAACGATTTAAAGATTTGCGCCACATTTTCACCATTTTCCAAAAATATCAGCTGATCTTTCTCAATGGCTATAGTATCTCAATAATGCTAAGTAATGCTCATGCTAAGTATTGTTATTAATGCTAAGTAATGCTAATAATAATAAAGTAATGGTGAAACACAACGTCAATTGTGTTTCACCATGTTAATGATTTTTTTTTTCTTTGTGAACACAGAATGGGGGGGGGGGGGACTTTTTATCATAACCCAGGGGTCGGCAACCCAAGATGTTGAAAGAGCCATTTTCGACCCAAAATTAAATTCAAAATCTGTCTGGAGCCGCATTTAATTGTTTTTTTTTGTTTTTTTTCCTGAGAGTGTGCAAATGTGAACCAAATGGACACTGGCGGGTGAGAGCAGTGGCGCAATTTGGAGCCCCAGGCAGGCCTATTTGCTTGGGATCCTTTTTTTCTTGGGTCTGGTGGCACCCCTCGCCCTGGTGCCACCCCTCCCCTCATGGCGCCCCAGGCAACTGCCTAGTCTGCCTAATGGCAAAAAAGCGTCCCTGTGTGAGAGTGTAACCTTGTGTTGTGTTTGTGTTGACTTCCTTCAGGAAACAGAGCTGTTGGACCAGCTGCGTGTGTCCAACCTGCACCCTGGACGCTACGTGTTCCAGCTGACCGTCACTGACTCGCACCAGCTGTCGGACAGCGCCACCGTCACCGTCTCCGTGCTCAGCCCCGAGCAGTCCCAGTGTGAGTGCTCATGGGAAATGTAGTCTTATAGCCCTCGTTTTCATTCAAGGCAGGGCATGGGGGGCAATGCCCCCCCTAAATGCCCAGTCTTCCCCACCAAACACAATGGCATGCAAAACAACCCAAGATATTTCAAATTAAAGTGCTTATATTCAAAATGATTTGAAACACTACTACTGCTACTAACTAACTAGAGTTGTGGCACCACTAAACCAACAGCATTTCATCATTGAAAACAGAAAACTCTCTGAGTCAGACCTTTAGCTTTATGCATGCTGCGTGCCTGTTGCAGCTGATGTTATTATTGAGCCTTAATTGCACCCCCCAATTGGGAAAAGTTACATCCGCCCCTGATTCAAGGTCTCCATGCGTTTGTCCTTAACACATTTTCCACATGTGACGTGCATCTGAATGGACGGAGACTAAAGAAAAATGTAAAAAATAAATAAAAATGAGCACAGGCAACGTAACGCATCGATCTACTAAACTACAGGCTCGCGGAGTGCTGTGTGCACATGCGTAAGCGTTTGAAGACGGATGGATTTTCTCATGCACGCACGTGCGCACACAGACACACACACACGCACACAGCGATGACAGAGGAAACCACCAACCTGCTCATTAGGAGCCGTTACAGGTTCAACGTCTTGCTCAAGGACACCTCGGAGCTTGGCAAGAACTACCACCCCCGTGCAGTTACACAGTGATTACATAATCCACACTACTAGTTCAGTAGGAATGCGCTCACATGGCTTAGATTATAGTGAGGATGTCGCAAAAAGACAGAGGTTTTAATGGCTATCAAACAGTCAGAGAGACATGCATGGAATGGAATTACTTCATTCATCCCCAGGGGTGGATTGAAACCGGACACACACACACACACACACACACACACACACACACACACACACACACACACACACACACACACACCCCGGCGCAGTTTCGTTGTGACCACACCCCATCCCATGTGGAACCACCCTCCACTCTGACTTAGTCAGACAGGTTGGACACGATCCTCTCTGTCTGTCTGGTTGACTGTTTGTCTGTCTGTCTGTCTCGCTCCCTCTCTCTTTCTTTGTGTGTGTGTGTGTGTGTGTGTGTGTGTGTGTGTGTGTGTGTGTGTTTGTGTGTGTGTGTGTGTGTGTGTGGCTCAGTCACTCACAAATGCGCATTCACGCACGCGCGCACACACACACACACACACACACACACACACACACACACACACACACACACACACACACACACACACACACACACACACACACACACACACACACACACACACACACACACACACACACACACTTGTGGCTTTGCAAAGGAGAGTGGGCAAGGACACACGTTAAAGGGGTGAGAGGACTGCGTCTTGTTGAAACCACAGGGTTGCCACAGTGGCATCATCGGTATCGGCTATATATCAGGCCATAAATATCCCACAGACTCACGATAACACTGATTAATTGGCTTTCACTAGAAAAAAGAAAATGTTACTATACCGTATTCTGCCTGTGCTCATCTCATTCAGTAGTTAGTAATTAGTCATGAAAACAGACACTTGGATACTCTGCAAATAATTGGATATCGGTCACAATGCCATAATGGTGCACCCCTGGTTGAAACCCTCTCTAACAGCCAGCCCGTGGGTGTGTAGGCCTACTAGGCCGCACAATATAAAGAACAAACAGTCCACACCTACTGTATATAGCCCAGTATGTAGGAGTGGTTGGTATGTAATGACTAGGACAGGGGTCGGCAACCCAAGATGTTGAAAGGGCCATTTTCGACCAAAAAATTAATTCAAAATCTGTCTGTAGCCGCAAAAAATGTAAGTGCCTAAAGGGTAATTCCACCCATTCTCATTCAAAAATGAATGTACAAATAATGTAGATACACAAAGGTCCAACACACAAAGGTCCTTAGGGAAAAAAACATGGTCATCAAGTTGTGTTTCACCATGACGTTTTTCCATTTCTTTTTTTTATCATGTCCACACATCTCCAAGGTATATATGGTGTACATTTGAAGGTCAGAATCTTCAGTGAATCGATTCCTGTGTATACAAAGTTCACGTGATGCAAGAATACACACATGGATTGTTCTTCGGGGTACTTGCGTTCCATCTGCTATCCTTCTCACACATCTTGCTGCTGTGTGTTGGGTGATTGTAATCCATTTCCACCCCCCCGCCCCTCTCTCTCTGCAGTACACTGCGTGGCGGCGGTCCAGGTGGGCCCGTGTCGTGCGGCTTTCACGCGGTGGCATTACAACACCACGTCGGAGCGTTGCGAACGCTTCGTCTACGGGGGGTGCAAGGGAAACCTCAACAACTACCTGACGGAGATGCATTGCTCTGACGCGTGCCTCGGACTGCCAGGTAAGACACGGCGAGCGAGAGGCACTACGCGGCATGTGGGAGGCCACCGACTGGCATCTTGTTCCCGCATAACTTTTGGATCCGATACTGTCACGTTCGTACGTGGGGGGGGGCGGGGGGATTAAAAAAAAAGCATCTCATGTCATAAACAAGATTTACAAGTCATACAAGGACATGGCAATATAAAAACAACCTCAAAAGACAAGACATGTTACAGAGAAAAATAATTTCCTGGTAACAGGGAGGGTCAAATTGCAATTTGCAGTAGAATCCGAAATTTAGAGGGCAAAGCCAATCGCTGCTCCCCCTCCAAAGTCTATTAGTCGTCAATAGACTTGTATGATGTATGTGTGTTTTTATGTGTGTTTTAATAAATTGTGTGTTTTCCCCACAGCTCTATCAGAGGCACGCAGCACTCTACCCCACACAGGTAACCTCAGCTGCGATGAAGTCACTTTCTGTACCTCTTTCCCTTAAAGGAGAATTCAAAACCCATTTGGCCTCAATCCTGTTCGGCCTCAATCCTCAATTCGGCCTTGATTCCTGTGCTGTCATACATATTACCCTTGATTTTTGTCATAGATGCATATAGATAGTCATAGTCTTTATTCTAATGTGGGTATTTTAGTAGCTCCAAACCTTTTTCCCCCACACATCGTATCAAACACATTACAGGATAATCAGGACAGATTATTTCATCCAGCACACACTACATGACTTAAAAAAAACCTGTCCCACAGAGTGACATAAAACACATGCAGTATGAGTAAAGTATTAAAATACGATGTCTGGGGAAAAAAAGGTTTGTAGCTACAAGGCTGCACACCAAACTGAGGTGAGTAAAAGGCAGCTGTCAGTTATTTAATGAGAACATTAAGTCAACTCCTCAATTGCACCTCACCTGAGACGAGTCGCCTCCCAAAGCTATACAAGGAAAAGCTGCTCAGTCGTTTTGGACTTTAATTCGCAACACCAGTAGAATATGATTACGTTTTGAATAACACAATGGCATGTTCTAAGTTTGCCAGTCAAGAATGACGGTGAAAATTCACTGCTGTCATAGCCAAACCACGCAACAATATTTACAATATTGAAAACTAATGTATGGATATGTCACTTGTCACAACGTGCATGGAAGTAGGTGCATCTGTGGTGGATGTTGTGATTTCAGTGTTTGAGCTGATAACAAACATCCTCCTGCTGCTTACTTTGCATATTTATATCTTTTGCATATACCCATGTGGGTACCCTGATCTCTGGGTAGAATAACACTGCAGCAGCGTATAAACGTCCTGCTGTGTGCACCTAAGGGTGCTCTTTTGAGGACAAAGCCCCCAAAATAATTCACAGCCCTGGGTATTATCCATCCATATAAAAAGTAATAGGTACTATATTGCGTATTACTTTTGCGTAGTGTAGTATTACCTAGGGGTAATAAGTAATTACTTAGGAAAGTATTACTTTCCTAAGTAATATTGCCCAACACTGCATATGATAAGAATACCTGATGATCATGTGTTAGGTGTTAAACCTCACTCTGTGTGTGTGTGTGTGTGTGTGTGTGTGTGTGTGTGTGTGTGTGTGTGTGTGTGTGTGTGTGTGTGTGTGTGTGTGTGTGTGTGTGTGTGTGTGTGTGTGTGTGTGTGTGTGTGTGTGTGTGTGTGTGTGTGCGCGCGCGTGTGCGTGCGCGCGCGTGCGCGCGTGCAGGTGAGCTGTGCGGTGCATCATGCCTGCCGGGTCAGTTTGTGTGTGGCAGTGGCTGCTGTCTGCATAGAGGTCAGGAGTGTGATGGCACTGCTCAGTGCAAAGACGCCTCAGACGAAAAGAACTGCGACAAACGTAAGACAGCGCACACACACACACTATCTCGTGTGTTGCCTCATCCATTATATTTTTTCATCACTGTTAAAAGGCAGAGGGGTAAGGCGGTACAGGGATTCATGTAGTTGTGGTTTGCATTTCCTTTTGACATTTTGTTTTCGATTTTGACCATTTTTTAAGTGGATTTAATTTGCGAGTTTAGTTTCTTTGTTCACCTCGGTGATTGCAGTTTTGTAAACACACAGTACACCCTCTATCCATGTATTTCTGTTTTCTTATGTGCATTTTGTTACATATACACATAACATAGTAACAGATATGCACTATTTGTGTTGATTTCAGTCAATCAGACATTCAGTCGCCTCATGGACATCGATGTCAACCAGAAGAGAGGTGAGCTTTACTCTGTCTGTCTGTCTGTCTGTCTGTCTGTCTGTCTGTCTGTCTAGGATGCGCGATTTGTTACTGCTGTAGCCCCTTACACGTTATAGTATAATTGTCATTACCAAATTGGCATTGGATCTACTGTATATTTCGTTATCACAGCTTTAGTTTTTATTTGTTCTTAGACCAGAATTTAATAAGGGCTCGTGTGTGGGTCCATCCAAACATGACAGAGTATCATACCGAGTACCCAATATTTAGCAGCATTATGTACTACGCAGCACATAATAGTTCCAAAACTACAGAAGAACGGCCTAAATGAACTTCAAATATCTAAATACTAAATACTGAATACTGTGTGTGTGTGTGTGTGTGTGTGTGTGTGTGTGTGTGTGTGTGTGTGTGTGTGTGTGTGTGTGTGTGTGTGTGTGTGTGTGTGTGTGTGTGTGTGTGTGTGTGTGTGTGTGTGTGTGTGTGTGTGTGTGTGTGCGTGTGTGCGTGCGTGCGTGCGTGCGTGTTTTACATTTGATATCCATGACTGGCACATTCGTCCCATGAGCCATTCCCTGAATTTCAGCCCTCAAAGTTCTAGCCCTGTTCTAAATATGTGATGGGTGTACTGTTTCCCTGGGAAAATGACATCACACAACTGATTGTCCCTTGTGTGTATGTGTGTATTTTACGTATAGCGCGCTGCACGGAGCCTCCCAGGACAGGGGTGTGCCGCGCCAGCCACACGCGCTGGTACTACGACCCTCTGGACCAGCAGTGCCACGCATTCACCTTCGGAGGCTGTGACGGCAACGACAACAACTTTGAGCAGGAGGACGTCTGCATGAGCACCTGCGAAGGAGTCACAGGTGTGTGTGTGTGTGTGTGTGTGTGTGTGTGTGTGCGTGCGCGTGTGCGTGTGTGCTTCAGATTTGAGTTCAAAACGTTTGCTGGGAGATTTCTGTCACACTTTCAAGATTGTTCAAAAACAGGAGGTCTACAAGCTCAAGTTCCATTGGCATGCATGTACCTTGGTCCCCAATTGCTGCTATCTCTCCCTTTCCCTAGGCTTTGGTATAGTTTATAATATTGTTCACTTTATATATTTAGGTTTTGTCATAGTTTTATCTAGCACTTAATGGACCCATAATGAACCATTATGGGTCCATTCAGTTTCACCGGTACTTTCCCCGTTTGTCACTCTCAGTCATGTGTTCATAATAAACGACGAGTTCTTGTAAATGTCTTACAGAGAAACATGTGTTTGCAAGAGGGATGTTTGAACGTTTCGAGGACGAGGAAGAGACTGAATCTGGTAAGAATCACCTGCTAGCTAGTTAGCATGCTGGTGTGAACATGCCAACATGCTAAGAACTGCTATTTTCACTTCCTTGAAGTTTGACGCTTCAGCATGGTCACACCTTGTTACAAACAAGGTAATACCTTTTCATTGCTAAGGTCCTATGTGTATGCGGAGCGATTTTCATGTGGAACGAACGGCCATGCTAGGAACAGTTTGTTAAAGTGTGACCTGTAGAAATGGCATTTAGTGTGCCTAAAGTGCATAAATGGCCAACTTCCCGTTCCCTTTAGTTGATGACAAGATTAACTACATTCCTTGTTAAGTCGGGATTCTGGACAGCGGGAATGTATCGACGTTTGCGACACGTGGCAGGAGTTGTATGACGCTGTAATGCTTTGCCACGCCGTAGCCCTAGCCTGGCTGTAACAACGCCTGCCTGTCCCTATAAAACGCTGCAATGCTTGCCTGTAGCACCCGCCTGTACCTGTCGATCAGGACCTACAATCTTGCATCAGGAACTACAATCTTGCATCAGAAACTACATTCTAGCTTCAGGAGCTATAGCTTTGGAAACTAGAAATTAACGTCAGAAACTACAATCTACTGTCAGAGGCTAGAATTTAGCGCCGGAAACTACAATCTAGTGTCAAGAACTACAATCTCGCAACGGAATCGAAAATAAGTTTGTAGGTCTGATCATTTTGAAAATTGTGAAAATATTATGTAGCACACATCTTTGAATTATTTTTCAGTTCAGAATGGCTTAATAAATACTACATTCATTCATTCGGCCAATCTCTCTCTGTCTCTCTCCCCCCGTCCAGGCTCCATAGCGGTGGCCGTGGTGCTGGCGGTGTCCATCTTGGCCATCCTGGCCGTGCTGTCCTACTGCCTCATCAAGGCCAGGCGAGAGCGCTCCTCCTCCTCCTCCCACCGCCACCAGCCCGTGGCCACCACCATCCCCCACGCTCCATTCAGCGACGACGCTACCGCCGTGTACACCAGCACCACCAAACCTGTGTAAAAGCCCTGATACACTATCAATATTTTGATCAATATCAACTAACAATGTCAACATCGAGGCAACATGATGAGTTACATGTCAACAGGCAACACCTCCCACTAAAAGGGATCCAGGGTCCATTTTGGTTTGCATTTGTACGCTCTCAGGAAAAAAACTGTCACACTGTTGACAGACATTGTGGAAAGACAATATACAGCAAGAAAATGCATTTTGGATCGATGGAAATAGGTGAATTTGAACAACCCCATAGTCCCATTCTAAACTCATGGCGGGTTAGGGGAAACCAAAGCCAATAAGGAGCTCTTTTACACAATAACAACTGGACCACTTTTTTATGTAAATCAGATTCAAATAAAGGTAAGAAATCCTTCTGGGGTGGGATTCTCCTTTAAAACCTGCACTGCTGTATGAGACAACTTCTAGGTTAAAAGCACTGCGATGCTTTTTTTTTCTCGCTGAAAGGTTGAGAATTGTTTAAAAAGAAAAGTAAATGTTGTTCCCATGTCCTGTGCACAGTGTTTTAGCAATATGTTAATTGTTCTCAGGGTGAAATAGAGGGTATGCCCGTGCATAAAGTGAGTGCAAAGTAAAAAGTGACTTTAATGTTGTTTAAAGACAGACTTTTCCGTTTGAATTTATGGTGTAAGGCCATAAAGTTCTTTTTGTTGTTGTTGCCACTCGATGGGCGTTCATTAACGCACAACTTTCTGGTTTGATGATGTCACGCCGCACGTGCATACCCTCTTTTGGGGCAGAAATGTAGTCTAGAAGTCGAATTGCACAGGAGTTTTTTTTTTTTTTTTTTTTTTTTTTTTTACTCTGTGTGTGTGTGTGTGTGTGTGTGTGTGTGTGTGTGTGTGTGTGTGTGTGTGTGTGTGTGTGTGTGTGTGTGTGTGTGTGTGTGTGTGCGTGCGTGTGCGTGTGCGTGTGCGTGTGTGCGGCATTTATTCTCAGGGGAAAATTATTTCTATTTGGGCTTTTTTGATAGGTCCATGTTGTCAATATCTTTTTCGTGTGTTTCTACGAGGGCAACAGTCATATTTGAATTCCGTTTTTATTCAAACTTCAATCGAAGAAAACCAAATGTAAATACGGTTCTGTGTGTGGTCGTTAAATTTGGACCTTTTTTTCTGTTTGTATTGTAAATAAGAAGGTGGACCTAAAAGAGTTTTATTCAGGAACGCTTATGAAGAATGTTATTTGTATTAAATGCACCTTTTCAATAAAGCAGTAAAAGGAAGATTAGTTATTATTTTGTCATACTCTTCCTCTAAATGTGCACACAAAGGGAGAATGTCCAGTTTACGGACCATGTTCGAGTTAAAGACCATGCTTCTAGTAATAGTATTATTATTATTATTGTTGTTATTATTATTGTCTGCTATTTTGTACAGCTTTGCTTCAACATTCTGGCAACTTCCACTAAGGAAAGTAGGAAGCAGTAGCGCTATGGACCAGAGCTATAGGCATAGAGATGCTTAATTTTATCCTCCGTAAGTACAGTAGGCAATATGACTGGTGTGGTAAAAATCATGCTGAACAGGTTCTTCAGGCAGGTTTAGACTCGTATGGGTGTGAGATGATCACACCGGCAGTCTCTGTTGCTGCATGGGTTGTTTTGTTTACATCATGTTAGTGTGTCAGGTTTCTGTCCAATGGACATATTCTGCATTGGACACCAATATTTGTGTAAGGTCACGTGCATGGGTGAGGTTTCCAGGCCTATAGATCTATGAGCCGCCAACACGTTGTGTTTGTACAGTAGGCTATATGCCTTGTATGTTTTAAGTACAAAATACGACTTCAGTGTTTAAAATAGCCCATTTAATAAATAAATAATACGTTCTACCACTGTCACACTTATAGTGCTGTAGTAACCACCGCGGCCACTGGAGGGAGCCAATGTCATTTAGACGCGTATACTAGAGGGCTCCATTTTCAACTTGCAACTAGTTCAACTAGCCAATACACAATGACATGTTGGGGCCCTAAGGCCCTTGCTTGACTGGCCATTTGAACTATTCAAAAGTGTTTTTTTTTTTTTTTTTTTTTTTTTTTTTTTTCAAAATATAAAAGAACCAAGACGTATATAGATAATTGGAAAATTGAATAATTATTGTGCAATGTTTTCAATAATAGGCCTACTAAAGAGGTACACATCAAATGCTGTTAGAAAGAGAGAAAGAGAGAAGAGAGAAAGTTTCAAAGAAAGAAAGAAGGGGGGGTTAATTAATATGTCTTGACCAGACTAGTCTATTCAGTACAGACTTGGCAGTAATTGGAGGTGGTTTCAGGTGATGCGTGTGCACGCACGCGGCCGCGCACGCGCACACACACACACGCACACACACACACACACACACACACACACACACACACACACACACACACACACACACACACACACACACACACACACACACACTTCCCAGTGTGGCCTTGCAGAAGGTGCGAAGGTCACATGAGCATGCAGGCCTGTGGATTTTATGACAAAATGACACCTCATAAACTCACTGTTGTTGGACTGATGATAGAGTGAGATAAGAAACCAGTCTCTCTCTCTCTCTCTCTCTCTTCCAGCAAGTTCTCACACAATTGAGTGACATGCGTGCCCACACACACACACACACACACACACACACACACACACACACACACACACACACACACACACACACACACACACACACACACACACACACACACACACACACACACACACACACACACACACAGTGCATTCCTGACATTGCCAGTGCGTAACAAACATCTTGAGACATGAGCCTGGTCGAGACGTGTTGACAGTTGTATTGTGTGCAAACTGCACCACATCGACCAAATATGGTTCATCATTATTAAGGCTCTGTTTCATATATACTTTGTAGGCCTAACACCAGTCACAGACATGTAACAGCATAAGGTTTAACAGTGGAACCAAAATGGAACCAAACAGATGGATGTTGATTGTTGATATATTATTCCAACATATAATAAGATGAAGAATGAAGAGTCCATTTGTCCATCTTTAAGTTTGAGGCTCAGAGGCAGGGATTTAGCTGATCTTTGCCCTGCAAGTATAGGATATTTGTGTTGCCTAGAACCGGCCCTGCTATTTTCACCACTTGTAAGGACACACTTTGCGTCTGCTTGGTGCTTTTGGCCACATTTTGATATATTAATATTGGTATAATATTACATTTTCCAGTTAAAAGTAGTGTAATAATGACACTACTCTGCCAAAATGGATAATATGTACTCTGCCCAGGGTCCCCCTCTGCCCAAACATGGCTGATTACTGACTACAAATGAGCTTGTTGTTGCATGATGTGAACAGATAACAACGGAGATGTGCAATAGTTATAGATCCATAGCCCACTGCAGCATTCTGCACGTATGAAGGTAATATAAAGTAATATACAGTGATATTATTACTTTTTCTTAGGGGTCGTAAGTAAAGTATTAATCTCCTAAGTATTATTGCCCAACACTGACCCTGAATGGAACAGGGCCTTCATTAATATCTGTCATTAAAGGGCTTTAGAGACGGGGAGTCTGAAACACACACATTATCGCATTCGCTGCAATTCCCCTCAGTGCTGACCGACAAGAATGGTGTATAGCTGAAAAAAAAGCTCACAGGATTGAGTTTTTAAATAAATCGCGCGAGTGTGCACGAAATGAGGATGTGCGCAACACTAGACGCTGTGCGATAACACTTCACACGCTTGCTTTATCGCACAGCGTTTTTTCTAAGCACAAAACGCTGGTCCCGTTGAAAATGAACTAGAAGGCGCGATTTATCACTGCCCATCTGTAAAGCCCTTAACACTGACTCTTTTTGAACAGAACGGAACAGAGTAGGTGAAGGAGTTTAAGTATCTCGGGGTCTTGTTCACGAGTGAGGGGAGGATGAAGAGGGAGATCAGCCGGAGAATCGGAGCAGCAGGGGCAGTATTACAGTCGTTATACCGCACTGTTGTGACGAAAAGAGAGCTGAGCCAGAAGGCAAAGCTCTCTGTCTACCGAGCTATCTTCATCCCTACCCTCACCTATGGTCATGAAGTGTGGGTCATGACCGAAAGAACGAGGTCGCGGATACAAGCGGCCGAAATGAGTTTTCTCCGGCGGGTGGCTGGCATCTCCCTTAGAGATAGGGTGAGAAGTTCAGTCACTCGGGAGAGACTCGGAGTAGAGCCGCTGCTCCTTCGCCTGGAAAGGAGCCAGCTGAGGTGGTTCGGGCATCTGGTTAGGATGCCACTCGAGCGCCTCCCTAGGGAGGTCCTCGGGGCACGTCCCACTGGTCGAAGACCCCGGGGCAGACCAAGGACCAGATGGAGGGATTACATCGACTCTCTGGCTTTGGATCGCCTCGGGATCCCCCAGGAGGAGGTCGCCAATGTTGCTCGGGACAGGGAAGTCTGGAGTTCCCTGGTGGAGCTGTTGCCCCGCGACCCGACCTCGGATAAGCGGAAGAAGATGGATGGATGGATGGATGGATGGAACAGAGTAGGGCTGTAATGATTAATCGTAATTATTGATTCGTAATCGAATCAATAATTCCATTAGTTGTCAACTATAGTAATCAATTAATAGGATCATCAACTAATCACTGGAGTTTTTGTAATTTATCATGGGCGTGTTCCCACATAACCCCAGTCTTATGTGTAACTAAACTAAAGAGCAGTAATCCACGTCTCTTCCCTTACAATCTGAATCTGGTGGTAGTTGTAGTAGCAACTGCACTGCCAAATATGATACATAACAATGATTAAATTATCAAGAACAAAACATAAGGCCTGGATATTTATTTTTAAATGACCTATTTGAGTTCAGAAGAGTCACTGTTCCTTTTAGACTGACACATTATAGATAATCTTTAACCGGATGTATGTCAGAATAAGCCCAAATACACCATAGTTTGTTTATTTATTTATTTAAATGTGTGTGTTCAAATAGCAGTCTAATCATCAGCTAATCAAAAATATTTTTTGTTAGTTAGAACATAACTGAAATGTATAAGGTGATAGTTAAAGAAGTGTTGTAATCCAATTAATCGATTAACCATTTAAATATTTGTCTGATGAATCAATTATGAAAATAGTCACTAGTCGCAGCCCTAGAGCAGAGCCTTCATTAGTTATCATTAACACTGACTCTGTTTGACCAGAATGAAACAGAGCCCTCAATTAGTATCATGGTAATAATGACTGTAAGAAGACTAATTTATTTCTCATATGGCTGTCGTGCAGAGAACCGATTAGTCTATAATAATTACATAAGGTTGAGAGCACAGCATGAGGGCAGGAATGTTGACATGAAAAGAATAGCTGGCATTCTTCTGGCTGGCTGGGTCACTTATTACCTTTAGGGACAAAAACTAATATTAGTGTGTGTGTGTGTGTGTGTGTGTGTGTGTGTGTGTGTGTGTGTGTGTGTGTGTGTGTGTGTGTGTGTGTGTGTGTGTGTGTGTGTGTGTGTGTGAGAGAGAGAGAGAGAGAGAGAGAGAGAGAGAGAGAGAGAGAGAAAGAGAGAAATAAAAAATCACTGAATGCATATAGTTTCTGCATGTTAGCCTACTTTAAATAGCCTACATTTTGGATGCCAATAAAGTACTTGTGTAGGCCTATTGCCTATTTGAACTCTGACATTGCAGCATTGACAACTATTTTACTTATGAGTGAAACAAAAGATCTGAATACCTTTCCCCCCACCAACGATTTTAGGCCTATTGTAGTTACATTTACATACAGGCCTACAGCAGTGGTTTTCAACCAGTGGTCCAGGGACCACCAGTGGTCCTCGAGATGGTTCCAGGTGGTCCCGACCCCAACTAAGTTGGCTAACCAGATGTAACTCTTGAAAGCATAAAAATGAAACCAAATGGACCTCCATGGGTCATTCATTTCACACCCTCAAGAGTAAAAATATTAAGCATCTGAATTAGACTGAGTCTCTACACAACTAGGAGATTAATGCTCATTTTGATCTGTATCTTTGCCTGTTTTGTTTCCCAAATCCATATTGTCAGTGTTGTAGTGGTACTTTTAGAAGTGGGAGGACGCCTCTGAAAGGGGAATTCCCCCCATTTGATTTTTTTTTTCTGAGAGTGTACAAATGTGAACCAAATGGACCCTAGCTGGTCCATTTGGTTCCATTTGTACACTCTCAGAAAAAAGGAAACTCATTAACATGGTGAAACACATCTTGATGATGTCATCAAGATGTATTTCACCATGCTAATGATTTTTTTCAGACCCAAAAATATTTTAGATGTGAGAACCCCCTCCACTACACCCCTGCATATTGTGGACAAACGCAAAAAAGTTGAAAACTACTGGCCTACACTCCTACAGTAAATCCACAAAGGTCCACACAATACAGTATGACTTCACTTCCCAGAGTTCTACATGGCAGCTATACCAGAGCCAGTTTGAAAAATGCTTCATCAACACACACACACCACACCACACACACACACACACACACACACACACACACACACACACACACACACACACACACACACACACACACACACACACACACACACACACACACACACCACTCCACTTCCTACAACACGAACAGCCACCTTCGCGTGTTTAAACATTGACAATAATTCACGCCAGTACAGCTGCCCTTGTTATAAACTCGACCGAGGAGCGCGTGCCATCCCTGTATGTAACGGCATTCGTATAACAATGACTTTTTAAAATAGAATAAGCCACTTTTAGGATTGTTACGGAGCTGGGCGCTGCTGCGAGAGGGGCGTGGATTTTCACTGATTGCGTTACATCGATATCGGTGCACGTACAATTCAGACAGCCCCGGGAGACGTTTTCCCATTTTATCCCCTTTAGTTTTTTGTTTCCTCCGCGTCAGTGTAGTCGGGTTTATTAAAATGCATTCATTTATTTGCATTATTTATTTTTCTATCCGTCGCGACTCATCCATTTTGACGGGTCACAGATTGTGACGGGTCACAGCGTGCCGTGCGACTGCGCCCGTTGACTCCCTCCTTGCAGACTCAGAGACGGACAGTTCTCGCCAGAACACGGATCGTAACCCAGAGAAAGCAGTTCACTTCAAAGGGTCCAGAAAGTGGAGGAATAACATTGATCTGGACTCGTCACAACACGTCTCATGTTTTGTGAATAGGTCAAATCTATACGGATTCAGGAGGACTGTTCACTGTGGATGAAGGCCAGGGGTAGACTGAAGAAGATTTCCATGATCAACTTCTTAGGAGGAGGTGAGTGTCTTCAGTTCTGACAGTGTGCAGTGCTGTACCATCCCTGCTGCGTTGCTATGATGACATGAACTTGTTATACCTTCTATCCACGACTTTTGGTTGGTTTGTGACTTTGCATACCGGGTGGTTGCTGTGCGAGATTAAAGATCGGCTATTTTTTCCTTCTTCCAAGTGCAACAATTATAATGCAAGACAAATCAAAATTGTGTTTGTTTTTTTGTTTTTTCAAAGACTTTTCATATCAAGGACCATTTTTTATTTACTTATTTGACATGATGCCACATAACAACCATTTGCTGCAGTGCCGGATCTAGGCATGGGGGGGCTGAATGCCCCCCTAAATTCCCTTACTGCACCACCAAACATGATGGCATACAAAACAACTCAAATTTCAAAGATATTTCAAATAGATGTAACATTTCCCCAATTGGGAAATGTTACATCCAGGCCTGATTTGTTGCCTTTTAGCTTCTTAGACCCAAACTTCGTCCACATGTCCTATGCTGCAGTGCAGGCTGTTGATGCTGCTACCACAGGCCAGATTTTTAACAGGCAGTTGTTGAAAGTTGTTGGTTGAAAGTTGTAGCAATGGAAGAATTCTTCTTGTGAATTAGGTAATGCCAGCTAGTTGTTCATCATAATTACAGTACTTGCGTGAGCACGCGCGGGATCGGTCCGTGGTCGGTCGTCCCTCGAGGTACTCCGATTGGCTGGTTTGATAACGTAATAGTGACTACTACCTTTATAGCTAATGTCATGAGTGTTAGCTCGCTCCGCTCACGCGCAAGTAGGCTATGGCCTACTTGTGGCCTTAGCCTACGGTGTGATGTCATCTCTGGTGTGATGCCATCGGTGTGGTGTCATGTAATCTCTGGTGTGATGTCATCAGCTTGGTGTGATGTCATCTCTGGTGTGACATCATCTCTGATGCCATGGCATGGTGTGATGTCATCTCTGGTGTGACGTAATCTCTGGTGTGATGTCATCGGTGTGGTGCCATGTCATCTCTGGTGTGATGTCATCATCAGCATGGTCTGATGTCATCTCTGCTATGATGCCATCGGCATGGTGTGATGTCATCTCTGAGATGATGTCATCGGCATGGTGTGATGTCATCTCTGAGATGATGTCATCGGCATGGTGTGATGTCATCTCTGAGATGATGTCATCGGCATGGTGTGATGTCAACTCTGAGATGATGTCATCGGCATGGTGTGATGTCATTTCTGGTATGATGTCATCTCTGGTGTGATGTTATCGGCATGGTGTGATGTTATCGGCATGGTGTGATGTCATCTCTGGTATGATCGACCAAATGGACCCTTGCGGTTCCATTTGGTTTCATTTTTACATTCTGAAGAGTTAAAACATTCATCATGTGAATTAGCCCAAGTATACACACTAGAGACTGTAGAAGCTTAATGGTCATCTTGATCTGTTTGTTTTGTTTCCCAAATCCAGCCTGGAATTGTGGGCAACAACAAAATAAATCTTTAGTTTGCGGATCTGTGGGGCTAAAATGTCATCAAATGGTGGTCCGTGGCTCAAATGCTGAATAAATGGTGGTCCCTGGTATCATAATGGTTGAAAACCATTGCACTATATCAGACACTGTGCTAAAATTAGCTCCTGAGTTGGGAAAAGCCCTGGTGGCTCTGACTCAACTTCCTGTGGTCATGGTGGTCCTCTGTGAGGAGTCTCTTCCTAGGAAGCAGATAAGGACCGCCATGCCACGCTCCATGGATGATGAGCTAGGCCAGGGGTTTTCAACCTTTTTGATACCAGGGACCACTATTCAGCATTTGAGCCACAAACCACCATTTGATGACATTCTCGCCCCACAGACCCCAAAATTAAAGACTTATTTTGCTTTTGTCCAAAATTCCAGGCTGGATTTTCGCAAACAATACAGGCAAACATACAGTAAATCAAAATGACCATTCTTTGACTTTTACATTGTGTAGACGTCTTAATTAAGTGGGCTAATTCAGATTATGGATATTGTAACTCTTGAGAGTGTAAACATGGAATGGTTTCATTTTCACACTCTCGAGAGTTACATCTGGTTAACCAACTTTTCATCTGGTTAACCAACTTAGCTGGGGACCACCTGGAACCCTCTGAAGGACCACTGGTTGAAAAGCACTGATCTAGGCCCATTGAGACCTCAGACTACATTTATAGAATATAGTCTGACCACAGACAAATCCATGTTCAATGATTTGGTTCATGGGATCATGAACCCAAGTCATCCCTTAGGCACGGTATGTAAGTGAAGAGTACTGCCTACTCGGCTACGTTTCTCCAGGCCCGTGTCACCCGACCCCCTTGCGTCCTTCCGCCTCATGAAAAGGCCTCCGGTGGGACAGTTCAGACCTTTGCGCTGTGTTTAGATCCAAACACAGTTAAGTCCTTCCTCTGATGACATCGCAAACCGTTAACGCAAATTTACACTGAACACAAATGATGACTGGGCTCCAGCTGTGTGTGCGTGTGTGTGCATGCGCATGCACACGCCAAAGTGGCCATTTAAACTTTTGAACTGTGCATTAAATCGGTTAGTTTCACCTGCAGCCGTGACACAGAATTAGATTGAGCCCAGAGAGCATCAGAACTGACCCCAGGCCTGTGCTGGGTAATGTGACAGTTACCCTGTCAAAAGCCCTTGTTGATCATTTAGCTCTTCAGGCCCCGTTTTTCACCCTTTAGGGCAGGAGTTTTCAACAGGTGGTCCGGGGACCACCAGTGGTCCCTGAGAGGGTTTCAGGTGGTCCCCAGGCTAAATGATGGAAAGTTGGTTAACCAGATGTAACTCTTGAGAGTGTAAAAATGAAACCAAATGGACCCACTAGGGTCCATTTGGTTTCATTTTTACACTCTCAAGAGTTAAAATATTCATCATCTGAATTAGCACCACTTAATTAAGAAGTGTATACTGTTTTGTTGGCAAAATACAGCCTAGAATTGTGGACAAAATCAAAAGATTTTTTTTATTTTAGGTCTTTGGTGTGAAAATGTAATCAAATGGTGGTCCGTGGCTCAAATGCTGAATAAATGGTGGTCCCTGGAGTAAAAAAGGTTGAAAGCCCCTGCTTTAGGGAACCGGCCGAGTTCTTTTTTGCTTCTCTTTACATGTGCCAAAGCTGAAAAAAATGCAACATAATGAATTGAGTGTGCAAAACCGGGGTGTAAGGATACATTTTGACAGCAATTTGGTATGTATCACGATACATTGTTGACGATACAATACGTGGCCATACAATACGGTTCAGTTTGAAATTGTTGCAGTAACTGTTTAGCAAATACATTAAATGTGTGTGAAATTTCAAGATTAGTGCAGATTTTTTAAGGGAAAAATTAAGGGTATAATTATCATGGATATAAATAATCAAACACAGTGATTCTCAGAGACTCTGGCAAATAGTTTGACATTATGGACAAACCCACCTTGACATGAACACAGAGAATACACACATTCAGTGAGGCGATATGAAATGGTAAGACATAGGTAAGTAAGGGATAACTCTCGACGAACCGGTGAGTTGTTTCCTAATAACTGTCTGAGGCGCAGCCGAGAGGTGTTATCCCGCTTATTACATGGCTTAATACATTCATAAATAACGAATAATTGACAGAAATAGTACATATATTAAGGCTGCTTTTATTTATCTGCAGTTGTGTAGGTTACGTTCGTCCGGCCTAGGAGGTCTGTTGTTGAGTGGAGCCGTCCGTTGTTGTGACATGTGTGACCAGAACCCTGGCTTCTGATTGGAGCATTCATTCAAGCCTTAATGTTAAATCATTAAATGTTAAAAAACAAGTGTTGTAAGCTTGCAGATCAACTATTTCCACTATTTTGTAAAATAAAAGGGCTGTATTTCGCTGTATTTCAGTTAGTTTCTATGCCCTGGACAGTTTGTGATTATGAAGCCAAAAAGACTAACATGAGCACTTTTTTTTAATATTAAAAATCAATAATAACACATTGTGTGTCAATCATCCTACTTAATTGTGGCGACGGCCCATATCAGTGCATGACTGTTCGTCTCATATCACATCAAGGAGGATGTGGCTCACGTTCCACTTCCTGTGTTCAAACAGTCGCTATCCAGCGGTAGAGGACATTACTTCCTGTTTATACTGGCTGGGTGACTTTATTTCTTCTCACTGCGTTCAGAACTGTACCTTCACTCCCAATCTTCCGCCGCGATCTGAAAACCACTCCTTTTCAGACTCCATCTTTACTTGCAAACCTTGACATCCTTACAGGCATATGCAAAGGCCCAACTTATGTATATTAGGTAGCATTTTTATGTAGAGATCAGATTGTGTAGACTTACGCGTAGTATTTAATGTACACACGAGCTTGCAGCACTAACAGTCTGATTAGCCGTTATACTGTAGATGATACGTCCCTCAATCTGTGGACCAGGTGACCAATGAGAGTGAATTGACTTTAAAGGAAAACCACCTCTTACTGGTGCTTCCCATAATACACTCCATATTTGGTTCCATATTTCAGAATAACCAAACATGGAGTGTGTGAGTGACACACGCCCGCACAGACATTTCTGCCTTGCTTACATGGTAAGCTTGCTCACTGCATTTGCAATGAAAGCCCGTGTGTGTGTGTGTGTGTGTGTGTGCGTGTGCGTGTGCGTGTGCGTGTGCGTGTGTGTGTGTGCTGCAGACTCCATATTTGGAGGGATGCTGTCGTCCTACACAAGGCTTTGTTCTTCAGGTTTTTTAGATTGTTGTGATTGTCCACATGTGGTGTTGAGCAACACTCTGAACCACTGGAACATTCTCTGATCTCAAACTGTGATGTATCCTAAATTGTGTTGTTATGACAACTCTGATAGGACGACCCTGCATGCCACTGCAGCACCACCATTACAACACAATGTCTGTTTGTCTGTCTCTCTGCCTTTCTCTCTGCCTGCCTGTCTGTCTGTTTCTCGCCTGTCTCTCTCTGTCTGTCTGTCAAGTTGAGGCACTGTACAGAATGCCAAACAATTTTAGCGCTGTTGACGCTGATAGCTGACACTCGACTGTCAATTAAACAATATAAATAATTAGTTGCGCCCATTGGCGTTCATCAAATGGCAATTACTTCTACTAGTTACTAGTTCTGTTGTTTGGTCGAGTCATAATGCTGCTCACCGTTAGCATTGTGGTTCTAGCTGTTGTTGTCTACAATGCATACGCACGTCGTCATTATCATTTGGCCCATAACATCATTTCAATCACCTGCATTCCCTATTACTTGTCCAGGATGGATTTTTTTGGTCTAAACAGTGTATATTCCACGGTTCATCATGGAGGCTGCCATTTTACACGATCATGTCGAGCATGTCAACACGAGATGCTAACATAAGATGATCACTTCTCCGGAAATATCTGCGCTCTTCAAAATGAGATTTCTTAATTGAAAAAATGTGTGCAGTATCAAGCCACAATTTTTCAGTATGTAGAAAAAAAAGTATCATTCTTGTTTAGACACGGGGTCATTGTATACTTTGCATCCTTGTTCTCTCTGCATTCTGCCGGTACATATCTTGCTTATTGACTAATACATCATTGTTTTTTCAGCTTCACATGTAGCTCACACCAAGTAAGCCGCTCCAGATACGAGCGTCTGGCAAATGAAAACATTGTCATTTGAGAGGATTGTCCAGCGTTATCTGTTAAAGCTCCTATATGTCATTTTATCGTCAAATTAATAATTACATTGACATGAAGATTCCTTTAATTAGATCATCTCCAAAAAAAACTTGTTTTATTGACGCCTCTAGGGGCTGCAGGAGACCTCCAAAGAAATCCCTATATCCCTTTAGCCAATCCGGAAGAGCCTTACTGAGCTGCCTCTGATAAAGGAAACAGGGATTTTTAAAGAGCCAATGCGGCTCCATGGCTGTCAGAGATACTAGATATTTTCAGGAAGTGATCTAAATATGAAACTGTCAAAGACAAAGAAGAAGAAAAACATGCCATTCAAATTCTGAGATTTATGCTGTTTAATGTGTACAACAGGGGTGCCCAACCTTTTTTGACCTAAGATCTACTTTTCAGCAGCCAACCCCTCCGGGATCTACCAGTCCAATATCAACATTTCAAACCACACGCATCATTGCCTCCCTGCAGTAACTTCACAACAACACAACACTACTTTGTTTTACCACTTTACTTTATGTCCATATAAGCATAAAGTACAACAGACTTGTCATAAATAGGCCTACAACAGTACAACATAAGTACAACAGACATAGACAAACACTGCCATTGCAAATGCATCACACACACAGACGAAAATCGCTCTTTTTTCTTTTCCATCCCATTTTTTTTCTTTCCCCCCACATCTCCCGAGATCTACTTGTGATCAGGCCGAGATCTACCAGTAGATCCCAAACTACTGGTTGGGCTCCCCTGGTGTACAAGAAGGCATTGTTTATGTTCCCTGTATCCATGCTTGCACTTCTACAGATATCTATGCCATCTGTATACAGAACCAGATCTCCTAAATCTCTGCTCTTTCTGTGTCCCTGCCTGCAGATGCCCGAAGAAGGATCCGTCAACCCTTCAAATGAAGAAGGACGTATGGGTGAAGGTAATGAATACAATATAATACATTTCAGTGCAAGACATTATGATACATTACACGCTGACTTATACTGTGTATAAATAATAAACCACCCAAAGCCAACATACCTAGTACAGAAAGGGAGCAGCACCTCCAGTCAACCTCTTTTGACCCCTGAAAAAGGTGTGTCGTTGACACTAGATCAATAGATCTGCTATTTCCAGTGAATGAAGATTTGATTGACCGGACTTCACTCTTATTATGCTCAAGCAGATGTAATGGAGAACCAGTAATGGATGTATGTAATGTACTAGCAATATAACAAACCTCGAAGTACGCTTCCGAACTTAACTCACAGCAGGAGGATCTATAGATAAGCTGTAGCTTTGCTGCAATCTACAATTACCAGTATAAGCGTAGCTAAGAAGTTCATTTCATCTCTATAATGATGAATTATGATAGGTGATGGTAGGCGTTACCCATTCCCAACTGTTCT